>CM067171.1:124459042-124469912 GCA_034093135.1 Erigeron breviscapus | reverse complement strand
CCCCCGTTTCGTAAAAATATGGATTTCCAAAAATTTTCGCCTACGGCGTCAATAAAGCGGAAACAGTTTATTAAAAACCTCAACCAATGAAAACAGTTGAGAAACATAAGTGGTGTTACTAATAGCATCAAATCAGTAATAAAAGAAATCCATAAGGTTGCCCAACATAAAGCAACCATAACATAGTCATTACAATAGTTCCATAAAGGAAATCATTAACATTAAGTCTATGCGAAGTTATTGGGTAAACTAAAGCCATCCTGATCATCTACCCATCTCTCGACAAAGCTTCACACGACATCTCACTGCTTAACCTGAGGGGTGTCAACACATAAGAAGAAACAAGTGTTAGCTATAAAGCTAAGTAAGATAACACCAGGTTTAAGCAAAACATTTCATCCATTAAACATCACTTTAAAACATTACGTCATTTGATTTAGGCGTTTATATCACCACATAACGTATCCATATCACATATAAGCATAGAGTCCATGACCCTAAGTGTGCCTAATAATTTCGTCATTTCATCTCATCTCATTAAGTTGTGACTAGGTCACCGTTAAGTTGTAACCGAAGTTACCGTAGGAAAGACAATGTCGATCCATGAGTAGCACGTTATGTTCACGACATTAGGTGGGTCATCAGGCCACCCGAACTACTCGCCACATATGACTTGTTGCAAGGAGCCCACCCGAGCAACCATTTTAACGTACCCTCCCACATACGGGCACTACGTACTCTCCCACATGCGAGCACGACGTACTCTCCCACATACGAGCACGGTTTATACGTACCTATTACCACCGCCAGGCACGGGTTATGCATAACACTTAACGTCTAATTAGCTCGAGCATTTACCACGTTTAGTTTAGGTTTCCACATTAATCCTAAACTAATCCACATCTATCATCTTTTCACGTTAGGGCCCTTAAACGTGCACGTGTCATGGCAACCTAAAAGGTCTAGTGTTCTAGATGAACAAGCCACATATACATGCACATATCATCATTACATCATATCATTAACCACCATTCATCATAACATATCATATCGTTAAACATATCGTCACATATCATATCATAAACGTATTTACGGGGAAGCATTTTAGGCATAGGCATTCGTCATCTTTAATCCCCGTATACCTCCCATATCAACCCAACCACAATATAGGTTATACATTACCGTTATGGAGGTTATAGTTTATGAAACCATTTTTGTTGCACCCTCAGCGTGACAAAAGTAGTGTATCTTACCTGGTAGTAGAATGTGCGCGCAACAAAAGCTAACAGTGCTTAATAGTAATCCCCGACCCTATCGTACATTAATATATGAAATATAAGTCATTTGGGACCTTAAATGGACTTGAAAACGAACTTAGTTTTGTTCTTACGAACTTAATCCCAGAAAACGAACTTAACTGCTTTCTGATAACAAACGAACTTAATCTTCGTTTCCAAAACGAATTTAGCCAACGGATTTAACAAACGAAATTAGTCTTCTTTTAAACGAAAATAGCTTGAACGAAGTTAAACTTCGTTTTTCAAACGAATTTAGCATTCCAGAAACGAATTTAACACTTAAAACGAATTTAACTCTATTTTCGTCCAGAACTCATAAAACGGCTTTAATCTTCATTTTTCCAGAAATCAATCGACTTAGCTTCACCCAAAACATGTTTTTGACATATATAAACCTCTTTTGATCATCAAGATCGATTATAAACTCGTTTGATGTCGTTTTGATCATTAATTTGCTTAAACACATAATAAACCCTAACTTATCAAAAACCCTTTATAAAATCAGATTTGATTCAATTAGAAACATCTTTAGATCTGAAAATATAGACAACGAATCATGGATTACCTGTAGCAAACAATGGCCGATCCAATTCAATACAAAACACTCGATTCGATTGACCAAAACTTGAAGATTTTGCTTAAGAAATCAAGAAAGGTTTGGAGAGGCTTAATGTGTGATTAAGATTAGGGAAAATGGCTGAAACTAATCAGAGATTAGGCTACCCTAATCACAATTTTCGTTTTTTAACTTTACACCTTTGGCAAAACTAGTCCCTGAACTTCATATTGACTTTATTTCGCTTTAAAACACTTATTGGGGATACATATAACACACTAAAGCACTTTCGCACACTACAAAGGCCTTTTACACATCATTAAGTCTACTTTATTGTCACTCATTAAAGATAATTAAATCTCACATATAGGGCACATAAACATATAAACACACATTTTACCACATAACATATCACGGACTTAGAATTTGACCTAACGACGTTAGTCAACAGAAACGATTAAGTTTTGGGATGTTACAATTACCTCCCCCTTAAGAGGATTCCGTCCCCGGAATCACTTCATCATCAAAAAGGTGGGGATAGGTCTCCCGCATTACAGACTCGGTCTCCCAAGTCATACTTTCGCCGTGATTGTGTTTCCACTTAATGAGAACTAGATCGATAGTCTTTCGTCGTAACTTCTTTTGTTTCCTTCCCATTATAGCAACAGGTTCATCAACAATCTGCTTGTTTGGATCAATACTTACGTCCTCGAGTGGAATGACATCCGCTTCATTTGCATAGCATTTACGTAGATAACACACATGAAATGTGTTGTGAATTCCATGAAGTTCTGGAGGTAATTCCAGTTGAAATGCCTGTTCATTAACCTTTTTAATGATCTTAAAAGGTCCAATGAATCTAGGGCTTAGCTTTCCTCGTTTGCCAAATCGTAATACACCTTTCCAAGGCGACACCTTGAGTAAAACCATTTCACCTTCTTTAAAATCAAACGGCCTCCTTTTCTTATCGGCATATGACTTTTGCCTTTCGCGAGCAATACGCAGGGCTTTCTTTGCAACATTAACTTTATCGGCCGTAATTTGTACTACTTCAGGTCCAGCAAATTGCTTTTCCCCGGGCTCCAACCAACAACTAGGAGTCCTACACTTTCTACCATATAACATCTCATAAGGTGGCATTCCTATGCTCGCATGATAACTTTTTTTTTTTTTTTTTTTTTTTTTTTTTTTTTTTTTTTTTTTTTTTTTTTTTTTTTTTTTTTTTTTTTTTTTTTTTTTTTTTTTTTTTTTTTTTTTTTTTTTTTTTTTTTTTTTTTTTTTTTTTTTTTTTTTTTTTTTTTTTTTTTTTTTTTTTTTTTTTTTTTTTTTTTTTTTTTTTTTTTTTTTTTTTTTTTTTTTTTTTTTTTTTTTTTTTTTTTTTTTTTTTTTTTTTTTTTTTTTTTTTTTTTTTTTTTTTTTTTTTTTTTTTTTTTTTTTTTTTTTTTTTTTTTTTTTTTTTTTTTTTTTTTTTTTTTTTTTTTTTTTTTTTTTTTTTTTTTTTTTTTTTTTTTTTTTTTTTTTTTTTTTTTTTTTTTTTTTTTTTTTTTTTTTTTTTTTTTTTTTTTTTTTTTTTTTTTTTTTTTTTTTTTTTTTTTTTTTTTTTTTTTTTT
The DNA here is from genome assembly GCA_034093135.1 of Erigeron breviscapus. Taxonomy (NCBI): domain Eukaryota; kingdom Viridiplantae; phylum Streptophyta; class Magnoliopsida; order Asterales; family Asteraceae; genus Erigeron; species Erigeron breviscapus. The sequence continues at coordinate 124,466,448 of CM067171.1, read as the reverse complement.
TTTTTTTTTTTTTTTTTTTTTTTTTTTTTTTTTTTTTTTTTTTTTTTTTTTTTTTTTTTTTTTTTTTTTTTTTTTTTTTTTTTTTTTTTTTTTTTTTTTTTTTTTTTTTTTTTTTTTTTTTTTTTTTTTTTTTTTTTTTTTTTTTTTTTTTTTTTTTTTTTTTTTTTTTTTTTTTTTTTTTTTTTTTTTTTTTTTTTTTTTTTTTTTTTTTTTTTTTTTTTTTTTTTTTTTTTTTTTTTTTTTTTTTTTTTTTTTTTTTTTTTTTTTTTTTTTTTTTTTTTTTTTTTTTTTTTTTTTTTTTTTTTTTTTTTTTTTTTTTTTTTTTTTTTTTTTTTTTTTTTTTTTTTTTTTTTTTTTTTTTTTTTTTTTTTTTTTTTTTTTTTTTTTTTTTTTTTTTTTTTTTTTTTTTTTTTTTTTTTTTTTTTTTTTTTTTTTTTTTTTTTTTTTTTTTTTTTTTTTTTTTTTTTTTTTTTTTTTTTTTTTTTTTTTTTTTTTTTTTTTTTTTTTTTTTTTTTTTTTTTTTTTTTTTTTTTTTTTTTTTTTTTTTTTTTTTTTTTTTTTTTTTTTTTTTTTTTTTTTTTTTTTTTTTTTTTTTTTTTTTTTTTTTTTTTTTTTTTTTTTTTTTTTTTTTTTTTTTTTTTTTTTTTTTTTTTTTTTTTTTTTTTTTTTTTTTTTTTTTTTTTTTTTTTTTTTTTTTTTTTTTTTTTTTTTTTTTTTTTTTTTTTTTTTTTTTTTTTTTTTTTTTTTTTTTTTTTTTTTTTTTTTTTTTTTTTTTTTTTTTTTTTTTTTTTTTTTTTTTTTTTTTTTTTTTTTTTTTCTATATAGGAGCATTCTCACGAACTGGGAGGAAATGGGCACTCTTCGTTAATTGATCGACAATAACCCATATCATATCGTGACCACGAGGCGTCCTCGGAAGTTTGGTTACAAAATCCATCGTAATGCGATCCCATTTCCATTCAGGGATCTCGAGTTGCTGAAACTTCCCGTAAGGCTTTTGATGTTCAGCTTTCACCTTAGTACATGTCAAACACTTCTGTACGTACTTCATCACATCGTTCTTAATACTGGGCCACCAATAAATCGGCTTCAGGTCCGCATGCATCTTTGTGGCACCAGGGTGTACAGAATACTTAGTCTTATGAGCTTCGTCCATCACTAACTCACGATTGCCTCCATATAGAGGAACCCATATTCTACCTTTGTAAGTTCGAAGACCGCGACTATTTTCTTCCATTTCAAGTCTATTTTTCTTCTTTTTCCCAATAGACTCCTCTTTCACATTCTCCTCCTTCAACGCTTCAATTTGAGCTAATCGAATAGGTTCCATTAAGTTCGACTCAACCTTCGTAATCATTGCACATAACCTACTCTTCGCATATCCTTTGCGGCTCAAGCATCAGCAACCACATTAGCTTTGCCTGGGTGATATTTAATCTCACAATCATAATCCTTTAATAACTCCATCCACCGTCGTTGTCTAACATTCATATCCTTCTGAGTAAACACGTACTGTAAGCTCTTATGATCCGTGTATAGGGTACACTTTGTACCATACAGATAATGTCGCCACAATTTCAGAGCAAAAACAACAGCAGCCAGCTCAAGGTCATGAGTAGGATAGTTCCGCTCATGAGGCTTCAGCTGTCGAGAGGCGTAAGCGATAACTTTGTCTCGTTGCATTAATACACACCCTAACCCCGTGATGGATGCGTCACCTTATGATCAACCTGAAGCTGTTGAAACTGAAACCAATGAGACCACCCTCTTTGAGGTTAAAACTGGAGCCAAACAGGCTAAAGCTTCAGTCAAAAAGGCCACTGGTAACAAGCCTTTACCTCAAAAGTCTAAGGTGCCCAAGACCCGACAGACTAAAGCACCAGTTGAACCAAGGTCCAAGGTTCAACTGCCTGATCAAAATAATATTTTGGTTAATCTGGAAAGACAACTCCAACTTTTGTCTCGGCAGGTTCAGAGTTGTACTGCCCGGATTAACAATCTGGAAGGAGGTTTATCACCTCCAGTTTTCAAACAAAATATTAAACCACTCCCTTCTGTACCTAAACTAAAGAATGTTTCTTCTGGAACAAAATCTGGTAAAATTAAAGGGAGTAAGTATCAAATACCAATTGTTTTTACTCCTGCACCTGGAGCTGGTGATAATGCTCCAGATGTAGCCTCCAGTTCAACACCTCAACAATCAACTGTGGCTTCTGTAGAGAAGTCCAGTGGACCCATCAAGAAAAGATGGGTTCACAAAAAGAACTAATGATTTTTGTGTGTGTGTAGGGCGATCGAAAGAAAAATATCTGGTATCTGGACAGCGCTGCTGGCCGGACTATGACCGGATGTAAGCCCCTACTGGAAGAGTTCACTGTCCAAGATGGACCGACAGTGACGTTTGGTAACGATCAATCTGGAAAGACTGAAGGATATGGTGTGCTCAATAATGGACAAGTCGAATTCAAAAGAGTTGCATTTGTGAATGGTTTGAATACAACCTGATCAGTGTCAGCCAACTTTGTGATGATGGCTTCAGAGTATTGTTCGATATTGCACAAGGCACCATATTTAACAAGGATTGGAAAGTGGTGATGATTGCACCAAGAAAAGGAATGTGTACATCATGGATATGGAACCAGCTCCAAAAGAGCAATGTTTCTATACCAAGGCTGATGAGGACACCAACTGGCTATGGCATAAAAGGTTATCCCACCTTAATTTCAAAACATTAACAAGTTGTCTCGCAAACAACTGGTTGATGGGATACCTCAAATTTCCTTCAATAAGGAAAAGCCATGTCCAGGGTGTGAGATGGGCAAGCAGAAAAGAGCCAGTTTTAAAACTAGGCAAAATTTTAGCATCACTGAACCTCTTCACATGCTACATATGGATCTATTTGGTCCAGTGAATGTTCAAACTAGAGCTGGAAAGAAGTACACTCTAGTTGTGGTTGATGAATTCACCAGATATTGCTGGGTGGTATTCATCAGATCCAAAAGTGATGCACCTGCTAAAATCATCTCTCTTATCAAAAGAATTGAGCTCAAGTATACTCGAAAAGTTTGTCAGTTGCGAAGTGATAATGGTACTGAATTCCAAAACAAAGTACTTGAAACATTTTGCAATGACACTGGCATCTCTCAAAACTTCTCATCAGTTCACTCTCCAGAGCAAAATGGAGTTGTTGAAAGAAAGAATCGTACACTGATAGAAGCCGCCAGAAGTATGCTATCTGAATCTGGTCTTCCCACCAGTTTTTGGGCTGAGGCAGTTGCAACTGCTTGTCACACCCAAAACCGGTCAGTCTACATCAAGAGACATAAGAAGACTGCCTATGAAGTACTCAGGAATCGTAAACCAAATATTGGATATTTCCATGTATTTGGTTGTCCAGTTTATATACTGAACGATTCCAGTCAGCTTGGAAAGTTTGATGCAAAAGCTGATGAAGGGGTATTTTTAGGCTATTCAGATATTCGAAAGGCCTTTAGAGTTTATAATTATAGACTCCAAAAGGTGCATGAGACAATTCATGTCACATTCGATGAATCAACTGAAGCAATCAACAAGAGACCAAGCCTTGATATTTCTCCAGTCATTCCAATCAACTTTGGTGAAACTGACCAAGTTCATCGGTCAGTTGTTTCACCAGAAGATGCTTCCAGTTACAACAAACTGGAACCAGTCAAGAAGAAGAAAAGCACCAGTGACACATCATTTTATCCTTCTATCAATTTCAACTTACCACAAGAATTGGTGATTGGATCTGATGTTCGTGCCATTCCAATATCAGCACCAGTTCAAGCACCTACTTCTCCAGTTACTCATGAAATACCTTCAACTGAGGAATTTCATGATGCTAATCGAGACCTCATTGACTCTGATGAGGATGTAGAAGTTGTTTGGACTGATCCTTCTCCAGAAGCTGTTGCAACTGAAGAAGATCTCCAGGTGACTTGCACTGATATTGTAGTTCACCAGCCTAGTCAATACACTAGATGGACTCGAGCCCACCTAATTGAACAGATTGTGGGTGATCCAACTAGTGGGGTTCAGACTAGAAGAGCCACCAGTGAGCAATGCTTAAACGTCACCTTCTTATCTTTAATTGAACCAAAGAAGATTGACGAGGCTATGGCAGACCCAAGCTGGGTGGAAGCTATGCAAGAAGAGCTCCTCCAGTTTGAAAGGAACAATGTTTGGGAGCTTGTTCCTTGTCCACCAGGGTTAAAGAAAGAACCTATTGGTACCAGATGGGTCTACCGAAACAAAATGGATGAAGATGGCCATGTTGTAAGAAACAAGGCCAGACTAGTTGCCCAGGGTTATTGTCAAGCAGAGGGCGTTGACTTTGATGAAACTTTTGCTCCAGTTGCAAGACTTGAAGCCATAAGAATATTCTTGGCTTATGCAGCCCATCTGCAGTTCAAGGTCTTCCAGATGGATGTCAAAAGTGCGTTCCTTAATGGAACATTGGAAGAAGAAGTTTATGTTAAGCAGACTCCAGGTTTCATCGATGAGAAGCATCCTCATTGGGTTTATAGACTGAACAAAGCATTGTATGGTCTAAGACAAGCCCCAAGAGCCTGGTATGATACTTTAACTAAACATCTTCTTAAAAATGGCTTTCAAAGAGGTGCAATAGATAATACCTTGTTTATCTTGAAAGAAAGAGGTAATATCTTATTGGTACAAATTTATGTTGATGACATTATTTTTGGTTCAACTGATGATGCAATGTGTAAAAAGTTTTCTAAAATCATGTCATCTGAGTATGAGATGAGTTTAATGGGTGAATTAACATTTTTCTTAGGTCTTCAGATTAAGCAAACTGAAAATGGAATTTTCATAAACCAAGGAAAATATGTCAGAGATTTGTTAAGAAAATACAAATATGATTCAATCCCATCAAAAAACACACCTATTGCAGCACCATTGAATTTGGACTCTGACCCAACTGGCAAACCAGTTAACATAACTGACTATAGAGGTATGGTTGGTTCACTGATGTACTTAACTGCCAGTCGACCAGATATAATGTTTGCAACATGTTTATGTGCCAGGTTTCAGGCTAACCCTAAAGAATCACATTTGCACGCTGTAAAGCGTATCTTTAGATACCTGAAAGGGTGTCCTAATCTTGGTCTTTGGTACCCCAAAGGCTCAGGATTAGATCTAATGGGTTATTCAGATTCTGATCATGCAGGTTGTAAGATAGATAGAAAATCAACAACTGGTGGTTGTCATTTCCTTGGAGGAAAACTGGTAAGTTGGACCAGCAAGAAGCAGACTTCAGTCTCTATGTCCACTGCTGAGGCAGAGTACATTTCTGCGGCCAGTTGCTGTGCCCAGATTCTCTGGATCAAGAACCAGTTACTAGATTATGGTCAGAAGTTTACTAAGACCCCAATCTTTTGTGACAACACCAGTGCAATTGCTATATCTCACAACCCAGTGATGCACTCCAAAACAAAGCATATTGACATCAGGTATCATTTCATTCGAGATCATGTTATGAAAGGAGATATTGAAATTCATTTCATCCCCACTGACAAACAGTTAGCTGATGTTTTTACTAAACCTCTCGATGAGAAAACCTTTAAACATCTCATCAGCGAACTGGGAATGTTAAACCCTTAACTGGAGCTTTCTTTGTTATTGAACGCGTCAGTGACACTGATGAAGTTCTCCAGTTGAGGAGGTCCAGATAATCTTTGCTCGCCAGGCTATCGAACGCCTTTGTGATACTATCTTGGCACTAATTGATTACTGGATCATCATTTTAGGGGGAAAGACTCAAAATAATTTTCTGACTAAAATTCGTTTTTGTTTGAAAATGCAACTGGAGAACTCTTCAGTTGGAAACTGGTACTGGACTGATCCTCCAGTTACCAGGTTCAGTCTTTGTCTAAATTTTTATAACGTTACAAATACTTGGTCAATATGTGTGACACGTGATGATACTCGAGTGTTTTTAAACCACTTGATATCGTGATCTGACGTGTTTGAAACCATTTTAGTACTTGACAACTGTTTGTATTGGGAAAACAAAAAGTGAGTGGGGACATGGGTAAAGTAAGCCGTCGTAGCATTTAATGCTGACATGGTAACATTTAATGCTTACATGGAAAGTTATATTTTTATTTCAAAACTCAAACTCATTTTGTCAAAATATCTTCAAAATTGATTTGGTTTAATAAAATATAATTTTTGGTTTTACATTGGGATCTTGAATCCCCTTATAAATACCCTTATTTACTCCGTAACTCATTTATTTTTTCTTTCTCTTACATTCCTTCATTTACTTCCAATCATCAATATTGCTTCATTCTTCTCTTTGCTTCACAAATCAAAAACCCTAAATCCCAAATTTCATTTTCATTCTTCTATGGCTCCTAGATCATCACGTTCAAGAGATGTAAATCTCTTGACTGTTCCATACAATCCCTCACCAGATGTCACACAGGCACCTGGTGCCCCTAGTAGTGCTTCGGTCATAAAACTAAATCCAAATAATCCTATGGCCAGCCTACGAGGATCTCAAGGGTCCGATACCCTTATTGGTAGAATTCAAAAGTTTTTGAAGAATTCTCCAATAGGACCCTCATTCTCTCTAAACCCACGTAAGTTGTTTCACAACTACTTATGTGAGTTTTGGTACACTGCCGTTCTTTCTTCCGATTGTTCCTCCATCAGTTTCACGTTAAAGGATGGAACAATCCAGTATACCTTGTCAGCTGATACATTGAGGGATGCCTTACGCCTCAATTACTGGAGAGAGGGTGAATCTCCAGTCGTCTTGCCCCCTAATATAAACTTTCGCCAAGTACTCCTGGAAATGGGACACAGGGAGTGTTTGGAGAATGGGGTGTTGAAGACAAAAGGTGCGATGACCATGAAGGGCCTTACACCTTCATGGAGGTATTTTTTCATCCACCTGGTGGAGAGCATGGGTGGGAGTTCTGGTGGACTTGACCAGATTAACTCCTCGCAAGCAGAGATGGCTTACTGCTTGTGGAACGGATTGAGAGTGGACTTTGCAGATATTTTGTATAGAAGCCTAGTACAAAAACTGAAGGGCTCCAGGGGTGTGTGTATCCCCTTTTCAAGGTTTCTCTCTCTCTGTTTTCAACAAATTCTGGGCCATGAAGAGTATAAAAGTACAGATTCACCGTACACAAGGCCAGATATGTTGAGGAATCTAGACTCTCTGGTATCTGAAGCTGGAGAGGTCGAAATTCCAGAGCGAATGCTACTGGCATTTGCTAAAACTGATGCACCTTTGGAAAGTGAATCAGAAAGACAATTGGGCGGGCCTCAAAATAATGAGGGACCCTCCAGTTCGTCTCAAGTTGTGGTTGAGGATAGAGCAACCATAACTGAAGCAACTCCAATCACGTCTA
>CM067171.1:124377109-124458042 GCA_034093135.1 Erigeron breviscapus | reverse complement strand
ACACTACATAGACCTTTTACACATCATTAAGTCTACTTTATTGTCACTCATTAAAGATAATTAAATCTCACATATAGGGCACATAAACATATAAACACATATTTTCCACATAAACATATCACGAACTTAGAATTTGACCTAACGACGTTAGTCAACAGAAACGATTAAGTTTTGGGATGTTACACGAACCGAGATTGACTTAAGGATATGTCGAGGTGCGGAATTCCTCGAGATAACCCACGGTTTCTATATCTACCTTTTATGATATATATATATATATATATATATATATATATATATATATATATATCACTATATATATATATATATATATCTTTTGCGTGAATATAAACACTCGTGTTTGGTTACAATAGTGAAACGGCTCTCTGGACAAACTTTACCAACCAACGTGGTAATCTAAGTCTACGAGCCGTCCAAACCGGGTGTGTGTTTGCGGTTCGTGCGTGAGTCGAGTACTACCCACAAGATCGACCCGTGCGTGTTCTTGGGTTTCTCTCTCTAGGTTTTGCTCGTTTCTCTCTCTACACTCTTGTTAAGAAACACGCATGACACACACCTCTATTTATAGGCAAGTGACAAGAACTCTCAAATCGAATGGATTTGAGTGTTCTCATATCAAGCCCATTAGGGTTTTGGCCTGTTTGTGTGTTTCCAGAACACACAAACTGTTTGAGAGTTCTTATGGACAAGCATGCTTTTGCTTGTTTCCACAGAAACTCTCAAACCATTTGAGAGTTCTTATCAACAAGCAAACTTTTGCTTGTTCCTCAGAAACTCTCAAATGACCATTTGAGTGTTCTTTCCACAAGCAACTATTTTGCTCGTTCCCAAGAACCCTCAAATAACACTTAGGAATATTTGAGTTAATGTTTCAACTGCTGTCAAGACGCAGAACCAACATTAACTCAGCCAATGTTTATACTGCTGTAAATATACGCAGAACCAACATTAGCTACGACAATGTTTCTACTGCTGTGAATACGCAGAAACAACATTGTCTATATTACCTATTGGAAGTATTGATTAAGTTAATGTTTCTCCTGCTGTTAATACGCAGAAACACAATTAACTTAACTTCCATCTGGAAGTACATTAAGTTAATATTTCAACTGCTATTAAACACAGAAACAACAATAACTTAATGACTCTTTACATGTAATGTCTAGAACCTGTAAAATACAAATAATAGACAAACATATAAACATAAATGGATCCCAATATGATCAACAATATATGCCAAGGTAATATTATTGACAAACGGTAATTACAAGATAAATTACAAGACTTGAATATATGTAAATATACGTCACACATCTAGAATGCTTTGTCACCGAGAAACATGCACCAACACTAGGTTTGATTTTTATGAGGAATGCTTAAGGGCATTCATAACACTTAAGGGCCATTTGATTAACTCACCCATAGTAGTGTTACGTAGTTATGGATTGCCTTTTGATATAATGTGTGACGCTAGTGATTATGCAGTAGGTGCAGTACTAGGACAAAGAATAGAAAAGCATTTTAGGCCGATTTACTATGCTAGCAAGACACTGAACGAAGCTCAAAGGAATTACTCCAAAACAGAGAAGGAATTGCTAGCAGTAGTGTTTGCTTTAGATAAGTTTAGGAACTATTTAGTGTTGCAGAAGACTACTGTGTTTACCGATCATTCAGCAATTAAGTACCTACTTAGTAAGAAGGATGCTAAACCTAGGTTGATTAGATGGGTGCTGTTGTTACAAGAATTTGATTTAGAAATAAAGGATAAGAAAGGAGCAGAGAATGTAGCAGCAGATCATCTTAGTCGATTAGAAAACCCAGAATTGGAAGAGTTAGAAGACGAGGAGATAGATGATTTATTCCCAAATGAGAACTTGATGAGAGTAGATGTAGAAGATGGTGAAGTTCCATGGTTTGCAGATATCGCCAACTACCTCGCAGCAGGAGTATTACCAATGCATTTGGAATATCACCATAGAAAGAAGTTCTTCTCCGAGATTAAGTATTATTATTGGGAAGAACCTTATGTATTTAGGATGTGTGTGGATGGAATGATTAAGAGATGTGTGTCGGGGAGTGAAACTAGGAAGATTTTAGATGACTGTCATTCAGGACCTACAGGAGGGCATTATTGTCCTTCAACCACAGCTAGGAAGGTATTTGATGCAGGTTTTTATTGGCCGATGATTTTTCAAGAGGCGAAGACCTTGGTGAAGACATGCGATGCGTGCCAACATCAAGGAAACATCACAAGGCGAGACGAGATACCTCAGAAGAGCATACAGGTTTGCGAAGTATTTGATATTTGGGGAATAGATTTCATGGGACCATTTCCACCTTCTCATAAGTTTAAGTATATTCTAGTAGCAGTAGATTATGTGTCAAAGTGGACGGAAGCCAAGGCTTTACCCACTAATGATGCTAAGGTAGTTGTAGATTTCCTTAAGAATTTGTTTAGTAGGTTTGGAATGCCTAAGGCTTTGATTAGTGATAGGGGTAGTCATTTTGCAAATGCTCAGTTAGAAAAGGTACTTAAGAGATATGGAGTCATCCATAGGTTTTCAACAACTTATCACCCTCAGACTAGTGGACAAGTAGAAAACACCAATAGGGCACTTAAAAGAATTTTAGAGAAAACAGTTAAGGATAATCCTAAGAATTGGGCAAATAGGTTAGATGATGCACTTTGGGCATTTAGGACAGCCTATAAGACACCCATAGGAACCACACCTTATAAATTAGTATATGGAAAAATGTGTCATCTACCATTAGAAATAGTGAATAGGTCTTATTGGGCAATTAATAATTGTAACATGGATTTAGATGAAGTTGGGAAGGAAAGGTACTTGCAACTTAATGAATTAGAAGAACTTAGACAACAAGCCTATGAACCACACCTTATAAGAATTCAATGAAGGTGATAAGGTGCTTTTGTTTAACTCCCGGTTTAAGCTCAAATCACCGAAACTTAGATCAAGATGGGCAGGACCATTTGAAGTCAAAAATAAAAATCAAAAATCAAAAATCAAAAATAAAAATAAAAATAAAAATAAAAATAAAAATAAAAATAAAAATAAAAATAAAAATAAAAATAAAAATAAAAATAAAAATAAAAATAAAAATAAAAATAAAAATAAAAATAAAAATAAAAATAAAAATAAAAATAAAAATAAAAATAAAAATAAAAATAAAAATAAAAATAAAAATAAAAATAAAAATAAAAATAAAAATAAAAATAAAAATAAAAATAAAAATAAAAATAAAAATAAAAATAAAAATAAAAATAAAAATAAAAATAAAAATAAAAATAAAAATAAAAATAAAAATAAAAATAAAAATAAAAATAAAAATAAAAATAAAAATAAAAATAAAAATAAAAATAAAAATAAAAATAAAAATAAAAATAAAAATAAAAATAAAAATAAAAATAAAAATAAAAATAAAAATAAAAATAAAAATAAAAATAAAAATAAAAATAAAAATAAAAATAAAAATAAAAATAAAAATAAAAATAAAAATAAAAATAAAAATAAAAATAAAAATAAAAATAAAAATAAAAATAAAAATAAAAATAAAAATAAAAATAAAAATAAAAATAAAAATAAAAATAAAAATAAAAATAAAAATAAAAATAAAAATAAAAATAAAAATAAAAATAAAAATAAAAATAAAAATAAAAATAAAAATAAAAATAAAAATAAAAATAAAAATAAAAATAAAAATAAAAATAAAAATAAAAATAAAAATAAAAATAAAAATAAAAATAAAAATAAAAATAAAAATAAAAATAAAAATAAAAATAAAAATAAAAATAAAAATAAAAATAAAAATAAAAATAAAAATAAAAATAAAAATAAAAATAAAAATAAAAATAAAAATAAAAATAAAAATAAAAATAAAAATAAAAATAAAAATAAAAATAAAAATAAAAATAAAAATAAAAATAAAAATAAAAATAAAAATAAAAATAAAAATAAAAATAAAAATAAAAATAAAAATAAAAATAAAAATAAAAATAAAAATAAAAATAAAAATAAAAATAAAAATAAAAATAAAAATAAAAATAAAAATAAAAATAAAAATAAAAATAAAAATAAAAATAAAAATAAAAATAAAAATAAAAATAAAAATAAAAATAAAAATAAAAATAAAAATAAAAATAAAAATAAAAATAAAAATAAAAATAAAAATAAAAATAAAAATAAAAATAAAAATAAAAATAAAAATAAAAATAAAAATAAAAATAAAAATAAAAATAAAAATAAAAATAAAAATAAAAATAAAAATAAAAATAAAAATAAAAATAAAAATAAAAATAAAAATAAAAATAAAAATAAAAATAAAAATAAAAATAAAAATAAAAATAAAAATAAAAATAAAAATAAAAATAAAAATAAAAATAAAAATAAAAATAAAAATAAAAATAAAAATAAAAATAAAAATAAAAATAAAAATAAAAATAAAAATAAAAATAAAAATAAAAATAAAAATAAAAATAAAAATAGAAAATAAAAATAAAAATAGAAAATAGAAAATCAGAAAATCAGAAAATCAGAAAAAAAAAATCAGAAAAAGATCACCGAAAAAAACAAAAAAAAAATCAGAAAAACCCAAAAAAACCAAAAAAATCAGAAAATCAGAAAATACCAAAAAGAGAAGAAGATCAAGCAGCATCAATGGATCGCCATCAAATGGAGTCGACTTAAGCTTTGAAGATTATTATAATTCGCAGTCACTCCACATTTTCCATCTTCAGCAGCTTCATGCATGCATAAACCCGAGAAGTTTCGTAATTCCTTACTTTTTATTATAGGTTTTCCTATTACCCTTTTGTTTTTAATGTCTAGTACAATGAGGGCGTTGTACAATTTAAGTGTGGGGGGATGGAATAGGAAAAACTCGGTGTTTATTGTTGCAAATATTTCAAGTTTTCTACTATTTAATTCATGCAAAAGTTTTAAAATTTTTCGTTTTTCTTGTGTTGAAACATTTTTTGAGAAATAAGCTTTGCTAGTAAACAAAAGATGACGATATATAAACGATATTAACTTTGGTAAGATGAACTGTTAGTTTAATCATAGATTTGTGGCTGTTTATTTTTCCATATGCATTAGAGCTTAAGCTGAAACGGTGAGCGATTTAGTTTTCTATAGCACATTTAACCGGACTTTAATATGCATAGCAATTAAAACTATCTAGTTATTAGTATAGGTATATTAATTGAACCTTAATGCTTTAAGTGCTTGTGTAAGAACTATTTTTGATGTATGGTTTTACCTTAATTCTTGCACTATTGATTGCTGAATAGCTTGCATACAGAGTAAGTGTGTGAGTCATCTGGGGTCTCTGATTATGTCTATTGCATGAATAATGTAGTAAATCTTAAGAAAGACATTCGGTAGATTAATAAAAGAGTTCTATGAGCTATTAATTGAATGAATTTATACACATCAAGTTATGTCGCTTTGCGTGTGGGGAACCACCGACCTGTCACCGCTGTCTTGATGTAAGGTATAAACTCTAACCATTAGTTGAGTTATGTCGCTCTGCGAGTGGGGAACCACCGACCTGTCACCGCTGTCTTAACTATTAAAGATGATAATATTGTATAACTGCTTTAGTGTTTAGCTAGGAAGCATGACTGTATTGTGAGAGTATATCTAAGTAGTGATTCACAAGTACGACTAATAATAAGATAGAATGCCTTGCTAGTAGCCAGTAGATCTAATTGCTATACAAACTTGAATTAAGTGCTTAACTAGTCTGCATTAAGAAGTATGATTGAGCTGTAGGACATGTGGAATTATAGAACGGTTTTAGAGGTATTAACATAAATAAAAGGTAAACTTTTAGCTTTGAGTGACTGATTTTTTCCTTCTAAGTTATAGCTTTCTGATTTTGTCTTAAGCTTTCTCAAAAACATTTTGCATGACTATACTTTGAATGTTTTAAAAGTAGAAAAACTTTTACACTTAAGTTGTCCGCTCATCTTTAATTGTTTTAATTTTCTTGGACTATTTGCTTGAGGACAAGCAAAGACTTAAGTGTGGGGGAATATGATGAGCGTTCATTTTTTAATTATTTCCCCTACCATTTGGCCACATTTTAATGTCTAAACGAGATTATAAATGTGAACTTGTGTTACTTAATCTGATTCATTTTATTATAGGTCTATGATATGGATTGTGTCGAGACGGAACTAAAATGCTTTATATTGGACTCGGCTAGATGGAGCATCATACTACAAGTTTACAAGAAATATAAAAGGGTAGTCATGTACAAAAAAATCGGTTAACTTAACCGAACTAGCCAGAAACCGGTTAACCTAACCAGTTAGTAACCGAGACAGTACAAAGCGAACATAGGTTAACAAAAAACAAAGGTTATAGATCGATTACCAATTCCTTGACGAGAACCGATTATTAATCGGTTAACCTATAACCGGTTAATTTCACCAAGTAATAATCGGTTAACCGATTATATAATAAATATATTATTATGTTTATTATATATATAATTCCATATTTCCATTCCATCATTCTGAAATCTGATCACTTGATCAGTAATATTCGATTTGATCGATTAGGCCACCATCACGTAACCAACCATAGCCCAACAACAAAATTAACCCATCCAGCCCATTATTTATAATCTGTTTAAAAAAAAGAAAAACAACCACCAACGTCAGCCATCAGGCATCGATCAACTTTCATTTATTTTATAATTCAAGAATTGGGGATTTAGGTTTTTAGGGTTCTTCTGTTTCAATTATGCAGCTACCATCGATTCAATTGTCTTTCCCCAAATCCACAAATCAACACAAATAATAATCTCTTCATAAAATCAACAAATCTCTTTCTCCAAATCAATCACTTTCTTTATCTTCTCTTTTACCGTTTGCAAAACACAAACACAGAACCGAAAACATGGCTACCTCAAGTACTGCTCACGATTCTTGTGAAGTTGGTGCTTCCACAACTGAATTGATTGTTGTGAATATCTTACCATGCACGAGGAACCCAAAAACATGGTCAAATTTTGATTTATGCGAGATGTCGAACGGAAAGACGAAGGCTAGATGCAAACATTGTGGAACATTTTTGGCTCCCGGTGCCAATTCCACTTTAAATGCGCATATTGAAAGCCATTGCAAGATATTGAAAGGCACTCCAAGTTCCGGTCAATCACAAATGTCGAAAGAGGGGGGTATTTTTAATTACAGTGTGGAAAAGGTTCGTCACAGGATGGCTCAATTTGTTATTCAACAGGGCTTGCCATTCAATCACTTTGACAACCAACGGTTGACTTCGTTGATTCGTGACACGCTCCAACCTTCTTATACTCATGTAAGTCGTACTACCCTTAGAAAGCATTGTATAAACATGTTGAAAGAAGCTAAGGAACAATTAATTTTGGGTTTTGAAAACATACAAACCGGTGTTAATTTAACCACTGATGTTTGGTCCGCCCCCCATGGTTTACCGGAATCGTACCTTTGTGTTACGGCACATTGGGTCAATCCAAAGACTTGGCAATTGATGAAACGCACAATTGCGTTTGAGCTTTTTGGATATCCACATACCGGAGATGCCTTATTTGATATTTTAGATGAAGTGATACAAACTTATAAGTTGGAAAAAAAGATATTTTCAATTTCTTTTGATAATGCTTCAAATAATACAAGTGCGGTTCAAAAATTGAAGATAAAGTATGAACCTAAATGAAGTGATACAAACTTATAAGGTGATACAAGTGCGGTTCAAAAACCGATTTCGGTTACTAAAAAAAATAACCGGCGCATTTGACATTGACACCCAGACACTGCGACGCATTAAGTGTGGTGCGACGCAGTCATATCCACGTACTGAAGGATGCGACGCACTAGACTGCTGTTCAGACTTAAAAATTGATTTAGTACCTTGTAAACCTTCCGTAAGCATACTTTTCACCTCCAAAGTTCGTTTTCTTCAGTAATGTGCCAAAATACCTGTTAATATCCCGAAACATTAACAAATACCATAAACGCACCAAATGTATACAAAAACGACTCTAAATCACTTATAAACAACTAAATAAGACATGAGAAATTGGTATAAAATAAGACATATCACTTGCTAATAAAACTTAAATTAGAGATGAAAACTACTAAAAAAAATTTAGATGGATGTAAACCACGAATTTGTGCAAACCACATGGACGTTTTATGCAATTAACTCGATCTATTTAATATTTTGATATATTGGTCATATACCTTAGGGATTAGTATTTCAAAATGTAAACAACTTTACACGAATTGTCATAGTATGTATCGAACTTCAATATCGTGCATTGTATGTAATGAACTTTCAAATCTGGTGCATTGTATGTATCCGACCAATAAAAAACTTACATATGGCAGCTTATATGGTTACCACATATACAAGGATACATACAATGCTGTAACACCCCACCAGTGGCGAAAACGTGAGATGCAACTGAAATGAGCTTGCAAATGGATATTACTCAGAGAAACTATATGATATTCATACAAGACTACAAGTTGTCATACACGAGTCAAAATACAACATACAAATCCCATAAAAGGGAAACAAACTGAGACATCGTGCCCGAGTCTAAAGATCTAGAATGCAATCAAAAGATCCTTAGGTCCATCTATAGGCATCAACTCCTAGCTTGCAAGCGATTTCTCTTATACCTGAAAAGATACTCAAAACGTCAACACTAGGTTAGTGAGTGCGTAGGATCACATAACATATTCATACGTTCAATGATTTACAACAATGAATCATACAATATACATACATTTATGGATATGTAAATGATGACGTTCATAATTCGATCATATCATGATCCTAAATTCATAATCCGAACATAACACGATCATATATCCTCGATTTGATCATAACATGATCATATAACCTCGATTCAATCATAAAACGAACATATAACCTCGATTCGATCATAAAACAACATATAACCTCGATTCGATCATAAAACAAACATATAACCTCAATTCGATCATAAACGATCATATAACGAACATATAACCTTGATTCATTAAACAAACGATCATATAACGAACTTGTAACCTTGGTTCAATAACCAAACGATCATATAACGAACTTGTAACCTTGGTTCAATAACCAAACGATCATATAACGAACTTGTAACCTTGGTTCAATAACCAAACGATCATATAACGAACTTGTAACCTTGGTTCAATAACCAAACGATCATATAATGAACTTGTAACCTTGGTTCAATAACCAAACGATCATATAACGAACATGTTCACATTTAACAAGGAGTACACTTTCCAATTTATCTAAATCGTTAGTGTCGGGATATCAACCGTTTACAATATACGTGAGTTAGGATACTTACAACTACAATCCACACTAAGGGCACAAATCAACACGTTCATCATTTGGTATCATAACAACTTATCCATACATTTACACATCATAATATCAACGTTATGTCACAACAAAATGATTCATACACAACAACGTTATGCCACAAACGTGGACTTAAGCGTTATGCCACCAACGTGGACTTAATCGTTATGCCACCAACGTGGACTTAAGCGTTATGCCACCAACGTGGACTTAATCGTTATGCCACCAACGTGGACTTAAGCGTTATGCCACTATCGTGGACTTAATCGTTATGCCACTATCGTGGACTTAAGCGTTATGCCACTATCGTGGACTTAATCGTTATGCCACTATCGTGGACTTAAGCGTTATGCCACTATCGTGGACTTAATCGTTATGCCACTATCGTGGACTTAATCGTTATGCCACTATCGTGGACTTAAGCGTTATGCCACTATCGTGGACTTAATCGTTATGCCACTATCGTGGACTTAAGCGTTATGCCACTATCGTGGACTTAATCGTTATGCCACTATCGTGGACTTAAGCGTTATGCCACTATCGTGGACTTAATCGTTATGCCACTATCGTGGACTTAAGCGTTATGCCACCAACGTGGACTTAATCGTTATGCCACTATCGTGGACTTAATCGTTATGCCACCAACGTGGACTTAAGCGTTATGCCACTATCGTGGACTTAATCGTTATGCCACTATCGTGGACTTAAGCGTTATGCCACTATCGTGGACTTAATCGTTATGCCACTAACGTGGACTTAATCGTTATGCCACCAACGTGGACTTAAGCGTTATGCCACCAACGTGGACTTAATCGTTATGCCACTATCGTGGACTTAAGCGTTATGCCACTATCGTGGACTTAATCGTTATGCCACCAACGTGGACTTAAGCGTTATGCCACCAACGTGGACTTAATCGTTATGCCACTATCGTGGACTTAAGCGTTATGCCACTATCGTGGACTTAAGCGTTATGCCACTATCGTGGACTTAATCGTTATGCCACTATCGTGGACTTAAGCGTTATGCCACTATCGTGGACTTAATCGTTATGCCACTAACGTGGACTTAAGCGTTATGCCACTATCGTGGACTTAATCGTTATGCCACCAACGTGGACTTAAGCGTTATGCCACCAACGTGGACTTAATCGTTATGCCACCAACGTGGACTTAAGCGTTATGCCACCAATGTGGACTTAATCGTTATGCCACCAACGTGGACTTAATCGTTATGCCACCAACGTGGACTTAATCGTTATGCCACTATCGTGGACTTAAGCGTTATGCCACTATCGTGGACTTAATCGTTATGCCACTATCGTGGACTTAAGCGTTATGCCACTATCGTGGACTTAATCGTTATGCCACTATCGTGGACTTAATCGTTATGCCACTATCGTGGACTTAAGCGTTATGCCACTATCGTGGACTTAATCGTTATGCCACTATCGTGGACTTAAGCGTTATGCCACCAACGTGGACTTAATCGTTATGCCACTATCGTGGACTTAATCGTTATGCCACCAACGTGGACTTAAGCGTTATGCCACTATCGTGGACTTAAGCGTTATGCCACTATCGTGGACTTAATCGTTATGCCACTATCGTGGACTTAAGCGTTATGCCACTATCGTGGACTTAATCGTTATGCCACTAACGTGGACTTAAGCGTTATGCCACTAACGTGGACTTAATCGTTATGCCACCAACGTGGACTTAATCGTTATGCCACCAACGTGGACTTAAGCGTTATGCCACAAACGTGGACTTAATCGTTATGCCACCAACGTGGACTTAATCGTTATGCCACTATCGTGGACTTAATCGTTATGCCACCAACGTAGACTTAATCGTTATGCCACTATCGTGGACTTAATCGTTATGCCACCAACGTGGACTTAATCGTTATGCCACTATCGTGGACTTAATCGTTATGCCACTATCGTGGACTTAAGCGTTATGCCACTATCGTGGACTTAATCGTTATGCCACTATCGTGGACTTAAGCGTTATGCCACTATCGTGGACTTAATCGTTATGCCACTATCGTGGACTTAAGCGTTAACACAATCATATATGCGTTAAAGGAGAAGAACTATCATACAAGTTCCTAACAACTTGTCAACACGTTTAATTCAAATAACAACGTTGACAACATCTACGAGGTACTCAATACCTTACACTTACATATACAATAACAAGTAGATAACCATCTAACGAGGCCACCACAACAAGGTGAGCTTAACGAGGTCACAACAACAACAATGTGAGCTTATACTTCAAACATACGAAACAACATGTCATCCCATCATCAAATTTCCAATCATAACATAAACACATGCAAGGCCCTAAACAATGCAGTTAAATTATAGTCCGAATCTAACTCCTACATCTAATCTACTAGTGGTGTATGTATACAGGTGATACCAGCGGCTATCCCTCCACACCACTAGCACATTAGATGCATGTCGGGATTCGGTTCCGATATGCCTTCAAGGTATTGGTTGGGTATGTATACAGGTGATACCAGCGGCTTTCCCTCCACCCAACCAACGCCCCTCACACATACCGGTTTACCTACTATTCTTTAACCATATTGTGCAATCCATGATGCCAATAACTTGCATATACCACTGGGCTGCCGTAGAACCGTTGATCAGGCGTTTCTAGGGTTGCCACACTGTTATACTACGTTATTGCCATCACTTCACTTTGCCAAAGGTAAAAATAAGTAACAAGTTCCACATAGATCATCCATCTCAAACCAAGACCACAATAATAACAATGATTTACAACAATCTATCACTACTCACATCATGCCCATCAAATAAGCCAATCAACCAATTCATCAATAAACATAATAACAACATCATTAAACCATCCCTGCATGTTGTTGCCAACAAGGCCAAGTTGCCAGGGGCTTTTCCCATAATTTAACTCGACCAAATAGTGCATGCAAGTAAACACGTAATCCAACAAGTATGAACATAACCATTATATGTTCTTAATAGGCTGCACATTCACGTTCATGTTCCATTACCCAATTCCAATGATTTGATACTTGCATTTAGGCACATACGATTGGCTCATCAATACTCACATATGGGTGACATTTGAAGAATAACGAACTCACCAATTTTTAATAAAATCCTTTAGTGTTCAATTATACAACGTTAATTCCTCAAGTTTAAGACCATCCTCCAATATACGCTTGCATAATTTCACTTATGACCATCTAAGCATATTATAACTATCTTGCATACGTTACCTCAAAGTTTCTTCACAAACGCACAAGTTGCATAAACTTGAAAAATCTTTACATTCGTTACCATCACGGAAAGCTTCAAATTCGTTTGAATTTTGTAACACGATTTTCAAAATATTTGCAGCCATGTGAAATGAAAAAAAATTTGTATTTCGAAGTTTGCCAACCATTTGAGAAATATTTGCATCTATGTGAGTCCCTTAAGTTCGAGATGGTTTAAACCAGGAAAGTGTAAATACAACAAGTCTAATAATCACTAGAAAAGGACTAGTATTACTTAAATATAAATGCAAGTATATAAATAAGGTAATACATGACTTAAAGCAATAAACAAATAAAGTGGAACATTATGTATTGTTTCATGGGTATTTTATTTATTGATGTATAAACAAAATACAAGGTTGTTGCGGAATCAAGATAATACAATTAAGTATGTATCCTAACAACCTATGAGTTACAAATGATCTATATTTGTCAAATAACTCTTAGGATCGAGATACTTAAAGTTGTGAAGTATCCCTGTTTAAGATCGAGAGTATTTGGACAAATTCACTTCAATGCAAAATGAATGCTAAAAAGTATTTATGTCAAGGAAATGACTTCCTATTTATAGGCAACAAAATTCACCAATGAACTTTGTGCCGTACAAATGTGGTTGCATACATTTAATGATCCGACAAGAACGTTAAATGTATTGGATAAGGAATAAGGATAAAGTCACATCAAGTGCAAGTGTATCCTATTATCCAACCACCTTAACACACGTATACTTTGTTAAAGAACAAGTGGATTGTTCTTTGGAAAGTGTGTTAAAGGAAAAGTCAATCCTTGATATCAGTGTTCAGACTTGTAGGATCTAGAACACTGACAATCCTCCAGTGAACAGATCTGGTAAGACTTTCCAGTGGACTCCGCCATTTGTTAAGTCTTCTTTCTTCAGACTTCAGTCTTTGACTTCAGTCAGAATGTCTTCAGTAGAGTTGATCTGGACTGGGGTGAAGTCCAGTGAGCTAATCTGGAGAATACTCCAGATTTCCTATACAAGTATATGCTCACTGATCTTCAATTATTTCTGGACAAATCTTCAGAGGGACTCCAGATTCCAAGTCTGGAGTAGGTCCAGTAGAACACAATTCTGGTCAGATTTTCAGTGAGGCTCCAGTAGTCGCGTCTGGAGCGAGTCCAGTAAATCTGGACTAAATCTGGACCTAACAAATTCCCTATTTGTTTAGAAATAATGCAAGTGTTTTCAGACTTATAGATATACAAATTTGTATGCCTGGAAAACACTTGGTCGATTTAAGTCTAAATAATCTAAGTTACTGGAAAACACTTTATAGATCATGAGTGTTTTCAATTTCATCTTTTAAGTTCTAACTTAGACTAAATCTGGTCATTTACTTATAAAAATAAAAAATTGCAACTATTATTACTTTCATCTAAAGGAAAATAATTACAACTTTCATAAGACAATTAATTACAATAAGTACAATGATAAAAAGATTTAGGCCCTTCTTTTCGATGTCCTTTCTGGAGCATCTTCAGTAGCCTTCCTCTTTGGAGATGGAGATGATGGAACAGACACTGGTGGTCTCAAACCTAACACAGCTTCCATTTGTTGAATTCTTCTCCAGACCTTCTCAATTCTCTTCATAAAGGCCTTCACATCTGGAGAGAGATCAGTTTTACCTTTAAAGGTCAATCCTATCTCCTTCAGTTCAGTCCATCCAAAAGCTTGGACTGAAGTATCCTTCCTTTCATCTGTAAAGTTACCCTCTCTGGTCAACTTCACATTGAATCTGGTCATTCCTTGATGATTTTCAGCCAACTTGATTTCAGCATTTACAATCCTTCTTGTATTGGCCCTGAAATTCATCATATCATCAAACTTTGCCTTCTGCTTAGCCAAGTGAACTATTTCTTCAGTATCCCTGGATACACCACTCTGTTGTCCTTCAGTGGACTGGTGTTCATGTCGATTGATTTTCAGAGTAGTATCCAGAGGAATGAAGGTGCTAACATCACCATCTTTTATTGCCTTCATTTGTTTGGCAGTAAGCTTAGGCAGACCAGTCATCTTTTTCCTGTATTCCAACTCCAAAGCACCAGCATTTTTTCTAATCTTTTTCTGGAGGCTTACCAGCTCCTCCTTTCTCTGTCTGATCAACTCTGGAATGGTAACACCATAAATTAATGAGTCATATACCTGTTCTTCTTCAGCGTAGAACGAGCGTATATGGACATCATTCAATGCATCGAGACACTGATGAACTCTGGGGTCATCCTTCATCCTTTTAAAGACTTCAATATTAATGCCTAACCTTCCAGCATTGTAGGAATCCAGAGTGCCCATTATTGCCATATCCCTATGATGGGCCAGCAGTTCATTCTTTTGATTTGTCTTGAAAATTTCTATCATAATGCATTGTTGTTGCAACTTCCTTGATGTTTCATTGTCAACATCTTCAATCTGTTCTTCCTTTTCACCAGATACAACCTTTTCTTTTCCTTTAACTGCCTTCAGTGTGGTAGGAATATCTGGGAAGGTTTCAAACTGGGGTCCACTGGCTTCAGTACCAGTAACCTCTTCAGCAAGCCCGGCTTCAGTGCCATATGCTTGTCTTTCAGTTTGGTCACCAGACGATGGAATAGACGATTTTTCCCCCTTGGAATGATCTCTAGTCCTGGACTTCAGATCATTCCACAATTGTTCAAGCATGAGTCTGTCTAGTGAACCAAAAGATGTACCTTGTACTGGAGTTGTTTCAGACACAACTTTCTTGAGTGCCTGCACTTCCTTCTGAACATTTTCAACAGCTGAAGGCAAGTGTTGTGGCAATTTCTCATCCAGTAGCTTTTCCACTTGGGGTAACACCCCATCATAAATGCTACGAAGGACAGTCCCAGAAACTTCTTCACATACTTCTTTTAACATGTTGTCTCTGAACTTCCTTGTACATTCATCACTTAGAGTACTAACAACTGTACTCTGGTCCAGTGTGGGCCTACTCTCCAGAGAGCTTACCCTGAAGACCAAATTCTGAACCTCTTCTTTCAGACCTGCCAATCCGCCAGTGACTGCAGTCTGAACAGAAGTAACCAACCTGTTCTCTAAACCCTGGACGGCCACCTTTATCTTTTCAGTGTTGGTGTTTGTGGCCAGTACCAGTTCATCCAGTTCTCATACACCAGTTTCTCATTTCCAGCGAAGACATTCATCTCTGAAGCAAGGTTATTTGATAATAGAGACTTGAAGTCCGAAATAACCCGAGATGAACTCTGGAGTGATCTCTCCAGGTCCGCCACCTTACTAAGAAGGCCTTGGACCTCGGTTGAAGAAGAAGTGGAGAGACCAGTGGGAGGTTCAAGAGTGGAGGGTAATCTGGTCATTAGAGGAACTTGTGCCCAGTCCTCTTCAGTTGCATCTTCAGATGGTGCAACTGGTGACTCTGGCGCACGAGGAGTAGGTTGAGATTCTGAAGGTTGATTGGTTGCTGGTGTGAAGTATTGGGTGTTTTCTGGAATTGAAGGTGGTGGTGGTGGTGGTGGTGGCATGTTTGTTTGTGGAGGTGGCATTTCTGGTGTAGGTGTGGGTATTTCTGGTGAAGGTGTTGGTATTTCTGGTAGAGTTTCTTCTTCTTGTACATCTTCACCCAGAAAATTCATATTAACATCAAACCCTTCAGACATTGGGGAATCAACATCATCCCATTCTGGATCAGTCCCAACTGTCTGTTCACCAGACTGTGCACCAGTCTCTACATTCTCTGGTTCACCAACATCAACATTCAAGTCCAGTGAAGCCTCTTGCTCACCAGAAGCATGTTCTTCAGTTTGAACATCTTCAACAACTTCTTCAACAACCAGGGCAACATCGTCTTGCACAACAGCCTGGACTTCAGATCATTCCACAATTGTTCAAGCATGAGTCTGTCTAGTGAACCAAAAGATGTACCTTGTACTGGAGTTGTTTCAGACACAACTTTCTTGAGTGCCTGCACTTCCTTCTGAACATTTTCAACAGCTGAAGGCAAGTGTTGTGGCAATTTCTCATCCAGTAGCTTTTCCACTTGGGGTAACACCCCATCATAAATGCTACGAAGGACAGTCCCAGAAACTTCTTCACATACTTCTTTTAACATGTTGTCTCTGAACTTCCTTGTACATTCATCACTTAGAGTACTAACAACTGTACTCTGGTCCAGTGTGGGCCTACTCTCCAGAGAGCTTACCCTGAAGACCAAATTCTGAACCTCTTCTTTCAGACCTGCCAATCCGCCAGTGACTGCAGTCTGAACAGAAGTAACCAACCTGTTCTCTAAACCCTGGACGGCCACCTTTATCTTTTCAGTGTTGGTGTTTGTGGCCAGTACCAGTTCATCCAGTTTCTCATACACCAGTTTCTCATTTCCAGCGAAGACATTCATCTCTGAAGCAAGGTTATTTGATAATAGAGACTTGAAGTCCGAAATAACCCGAGATGAACTCTGGAGTGATCTCTCCAGGTCCGCCACCTTACTAAGAAGGCCTTGGACCTCGGTTGAAGAAGAAGTGGAGAGACCAGTGGGAGGTTCAAGAGTGGAGGGTAATCTGGTCATTAGAGGAACTTGTGCCCAGTCCTCTTCAGTTGCATCTTCAGATGGTGCAACTGGTGACTCTGGCGCACGAGGAGTAGGTTGAGATTCTGAAGGTTGATTGGTTGCTGGTGTGAAGTATTGGGTGTTTTCTGGAATTGAAGGTGGTGGTGGTGGTGGCATGTTTGTTTGTGGAGGTGGCATTTCTGGTGTAGGTGTGGGTATTTCTGGTGAAGGTGTTGGTATTTCTGTTAGAGTTTCTTCTTCTTGTACATCTTCACCCAGAAAATTCATATTAACATCAAACCCTTCAGACATTGGGGAATCAACATCATCCCATTCTGGATCAGTCCCAACTGTCTGTTCACCAGACTGTGCACCAGTCTCTACATTCTCTGGTTCACCAATATCAACATTCAAGTCCAGTGAAGCCTCTTGCTCACCAGAAGCATGTTCTTCAGTTTGAACATCTTCAACAACTTCTTCAACAACCAGGGCAACATCGTCTTGTACAACAGCCTGGACTTCAGTATCCATTCTCTGTTCAAATTGTACAACAGATTCAGTATTCTCTTCTTCGAAAATAGGAGACCCATCAACATTAATTGTATCACCAGGATGGGTTGATGGATTTACCTGGACTCCACCTCTCATGAGACGCCTATGTGATCTGGGTCATCTGGAAAGCTCAACATTGGGTTGCTGACTTTCTGGAGCCACTTGCCTTATGGGCTGTACAGCCTCTATATCTGTACTTCATCACCAGATGGTCCTTCAACATCTTGAACTCGATCTGGACCCATTTCAACTTCTTCCCTTTGGAAGGAAAGCATGGACTGAGGAATATCTACCTCATCCACTGAGACCTAAGGTTGACTAGGTCCCTCATATACTCACTCACGGAAAAGTGAGTGGTATCCATATCATACTGGTCGCCAAGTGCATTCTGAACATAAGAGAAAGGAATCGAATATAAGGCACAAATGGTTTTCTTCCCTTTACTCTTAGGCGCTCTACCAGGTCATCAAAAAGGATTTGGGCAAAATCCACTCTAAGCCCAAACCATAAGCAATAGGCAATCTGGAGGTGGGTTTGATTGATCTAGTCTAACCCTCCAGAACTGCCTCCTAAACACTCAACAATGTGTGTGAAGAAATATCTCCATGAGTCTGACAGCTTGCTCATGTAGATAGTCCCCTTTCTGGATAGCTGCCCATGCTCATCCAGTATATCTGTATGCCCCATTAGCCTGCATACTTCCCTTGTGTTGATACCAGTGGGAAGCTCAATCGGCAACTCATTCTGTTCATGATAATTTAACTGGAGAACAGACCTGAGAAGATTAGCCGTGAAACCAAGGGATCTGGTACCTCCCTTGAGAGTATATTTGATCGATGAAGTTTCATCGTCATAGGTTGCAGTATACCAGAATTCACATAAATATTCATGGTACATCCTTCCAGGATTCAATGTTAATGCACCATATAATGGGCAAGAAAGAAAGAAAGAGTTTAATCTTCCAATGATCGATTGGGCGTCATGAACACTGGACAGAGATAGTCTGGCCATCCAGTTATTCATATTTATTCTTATTTTTTTAAAATTGTTATTTTTCTTTTGGGTTTTTTTTATTTTTGTTTTTATTTTTTATTTTTTGTTTTTTTTTTTTGTTAGTTTAATCTTCCAATGATCGATTGGGCATCATGAACACTGGACAAAGAGAGTCTGGCCATCCAGTTATTCATATTTATTCTTATTGTACTTGCCTCAAGAGTGATATGAGGTGCCCTATCAACATTATCCGAAGGAACAAATTCGTTGGCAAGCAAATTTCTAAGAGATCTTGACTGTCTAGGTGCCATTATGAGAATAGATGAAAATGAAATTGAATATTTAAGGTTATGATGAGGATTTGATGAAAGAATTTAATGGAATGGAGTAAATATGAGAGATAAATATGATTGCAAATTGAAAGAAGAGAGAAATTAATGAAGGAATTTGAAAGATTTGGGAGTTATGTTCGAAGTAAATGCTATTGAAATTGAAAGTGGGTATATATAGGAGAAACAATGTGGAACTCAAACGTCTTGATTTGAAATTATCAAATTAAATTTTTGATCGAGTTTGAGATCCGCATTAATTACATCACATCACACATAAATGCATGACGGTTTACAGCCCACAAAACAGTAACAACTTGTACTTTTTGTTTTCCCAAGGTAAAAAGACCATCATTGCGTTGAAAAATTTATATGCCACGTAGGATTAAGATATTTTCAAAAAGATTTGCTTACGTGGCACACACAAAGACTAAGTATTTAGAAAATATTATGACATAGTTCAGTGCATCTGGAGGTTGACAGGACACTCCAGTATCACTGGTGGATTAGTCCAGTGAACATGTACTGATGGTACACTGGAGGGACACTCCAGTAAAGTACCAGTCAAAACCATTTTGAAAGACTAGTAACCTCAAACTTGCACGTCAACTAATACAGACAAATGAGAGGGACATATTTACAAGAAGACATAAGTCAACTCAAACACGCTTCAACCTGTCCAGTTACCAGTGAGAGGGACACATTTACAAAGCACCAGTAATATTTTCTGAAGAGTTTGTCCAGTGAGAAAATGAATTCCCCCTGAACTTAAAACATTTTTAATAGAAAATATTTTTCAAGTCTTCCCTGGAATGTTGCTCCAGAAATCTAATAATGCAAAGATAGTACACTAAGGCGTTCAATATCTGAGCAGTCACCAGATTTAAGGATTTAACATTCCCAACTTACCAACAAGATATTCAAAAGTTTTGACATCCAGTGGTTTGGTAAAAATGTCAGCGAGTTGTTTGTCAGTGGGAATAAAATGGAGTTCAATGTGGTTTTTCATAATATGATCACGAATGAAATGATACCTTAGATCAATGTGCTTCGTTCTGGAGTGCATGACTGGATTGTTTGAGATAACGATGGCACTGGTATTATCACAAAAGATTGGAGTCTTTGAATATTTAATACCATAATCAAGCAACTGGTTCTTCATCCAGAGTATCTGAGCACAACAACTGGCTGCAAACACGTATTCAGCTTCAGCAGTGGACAATGAAACTGAAGTTTGCTTCTTACTGGTCCAGCTGACAGTTTGCCACCTAGGAAATGACATCCACCAGTTGTGGATTTCCTATCTATCTTACAACCTGCATGATCTGAATCTGAATAACCCATTAGATCCAAGCCTGAGCCTTTGGGGTACCAAAGACCTAGACTGGGGACACCTTTAAGGTACTTCAGTATGCGCTTTACAGCAAGCATATGAGATTCCTTTGGATTAGACTGATATCTGGCACATAAACATGTTGAAAACATAATATCTGGTCTACTGGCCGTTAAATACATCAGTGAACCAACCATGCCTCTATAGACAGTGGTGTTCACTGGTTTGCCATCTGGATCAGAGTCCAGTGTCAGTGGTGCAGAATTGGAGTTGGTTTAGATGGTGAAGAGTTCATATCATATTTCTTTAAAAGATCTCTAACATATTTTTCCTGATTAATAAAAATGCCATCTTTGTTTTGTTTAATCTGGAGTCCAAGAAAATATGTTAATTCACCCATCAGACTCATTTCATATTCAGTGGACATGATTTTTGAAAATTTCTTGCACATGTTTTCATCAGTAGACCCAAAAATAATATCATCAACATAAATTTGTACCAGTAACAGATTACCTTTTTCATGAAGAATGAACAAGGTATTGTCAATTGCACCTCGTTTAAAACCATTTTTCAACAAATGTTTAGTCAGAGTATCATACCAGGCACGTGGGGCTTGTCTGAGGCCATATAGCGCTTTGTCCAGACGATATACCCAATGTGGATGCTTTTCATCAACGAACCTGGAGGTTGTCTGACGTAAACTTCTTCTTCAAGCTTTCCATTCAAGAAAGCACTCTTTACATCCATTTGGTAGACCTTGAACTGATGATTAGCAGCAAATGCTAAGAAAATTCTGATCGCTTCAAGTCTAACCACTGGAGCAAATGATTCATCAAAGTCGACATCTGACTGGCAGTAGCCTTGTGCTACCAGTCTGGCCTTGTTTCTGATTACGTGGTCATCTTCATCTACTTTGTTTCTGAAAACCCATCTAGTTCCAATTGGTTCTTTCTTTCCAACTGGGAAAGGAACCAGATACCAGACCTTGTTCCTTTCAAACTGGTGAAGCTCTTCTTGCATAGCAGTCACCCAGTTTGGATCTTCCATAGCCTCGTCAATCTTCTTTGGTTCATTCAGTGATAAGAAACTGACATATAAGCATTGATCACTGGAGGCTCTTCTGGTCTGAACTCCATGACTGGAGTCACCTATGATCTGATCAATAGGGTGAGCTTTTGTCCATCTGGAGTATTGACCAGGATTGTTGCTGACAACAATATCAGTGCAAGAATTCAGTTGAGTCTCCTCTGGAGTTGCTTCTAGAGGAGGATCTTGCCAGATTACTTCAGTATCTTCATCTGAGTCATTTAAATCACGATTTGCATCATGAATTTCTTCATTTGAAGGCATTTCCTGGAGTACTGGTTCAGTTTGAAATTCTTCATAAGAAGACATTTCTGGTACATTCTCAACTGACACTGATACTGGGGGAGTAGTACGCACATCTGAACCAATATTAATTTCAGAGGGTAGTTTGAAATCAATAGAAGGATAGAATGGAGTACTACTGGAGAGTTTCTTTTTCTGAACAGGTTCCAGATCAGGATGACTGGAAACTGTGTCTGGTGAATCTTCATTTTTGTCGTTTATTGGATCAGATTCACAAAAGACAATTGGAGTTACTGGGGGAGTGTCAAGGGCTGGCTTCTTGTTGATTGCAACATTTGACTCATCAAATGTGACATGAATTGACTCATGGACCTTCTCCAGTCTCTTGTTGTAGACTCTGAAGGCCTTGCGAATGGCTGAATAGCCTAAGAAATACCCTTCATCAGCTTTGGCATCAAATTTGCCTAGCTGACTGGAGTCGTTCAGGATGTAAACTGGACATCCAAAAACGTGAAAATAACCAATATTTGGTTTTCTATTTCTTAAGACTTCATAGGCTGTCTTTTTGTGTCTTTTGATGCACACTGATCGATTCTGGGTGTGGCAAGCAGTTGCAATTGCTTCCGCCCAGAAACTGGTAGACAGTCCAGATTCAGCAAGCATACTCCTGGCAGCTTCTATCAGCGTTCGATTCTTTCTTTCTACCACTCCATTTTGTTCTGGAGAGCGGGCTGATGAGAAATTCTGGGAGATGCCAGTGTCAGTACAGAATGACTCCAGAGTTGCATTCTGTAATTCTGTTCCATTGTCACTTCTTAACTGACACACTTTTCGACTGTACTTGAGCTCAATTTGCTTGATAAGACTGATGATTTCAGCAGCAGCTTCACCTTTAGACCTTAGAAAGATCACCCAACAATATCTGGAGAATTCATCTACGATTACCAGGGTGTATCTTTTACCAGCACGAGTCTGAACATTCACTGGACCAAAGAGGTCCATATGAAGCATGTGAAGTGGTTCAATAACCAAACGATCATATAACGAACTTGTAACCTTGGTTCAATAACCAAACGATCATATAACGAACTTGTAACCTTGGTTCAATAACCAAACGATCATATAACGAACTTGTAACCTTGGTTCAATAACCAAACGATCATATAACGAACTTGTAACCTTGGTTCAATAACCAAACGATCATATAACGAACTTGTAACCTTGGTTCAATAACCAAACGATCATATAACGAACTTGTAACCTTGGTTCAATAACCAAACGATCATATAACGAACTTGTAACCTTGGTTCAATAACCAAACGATCATATAACGAACTTGTAACCTTGGTTCAATAACCAAACGATCATATAACGAACTTGTAACCTTGGTTCAATAACCAAACGATCATATAACGAACTTGTAACCTTGGTTCAATAACCAAACGATCATATAACGAACTTGTAACCTTGGTTCAATAACCAAACGATCATATAACGAACTTGTAACCTTGGTTCAATAACCAAACGATCATATAACGAACTTGTAACCTTGGTTCAATAACCAAACGATCATATAACGAACTTGTAACCTTGGTTCAATAACCAAACGATCATATAACGAACTTGTAACCTTGGTTCAATAACCAAACGATCATATAACGAACTTGTAACCTTGGTTCAATAACCAAACGATCATATAACGAACATGTTCACATTTAACAAGGAGTACACTTTCCAATTTATCTAAATCACCAAATGGACCTAGGTTTTCGATATGCCCTTTAGGTGTTGGTAAGGTTTGTATACAGGTGATACCATCGGCTTTCCCTCCACCCGACTAACACCCATTAAGCATACCAAAAACCTACCTAACTCTAATCATATACACACATCAAATATCATATTTCACATCAAAAGATCATTCTAGTATACGCTACAACAATTTTATACGTGTAACTACATCCACATCGTTATCAATCACGTTACATGTCTACCTATGACATGTTCTAACACAAAAACGTATGCACGTAGAATTAATCATAAGCTAAATCTACGGCATAACACATAAACACATAGCGAGTATCTTTCCACCCCCAAAGCATACAACATATAGTAAGGTCTACGAAACTCACATGACGCGAGCAATACAATCCACGAATGCACACATGAGCTTTACACACGTTTCACGCATCAATCGTATCCAAACCTAGGACAATTGAACATGATTTATAAGATTTATATCCCTTTACACTTAACTAATTAGTTGTCAATCCTAGGTGTTCATTTCCAAAGACACAACATGCCTATCAAGCCTCATTTGAACGTATGAAAGAGTTTTAGTTTGAAAATGAGTTGTGGTTTGACACCAAAACTTGACGAATGAATCAAAGTGTTCCAATGAAAGTTTTGACAAGTTTGTTGACCTTTATTTGATGTTATAAGACTAGTATATAAGTATCGAATCAAGAAAAAGTCAACCGACAACCGAACAAAAACTTATGTGCGAAACAGACTCGGACGGCCTTTGCTGATACGGAAGGTCGCTGGCAAAGGCCGTCCTCCCTACAAGAGCCGTCCTTGGTCTGTTCGTCTAAAACACTCACTTTTCTCGCAAACGACCTATCTAAACTCAACGTCAAAGATTCAAACTTAACCACAACTCACTACAAGTATATTTAAGGATAATAAACACTCTAATTTCACCAAACCATCCCCAGAATCAAAAACCCTCTTTTGAAACCCTAATGTAGCTGCAAAGCTTAAGAACACCATCTTTGACCAAAAATCTTGTAACAAACTAGAAATCCAATTCTTGTAACAACTTAAACAAGTAATTTGAAGATGAAAAACACTTACCCAAGTTCCTTGAACTCCCAAATACGGATTTGAAGACTATGAGATGAAGAACACCATTGATACAATAAAAATCTTGAACCCTTAGAACCCATAGTTATTATTATACTAGTTATCAACAATTTTTGTTTATCAAAAGGTGAAAATTCCGAAAATTATAAGATGAATTATGAAGATGATGATGAGAAAGTGTTCTTGCAATATTAGGGAGAAAGAGTGTGTGTTGTGAGGAAGAGATAAGAGATAATGAGAGGAGAAAAGAAAGGGTGGGAGGTTTTGTTCCCCACTAACACTCACACGTCATCTTCCGGCTTTTCCCGGGATACGATTTGTTTGGTTAAGACTTTTGACCCGAGACTCCATCAAATATTTTGTTGACACAATGCAATGTATTTTTGAATTACTTTTCTAATGACTATTTATACGCCTACCTTTTTCCTCACAATAATCACTTATCCAAGTTTGACTCGTTTCAAAAAAAAAATTTAGCCTCATAACGTTGACCGGCCCAAACGGCGGGTGTTACAAATGCATAAGATTTGAAAGTTCATTACATACAATGCACATAAATGAAGTTTCATACACACCATGACAATTCATGTAAAGTTATTTGCATTCTAAAATACTAATCCCTATACCTTAATGACTATAGTTATGGGTTCAG
Organism: Erigeron breviscapus; assembly: GCA_034093135.1. NCBI lineage: Eukaryota > Viridiplantae > Streptophyta > Magnoliopsida > Asterales > Asteraceae > Erigeron > Erigeron breviscapus. The sequence continues at coordinate 124,432,723 of CM067171.1, read as the reverse complement.
TATTTGTGAATGTAAATAACTATAGACGAATGTCTATAGTGTGAAAAAACTAAAGTTGTGTTTATTGTATGTAATGAACTTTCAAATCTTGTGCATTGTATGTATCCGACCAATCAAAAACTTACAAGTGGCAGCTTATATGGTTGCCACATATACCTGAATACATACAATGCACATGATTCGAAAGTTCATTACATACAATAAACACAACTTTAGTTTTTTCACACTATACATTTACATATACTAAACCCTTATAACTATTACAGATCATAATGCAGTACGTACATTTATTACAAATCGTATCATGGCTACCGTATCATGCCAAAAACTGCAACATACAACAATATTAAAGTTTATAATTGATGTAAAAATAATTTACATTTAAAAGTGTGAAAAAAATCTAAAAGATTATAACTTTTTTACACCTATATATGTGAGAAAAAACAATTCGCACTTTCAAGTGTGTAAAAATATATTATTTGTTCACACTTTTAAATGTAAACATTTTGTTAATACATTTATAAGTACTGATAAATTATCAGTTTTAAGAATTTTTCACAATTCTACATGTGAACTTTTTCTACACAATTTTAAATGTTATCAAATTAACAAATTCTTTCACAATTTATTAAAAATGTGAAGAAATAAACGTGGATAAATAATATTTGTTTACGATATATTAGCTCTAAATAATATATATGTCAAATGAAACTAACATTAATAATATCGCATCGAAACACGATCACATCTTCCTTTAATCAAACCTGGAACCATGAGTCTTTAACGTCAAGATATTGATTAGTACAAATTTTGGTGTAACTAACTATGACCAAATGTCTATATTAGGAAAAACATAAGATTTTGGACATATATTGTATGTTGAGTTGTTTGACAACTAGGAAAAAAAAAAAAAAAAAAAAAAAAAAAAAAAAAAAAAAAAAAAAAAAAAAAAAAAAAAAAAAAAAAAAAAAAAAAAAAAAAAAAAAAAAAAAAAAAAAAAAAAAAAAAAAAAAAAAAAAAAAAAAAAAAAAAAAAAAAAAAAAAAAAAAAAAAAAAAAAAAAAAAAAAAAAAAAAAAAAAAAAAAAAAAAAAAAAAAAAAAAAAAAAAAAAAAAAAAAAAAAAAAAAAAAAAAAAAAAAAAAAAAAAAAAAAAAAAAAAAAAAAAAAAAAAAAAAAAAAAAAAAAAAAAAAAAAAAAAAAAAAAAAAAAAAAAAAAAAAAAAAAAAAAAAAAAAAAAAAAAAAAAAAAAAAAAAAAAAAAAAAAAAAAAAAAAAAAAAAAAAAAAAAAAAAAAAAAAAAAAAAAAAAAAAAAAAAAAAAAAAAAAAAAAAAAAAAAAAAAAAAAAAAAAAAAAAAAAAAAAAAAAAAAAAAAAAAAAAAAAAAAAAAAAAAAAAAAAAAAAAAAAAAAAAAAAAAAAAAAAAAAAAAAAAAAAAAAAAAAAAAAAAAAAAAAAAAAAAAAAAAAAAAAAAAAAAAAAAAAAAAAAAAAAAAAAAAAAAAAAAAAAAAAAAAAAAAAAAAAAAAAAAAAAAAAAAAAAAAAAAAAAAAAAAAAAAAAAAAAAAAAAAAAAAAAAAAAAAAAAAAAAAAAAAAAAAAAAAAAAAAAAAAAAAAAAAAAAAAAAAAAAAAAAAAAAAAAAAAAAAAAAAAAAAAAAAAAAAAAAAAAAAAAAAAAAAAAAAAAAAAAAAAAAAAAAAAAAAAAAAAAAAAAAAAAAAAAAAAAAAAAAAAAAAAAAAAAAAAAAAAAAAAAAAAAAAAAAAAAAAAAAAAAAAAAAAAAAAAAAAAAAAAAAAAAAAAAAAAAAAAAAAAAAAAAAAAAAAAAAAAAAAAAAAAAAAAAAAAAAAAAAAAAAAAAAAAAAAAAAAAAATGAGGTAAATGCCTAAAAACATGAGAATTGAGATTCAATCTCTGATCTCCAAGCCAACATCCCCTTCCCAGAACCCCCAAAGAGGGCACTAAGTGGCCACTAAAAGAGAAAAAATAAAAGTTGTTTTCTTTTTAGCGTCAAAATATTGATTAGTACAAATTTTGGTGTAACTAACTATGACCAAATGTCTATATTAGGAAAAACATAAGATTTTGGACATATATTGTATGTTGAGTTGTTTGACAACTAGGAAAAATGTTCAAATCATATAACCGACAAATCAAAAACTTGCACGTGACATCTTATATGGATTTCCACGTATACGATGTTACATGATTTGGACAATTTATCAGGTTGTCAGAATATATAAAGTAAAACATTGATCTTTATCCCTATAGACATTTGGTCATAATTAGTTATATTAATTTAGATGTACTTAACCCTACGATTTTGAGGTTAGAAAACGATGGTGCCATGCATCTAACCAATATCAAAAACGTGATCTGTGTAATTTAATCTAAAGCTAACTTTATCTTTGATATCTATATTGCCTGGAGACGTCTAGATATATATAAAGAGGTTTTCCATTTAAAGTATTAAAGTTAGTTTAAAGTTCATGATTGAAGTTTAAAATAGCATATGCAGTTTAGGGCATGTTTGTGTTTTTTACTCATTAATTAATATCATTCATGATTATTATATTATTCTTGGGAGATGTCTAATATAGACATTGTTAATAATTTGATGTATGTATTTCGTCGGTTAGTTTAGTATATCTTGATACAACTTTATAATTATTTATTATTTATATTTATACTTTAAATGTGAGTATTTATTTTGTTTATTGTGAAAAACTATTTAATCACATGAATAAACAAAACTAACAATAAATGTGTTATCCAATACTAATGTGTAAAAAATGTTTTTTTATTAAAACGGTGTGTTAGTTGGTTAGTGATTCGAACCCTAAAAGTGACATCCAAGCGGGCAGTATGCTAGAGGTTGGAACCTCAAGGCACCCATGGAGACCAATGGTGAGATTACACGGCCCACACGCATCCGATGAGGTAAATGCCTAAAAACATGAGAATTGAGATTCAATCTCTGATCTCCAAGCCAACATCCCCTTCCCAGAACCCCCAAAGAGGGCACTAAGTGGCCACTAAAAGAGAAAAAATAAAAGTTGTTTTCTTTTTAGCGGCAAAAAATGATATATTAATATAAGGGCAACCTAGCAAGGTACTAGTTGTTCAAAAGTAGAATTACAAAAACAATGTGGAGATCAACAATCGAAACAACAAAACCTCTATACTCTTCCCGAGACATTAGCTGCGAGGACAACAAAAGGAGTGAAAAAACTCGTGCCGATTACAATGACTCAAGACACGAGAAAAGCTCTCAACCAACGAAAGTTGAGCCATCGGTTTTCAATTCGTGGTGTTTTTGATGTAGTCTCAACCATGCTCGAGGACACGACCCAACCATAAAGTACATTCTAAAATAAGGGCTGGTTTGAATTTATTAATTTTATCAAAAACTTAATTATTATGTGAAGCTTTGAAACATATATTATTTATTTCTTAGAAGGGTGCTCACGCGATGCGGCGGTGTAATGGCGGAGACGGTGGTGGCGACGAAGGGTGGTGGTGGCGTTGGTGACGATGTAATGACTAAGGTCGGCGGCGGAGATTGGTTGTGATGGCATGGACGGCGAGTAGTTTTGGTTATTGATTTAACTAGATTAAACCCGCACGTTTCGCGGGGCTGACTGAGAACATAAATAAAAAAATACAATAACTGATAGTTACATTATTATTTATAATTTATGATAATATAAAAAACTGTCAGATTACGACTGATGCAAACAATAAAATTATAGTTTATAAATATATGATATACGTCAAATATGTTAAAGCATAACTAATGAAACAAAAATATTTGTAAATCATAAAATACTTTTTTATGATATATATTCATTAAATATAATATAATAAATACTTTTCAAAAAAATAAACATAATATACTAAACAATCTCATTTAAAAAAAGATAATTATCATTGAGTTAATAAACAAATATAGTATAATGTATATAAACATCTTTGTACTCATATAGAAAATAGTAAAATAAATATTAATGATTAGGATTATGATTGATGTTTAAGATTAGAATTGATGATTAAGATCATACATGACAACATGACTATAACAATTTAAATGGAAAAAATGACAACTCATTAAAAATTCAATATGCCAAAAAACTAAAAATGACACCTAATAAAAACATATCATCTCTTAGTTATATAGAAAGATTTGGTTTTTGATTAATTGTTGAAACTTAATATTCAACAAAATATAGTTTGTTATATAATATAACTTATTTATAATAAAGAAACTTGTAGTTTATATATATACTAGTTTTCAGTCCCGTCCGATGAACGGGTATATTCAAAACATATGTCTTGTATATTGCGTTTCAATATATTTTGGGATTTTATGATAAATTATACAATTTCGCTAAACTAAATAAATTGATAACATATAAACAATTATATAATAGCATGTTTAAAAATATTCAATATCACCATACAATGATGAAAAAAATATTACCTGTTATTGAAAAACATAAAAAGATAAGTCAAACAAAATATAATCAATGAATAATATAAAAAAACTTTAATAAAAGAAAAAATATATATAAATTATACGTATGTAAAAAATTACATTTAATCAAACAGTATATGTATATCTAAAAAAACATCAAGTATAAAGCATAATTTGAATTTCTAGCTAAAGAAAATGTTAAATCAAAATCACATAAATAACTAAAATATTAGATTTGTTTATACTACATAAACAAATCAGATCGATAAATAAATTATCATCTTGAAAAAAACCTTATACGATTATACATGAAAAATGTCACTTTTAAACAGATATAATAAAATGAATATCAAAAATTTAAAACACAATCAAAATATATATAAGAATAAACTTTACCCAAATTAAAACCACAATCGTTTTTGAGCCGATTTTACTCTTCATAAAACTTTACCCGAATTAAAGCCACAATCGTTTTTGAGCCGATTTTACTCTTCATAAAACTTTACCCGAATTAAAGCCACAATCGTTTTTGAGTCGATTTTACTTTTCATAATTTATAGTTTTTATACGAAAAAAATGATTAGAATATTTAGATATTAGATAATTACTAAAAATTTTAAAAAATTTCATATATTAAAAGAATGAAATTGTTTTATTAGATTTATACAAAAATAATTTGATAGTGATTTTACGGATATAAAGAAAACAAAAAAAGGAACTAAGCGATAGAAAAAATAGTTTTAAGTGATTATAAAATGTAATAGATTGGACTTTAGATAACTTGTTAATAATAAAGTTTTTAAAAAAGATAAAGATGAAATAGAAAAAATAAAAATAAAAAAGGTGTAGGAGAGAGAGGAGGAAAATATATATTCAACGGGTTTTAAGGGATGCCAAAATTTTAAGCAATAAATTTACTTGTGAAAAAATTAAAATCAAAATTAATTTGAAACATTCCACAATTATATCATTAAATAATACTCTTTCCGTCTCATTAGATATGTCTACTTTTTAATTTTCAAAGTTTTTATTTATAAACCTTGACTGTAAATATATATTTTTGTGTTATATAAAACTTGATAAAAATTATACTAATAAAAACATTTTTAAAATACAATCAATTCATATAACTTTAAGCAAGTATTCAAACACAAACAAATTTAGTTAAGATCAAACTTAAAAAATTTGGACTTTGAAAATCTAAAATTGACACTTTTAATGGAGGTGGGATGGGGTTGTTTTTTCTATAAAGAAAATTGCCTTAAAAGCCTAATTCTTTTTCTAAACCTTGTTACGATAACAAATGCAAAAGAATCCTGACTGATTTGAAATGTTCTATCGAACCAATGATCAGTCTACCAGAAAAGTATTAATTATTAATGACCATAAAAGATAAGATAAATATCTTTATGACTAATTCTAATATTTCAATGATTCTAAATTATTTTGAAATTCATCTAAAAATTATTACTTTTACAATATTGATTTATGTCAATAATCTATACATGATATATACGAAAGAGAAACTTTTATTTCAAAATATAAAAGTTTGGATCTTTGAATAAAGCTTAATTTCTAATTAAAGTCTATATTATAAAGCTGATGTCATATGTCTTTTTTAAACTTATATAGTTTTAATTCTAATTAATAAGTTATTAATTAAGGAAACTGATTCTTACATTTTATAATTATAGAAAGTAGTTATTCTATTAATAATTTATGATACAAAACATTTTTAAAATAATGAGAGAGTCAAATTTCCATGTATCTTGTTTATAAATATTGATTTATTATAGGTTATAACGAATACTTAATATGTTTAACACACGTATTATGCGGGAAATAATTTAGTTGATATCTAAAAGAATTTGAGATCTTGAATGATGTAAACAAAATATTCTAAAGAATATAGACATATGTTTTCCCATAATAATTTTCCTTTCGAATAAAGTATATAAAAAGACATGTTAGGCGTTGAAGCCAGACTGCTACTCCCAAAAAAAATATTGATTTTAAGTTTTTTTTTTAATTAAGAATAAAATGAAATATAAAATTGAAACCTCCACCGATAGTGGTGAATCATTTATTAATTGATTCATGTTTGTACGTATTCACATGTGATTATTTTAGTTCGCGTGTTAAATAAAAATTGCATTGCGTTGTACGTGCGTACGAAAATTATGAATGCTCCACTTAGACTAAAGGGAGTGGGATTGTTGGGAGGGAGGGGTCACTTGCACAGTTGCGTCATGTGGCAGAAAGAGTTGCCCCTTAAAAAAGTTGAAAAATGGTGGTTTTAAGAGGAGGCGACTTGCGCCATGTATCACTTTCAATGATTGATTTTTTTTTTCCTTTTTTTATATTTAAAACAAAAATCATATTATTAAACAAATAATATGATTTGTATATAAATAAGCTAAAAAACACAGTTTAGTTTTTTTAAAATTATTAATTAGAAATACATTAAAAAAAACAATTTGTATAGTTTTTAAAAGTGACGAAATAAAGTACCCGTGCGATGCGGCAGTGAGATGGTGGGGGTGATAGGTCATAGAGTGTGATAGGTCATAGGAGGTGATAGGTCATAGAGTGTGATAGGTCATAGGAGGTGATAGGTCATAGAGTGTGATAGCCAAATGCCTTAACCGTACGGGCTCCGCCCTCGGATTTAAAAATTTGTCGAAAGTATATCGAATGACCTCTCTAATGAAAGAGCATGAAATTTTAAGAACACCCATATAATTTTTATAATTTATCGATATACGGTTTTTGAGATAAAAGATTTTGAATGAATTAGAGGAATAAAATGATTTATGGAGGAGAGAGAAAAAATGAGTGGTTGAGATTTGAGGAGAGGGATGAAAATGAAAGTTGAAAGTTGAAAGTTGTGGGGCATTGATGTATGGTACATCATGCATTATCATGTGTACATTGTCGAAATTGAAAGTTGAAAGTTGAAACCTTATTTGCTTTATAATAAGAGAGAAAGGTACACGCGCGTTGCGGAGGTGATGGAGGTGATGGCGGAGTGGTGATGTAATGGCGATGGCGGCGGTGGCGGTGATGGGGTGATCTACCGGACGGGCTCCACCGTTAGCCGTACGGGCTCCGCCCTCGGATTTAAAAATTTGTCGAAAGTATATCGAATGACCTCTCTAATGAAAGAGCATGAAATTTTAAGAACACCCATATAATTTTTATAATTTATCGATATACGGTTTTTGAGATAAAAGATTTTGAATGAATTAGAGGAATAAAATGATTTATGGAGGAGAGATAAAAAAATGAGTGTTTGAGATAAACTTTTCAACATTTTCATCTTTCTTCTCAAATCTCAACCACTCCTTTTTTTCTTTCTCCTCCATAAATAATTTTATTTCTAATTCATTCAAAATCTTTTATCTCAAAAACCGTACATCGATAAATTATAAAAATTATATGGGTGTTCTTAAAAATTCATGCTCTTTCATTAGAGAGGTCATTCGATATACTTTCGACGAATTTTTAAATCCGAGGGCGGAGCCCGTACAGCTAAGGCATTTGGCTATTACACTCTATGACCTATCACCCCACCATCTCACCGCCGCAACGCGCGAGTACTTTCTCTCGTAATATAGTATATAAATCAATGTATAAATAATACTTGGGGGTTTAGTTGTTAAAAAGCAAACTTAGGGGTTCAAATTGAAAACTTTATAAAATAGTACAAAAAGACAAAACATGGGTATGTCGCTCTTCTTCTCCACCCGATCTGCAATTCTGCAAATAGCTTCAACCATGATTTTTTTTTTTAATCGTCAAATATACATAAAATATAAAACAATAATACAATTATACGTTTTCTCTCCCCCCAACGTCCACTTTGCCTTGGTCCACGCGCTAGTCAAAGCCCCCTTGAGCAAACCCTCAAGTTCGCCCCTCGGGGCCGGTGTTCCGGGCGACTTGGGGCGAAAATTGGCAAGGTTCGCCGGGTAAGTCGCTCACTCCCCCAGTCTTTAGATTCTAAAGTAAACTATACCCATCGTTCTTTTGGTTTATATATCGAGTTGCATGTTTGGTCCTTTAAGATATAGAGCAACCTTTATTTAGAACCTAGTTGTAAAGATCGTCTTTTATGGTAACAAATATTTAGAACTAACGTTATACATATATCATGTGACACCATTTTTTTTCTCTGATCTCTCTCATCATCCAAGCAATTAATTCATATCAAGTCTTATTCTAAGTACGGAGTACAACTATTTCTCTATTACTTTCAAACCCTTTTCATTTACCATAACCAAAACCATATCAACAAAAATTACTGGTTATGGTTCTAGACTTCTAGTGTATTAAAAAGTTCCAAGAAACATGGATGCTGGTTAATGCCATTTTATAATTTTTGGTTACATAATTGCAGATATACTTTGTTATCTCATTTTGGTCATGTAATTGCAAACACTTGTTTTCATACGCGGAACCACATTATAATTAGGGATACCCCGAACTAAGGTTCCATATTTGACGTAATGTAATTTTTCTTGAAAAATGATGTATATTGTATTGTTGGTACGGATCAAAGTATTATGGGATACCCGTTTGTAACTAACTCTAAACTTTTAAAAGATTTTTCTAACAACAAAATTTATAAAAACGTACTTGTTTAACTAAATGAGAAATGAAAAAAAAAATGCCAAAACTTGTAACACTCTAGTCGTAATTGTTACTTTACGCTGATATAAAGCTAGAGATAAAAAAATTAGTGTTACAAGTCACTTTGAATTCTGGTTCACCAATGCTTGTTATCTCATTTTGGTCCTGTTATGGTGGTTATTGTTTACATGATAAAGCTTGTGATTGTTCTAGCAATTGAAATATCAAAGTGGTCCCCATGAGCTATGGTACATTGCTGCTAAATACCCATCAAACTCATGGATGGAATATGTATTTTAAAGGTGGTTCTAATGTTTTATTGGCGGATTTTGGAGGAAGTCACGGAGGGGGCTAAAAAGTTCCGAAAACAAAAAATAACTCAGATAAATATTTTTTCCAAACAAAACACGAATATAATAGCATTCCGGAGCGGAAAAACGGAGAGGGAGGGGGCCCCATAGGCCTTTTTATATGTACTTTGCTTATGTATGTATAGGTCATACTCCACTTTATCTAGTAGTCGTGGTTTTAACAGCGTTTATCTAGTTTTTGTACAGTAAACTTCGTAATATTTAGAGGTTTCCGAATTACTTCTATTGTCTGAGAAGAAAAGATTAGAGCTTGAAAATGAAATAAGAAAAGAAAAATGTGGATGAAAATGGTTTGGTTTTACATTGCGAAAAGATAATAAACACATATGATATCGACACCTTTTGGGGGAAATTAAAATGTACAACCACTAGTGATAAGAGATAGAGGAATGCCGATGGTCCTTGCAAATGCCAAATAGTATCTAAGACTGAACGGAGCAAGGCGTTAAATTGCACTTTTAACTCACTAGAACGCCTTGGGACGCCCCGTACATTGCCCCGAGGGGCGTTCTGGAGAGAGAAAGGGTTAAGGCGTGAAATTTGGGACGGAGCAAAGTTGACGTGCCTTAATCCCACAGGTAGGACCCACATATCAAAAAGCTTTTGATTTTATCAAAAAGGCAATTCTTTATTCCAGATCAATGCTTACTATTTCTAGAAAAACACCCGCTCAATAACTGTACACTCTTAAATACAGGTTGTACTTTTGTATGGGTTTGAGAATTTCGGATCTGGAAAGAGAGATAGGAGCTTAATTGATTGGAGGGATGGTAGGGTCAGGTAGGGGCCCATTTTGTTCGATTCTTTAATATAGGAAGGGCTTCTATTTTTGAAGGCCTTGCTCCAAGTAAATAAGGGGGAAAGCCCCATGATGACTAAGATGCCACATGACCTAAATAAAGGATGCTACTTTTACACCTTAAAGGTCCAAACATGCAACTTGATGTAAACAATAAGGATAAATAGTGTAATTTACATGATTTTTTTTCCCCGAACATTCAGTCGGTATGCGACATCAGGGAAACCTCACCATATAATGGTGAAGCCTTGCACGTACCCTAGACAACGAGATGTTGACCATGGGCCGTTACAAGTATTCGGAGGAAAAAACCCCAAGACTTGCCATCCCTAAGGATCGAACTCAAGACCTTGGGTAAAACCTGGGATGCCTCTGACCAGTTGGACTAGTCATCATTGGCAATTTACATGATTTATTTTTTTTCAACTTTAGTTAAATAAAAAGAGAAACAAAAAGTGTATGACCAATATCACAACTTAATCAATACGAAAGTTAAAGAAGAAACATATGAAAATTAACTCCATATAAATATTGATTCCAGTTTACCCTTTTTTTTTCAACTTTAGTTAAATAAAAAGAGAAACAAAAAGTGTATGACCAATATCACAACTTAATCAATACGAAAGTTAAAGAAGAAACATATGAAAATTAACTCCATATAAATATTGATTCCAGTTTACCCTTTTTTTTTCAACTTTAGTTAAATAAAAAGAGAAACAAAAAGTGTATGACCAATATCACAACTTAATCAATACGAAAGTTAAAGAAGAAACATATGAAAATTAACTCCATATAAATATTGATTCCAGTTTACCTTTTTTTTTCAACTTTAGTTAAATAAAAAGAGAAACAAAAAGTGTATGACCAATATCACAACTTAATCAATACGAAAGTTAAAGAAGAAACATATGAAAATTAACTCCATATAAATATTGATTCCAGTTTACCTTTTTTTTTTAAACTTTAGTTAAATAAAAAGAGAAACAAAAAGTGTAGAGTATATAATTTGAAAAATACATACCAATTCATCAACAAAGACCATCTCGAACGTTTTGATTTTCTTCGGGTTATTCCACTCCGAAACAGTCCATACATGCACAACACGGAGTCATAGATGATGGTTAACATGTGTTGGCTTAAGATCTTCAAGATGAACTAATGTGGTCTTATTTTTGTTGTTGAAGAAGAAGTCCTAATGAACCTATAATGGACAACAAACTAAATTAAAAGAGATAATAATAAAAATAACATAAGAATTCAATGTTAAATGATAATAATAATGATTAAATATGAACAAAGTATATAAATAAAAAACCTTTTTGGTATTCGATCGTAAGTTTTTTTTTTGGCCGTATGTTTTTTCTTAGGGTTGAGAATATGTGAGGGTGCCGGACATTGTCATTCCCAAATCACCAATAATGGATAAAGAAAATCTTTGCATGATCGGATGATGGTGTGCGACTGCTGCTGTCCTGTTCGTCTTTTCCATTTTCCGTTCGCAGCCCACAGAATGTGTATGTCCACCCCCTATTCGAATGATATTGAATAATGATAAAAGGGTTCTTGACTTCTGCCCCTTATCCCGTGTGAAGTCCAGCCGCCAAAAACAGAATAGGCCAAGAATAGGATTGGGCCTTCTTTTCCTTTTATTTTGTATGTTGTAGTCCGTAAAGAGAGGATTTTTTATAAGATTTTTTTATTAAAGGTCGGCATTTTTTATTAAATAAATATTAAAAAATAGAGGATTAATAAGGAGGGAGTATTAGGCTAAAGGAGGGGGATTAGGGGTGCCAAGTGTACCCCCAACCTCCTCTTTTAGTTATATTATAGATTTATAATATGTATTTAATCAAAGTGTCGTCTTCGAGGATGTAAAAAATTTTCAGGGTCTGGCTCGAACATAAAAATTGGGCCTCTAGTATAGCGAGTCAATAATAAAATATAATAGCATAGTATTACGACGATAAACGTTTTCGACAATAAAAACAAAGTATGACAAAAAAAAACCTAGTTTATATTATTAAGTAAATCGTGCAGCTCTCCTTGCATTTTTTGAAGCAAAGTTGTCGATCAACACTTTATAAATCCATGCTCGATAGAGATCATTACTATATGTTCCTTTAAAATATAGATAAAGTGTATAACAATAACATTTAGCTCTACAAATACTTATTAGTAAAATCTAACTAAGCTATATGTTTCTTTAAGTTTAAAACAATTAAATAATAAATTATAGATATTTAGGAATGAATAATAGTACCTATTAAACAAAAAAATGGGACTAGGCTACAACGATGGGTACAGCTGCAATTTGACAAAAGAACAAATAGGTTTTTAATTGATTTTAATACTTTACATATAACATGAATTGTAAATTCGGTGGTATTTGGAAACAGAAATCAGAGAAACATAGACATAGACATAGAAGGATGTCAGGATAAAAGTCTATGGGCTTTTTATTTCTTATATGGTTTACAATAACCCACGTATGAATTTAGACACTAGTTTCGGAGATCTCGTACTAAAGATGTAAAGATTATATATATAAACGAACTTTATAAAAAACTGTGGGCCCCCAATAAAAGGTGGGTCTGGCTCTTTAGCACCATATGAGCCACCTAATGGCCGACCCTGTTTAATCATAACTATGTTCATCGCATATATTTAACTTTAAAATTTAATATGTTATATCTACCCGACTAATAAAAGGTTGCAAACTAACAAACTGATACTCGACATGATAGCGTATATAGAGGTCAAATATACTCGTGTGTCGTGTACATATAATGTTAAAGAGTTTTAAAAGTTAAATACATACATTGAAGACAATTATAATTAGCTACATACTAAAGACATTTGTAAATAGTTTATTACACTTTGATGAGATAACGTCATTCTCTACTATGATGTCGTTATACCCTGTTCTTGACCTACACATAAATTTTTCTCTTTCCAAGAACATCTTCCTCCTTATCATGACCATTTCTTCCCACATCCTCCACTTTTTATCATTTCTATTTTACTTTTAATACAAACTAAATAATACTAATATTTTTATAAAGAGTTTATTGCACAAATCATCCTTGTGTTTGCACACTGTTGTGGTTTTCATCTCTCTAAGTTTTTTTATTTATTGTATTTCATTGAAAATTTGTACAATCTTATATCCTTTTGAAAGATTAAAAAAAACGAAAGTGTGCAGACTTTTAAAACACCTTACATCCTTCAAAAGGATTTAAGGTGTTAAAACAGTTTGAAATTTTGACAAAATCCACAAAAAAAAAAAAAAACTTGAATGATAAAAACCACGAAAATTTGAAAAATCGCAATGATGATTTGTGCAATTAGCTCTTTTATAAAAAATAAAAACATTGCATTATTTAAATAAACAATATTTATATGGGGTAAATGAATATGGGATGTTACACATCTAACTTGGATGAAAAACACCTCACATACTATTTTTTAATAGATAAAAAACATATAGGGGCCTAATTATTTATTCAAAATATTTAAAAATTAACATGTGAGCAGTTTTCACACATATTGGGTATCTTTCCCTATTTATATTAATAACAAAAACATTACATATTACTAAAAAAAAAACACTAAAAAAACAATAAAAACACACTACGATACTTAAACTAAAAATATCAATCCTCATCATAATTAAGTTCATTGTTGGTTTTACTTAATCGACGGTCTTGTTTTCATCCACCCACTCTTTTCACATTTACTGGGACTTTTGGGCTCGCAACTTGGAACCAACTACATGAATTAGGTCCATTACCAATGTCACCCTATTTATCTTCTCATGCAGATAGGCGAAGTTTGGCCGCCGCACACGCTGACGTATTTCCCGTGCTTTATATTTTCCTGCCGTATTATGTGGAGAACTACCATAAACTCTTTAAGTGTAATTTGTTTCTACGTATCTCCTTGAATGAAGTCTTTCACCTCATCCACTTTCATGTGAATCACATTCTCTAATAAGGAAGCCATTTGGAATTGTGAATCACAAAGAAATTGTTTAATGTAAATATAGTGTAACATCCCAAACTTTTCAAGTTTGATATTTGACTATTCCGTTAGTTCACGTTAGGTTCGTTAAGTTTATGTGTCCTATATGGGATTATGTGATTAAATGCTTATGTGTTTAATATTAAATGATTAAGAGATGTTAAATGAATCTAATTTAAAGTAAAGTATGAAAGTTAAGTGCTTGTTAGATCGTTAAGACTCCCGGTAGGAAAGCTAAGCTAAGAAAGTAACGTTTAGAAGTCGAGGGACCTAACATGGAACTTTAGGAGATGATGGCCAGGGGTTAAGTGGAAATTAGGCATCCCTAATTGTCAGTCTCCAGATCATACGTGTGTGAGAAAACCCCCAAGCCGCCCCCTTCCCTCCTTCAAAGCAAATCCCCTCCGAATTCTTCCGTTTCTTGGTGTTCCAAAGTGTGTTTAAGTGTCTAGTTGACTTATGATTCCATTATACTCGTTCTAGGTTGTCAGGAGCACTTAGCAAGAACTGTAAGACATACGTAACTCATTGTTAAGCAGTACCGAGGTAAGATAATATCTTTTGTCACCTGATGGTACAACAAAAACCCGTTTTCATAAGTTAAACTTCCCGAATGTTTATGTATGCTTAAAAGTAAGTTAAAGGGTGATTATGGGAGGTTGTTACGGGATATGTGGCTTAGCATTTATGTTGTATGGTTTGCATTTACAGGTTGCAAAGGTAAGATGTATGTCCTTATGAAATACAATGTTGATATAATAATGTTATACGATTATGAAATGATGATGTGCTTGTGTTATATGTTTGTATGCATGGCTTGATCACCTAGTCACTAGACTTATGATTAGGATTGTCATGTTCACGTGCACGTTAAGGGCCCCAAAGTAAAAGATGATATGTGATTAGCTTAGGTGAAAGTGTAACCTAAACTAATATAAAGATTAAAAGTCTCGAGCAATATGTAAAGTCTTGTGTTAAGCTTAACCCGTGCTAGCTCCTCGGAGTTGGTGCGTACGTGGTCACGTGGTTTGGGAATCATGGTACCTCCCGTGGCATAGTTATGTTTGATTATTCCGGGTGGAGTAACTAACCACCATTGCATAAAGGCATAAACGGTTTATTCAGTTGGAAATGACTTTGTCTTTCCTTAACGACGCCGATGGACCACCTTATGGTTTACCCATCATGTCGGGTGTGAGGACTCCATGTATGGTCTATGACCGCCTACATACAACCCCACATCCCTATGTAAGTGGCATAAGTCACTTAGCCTACGTCTAGGCAAAGATAAAGAAAGAAAGAAAAGATAAAGAAAGTAAAGTTAGGCACAATTAGGAATACGATGATCCTAATGTGTATGATATGCTTGTAATGCATGTATGTGATATTAACAAGTAATGATGATTTTGTTAATATTTCTAATTGGCAAATGTTTTCAAATTCATGTTATCTTACTTAGCTAATTTTATTAGCTAACACTTGTTCTTTGAAAATGTTGTGCCCTTCAGGATAATCAAGCTTGAGCTAGGCGAAGATTAGCTTGGTGAGATTGGGTAGAATGAATAAAGAAGACTAGCAAAGACTTTTGAATGCTTAGACTTCCCATTAGCCTTATGTTTTGGATAATTCATTTACGTTTTAAAGACTTGTAATAATGTGGCATTTTGTAACACCCCGAGCTGAGCCCGAAATATTACGGAAATTATATAGCACACAGTGGAATTATCGTAGCTTACAGTTTAACAACTTGCCTTGGTGGCCTTACAGTTAAACAACTTGCCTTGGTGGCCTTACAGTTAAACAACTTGCCTTGGTGGCCTTACAGTTAAACAACTTGCCTTGGTGGCCTTACAGTTAAACAACTTGCCTTGGTGGCCTTACAGTTAAACAACTTGCCTTGGTGGCCTTACAGTTAAACAACTTGCCTTGGTGGCCTTACAGTTAAACAACTTGCCTTGGTGGCCTTACAGTTAAACAACTTGCCTTGGTGGCCTTACAGTTAAACAACTTGCCTTGGTGGCCTTACAGTTAAACAACTTGCCTTGGTGGCCTTACAGTTAAACAACTTGCCTTGGTGGCCTTACAGTTAAACAACTTGCCTTGGTGGCCTTACAGTTAAACAACTTGCCTTGGTGGCCTTACAGTTAAACAACTTGCCTTGGTGGCCTTACAGTTAAACAACTTGCCTTGGTGGCCTTACAGTTAAACAACTTGCCTTGGTGGCCTTACAGTTAAACAACTTGCCTTGGTGGCCTTACAGTTAAACAACTTGCCTTGGTGGCCTTACAGTTAAACAACTTGCCTTGGTGGCCTTACAGTTAAACAACTTGCCTTGGTGGCCTTACAGTTAAACAACTTGCCTTGGTGGCCTTACAGTTAAACAACTTGCCTTGGTGGCCTTACAGTTAAACAACTTGCCTTGGTGGCCTTACAGTTAAACAACTTGCCTTGGTGGCCTTACAGTTAAACAACTTGCCTTGGTGGCCTTACAGTTAAACAACTTGCCTTGGTGGCCTTACAGTTAAACAACTTGCCTTGGTGGCCTTACAGTTAAACAACTTGCCTTGGTGGCCTTACAGTTAAACAACTTGCCTTGGTGGCCTTACAGTTAAACAACTTGCCTTGGTGGCCTTACAGTTAAACAACTTGCCTTGGTGGCCTTACAGTTAAACAACTTGCCTTGGTGGCCTTACAGTTAAACAACTTGCCTTGGTGGCCTTACAGTTAAACAACTTGCCTTGGTGGCCTTACAGTTAAACAACTTGCCTTGGTGGCCTTACAGTTAAACAACTTGCCTTGGTGGCCTTACAGTTAAACAACTTGCCTTGGTGGCCTTACAGTTAAACAACTTGCCTTGGTGGCCTTACAGTTAAACAACTTGCCTTGGTGGCCTTACAGTTAAACAACTTGCCTTGGTGGCCTTACAGTTAAACAACTTGCCTTGGTGGCCTTACAGTTAAACAACTTGCCTTGGTGGCCTTACAGTTAAACAACTTGCCTTGGTGGCCTTACAGTTAAACAACTTGCCTTGGTGGCCTTACAGTTAAACAACTTGCCTTGGTGGCCTTACAGTTAAACAACTTGCCTTGGTGGCCTTACAGTTAAACAACTTGCCTTGGTGGCCTTACAGTTAAACAACTTGCCTTGGTGGCCTTACAGTTAAACAACTTGCCTTGGTGGCCTTACAGTTAAACAACTTGCCTTGGTGGCCTTACAGTTAAACAACTTGCCTTGGTGGCCTTACAGTTAAACAACTTGCCTTGGTGGCCTTACAGTTAAACAACTTGCCTTGGTGGCCTTACAGTTAAACAACTTGCCTTGGTGGCCTTACAGTTAAACAACTTGCCTTGGTGGCCTTACAGTTAAACAACTTGCCTTGGTGGCCTTACAGTTAAACAACTTGCCTTGGTGGCCTTACAGTTAAACAACTTGCCTTGGTGGCCTTACAGTTAAACAACTTGCCTTGGTGGCCTTACAGTTAAACAACTTGCCTTGGTGGCCTTACAGTTAAACAACTTGCCTTGGTGGCCTTACAGTTAAACAACTTGCCTTGGTGGCCTTACAGTTAAACAACTTGCCTTGGTGGCCTTACAGTTAAACAACTTGCCTTGGTGGCCTTACAGTTAAACAACTTGCCTTGGTGGCCTTACAGTTAAACAACTTGCCTTGGTGGCCTTACAGTTAAACAACTTGCCTTGGTGGCCTTACAGTTAAACAACTTGCCTTGGTGGCCTTACAGTTAAACAACTTGCCTTGGTGGCCTTACAGTTAAACAACTTGCCTTGGTGGCCTTACAGTTAAACAACTTGCCTTGGTGGCCTTACAGTTAAACAACTTGCCTTGGTGGCCTTACAGTTAAACAACTTGCCTTGGTGGCCTTACAGTTAAACAACTTGCCTTGGTGGCCTTACAGTTAAACAACTTGCCTTGGTGGCCTTACAGTTAAACAACTTGCCTTGGTGGCCTTACAGTTAAACAACTTGCCTTGGTGGCCTTACAGTTAAACAACTTGCCTTGGTGGCCTTACAGTTAAACAACTTGCCTTGGTGGCCTTACAGTTAAACAACTTGCCTTGGTGGCCTTACAGTTAAACAACTTGCCTTGGTGGCCTTACAGTTAAACAACTTGCCTTGGTGGCCTTACAGTTAAACAACTTGCCTTGGTGGCCTTACAGTTAAACAACTTGCCTTGGTGGCCTTACAGTTAAACAACTTGCCTTGGTGGCCTTACAGTTAAACAACTTGCCTTGGTGGCCTTACAGTTAAACAACTTGCCTTGGTGGCCTTACAGTTAAACAACTTGCCTTGGTGGCCTTACAGTTAAACAACTTGCCTTGGTGGCCTTACAGTTAAACAACTTGCCTTGGTGGCCTTACAGTTAAACAACTTGCCTTGGTGGCCTTACAGTTAAACAACTTGCCTTGGTGGCCTTACAGTTAAACAACTTGCCTTGGTGGCCTTACAGTTAAACAACTTGCCTTGGTGGCCTTACAGTTAAACAACTTGCCTTGGTGGCCTTACAGTTAAACAACTTGCCTTGGTGGCCTTACAGTTAAACAACTTGCCTTGGTGGCCTTACAGTTAAACAACTTGCCTTGGTGGCCTTACAGTTAAACAACTTGCCTTGGTGGCCTTACAGTTAAACAACTTGCCTTGGTGGCCTTACAGTTAAACAACTTGCCTTGGTGGCCTTACAGTTAAACAACTTGCCTTGGTGGCCTTACAGTTAAACAACTTGACTTGGTGGCCTTACATTTAAACAACTTGCCTTGGTGGCCTTACAGTTAAACAACTTGCCTTGGTGGCCTTACATTTAAACAACTTGCCTTGGTGGCCTTACAGTTAAACAACTTGCCTTGGTGGCCTTACATTTAAACAACTTGCCTTGGTGGTCTTACAGTTAAACAACTTGCCTTGGTGGCCTTACAGTTAAACAACTTGCCTTGGTGGCCTTACAGTTAAACAACTTGCCTTGGTGGCCTTACAGTTAAACAACTTGCCTTGGTGGCCTTACAGTTAAACAACTTGCCTTGGTGGCCTTACAGTTAAACAACTTGCCTTGGTGGCCTTACAGTTAAACAACTTGCCTTGGTGGCCTTACATTTAAACAACTTGCCTTGGTGGCCTTACAGTTAAACAACTTGCCTTGGTGGCCTTACATTTAAACAACTTGCCTTGGTGGCCTTACAGTTAAACAACTTGCCTTGGTGGCCTTACAGTTAAACAACTTGCCTTGGTGGCCTTACAGTTAAACAACTTGCCTTGGTGGCCTTACATTTAAACAACTTGCCTTGGTGGTCTTACAGTTAAACAACTTGCCTTGGTGGCCTTACAGTTAAACAACTTGCCTTGGTGGCCTTACAGTTAAACAACTTGCCTTGGTGGCCTTACAGTTAAACAACTTGCCTTGGTGGCCTTACAGTTAAACAACTTGCCTTGGTGGCCTTACAGTTAAACAACTTGCCTTGGTGGCCTTACAGTTAAACAACTTGCCTTGGTGGCCTTACAGTTAAACAACTTGCCTTGGTGGCCTTACAGTTAAACAACTTGCCTTGGTGGCCTTACAGTTAAACAACTTGCCTTGGTGGCCTTACAGTTAAACAACTTGCCTTGGTGGCCTTACAGTTAAACAACTTGCCTTGGTGGCCTTACAGTTAAACAACTTGCCTTGGTGGCCTTACAGTTAAACAACTTGCCTTGGTGGCCTTACAGTTAAACAACTTGCCTTGGTGTAAGTTTTCAATGCACACAACAAGTACGTCTCAATAAGCATAATCATTAATAAACATGTTCATATGTCCAACAAAACAACCAAAACTATATGTACATACATTTAGGAGGATTCTACTTTCAACGAGTCCTAGATGCTTATATATAGGGTCACCCGCAGCCTTCCCACCACATCTAAAACCCTTTGAAGACATAACCGACTTCCATGTATGTACATCTATCCTAAATAATCATAAATATCAAAATCATATGCGTAAACCATCACCCAATCAATCAAAACCATCCATCAATCGAATCAACCAAATAATCAAACAATCAAACAATTAAGCACGTATGTGTACACTTTTCAGCCCGAATCTCAATTGAGTAGGGAGCTACGAAACTCACCTTAAAGTAGAGCAATTCCAAGTACTAGTACGAGTACACGCACTAATAAGTTCACACGAGATTCAACGTTCAAGCTTATTCCAACCTAAGATCATCAAATATATTTCAAAAATCTATGCTCTAATTGAGAAGGTTTTTAGTATAGATGCAAAGTGTCTCAAGACATAAATCTTTTACAACATCTAGTACTATATCTTAAGAGTATTCATGAATTTTTACGGAATTTTTCAATATATCTAACTCGTTCAAATGGCCACCTTAATTCAGTTTATCGGTTTTTGTCCAGATTCTGACCCTCTCAGGAAAACATCATTTTAGGAAAAGAAGACGACTAGATACAACAAAACTTTGTTCTGGTCGAATTTAGTACACTCATAGTACTTTCCAAAAAGTTAAGATTCAATTGATTTCGACTTAACACGAACGAGATATGACATTTACAATATGACTGAAACAGTATTCATAAAAATCAGTTTTGACCACTTTTCTTAAAAAGTTCACAATTTGAGTTTTACTCAGTGTTTTTACTTGATTCCAGTGGGAGGATAAAATAGACACATAAAGCTAAAGATTTTGTTTAGAACTCAATAACCAGATCATTTTCCATCTATGTGTTTTCTCCCTTCCAAGTCAGATTACAGATTCTGTTCAGAATCAGTTTTTAACAAAACTAGTTCATACGTGATCTTTTGTATTCAATAAATTTAAGAACCATAAAAGAGGCTTACCAAAATGAGATTATAGAGAATAAAAGTTGTTGATATTGGTCTCCTTGAAGCTTTAAAACTCTTTTCCAATTGATTGAAGAACAGAGAGAGAGAGAGAGAGAGAGAGAGAGAGAGAGAGAGAGAGAGAGAGAGAGAGAGAGAGAGAGAGAGAGAGAGAGAGAGAGAGAGAGAGAGAGAGAGAGAGAGAGAGAGAGAGAGAGAGAGAGAGAGAGAGAGAGAGAGAGAGAGAGAGAGAGAGAGAGAGAGAGAGAGAGAGAGAGAGAGAGAGAGAGAGAGAGAGAGAGAGAGAGAGAGAGAGAGAGAGAGAGAGAGAGAGAGAGAGAGAGAGAGAGAGAGAGAGAGAGAGAGAGAGAGAGAGAGAGAGAGAGAGAGAGAGAGAGAGAGAGAGAGAGAGAGAGAGAGAGAGAGAGAGAGAGAGAGAGAGAGAGAGAGAGAGAGAGAGAGAGAGAGAGAGAGAGAGAGAGAGAGAGAGAGAGAGAGAGAGAGAGAGAGAGAGAGAGAGAGAGAGAGAGAGAGAGAGAGAGAGAGAGAGAGAGAGAGAGAGAGAGAGAGAGAGAGAGAGAGAGAGAGAGAGAGAGAGAGAGAGAGAGAGAGAGAGAGAGAGAGAGAGAGAGAGAGAGAGAGAGAGAGAGAGAGAGAGAGAGAGAGAGAGAGAGAGAGAGAGAGAGAGAGAGAGAGAGAGAGAGAGAGAGAGAGAGAGAGAGAGAGAGAGAGAGAGAGAGAGAGAGAGAGAGAGAGAGAGAGAGAGAGAGAGAGAGAGAGAGAGAGAGAGAGAGAGAGAGAGAGAGAGAGAGAGAGAGAGAGAGAGAGAGAGAGAGAGAGAGAGAGAGAGAGAGAGAGAGAGAGAGAGAGAGAGAGAGAGAGAGAGAGAGAGAGAGAGAGAGAGAGAGAGAGAGAGAGAGAGAGAGAGAGAGAGAGAGAGAGAGAGAGAGAGAGAGAGAGAGAGAGAGAGAGAGAGAGAGAGAGAGAGAGAGAGAGAGAGAGAGAGAGAGAGAGAGAGAGAGAGAGAGAGAGAGAGAGAGAGAGAGAGAGAGAGAGAGAGAGAGAGAGAGAGAGAGAGAGAGAGAGAGAGAGAGAGAGAGAGAGAGAGAGAGAGAGAGAGAGAGAGAGAGAGAGAGAGAGAGAGAGAGAGAGAGAGAGAGAGAGAGAGAGAGAGAGAGAGAGAGAGAGAGAGAGAGAGAGAGAGAGAGAGAGAGAGAGAGAGAGAGAGAGAGAGAGAGAGAGAGAGAGAGAGAGAGAGAGAGAGAGAGAGAGAGAGAGAGAGAGAGAGAGAGAGAGAGAGAGAGAGAGAGAGAGAGAGAGAGAGAGAGAGAGAGAGAGAGAGAGAGAGAGAGAGAGAGAGAGAGAGAGAGAGAGAGAGAGAGAGAGAGAGAGAGAGAGAGAGAGAGAGAGAGAGAGAGAGAGAGAGAGAGAGAGAGAGAGAGAGAGAGAGAGAGAGAGAGAGAGAGAGAGAGAGAGAGAGAGAGAGAGAGAGAGAGAGAGAGAGAGAGAGAGAGAGAGAGAGAGAGAGAGAGAGAGAGAGAGAGAGAGAGAGAGAGAGAGAGAGAGAGAGAGAGAGAGAGAGAGAGAGTGAGAGAAAGAGAGAGAGAGAGAGAGAGAGAGAGAGAGAGAGAGAGAGAGAGAGAGAGGGAAAGAAAGAGAAAGAGAGAGGAAGAAAGAGAAAGAGAAAGAGAAAGAGAGAGAGAGAGAGAGAGAGAGAGAGAGAGAGAGAGAGATATATATATATATAGAGAGAGAGAGAGAGAGAGAGAGAGAGAGAGAGAGAGAGAGAGAGAGAGAGGTAGTTATCCAGCTAAGGGATTAGGTTCATGATCAATAAACAACAAGAGATATCACGCGTATTTCTCTTTTACATAAAGTTATGTCGGCTTTTGTCCCATTAATGAAATTATTGGATAGCCACCGACACTGTTGAAACCGTACATTATACTAATGCTTTGTATTTACATTCTTCGTGTTACCATAGTCACTTAAACATCAACTATAATATAACCTTCATAACACGTATGGGCCAATATCATGGCCTCATAATATGGGCTTAATTCTAGAAATCCAAATATGACACCTGAAATTCATTATTACACTATAATTGGCCCAATATATAGATAAATATACACAACTATTTCATTTATTGAAATAGTTAGTCAAATTACATGCAAGGTCAAACGGGTCAAAATCACAGATGTTACACAATTATGTTGGTGCCAAGACTTGGATTTACTTTTATTATTTTGATGATGCTTATTAGTAACACCATTTATAAAGGTACCATCCGTTACGGATGGGGCAGATTTTAAAGTGATCTTTTCCGCTACATTTTCAACGCCGTTTGGCAAAGTTTTTGAAAATCCAGGTTTTTAAATGACGGGTGTTACATGTTGGTATCAGAGAAATGGTTTAAGTGAACCAATGATCGACCAAAGCCATAGGATTTTTGGACTTAAACCGCATGAGAAATGATAGGCTTAAGTAGTAATGCTTTAGCTTTAAGAAGAAATGTCTATAGGACGGGTTGGGATGAGTGAAAGTGTAGGTTTGAGGCTTTATTACGTTTTAATATGTTTATGTTATGGAAGTAGGCCTTAACCTCTCTTTTATTCTCGCTTATTTCATCTCTAATTGCCGTCGTTATGTTGTAGATAAAATGGTTAACACTCGAGGTAACAGCCAACGAGACGGAGCTACCGCTAGTAATGCTCCTGTCAACCGGAATGGGGCTGGAAATCCGGCTAACCAAATGCCGCCTCGAAGGCCTTTTCCCAGTGAACAACCAACTAGGTCCGAAATTGAGCGAGCTAACCCGGTAATTGAGCAAAGTCCTACTCAAGCTGAAATATATGAGGAATTGAGGGCTATGCGAGCTCAACTACTAAGAACTGAACAAGAACTTGCGCAAGTAAGGGCTGAAAAGGAAGTGAACTCACACGGGGAAGATCACACGGCTTCCAACCGCTCTAACCGTACTGAGCCATCTATGCAAATGACACAGGATGAACCGGTGAATGAACATGTTGTTGCTCAAGCTGTGAATGGTAATGCAGGAGGTAATAGGATTCCATTTGGTTATGCTCCTAGACCAAGGGAATTCAATTTTGAAAGTTTCAAGAAGTGTGGTGCTAAGGACTTTCATGGCAACCTTGATGCTGTGGGTCGTATGGAATGGCTTGATGATACAGAGATGATATTTGCTTCTTGTGATTGTCCCAAAGATAAGAAAGTGTTGAGTGCTACTAGATTGTTGAAAGAGGGTGCTCGTGACTGGTGGAGTGGCACTACTGTTTCTATGTCTCCAGCTGTTAAGTCTGCCTTGACTTGGGATAATTTCAAGGAGAAGTTTATAGAAGAGTATATCGGTACACGTGAGAAAAGGCTGCTCGAGAAGGAATTTCGTGCTCTTAAAGCTGAAGTGGGAGGCATGGCCGAATATGCTCGTTCGTTCATGTCAAAGATTAAGTTTGTGGAGCACTTGGTTCCGAATGAAGAAGATAAAGTTGCTGCTTATGTAGATGGAATTCCAGCTAGCTATGAGGGTATCTGTAGGCAACATGCCACTCTTGCGGGTGCAATTAAGGAGTCTAAGAAGCTGGATGATGACTTCAAGAGTGAAAAGGCTGTGGTGAAGACTAATGATGATAAGCAATCAGGTTCAAAAAGGAAGCATGATGGATCGTCTGGATCAAATAGAAAGTTCAAGAAAGGTTCATCTTCAAGGGGTGGAAGCGGCAATAATGCAAAGCCGAAGAATTGGTGTGGTACTTGTAAGGCGCCTCATTCGGGTCCATGTTCAGATAAGACCCGTAGGTGTGATACTTGTGGTGGTACGGGTCATCCTACTTCGGAGTGCAAGGACAAGCCGAAGTGTTACCGGTGTCACCAAACCGGTCATTTTATCAAGGATTGCCCACAAGGAAAAGTTGATGGAAAGAAGACGGCTGTCCAAAAGCCAAAAGCTCGAGCCTTTCAGATGACAGTTGATGCCGCCAAGGAGAACGATGAGGTAGTAAGCGGTACTTTTCTTGTTAACTCAAAACCTGCTTCTGTTCTTTTTGATTCGGGTGCAAATAGGTCTTTTGTGTCTACTTTGTTTGCTCCTAAGCTCGAAAGAGTCACTACTCCCCTAGATTGTACTATAGAGGTTGAAATTGCTAACGGTACTATTAGTGACATTCAAGAGGGTTATTATGACTGTTCCATTGAGATAGAAGGTCATTCCTTTCCGGTTTAGTTATTGCCCACTACTCTTGCTGGTTTCGACGTAGTGATAGGTATGGACGGGTTATCTCAACATGATGCTAACATTTTGTGTTCCAAAAAGATGGTGCGTTTTGTTCAGTCCAGTTCCACTGGACTCACTCCAGACTTGAAGACTGGAGCCTTACTGAAGATTTTTCCAGAAATAATAGAAGATCAGTGAGCGACTTACTTGTATAGGAAATCTGGAGTCACCAGATTTCAGCTCACTGGACTTCACTCCAGTCCAGATCGATTCTACTGAAGACGTTCTTACTGAAGTCAAAGACTGAAGTTAGAAGAAAGAAGACTGACAAACAGTGGAGCCCACTGGAAGTCTTATCAGATCTATGTCTGGAGCTTTGTCAGTGTTCTAGACCTTACAAGTCTGAACACTGATTACGAGGAATTGACTTTTGCCTTTACACACTTTTACACGGACAATCCATTTGTCTATTGATAAAAGTACAATACGTGTGTAAAGGTAGTTGGTTAAAAGGATGACAAGTCACATCAACATGATTTTATCCTTGTACTTTAACCAATGCATTTAAGGAATTAAAGTTGTTTCCTTAAATGCATGCAACCATATTTGCACGGCATAATAAATTCACTGTTGAATTTATTTGCCTATAAATACCAAGTCATTTACCTCGTTCCAATCACTTTTTGCATATTGGTGAATTTGTCTAAATACTCTCGATCGTAACAAGGAATACTTCACAACTTTAAGTGTTTCGATCAAAGGAGAATATTTAGCAAATATAGATCATTTGTAATTCATAGGTTGTTAGGATATTTACATACTTGTAATATCTTGGTTCCGCAACAACCTTGTATTTTATTTAACATCATAAATAAAATACACTTGAAAATTACATTGTGTTCCAAAAAGATGGTGCGTTTTGTTCAGTCCAGTTCCACTGGACTCACTCCAGACTTGAAGACTGGAGCCTTACTGAAGATTTTTCCAGAAATAATAGAAGATCAGTGAGCGACTTACTTGTATAGGAAATCTGGAGTCACCAGATTTCAGCTCACTGGACTTCACTCCAGTCCAGATCGATTCTACTGAAGACGTTCTTACTGAAGTCAAAGACTGAAGTTAGAAGAAAGAAGACTGACAAACAGTGGAGCCCACTGGAAGTCTTATCAGATCTATGTCTGGAGCTTTGTCAGTGTTCTAGACCTTACAAGTCTGAACACTGATTACGAGGAATTGACTTTTGCCTTTACACACTTTTACACGGACAATCCATTTGTCTATTGATAAAAGTACAATACGTGTGTAAAGGTAGTTGGTTAAAAGGATGACAAGTCACATCAACATGATTTTATCCTTGTACTTTAACCAATGCATTTAAGGAATTAAAGTTGTTTCCTTAAATGCATGCAACCATATTTGCACGGCATAATAAATTCACTGTTGAATTTATTTGCCTATAAATACCAAGTCATTTACCTCGTTCCAATCACTTTTTGCATATTGGTGAATTTGTCTAAATACTCTCGATCGTAACAAGGAATACTTCACAACTTTAAGTGTTTCGATCAAAGGAGAATATTTAGCAAATATAGATCATTTGTAATTCATAGGTTGTTAGGATATTTACATACTTGTAATATCTTGGTTCCGCAACAACCTTGTATTTTATTTAACATCATAAATAAAATTCACTTGAAAATTACATTGTGTTCCACCTTTACATTATTTATTGCTTTAAGTCTTGTATTACTTTATTTATATACTTGCACTTATATTTAAGTAATACTAGTCCAATCTAGTGCATACTTGACTTGTTGTATTTTACACTAGTGGGTTAAACCATCAAGTGAGGGACTTACAAGTGGTATCAGAGCAGAAGGCTAACAAACTTGCCTAGATCTGCATTCCAGAAAATACACAAGGTTTCGGTTCTGGTCCTGAACCTATTATTAATGACATTAATGAACCACCCATTGTTAATAATAATCCCCACCTCCTCCTCCTACTCCTGCTTCTCCACATGTGCATGTGCACTACTCAAACAATCCTGTTCCTAAATTCAGTGGGAACAGTGATGAATTTGGGACGTGGAAAGCTAGGATGATATTACATGTTACTGGAATTGAGAGGAATATGATGAAAATTTTAAATGAAGGACCCTATATACCCACATCTCCTCTCAATCCTCTACTTGATCCAACTGGATCTAAAAGAGGAAGGGAAAAGAGGGAGGAACATTGGTCCGAAGAGGAGAGAAGATTGGTAAATTTAGATACCATTCTCAAAAACATGATCCTCGGGGCTATTCCAGAAACCCTAATTCCCACACTAGTTCTTTTTCCCAGTGCTAAATCCATGTGGGATGAACTGGTGAACCAGTATGAAGGAGGTGATGACACTATTGTCACCAGAAAGGTCTCCTTAAACAAGAGGTATGAGTCATTTTTTGCTCTCCCCAATGAGTCTCTCACTGGTACTTACACCAGATTTATGAGTATTATTAACCAATTGAGAGGACTGGGGGTTGAGAAAGACAAGGATATACTTCTGGAGAAATTTTGTGATATTTTACCCACCAAATGGTCTCACATGATCCTGGTCTTAAGATAAGGTAAAACTCTGCACTCTCACACTTTATCAACCTTATATGGAGCCTTCAGATACACTGAAGAGAATCAGGCTCAGAGAATTGTGGCAGAGCAAGATGCCTTAAACCATGCCTCCAGTAGTTCTAATGTGGTCAGTCATACTGTTCCACAATGTGCAGCACTAATGTCTTCTGAGAATGTATTTTCTATGAAGAAGATGATGTCTGAACTTATGGAATCTGGAGAAACAAATAATATCTCTCCAGACTGTGATGAATCTGACAATGATGACTTGGTTGCAATGATTGCTAAAACGTTTAACCGTTTCAAAGCAAGAGCAAACAGGTCCAGTGGACAACATGCTTCCAGTACTTCTACTGATAAAACCAATCTGACATGCTTTAAGTGTGGCAGAAAAGGTCCTTTCATGAAGGAATGCAAGTCCAGTCAGTTTGTGTCCCAGCCTGGTCCATCTATTTCTTATCAAAAGCCTGATGATAGCTACAAGTCCAAGTACAAAAAGCTTAAGGCTCAAATTGCACTCATGTCACAAGATAATAATAAATGCATGATTGCAACCACTGAAGAAAAATGGGTTCCCTCTGATGATTCATCAGTTGATGAAGAAGAGGAAAGAGATTGTTGTTATATGGCTCTGGCAGACCAAGAGCATCTGGTGAAGGAAGATGTCACATCTGGAAGATGGGTGGACATAGTGATCAAAAAGGTTAGTGATTATGATACTGAAACTGACCCAGAACTAAAATTGGACATTGCTGAAGCTCTTAATTCTGATTTAATTTTTGTTGAAACTGTTAGATCTGACAGTGTCAATGGTCTAGAAACTGATTTTTCTGAAATCTCTTCTTTAAAATCAAAATTAAAAGAACTTCAAGATATTGAACTGGCATTTCAAGCACAAGTTCTGGTAACTGAACAACTGGTTCAAGAAAAACATGACCTGGAAATTATTTTAGAAAAAGAAAAACAGGTCATTAAATCATGGCTAGAAACCAGAAAGCCATATGATGCTGGAGTAAATCAATTTCCTGCACAAAAACGTGCATATTTGGATGGAAATACTCATGTTGCATCATTGATACTAGTTATTGACCGTTTACCAGAGGAAGTCAGGCCCATTACCATTTATGATGAGCCTGTTACTCCCAAGGCCAATATTTTTCCAGTTCAATCCCCAGAGGTCAAAACTGAAGCACCACAGGTGACTGCTCTAGTTAAAAAGGTCAATCAAAGGAAACCTTTGCCTCAGTCTTCTTCAAAGGAACCTTCAGTTCCTAAGAAAAAGAATGTCTCCCCTCCCAAGACTAAAGTTCAGTCATCTGGAAAAGCTAAGGTGTCATCTGAAGAAACCATTTTGTTAAGGCTGGAGAGCCAGTTTCAACTACTGGCTCGTCAAGTTCAAAGTTGTAATGCAAGACTGAACAATTTTGAGGGTACTTCATCTGGCTCTAAACAATACAAAACCTTTTTCAAAGAAAGATAAAAATGTTTCTCCTGTTGAGAAGAAAAAGAATGTCTCCCCTCCCAAGACTAAAGTTCAGTCATCTGGAAAAGCTAAGGTGTCATCTGAAGAAACCATTTTGTTAAGGCTGGAGAGCCAGTTTCAACTACTGGCTCGTCAAGTTCAAAGTTGTAATGCAAGACTGAACAATTTTGAGGGTACTTCATCTGGCTCTAAACAATACAAAACCTTTTTCAAAGAAAGATAAAAATGTTTCTCCTGTTGAGAAGAAAAAGAAAAAGGTGTCAATACTGTCAACTCCAGTAGTATTTTAGAAAAAGAAAAAGGTGTCAAACTGTCAACTCCAGTAGTATTTTCAGAAAAATCTACTGTCCAAGAAAGTGAACTCAACCAGATACCCCCAGGGACCTATAAGGGAGGGTCCAGTGAACCCATCAGTCGATAGGTTCCCAAATCTAACTAATTAATCTGGTGGATGTGCAGGGCGATCGAAAGAAATATATTTGGTATCTTGGCAGTGCTGCTGGCAGGACAATGACCAGATGTAAGACCCTGCTGGAGGAGTTCATAATTTCTGATGGACCCTCTATTACTTTTGGAAATGATGGTTGTGGAAAGACTAAGGGGTATGGTGTTCTGAACAATGGACAAGTCAAATTCAGACGAGTTGCTTATGTGAATGGTTTGAAATATAACCTGATCAGTGTTAGTCAACTGTGTGATGATGGCTATCAAGTATTGTTCAATATTGCTCAGGGCATTGTATTCAACAGGGACTGGAAGGTAGTATTGATTGCTCCCAGAAAAGGGAATGTGTATCTAATGGAAATGGAAAGCTCTCCTTCAGAGCAGTGTTTCTATACTCAAGCTGATGAAGACACAAACTGGTTATGGCATAAAAGGTTATCACATTTAAATTTCAAAAATACTAATAAGTTGTCTAGAAAACAACTGGCAGATGGGATACCTTCAGTTTCCTTTAAAAAGGAAAGGCCATGTCCAGGATGTGAGATGGGGAAGCAGAAACGTGTCAGTTTCAAGACCAAGCAGAATTTTAGCATATCTGAACCACTTCATATGCTTTATATGGATCTTTTTGGTCCAGTGAATGTTCAGACTCGTGCTGGTAAAAGATACACCCTAGTGATTGTTGATGAATTTTCCAGATATTGTTGGGTTATCTTTCTCAGGTCTAAAAATGAAGCTGCTGCTGAAATCATTGCTCTTATTAAGCAAATTGAGCTCAAATATAAGCGAAAAGTGTGTCAGTTAAGAAGTGACAATGGAACAAAATTCTAGAATGCTACACTGGAGTCATTCTGTACTGACACTGGCATCTCCCAGAATTTCTCTTCAGCACGAAATCCAGAGCAAAATGGAGTTGTAGAAAGGAAAATCGAACGCTGATAGAAGCTGCCAGGAGTATGATTGTTGAATCTGGTCTTCCTACCAGTTTCTGGGCTGAAGCAATTGCTACTGCTTGCCACACTCAAAACCGGTCAGTGTTTATCAAAAGGCACAAGAAGACAGCCTATGAAGTATTAAGAAATAGAAAACCAAATATTGGTTATTTTCACCTTTTTGGATGTCCAGTTTACATCCTGAACGACTCCAGTCAGTTAGGCAAATTTGATGCCAAAGCTGATGAAGGATATTTCTTAGGCTATTCCGCAATTCGCAAGGCCTTCAGAGTCTATAACAAAAGACTGGAGAAGGTTCATGAGTCCATACATGTCACATTTGATGAGTCAAATGCAGCAATCAATAAAAAGCCAACCCTTGATACTCCCCCAGTAACTCCAATTGTCTTCTATGAATCTAATCCTATCAACTACAATAAAGATTCAGAAGACACTGTTTCTAGTCATCCTGATCTGGAACCTGTTCAGATTTAAGAAACCCTTCAGTAGTACTCCTTTCTATCCTTCAATAAGTTTCAAACTACCCTCTGAACTTATTATTGGATCAGATGTTCGTACTACTCCCCCAGTATCAGATTCAGTTGAAACTGAACCAGTTCTCCAAGAAATGCCTTCAAATGAGGAATTTCATGATGCACATCGTGATCTTAATGACTCTGATGAAGATGTGGAGATAGTTTATGAAGAACCATGGGTGCCAGTTGATAATGATTCAACTGATGCACCCCAACTGAATTCTTGCACTGATATTGTTATACATAACAATCCTGGTCAATACTCTAGGTGGTCAAAAGCACATCCTATTGATCAAATCATAGGAGACTCCAGTAGAGGGGTTCAGACCAGAAGAGCCTCCAGTGAACAATGTTTATACGTCAGCTTCTTATCACTGATAGAACCGAATAAGATTGACGAGGCTATGGAAGATCCAAACTGGGTGATAGCTATGCAAGAAGAGCTACACCAGTTTGAAAGGAATAAGGTTTGGAACCTGGTTCCTTTCCCAGTTGGCAAGAAAGAACCAATTGGAACCAGATGGGTCTTCAGGAACATGGTAGATGAAGATGGTCATGTTGTCAGAAACAAGGCCAGATTGGTTGCACATGAGTATTGCCAATCAGATGTTGATTTTGATGAATCATTTGCTCCAGTGGCTAGACTTGAAGCGATCAGAATATTCTTAGCATTTGCTGCTCATCATCAATTCAAGGTCTACCAGATGGACGTAAAAAGTGCGTTTTCGAATGGAAAACTAGAAGAAGAAGTTTATGTTAGGCAACCACCAGGTTTCGTTGATGAAAAGCATCCTCACTAGGTATATCGTCTGGACAAAGCACTGTATGGTCTCAGACAAGCCCCACGAGCCTGGTATGACACTCTGACTAAACACTTATTGAAAAATGGCTTTAAAAGAGGTGCAATTGACAATACTTTATTTATTGTTCGTGAAAGAGGTAATCTTCTGCTGGTACAAATTTATGTTGATGATATTATTTTTGGGTCTACTGATGAAAATATGTGCAAGAAATTTTCTAAAATCATGTCTTCAGAATATGAGATGAGTTTAATGGGTGAATTAACATTTTTTTTAGGTCTTCAGATTAAACAAACCAGTGATGGTATTTTTATTAATCAAGAGAAATATGTTAGAGATCTGTTAAAGAAATATGATATGAACTCTTCACCATCTAAACCCACTCCAATTTTTGCACCACTCACTCTGGACTCGGATCCAGATGGAAAACCAGTGAACACCACTGTCTATAGAGGCATGGTTGGTTCACTGATGTATTTAACTGCCAGTAGACCAGATATAATGTTTTCAACATGTTTATGTGCCAGATATCAGTCTAATCCAAATGAATCTCATATGCTTGCTGTAAAGCGCATACTGAAATACCTTAAGGGTGTCCCCAATTTGGGCCTTTGGTATCCCAAAGGCTCAGGCATGGATCTAATGGGTTATTCAGATTCAGATTATGCAGGTTGTAAGATAGACAGGAAATCCACTACTGGTGGATGTCATTTCCTTGGTGGCAAACTAGTCAGCTGGACCAGTAAGAAGCAAACTTCAGTTTCATTGTCTACTGCTGAAGCTGAGTATGTATCTGCAGCCAGTTGTTGTGCTCAGATACTCTGGATGAAGAGCCAATTGCTTGATTATGGTATTAAGTATTCAAAGACCCCAATCTTTTGTGATAATACCAGTGCCATTGTTGCTATCTCAAACAATCCAGTCATGCACTCGAAGACAAAGCACATTGACATCAGGTATCATTTCATTCGTGATCATATTATGAAAAATGACATTGAAATCCATTTTATTCCCACTGAAAAACAACTCGCTGACATTTTTACTAAACCTCTAGATGTAAAAACTTTTGAACATCTTGTTGGTGAGTTGGGAATGTTGAACCCTTAAATCTGGAACCTTGTTATGAACGCCTTTGTGACACTGGCAGGGTTCTTTGATTTCCAGATTTATAAATCTATACCAGCTTAGCTATCGAACGCCTTTGTGATACTATCTTTGCATTAATAGATTTATGGATCACCATTCCAGGGGGAAGACTCAGACTATATATTTTTGTCCTTAAAATGTTTTTAATTTCAGAGGGAATTTATTTTCCCACTGAAAGAAATTTTCTGGAAAATATCACTGGTACATTACTGGAAGTCCTCCAGAGTACCATTAGTGCATACTTCACTGGCATAATCCACCAGTGATCCTGGAGTGTCCAGTCAACCTCCAGATGCACTAAAATGAGTCATGGTATGTCAGTCATAATAATTTAATACTTGGTCATTGTGTGTGCCACGTAAGCAAACCTTTTGAATGGATAGTTACTGTTTCTATCCACGTGGTATGACATTTTTCAAACTTAATGATGGATATTTTACCTTGGGAAGATAAAAAGTGCTAGTTGGTTATTTTTGTGGGCTGTCAAACCGTCATACATTTATGTGTGATGGGATGCATTAAATGTGGATTTCAAAACATATCAAAATTACTTTGAATAAATTTGAAATAAACCGTTTTGAATTCCATTTTCCCTCTCCTCTATAAATACCCAAATTTACTTTCACTTTCACTTTCAATTTCATCTCGAAAGCATTTACTCCCAAATTCTTCATTTACTATATTCTTCATTCAATTTCCAATCATCATCAATAAATTCACAAAATCAAAATCACCAATCTTTCTTTCATTTTCTGAGTTATTATTTGCATATAATGGCTCCTAGACAATCCAATTCTGAGAAAAACCTTCTCTCTTCATCTTATAATCCAGTCGCCGCCGTAAAGAAAGCACCAAATATCACATTAGAAGCGGCGGCCATCCGAATTAATATGAATAATTGGATGGCCAAACTCTCTAGCACTCATGATCCTCAATCCATCATTGGGCGACTGAATGCATTTTTCCTCAGTTTTCCATTGTATGGTTCCCTGACTTTAAATCCAGGGAATATGTACCATGAATATCTATGTAAATTCTGGTACACTGTTCATTTTGTGGATGGTGATGAAAACACCATTCATTATACCCTCAAACAAGGCACAAAGACCTTCACTCTGACCGTCGACTCTCTTAGAGATGCTCTTCGATTGAATTATTTTGCAGAAAATGAGCTGGCCATTACACTTCCTACTGGCCTCAATTACAGGGAACTGTGTAGGCAGTTGGGGCATGCAGATATTGTTGATGAGCA
Organism: Erigeron breviscapus; assembly: GCA_034093135.1. NCBI lineage: Eukaryota > Viridiplantae > Streptophyta > Magnoliopsida > Asterales > Asteraceae > Erigeron > Erigeron breviscapus. The sequence goes on along the minus strand of CM067171.1, from coordinate 124,398,170 downwards.
TGGGGTGCTAAAAAGGAAGGGCACGATCTACATGAGTAAACTGACAGACTCATGGAGATTTTTCTTCACTCATATTGTTGAGTGTTTGGGTGGCAGTTCTGGAGGTTTAGATCAGATCAATCAGACGCATCTCCAGATTGCATACTGTCTATGGTTCGGCTACAGAGTGGATTTTACCCAGATCCTCTTTGATGACTTAGCTGAACGTCTGAAAGTAAAAGGTAGAAAAGCTCATGTACCTTTTATTCGTTTTCTTTCCCTTGTTTTTAAAAGGGCACTTGGGGCGGAGTATGATTATCGCTCATGATACTTTTCGGTATCTGAGTATCTGAGGGATTTGAATAATTTAACTTCAAAACCTGATGAAATAGATATCCCTCAGAACATGCTTCTCCATTTTAGAAGGGAATTAAACGATGCATCATCACCAGATGAATCGTCAGAGGCTCCAGGTGGGCTTCAAAATAGTGAAGGACCCACTAGAGTCCTCATTGCTGAAGTGGGGTCACCAGAAACCGAGGTGACCTCTGACCCACAGCAAAATGTTAATATCTTACCACAAGAACCCCCAGACGACCAAGAAATACTACCAGACGTCTAAGAAAGGGAGGAGAACTGGCCGCTCCCAGTAGAACCGTAACTCGCCATCCAGATTCCTCCCAACAGGAATCTGGAGATGTCATACAGGAAAACCCACAAGCAACCACTTCACATCTTCTTTTAGGGGATAGTGGTGAAGATATTAGAAGGACAACCCATCCTTCAGTAGAGTCCGTGTCAGCATATTTTAATTTACAAAGCCAAATTTCTGACACAACTCTTGCACAAACTGAAAAGATTTAAATAGGGAAGTTGGTGATCAGACAGTTGGTGAAGCTCCAGTATGGGAAGAAGATGAGTCACCTTTGTCTGATGATGATAATTTTGATGCAAACATGGACTTTCTGGGTGATATTGCTTCATCAGATATACCTCCTCCACCAGAATCCACTGATATGCCACCACCTCCTAAATCATTAAATGCTCCACCACCGCCACCAGAATCAACCTTTGTACCACCTCCACCACCACCATCTTCACTTCCTCCAAATACTCCATACTTCAACCCAGTTCTCTCCAAATTTCATCAGTTCAACCTCCACCACTTGAAACACCACTGGACTTTCCTGAACACCGTGTGCTGGACTCCACTGTTATAACATCTGAAACATCCACTGAAGGTAAGTTTCTCTGGTAACCAGGATTGCTTCTGAACTTGTTCCTCCAAGTGGTCTCTCCACTTCTTCTTCCACTAGGTCCAAGGCCTTTTAAATAAGGTGGCGGACCTGGAGAGTTCACTCCAGTCTTCTTCCCAGGTTGTTTCTGAATTTAAATCCTTATTGTCAAATAATCTTGCATCAGAAATGAACCTGTTTGCTGGAAATGAGAAGCTGGTGTTTGAAAAGTTGAATGAACTGGTACTGGCCACCAACAAAAATTCTGAAACTATTAAAGTGGCAGTCCAGGGATTGGAGGAGAAACTGGTAGCTTCTGTTCAGACTGCAGTCAAGGCAGAAATTGTACAACCACTTGCAGGTCTAAAAGAAAAGGTCCAGAAGTTGACTGAGTCAGTGAGCCGTCTGGAAAGCAGGCCAGTCCTTGACCAGAGTTCTGTCATAAGTAACATCAGTGATGAGTGCACTAAGAAGTTCAGACATGGTATGTTGAAAACACTTACTGAAGAAATCTCTGGGTCAATTCTTAGAAATATTCAAGATGGGTTGCTGCCTCAAGTGGTGAAGATGATTGATAATGAATTGCCAAAGCACTTGCCTTCAGAACTTCAAATTCTCAAAAAGGAAGTGACTGAGCTTCGAAAGACTGTTAACATCACCACTCCAGTAGCAGGCAGAACGTTTGGCTCTTCAGACAGACATATGCTTGAGCAGTTGTGGAATGATCTCCAGTCAAGAACTGGTGGTCATTCCAAGGGGGAAAAATCTGCTGCTTCTGCTGCTACTGAGACAGTTCCTGAGGGGTTGTTTAAGAAGAAAAAGGAAGTTGTTGCCAGTGCAATAGAAAAAGCCTTCGGTACTGATGCCGATGTGCAAATAAAACAAGTGACTGGTACTGATGCCAGTGCACAAGAAGCACAAAAAGCCCTTGGTACTGAAGCCATTATACAGGAAGAAGAGGCTGCTGGTACTGATGCCAGTGAGCCTCAGTTTGAAGAATTCCCAGACATCACCACCACTTTGAAGAATTTAAAAAGAAAGAAACATGTGGTGTCTGGAGGAGAAATTGAAGAGAGTGTGGAAGATGAAACCACTGAAGGTTTCCCTAAAAGGGCGTCAATAGATGTTGAAACATCTAAGAGACTGGAACAGCAAGGCATTTTAATTGACATCTTCAAAAGAACTCAAAGAGAAGGGTTGCTGGCCCATAAATTAGAGATGGCAAATATGGGAACTCTGGATTCATACAATGCTGGTAGGTTGGGCATTCACGTTGATGTGTACAAGTTGATGAAAGATGATCCCAGAGTTCACCAATGTCTTGATGCTATGGACAATGTATATGTTCGTTCCAGATACTATGAAGATGAGCAAAAACTTGATGTAGAAACATATGGTCGCCCTGTTCAGGAGTTGATTGAGTTAAGGAAGCAGGAGTTAGTTGACCTCCAGAAAAAGGTCAGGTCAAATGCTGCAGCTCTGGAGAACGAGTACAGAAAGAAAATGAAAGGTGGACCCAGACTCCCAGCCAGAAAAACAAAGGCTTCCAGAGATGCAGATCTCAGTACCTTCATTCCGCTGGACACTTCCAAAAGAATTGATCAAGTTCAAGTTCAGAAAGTTTTGGACGATCTGAAAGTGTCCAGGGAAACTGAAGCAATGATCCAGGTTGCAAAACAAAAGGATAAATATAATGAACTAATGAAGTTCAGGGCAAATGCCAGAAGGATCATAGGTGCTGAGATAAAACTGGCCGAAAATCATGAAAATTTGACCAAGTTTGAGGTTAAGCTGACCAGAGAGGGTAATTTTGTTGATGAAAGGAAGAATACTTCAGTCCAGGCGTTTGGGTGGTCTGAACTGAAGGAGATTGGCTTAACATTCAGAGGGAGGACTGATGTGTCTCCAGATGTTAAAGCATTTTTGAAAAGAATCGAGAAGGTCTGGAAGAGAAAACAACAAATGGAGATAGGTATGGACTGGTTATCTCAACATGATGCTAACATTTTGTGTTCCAAAATGATGGTGCGTTTTGTTAAGTCCAGTTTCACTGGACTCACTCCAGACTTGAAGACTGGAGCCTTACTGAAGATTTGTCCAGAAATAATAGAAGATCAGTGAGCGACTTACTTGTATAGGAAATCTGGAGTCACCAGATTTCAGCTCACTGGACTTCACTCCAGTCCAGATCGATTCTACTGAAGACGTTCTTACTGAAGTCAAAGACTGAAGTTAGAAAAAAGAAGACTGACAAACAGTGGAGCCCACTGGAAGTCTTATCAGATCTATGACTGGAGCTTTGTCAGTGTTCTAGACCTTACAAGTCTGAACACTGATTACGAGGAATTGACTTTTGCCTTTACACACTTTTACACGGACAATCCATTTATCTATTGATAAAAGTACAATACGTGTGTAAAGGTAGTTGGTTAAAAGGATGACAAGTCACATCAACATGACTTTATCCTTGTACTTTAACCAATGCATTTAAGGAATTAAAGTTGTTTCCTTAAATGCATGCAACCATATTTGTACGGCATAATAAAATCACTATTGAATTTATTTGCCTATAAATACCAAGTCATTTACCTCGTTCCAATCACTTTTTGCATATTGGTGAATTTGTCTAAATACTCTCGATCGTAACAAGGAATACTTCACAACTTTAAGTGTTTCGATCAAAGGAGAATATTTAGCAAATATAGATCATTTGTAATTAATAGGTTGTTAGGATATTTACATACTTGTAATATCTTGGTTTCGCAACAACCTTGTATTTTATTTAACATCATAAATAAAATACACTTGAAAATTACATTGTGTTCCACCTTTCATTATTTATTGCTTTAAGTCTTGTATTACTTTATTTATATACTTGCACTTATATTTAAGTAATACTAGTACAATCTAGTGCATACTTGACTTGTTGTATTTTACACTAGTGGTTTAAACCATCAAGTGAGGGACTTACACGTTTCTTTACTCCGGATGGTCATGTTGTTTCGTTTTATGGAGACAAGAAGAAAGGGAATTTAAAGATCATCAACTTGATGAAAGCTCTCAAATGTATCCGACAGAATAAGAACCACTTCCTTGCTTATGTTATTGATGCACGAAAAGAAAAGCCTCCTATTTCTAATGTTGATGTGGTTTCTGAATTTTCTGATGTCTTTCCTGATGATCTTCCCGGTATTCCTCCCGACCGAGAGGTCACTTTTCAGATTGATCTTGTACCCGGTGCTACTCCTGTTGCGAAAGCACCATATCATTTGGCTCCTACAGAAATGAAGGAGCTTATGTCTTAGCTCCAAGAGCTACTTGACAAAGGTTTCATACGTCCAAGTTCCTCGCCTTGGGGAGCTCCTGTTCTCTTTGTCAAAAAGAAAGATGGTTCTATGCGTATGTGCATAGACTACCGTGAGCTTAATAAGCGAACGGTTAAGAATAAGTATCCTCTCCCACGTATCGATGATCTCTTTAATCAGCTCCGTGGTGCTTCTTACTTCTCAAAGATCGATTTGCGGTCAGGCTATCATCAATTTAAAAGTCAAAAAGGAAGATGTGACCAAGACAACTTTTCATACACGTTATGGGCACTATGAGTTTCTTGTCATGCCGTTTGGGTTGACAAATGCTCCTGCCGCTTTTATGGATTTAAATAATCGGGTATGTCGCCCATTCTTAGATCATTTTATGATTGTCTTTATTGACGATAATCTGATTTATTCTAAGTCTGAAGCCGAGCACCGTGAGCACTTAAGAGCCGTTCTTGAGGTTCTTAGGGAGAAGAAGCTTTATGCAAAGTTCTCCAAGTGTGAGTTCTGGCTTCGAGAAGTTCAATTTCTCGGGCATGTCATTTCTTCTGAAGGTATTAAAGTTGATCCCGCAAAGATTGAAGCTGTCTCTAAATGGGAGCAACCAAAGACACCCACAGAAATCAAGAGTTTTCTTGGCTTAGCGGGCTATTATAGAAGGTTTATTCAAGATTTCTTTCGAATAGCTAAGCCTATGACTGATTTGACAAAGAAAGGGGTGAAGTTTGTGTGGACTGAAGCTCAAGTTAAAGACAAAGTTATGTGAAGCTCCTGTCCTAGCCTTACCCGAAGGTACTGATGATCTTGTTGTTTATAGTGATGCTTCTATTTCAGGTTTGGGTTGTGTTCTTATGCAAAGAGACAAAGTCATTGCATATGCTTCACGCCAGTTGAAGCCTCATGAAAAGAACTTCCCGACTCATGACCTTGAATTAGCTGCTGTAGTGTTTGCTTTGAAGTTATGGAGACACTACTTATATGGCACTAAGTGTACCTTGTACACTGACCATAAAAGTTTGCAATATGTGTTCACTCAAAAGGATATGAATGTAAGACAACGAAGATGGATGGAACTTCTGAAAGATTACGATTGTGAAATTAAGTATCATCCCGGTAAAGCAAATGTTGTTGCAGATGCATTAAGTCGAAAGGTGCAGAATTCTTCTTGCAAAATGATGAGTATGGTTGTCCAAGCCAAGTCTGGTTTGCTTGAGCGAATCAAAGAAGCTCAAGTTAAGGCACTCTTGAAAGAAAATGTTAATAAAGAAGGTATTGGTAAGAAGAAGCGACTTGATATGGAGATGAACAGCCATGGATTTCAGACCTACAAAGGCCGAATTTGGGTACCATTGCTTGATGGTAATCGTGAGCTAATTCTGGAAGAAGCTCATAGGTCTAGATATTCAGTTCATCCTGGTGCTACAAAGATGTATGCAGACTTGAAGCCTCTTTATTGGTGGCCGAATATTAAAGGAGAAGTTGCACATTTTGTTGAAAGATGTTTTACTTGTGCTCGTGTAAAAGCTGATCACAAAAAGCCATATGGATTGTTACATCAGTTGGAGATTCCGGAATGGAAATGGGATCATATTACTATGGATTTTGTGACCAAGCTACCTAGAACACCAAAGGGAAATGATATGGTATGGGTCATTGTTGATAGGTTGACGAAGAGTGCTCATTTCTTAGCAACACGACAAGATGTACCATTGTCCAAGATGGCGAAGATGTACATAGATGAAATTGTTTCAAAACATGGTGTTCCTTTATCTATTGTTTCAAATCGAGACACGAGGTATGTATCTAGTTTTTGGAAAAGTCTTCAATGGGCATTAGGTACTAAAGTAAACTTGAGCACCGCTTATCATCCTCAAACTGATGGGCAAAGTGAAAGAACAATTCAAACATTGGAGGATATGTTGAGGGCTTGTGTATTAGAGTATGGTGGAGCATGGGATGATCATTTGAAATTGATCGAATTTGCTTATAATAACAGCTATCATGCAAGTATTGGAATGCCACCGTTTGAAATGCTTTATGGTAGAAGGTGTAGGACTCCAAGTTGTTGGTTGGAGCCTGGTGAAAAGCAGATTACGGGTCCTGAAGTTATAGAGATCACAGTTGAAAAAGTTAACATTGCAAAGGAAGCACTTCGTGTAGCTAGAGAACGATAGAAAACTTATGCCGACAAGAAAGAAGACCGGTTGAGTTTAAAGTTGGTGATATGGTGATGCTGAAAGTTTCTCCATGGAAAGGAGTTATTCGTTTTGGAAAGAAAGGAAAGCTAAGCCTACGTTTCATTGGACCATTTAAGATTCTGAAGCGTATCAAAGATCTAGCATACCAATTGGAATTGCCTCCAGAATTGGATGGAATTCACAACACATTTCATGTATCTTATTTGAGGAAGTGCTTAGCGGAGGAGTCTAGTGTTATTCCTATTGAAGATGTGAGTATTGATCCAAAGAAAAGAATGGTTGATGAACCGGTAGCAATACTCGGGAGAAAGCAAAAGAAACTTCGCCGGAAGGTGATAGATCTTGTGTTGATCAAATGGAAGCATAACCATGGTGAAAGTTTAACATGGGAGACCGAGTCCGTGATGAAAGAGAAGTATCCTCATTTGTTCATTTCTGATGAGATTCCGGGGACGGAATCCTCTTAAGGGGGAGGTAATTGTAACATCCCAAACTTTTCAAGTTTGACTATTTGACTATTCCGTTAGTTCACGTTAGGTTCGTTAAATTTATGTGCCCTATATGGGATTATGTGATTAAATGCTTATGTGTTTAATATCAAATGATTAAGAGATGTTAAATGAATCTAATTTAAAGTAAAGTATGAAAGTTAAGTGCTTGTTAGATCGTTAAGACTCCCGGTAGGAAAGCTAAGCTAAGAAAGTAACGTTTAGAAGTCGAGGGACCTAACATGGAACTTTAGGAGATGATGGCCAGGGGTTAAGTGGAAATTAGGCATCCCTAATTGTCAGTCTCCAGATCATACGTGTGTGAGAAAACCCCCAAGCCGCCCCCTTCCCTCCTTCAAAGCATATCCCCTCCGAATTCTTCCGTTTCTTGGTATTTCGGGCAAGTTTTGTTAAGATTCCGGATCCTCTTGATCATCTACAGGTAATATATGTGATTTCCCTTTGATTTCAGATCTTATGAGTCATATATGTGAATTCGATCCAGGCCATGGGGTTTGGGTTGGGTTAAATTGCAAACCGTTTATCGATTTCATGTTATACGGGTAATCAATTAAGTGGTTTATGGTTGTAAAGGTTTAAGGATTCAATTGGTGGATTAAAGTCATCAATTGTGTCATAAAAGATGTTAATTTTATGTCTCCTGGTCGAATTAAGGGTTAAAGGTCGTATAGGGTTCGATTGGGAGACCAAAAAGAGTTGAAATCTGATCTGATCTGCGATACCTCTGATACACACCACGGTACCTTCGTGACCACTGTTTCGTTTTTGGGTCTGGACTGCGATATCGCCGATATGCACCAAGGTACCTTCGTGACCACTGCATGGTCTTTTGGGTGGTGTGTTCTAGAGCCCGATATCGACGAGACCATTAATGGTATCGGCGATATCATACATCAGAGTGTTCCAAAGTGTGTTTAAGTGTCTAGTTGACTTAAATTCCATTATACTCGTTCTAGGTTGTCGGGAGCACTTAGCAAGCACTGTAAGACATACGTAACTCATTGTTAAGCAGTTGCGAGGTAAGATAACATCTTTTGTCACCTGATGGTACAACAAAAACCCGTTTTCATAAGTTAAACTTCCCGAATGTTTATGTATGCTTAAAAGTAAGTTAAAGGGTGATTATGGGAGGTTGTTACGGGATATGTGGCTTAGCATTTATGTTGTATGGTTTGCATTTGCAGGTTGCAAAGGTAAGATGTATGTCCTTATGAAATGAAATGTTGATATAATAATGTTATACGATTATGAAATGATGATGTGCTTGTGTTATATGTTTGTATGCATGGCTTGATCACCTAGTCACTAGACTTATGATTAGGATTGTCATGTTCACGTGCACGTTAAGGGCCCCAAAGTAAAAGATGATATGTGATTAGCTTAGGTGAAAATGTAACCTAAACTAATATAAAGATTAAAAGTCTCGAGCAATATGTAAAGTCTTGTGTTAAGCTTAACCCGTGCTAGCTCCTCGGAGTTGGTGCGTACGTGGTCACGTGGTTTGGGAATCATGATACCTCCCGTGGCATAGTTATGTTTGATTATTCCGGGTGGAGTAACTAACCACCATTGCATAAAGGCATAAACGGTTTATTCAGTTGGAAATGACTTTGTCTTTCCTTAACGACGCCGATGGACCACCTTATGGTTTACCCATCATGTCGGGTGTGAGGACTCCATGTATGGTCTATGACCGCCTACACACAACCCCACATCCCTATGTAAGTGGCATAAGTCACTTAGCCTACGTCTAGGCAAAGATAAAGAAAGAAAGAAAATATAAAGAAAGTAAAGTTAGGCACAATTAGGAATACGATGATCCTAATGTGTATGATATGCTTGTAATGCATGTATGTGATATTAACAAGTAATGATGATTTTGTTAATATTTCTAATTGGCAAATGTTTTCAAATTCATGTAATCTTACTTAGCTAATTTTATTAGCTAACACTTGTTCTTTGAAAATGTTGTGCCCTCAGGATAATCAAGCTTGAGCTAGGCGAAGATTAGCTTGGTGAGATTGGGTAGAATGAATAAAGAAGACTAGCAAAGACTTTTGAATGCTTAGACTTCCCATTAGCCTTATGTTTTGGCTAATTCATTTACGTTTTAAAGACTTGTAATAATGTGACATTTATGTTGGTGCCAAGACTTGGATTTACTTTTATTATTTTGATGATGCTTATTAGTAACACCAATTATAAAGGTACCATCCGTTACGGATGGGGCAGATTTTAAAGTGATCTTTTCCGCTACATTTTAAACGCCGTTTGGCAAAGTTTTTGAAAATCCAGGTTTTTAAATGACGGGTGTTACATATAGAATATGTATTTTTGTTTGTGATCATAGTGGAAAAGTGTGTTTTGTTTGATTTTAATTTGTGTTTGTGTATAGACATATGGGGAGCCTTATTTTGAACCTTCTTTTTTGCAAGAACCGTGAGAACTCTCAAATTTTGTATTGGATCATATGTTTTTAAAGTTCATTCACATGTGAAACGTTATAAAAATGTATGTTACAGAAGAAATTTTTTTCCAAAACCTTATATATAGCCATTTGTTCACATGTGATGAAAAACGTGAACAAATTCATTCACAAGTTCACAAAAGGCTATTTTGAAGGTTTTGAAAAAAAACGTTCTTCTACAACATACATTTTTATAACGTTTCACATGTGAATGAACTTTAAAAACATATGATCAAATACAAAATTTGGGAGTTCTCACGGTTCTCGCAAAAAAGAAGGTTCTCAAAATAAGGAAAGTCTAGATATATGGTGTATATATAAAGAGTTAAATGTTCTGGTTTAAAAAAAAAAGAAATAAACCAACGATTAGTTGGATTAATTGAATATTAGCCGTTACTCACATGTTCTCGCATTGATAGTGGTAGTGATGGAGGGGTGGCAGTGTGGTGGTAAATATAAAATTAATTGATGTAAAATGGGTCAATATAGTTATTTAAGGGTTAAAAAATCTATATTGTAAGTTATTTTATTAAGGGAGAATTGCATATATACCCAAATATGCCATCCAAATTACAAATATCCCCAATCAAAACTTAAAATAACAAATATACCCGATCTTATTTTTTTATATGGATTTGACAATTATACCCTTAATTATCCCAATTCCCAAACATATAATCATACACACACAAACATATACATACACTACATGAAAATGCAACAAATCTCTTATTATCTTCATCTTTATATCATCACCATCTATCTTTATCTATACAAATACATATGTATATCTTATATCATATATCACGTAAGTATATATATATACTTTCAAATAACAAAGAAATTTGTGCACAAATCACATATGCCTATATCATCGCCAATATATAGTATCATACACACATTCATCTATATCTACCTAAATTACATATCTACCTTTTTTCTCGCTACCCTATCCGGTCGGCTCTTTTCTAGCCGCCGAGATATTTCACAGAGCAACAGTTGAGCAGTAGTTGGGGGTGTCGGAAATTGAACAACCGCAGGTAGAGGAGGATATGATTATTGGTGGAGGAGAATATGATTATTGTTGAAGGTGGATGAGGATTGACGGGTTATATATAAAAAAAATTGTATGCTTATAAAACTCCATTTTGATAATGATGAGAATGAAGGGAATTTTTGATTTGATCTATTGGCGTGTTTAACTTTTAGATACTATTAGAAGTGATGGATTTTTGAGTTACTGAACAAAGTTTAAGTTTGTGAGATTTAGTTTTTTGGTGAATAAAAGAAGTGGAGAAGGGTATAATGGTCTGGAGATTAAATTTGCTTAATGAAATAGATATAAATGGGTAAATATGTATGTTTTAAAGGAAAAATTGGGTATATTTGTTACGAGTATTTAGGTTTTTGGTTGGAGATATTTGTAATTTAGATGTTGTATTTGGGTATATATGCAATTGTTCCTTTTATTAAAGTATTATACTTACATTAAGTGAAGATATTTAAATTAGTAGATAAAGAAAAATGGTAATATTATTATTTTAAAATCTAAATTGCTTAAAGAAGAAAGGGATAGGTTGTTTTATATAAGAGTAATAATATTAATCGGTGTTTTTTATATGTTCCTAAGAGTATACAAAAAAGTGCAAAAATACACCTGAAAAGTTTTAAAAGAGTAAATTACATTTTTAGTCTTAAAGTTGACACGTTTTTCACTTTCAATCCCTAAAGTGAAAAAATATCAATTTTGACCTTAAAGTTGGCAAAATTTTGCAATCGTGGTCCTTCCCCTAGACGGCGTTGGTTTTTGGCCGTTAACGTACGCACGTGCTAAACACGTGAGGGTACTAATGTCTTTTCCCTTTTAGAAGAAAAGTGAAAAATTAACTATTTGAGGGACGAAAAATGAAATCATACAATAATTCATTTTTCCATTCTTCACCTCCGGTCATCTTCTCCGATCATCTTCTTCAATGGATTTCCGGACTCAGACTTTTATTCTCCGATGATAACCAAAAATAAACTCTGACTTTCAATCCATATCTAAACCAAAACAAAATAATATACTCAAATTCATGACATTCAAAATAGAACCAATCAAGATTGCTACTCAAAAAAAAAAAAAAAACGAGTCAAGATTGAACAGCACTTTTGAGAAAGAAGTGGATAACAAATGTATGGTAGCTCTTCAACAGTTAAAACATTACAATGAATAATATTAAGAAAGAGAGAAACCATCGCTCTCACCTACTAAACTCCCACCTGTCGCATTTTAAAAATCCGGCCACTCTCCCTCTGATTTCATCTATATTCTTCACTTTTATGATAAGATTTCCATGGATCTAAGAATCTAAACGTGTATTCATCTACAATCCAGCAACAATCGTGTAGATACATACATATAAATATATGGATCTACCGCAAATACACGTAAATAATAAGGGTTATCATAAAACTTGAAAGAAAAACCGATTTGATAGGGGAAAACACCTCGAAATTGTGCTTGATCTGAAAACTCATTGATTTTGCTTTGCTTAGATCTGGTCAACGCCGGTAAAACGTTTTTCACCTTCATCTTCCTTCTGTTTTTGGTCCCCTTGGTCTTCTGTTTATGTTCTTGTGTCAATATGCCAAAACCAGAATGTATATATGTGTACTGTGTGTGATGAGTGTATCTATGGCAGAATATGTGTTTATGTGTGATGTGTGTGTGGGGGACAAGTAGCAGTGTATGTATATATTGTACAAATATCTATATATCACTCACTCTCTCTATATATATATACACAAATATATCTATATATCTAATATGTGAAATTTTTTTGTTGTATATATATATATATATATATATATATATATATATATATATATATATATATATATATATATATATATATATATATATATATATATATATATATATATATATATATATATATATATATATATATATATATATATATATATATATATATATATATATATATATATATATATATATATATATATATATATATATATATATATATATATATATATATATATATATATATATATATATATATATATATATATATATATATATATATATATATATATATATATATATATATATATATATATATATATATATATATATATATATATATATATATATATATATATATATATATATATATATATATATATATATATATATATATATATATATATATATATATATATATATATATATATATATATATATATATATATATATATATATATATATATATATATATATATATATATATATATATATATATATATATATATATATATATATATATATATATATATATATATATATATATATATATATATATATATATATATATATATATATATATATATATATATATATATATATATATATATATATATATATATATATATATATATATATATATATATATATATATATATATATATATATATATATATATATATATATATATATATATATATATATATATATATATATATATATATATATATATATATATATATATATATATATATATATATATATATATATATATATATATATATATATATATATATATATATATATATATATATATATATATATATATATATATATATATATATATATATATATATATATATATATATATATATATATATATATATATATATATATATATATATATATATATATATATATATATATATATATATATATATATATATATATATATATATATATATATATATATATATATATATATATAATACTATATATATATATATATATATATATATATATATATATATATATATATATATTTCATACCAAAAGGGATTGAAAATGAAAATCGTAAGAATGTGAAGGACGGAAAATCGTAAGAATGTGAAGGATTGAAAATGAAAATTGTAAAAGTGAAAGGACATTCATACCTCACGTGTTTAGCACGTGCGTACGTTAACGGCCAAAAACCAACGCCGTCTAGGGGAAGGACCACGATTGCAAAATTTTGCCAACTTTAAGGTCAAAATTGATATTTTTTCATTTTAGAGATTGAAAGTGAAAAACGTGCCAACTTCAGGGACGAAAAATGTAATTTACTCATTTTAAAAACATAAGAAGATTGCATTTTCAAGATTGCATTTTCAAAAAAGAATTTGTTGCACATTTTTCAATTTGCGAGTAGATTGTTAATACGTTTTCCAACTTTCAAGATACAAGTATTTAAAAGTCAATTGAAGGAAGCTCAAAATTCATACGTCAAATCGAAAAGGCGGAATTAAAACGTGGGTAGTTAACTTTTATATTTGAGGTGTTTTAAGAAGAAAATTAACCGAAGATTTGCCTTACTTTTCATTTCCATGATGAACAACATAACCACGTTATCAACTTATATAGTTATCCCACTAAATTTTAATTTTCGATGGTGTCTATTAGACCCACTAAAAAGACGTGTATGGAAAACTATTGTACTTTAGTTAATAGTTAAAAGAACAAATAAAAATATTTATAAAAAAAAATAAAAATGAAAAAACAAAATGATTGCAAGTTTTCAAAATGAATGTATGTACATTTTCATAATTGTGTTTTACAAACGTAATATATAGTTAAATAATAACTCTAAACATAATAGCTAACACCTTCTAAGTTAGATATGAGCGGCTAAAACTTAGTGTTTGTTGTAAAAGTGTAAAATAAAACGACATAGTTAAATAATCACCTCTAAACATAATTCCTAACACCTTCTAAGTTAGATATGAGCGGCTAAAACTTTGTGTTTGTCGTAAAAGTGTAAAATAAAACGACAAAAATTCAAAGAATGCAAAGTTATACTATTAGTATTAATGTATTACAAATAAGAGAATTTATATAGTTATAAAAGCTGAGCATTTTGTAGAAACTAATCTTCTAATAAAAACAAAAAAAATTATGTATATGAATATCTATTCCATAAATACCCACTTCCACTTGAATGTCTATCGATTGAAGTCGTTATGTCTAGTTAAAATCTTCTTAAATAAAACTCAATGGGACAAAATTTTAATGAATGAAAAATAATACATCATTCTTTTGATATGTTTAAAGATATTGTCACATTAAAAATCATGTCAAGCAGATGACTTAATGGAACCAACCATTACTAAGAGAAAAGAGTGCAATATCTATTTCTCTCCCTGATGATACATCATTAGAAGTTTAGAACTTCTTGGAGTTGGCGTTACCCGATATCATAAGTCAATGTATTTGACGACTGATAGAGGAAGTGTCATAGTAAGGCCCATGCCAACCCTCCGTCGACAGCCCCTTCGACCGACTCGTCGATGAGGACAAGGTTGGCAGGGATCTCGTCGCCCGCCTTCCAAATCCTCCCCTTCGACCCATCGATGCTTGTGGACGGGGTGATTGTGTGTGTGGGGTCCAAAATCTTGAGTTTTATTTTTTTTTATTTTTGTATAGTGTATATATATGTATAGTATATATTTATGTATGTGAAGAAGATTATTTGTATTTTTTTATTACAATCAAACACATTTTATTATCAAAACACATTACAATAAAAAAGACAACACATAATTAAAGAAGACATTACATGATTAAAACACGAAATACATAATAATGATACGATTACTCGTCATCATCTTTTATTGACATTTTTCCTAAGCCACGGTAAGCGCTTTCGTCGAGCCACCACTTGTCGTGTTGCGGGCATTTGACTTCCCACGTCGTTTTGTCTTCTCCGCAATTGTCGTGGTACGATTCGGCCCAAGTGCATTGGTCACCCAACGTGTGACCGGCCTTAAAAACATTATCGACTACCCTCTTGACCTTCCTGATCTCCTCCTGTAGAAACGAAAAATAGTGTTTTTCGTGCTTCGAGACCTTGCGGCCTGGTGCTTGTATTGCCTCAACCTCTTGCTCGCATCGTCGTCTTTTCTCACGTAGGTAACCCATTACCTCAGAGAGTTCAGTTTGAAAGAGGGTGTCCTCTTTTATATCAGCCATGATTCGTGTTTTCATCTCATCTTCGGTTAGACGAGGTCGGTGAACATTCTTTTTTGATGATGAGGACGCCATTTGGTTTGAAAGAGTGAGTGAGTTTGTAGAATAATGAAAATTGTAATGGTGATGAAACTGAATTGTTCTCTGGGTTCGTATTTATAGAGTGACATCCAGGCTAGCCGTTCAGGGACTGGAAGTGTAAATGTTTTTGAATTTTTGGCCGTTTGAGGGACTGAAAGTGTAAATATTTTAAATTCGAACGTTGGAGGGACTAATTGTGTAAATATTTTGAATTTTGAACGTTGGAGGAGCGTGTTTTAGTTTACCCATAAATACTGGCTCCTTATCAAATATTTCTGATCAAAACTCAAACTTTTATACATCTGAAATGGCTTCTTCATCAAATGTCCCTAACTGAAAACCACCAATGATTGTCGATCGAGTGCAGGAAAGTATCATGGCTGATATCCTCGACCACCAGTTGTTTAAAGAGGAACTTGTTGCAGTTATGCAAAAACTAAGTGGGAAGAAGCAATGGTGTCGAGAACAAATCAGTTATATACAAACCGGGTATTGTACTGATCTTGAGTGTCAATACTTTACTTATTTGCAGGGGAAGATCGACAAGATCCAAGTTGCTCTGGAACAACTTGATTGTGCGGTTTACTACTTGAACCATTTGATCAAATGCGCCAAAGAAGTTTATGAGAGGAATGAATAAGTTTGTCTTTTAATAAGTTTGTAATGTGTTCTACGAACTATTATGTTATATGTTTGTCTTTTAATAAGTTTGTAATGTTTTTAAATTATGAATAAACTTCTGTTGTTATTTAATTAGGCATCTTTTATTAAAATACTTAAAGACATTACAATACTAAAAGACAATACATAATTCAAAATACTAAAACACACTTAATAAAAATACTAAAACACACTTAATTAAAATACTAAAACACACTTAAAAATGAACCATGATAAGCTCCCTGAAGCAGTGCTCGTATCTGAAGCCCCTCCCATGCTTCTCCTGGTAAAGCTGATGCGCCGTTGCATAAAGCAACTCATCAGAGATGGTCCTCCCCTGTGCAATCAACCTCGCATAGATTGTCTCAAACTGCTTACATTCCTTCCGAATTTTGGTGAAGTGACCTATCAGTTGATTTCTGCTCCGTGGACCTTCAGTCGTGTCGCTGTTGAATATCTCAGTAATGTCGTTCCAAGCGTTTTCGCTTGGATTATTCATTTCACATCTACCAGTGACGGGGTCAGGTTGCCTCAACATCCAAGACCTCGTCAAACAAAGATCTTCTGATTCAGTCCACCTTTGTGTCGACATTTTTAAATGGAATGGTTTGAGGAAGATAAAAATGATTTGAAAGAGATTGTTGTGATTTGAAATGGCTGTGTTAAGTTGAGTATAAATAGGGGTATGAAAAAAAAATGCCTACTAGCCGTTATTTTCAAAAGTTAGAATTTGAATTTTTTTTTTATTCTGCAACGGTCACCAAAAAAACGGGTCCCACAAACCTAATATAATAATGAAAGTTTATGGTTTATATGGTAATTATATTTTTGGGTAAATATAAAATAAAAATAAATAAAAGTTGAGGAAGAGGAGTGAGGAAGAGGTAGGGTTGATAGTGAGTGAGGAAGAGGTGATCTAGAGAGAGTATATGAATGTGTATAAGCTAAACAGGAAGTACCTAGATATCATCCCTATTATTTCTCTTTCTACAAATGGAGCTTAATTTACTTGTCTTGACCCAAAGTTCCTTTTGTGTATGTAGACCAAGGCAAAAATTCCCACGCATTATAAAAAGAAATAGTAGAGAAAAACATTTGATAACCTGCATATCCAAAACTGAAGCTTCTCAAACCGATGGCCGCTTAGAAATCTACCAGCCAACTAGTTGGAGTCACAATTTCATCGAGGTCTTAGATGCCAGTATTCCGGTAATTAATCATTCGTATTCCTTCGAAGTAATTACTACTAAGACGACTTTATTTCCACATATTTCTTGCTTTAGTGCAATACATATCTAAAGGGGGTCTTATATATACATATAATAATTCTGATATACACTATATTTACTAACTATGTTACATTTGATAATTGCAAATAGATCAAGCTCAAGAGAAAGGTACTAGAGCTAGAAAAGGAACAACGTACATGTATTGTTCATGATGAAAATGGTAGTTTGAGTACCTTGCAAGTGCTTGAAAATATTGATAATATAGAAAGGTTGGGTCTTGGCTATCGGTACCAAAACGATATCAGGAAGGCACTTGACAGAATCACATCGTTAAATGGAACTAATGTTGGACACGAAGATAGTCTTCATGCGGCATCCCTTAGATTTCGCATACTTAGACAACATGGTTATAATGTTTCACAAGGTACTTCTATATATGTTTTTCATAGAACCAAAATGTACTCATTAATTTAATATTTTTCACCAATTTTTGTTCATGAATAACCTTAGATTATTTTAGATTTTATTAGCAGATTCAAGAACAGTCATGGTGAATTCATGGGATGTCTACAAACTGATATCAAAGGATTGCTAAGTCTATATGAAGCATCATATCTAGCATTTGAAAGCGAAAGCGATCTGCATGAAGCCAAGTTATTTGCAACTATACATTTGCTAAAACTCAAGGACCGGGAAAAACAAACCCTTGATAACGTTAATCATGCATTAGAATTTCCCTTGTATCGTAGGATGCTTAGATTACAAGCACGGTGGTATATTGAAGCTTATGGTTACCGAAAAGATGCCAATTTACTAATGCTAGAGCTTGCTTCATTAGATTTCAACATGGTTCAGTTACAACACATAAAAGAACTTCAAGAAGTATCTGGGTAAAACTCGCGCGCTTCCTATTAATACTAGTAATAGTTTTATTAGTTTCAATTAAATGACAAATTTCATTCCTTCCGATATGACAGGTGGTGGGAAAATATGGATCTGGCAAGCAACTTAAGTTTTGTTAGAGACAGACTCATGGAATGCTTCTTTTGGGCAGTTGGAATGGTATTTGAACCTCAATATCATGCTTGTCGTGTTGGGTTAACAAAAGTCGCCACGTTAATTACTGTCATTGATGACATCTATGATGTTTATGGTTCTCTAGATGAACTCAAAATATTCACACAAGCTGTTAAGAGGTATGCAATTCAAACCACAAATTGTATGAAATCTAGCTCGATCACCTGTTCGCATTTCATCATTATTATTAACATTATCAAGCACTTGGTGACCTTAAGGTCTCAGGTTCGATCCCCGCTGGGGACAAAAAATAATTACTTTAAGGTACCCGTTACCAATGAAGCCTAGACCCATATGTGAAGTTTAAATACGCGGGTTCGATCCTTCGGGGTGCCCAGATCATGTGGGGATTAGGATGGAGATATTTTACCGGCATCATATGGCTCATACGGGGTGGGTCGATGGGTATCCAATTGTGGTACCGGGGCTAGGGTTCCCCCGTTACCCTTTTTTTTTTAACATTATCAAGCTTATTTAGGTGGAATATTGATGCAATAGAACATATGCCTGGGTATTTACAAATTGGCTTCCAAGCTCTTTATAACACCATTATGGAAATGGGTTCAAGTACTTCAATTGCACAAGTAGATAGCACAACAGTTCTAGTAAAAGTGGTTAGTATATAAATACCTCAATGTATTTTTAATTTTAGCGCTAATTTACTAATCAAACTAATTAAGGAATCATATATTTGTTTATATGTGATTAATAGTGGGGAGAATTGTTAGAAGCATTCCTTGTAGAAGCCAAATGGGCACATGACAAACACATTCCAACATTTGAAGAATATCTTGATAATGGATGGCGTTCGGTCTCAGGAGTTGTTTTACTTACTCATGGGTACTTTTTAATCAATCATGAAAACAAAACCGATGTCGTTGAGTCCCTAGAGAAGTATCATGATCTAACGAAATGGTCATCCGTTGTTTTTAGACTTTGCAACGATTTGGGTACTTCATCGGTATGCTATTTCTATTCTTCCATTCAACGTATTCATCTAAGTTAATTAGTATTTATGTTTTTAATTGTGCATGTTGATCATCTTTTTGGTTAGGATGAGATAGAAAGAGGAAAAACTGCAAATGCGATATCATGTTACATGCACGAGAATGGTGTTTGTGAGAAAATTGCACGTACAAAGATAGAAAGTTTAATAGACGAAGCTTGGAGGAAGTTGACGAAAGCCCAAGTGGTTTTAAGTAAAGACTCGGCAGATCCGTTAGTTAATATGGCCATTAATCTTGCAAGAGTTTCACATTGTACGTACCAATATGGGGATGGACATGGAGCTCCGGATGCTAGAGCCAAAGATCGAATTTCAGCCGTGATTATTGAACCTATTACAACAAGACAAACGGAGCACCAATATGTACATACATGAATATATATATATATAATATATATTTGATATAATAAAATTTATTAGTTATTATATTTAATATAATATATAATATATATATATATATATATATATATATATGATAAAAGGACAATAGTACGAGAAAATAAAAGGAGATAATTTGAAATTTTCAAAAGTTTTCTATGTTGCACATTTTTTATGTGGAACCTATCTACCGTACATCAACATGGATATCTATTAAAATAGAATAATGATAGTTAATTTGAGTTCTAATATTTCTAACTTAATACGAGTATATTAATATTATGAAAGAAAAATTTTCTATTGATTGTGATTGATGGACCTAGTGATAAACTTATGATTTAGGTTGTTTTTTTATTTATTTATATATATACTACTCTTCAACCTCGTCCGACGGACGGATAGTTTCAAAATATATATATCAAAGGTAAATATCAAAATGATAGTATGTGTTAGATGATGATTAACATGTGTTGGGTTCAAATCTTCAACATGAACCAACATTGTCTTCTTTTCATCTAACAAAAAATAACAAAATATATGTCATATTCTAAATTTTGAAAAAAAGATGTAAATAGTGAGCAAAATAAATTTAAAAGAATAAAACCTTTTGTAGAAAAAAATCCATGATCAACCTACAATTGACAACAAAATAAATTAAAAGAGTTGAAAAATAACAATAACATAACAATTCAATATCAAATAATGAACAAACATGAACAAAATACCAAAAAATTAAATTAAAGTGATATAAAAAAACGTATGTTTCTTTTGTTGAGAAGCTATATGACAATAATTTTTTTAAGGATAGAAAAAAGAGGAATGATAAAATATGATTAATAAAATTTTAAGTTGTATATATAATAAATTCTTGGGAGAGTTTTAAAAATAGTATATATCTTT
>CM067171.1:124334609-124372109 GCA_034093135.1 Erigeron breviscapus | reverse complement strand
AAAGAAATATTATTAAAACCTAATAATATGTGTGTAGTTTTATTTACGAATAAAAATATGTTTAATTATTTTTCTTATGCAATGTAAAATAAAACTATGTATAATTATTTTTTTCTTATGCAATGTAAAATAAAAATATGTTTTAATTATTTTTCTTATGCAATGTAAAAACTATTTGTTTTGTAAATTTATAATGTTTTTAATACACTTCTTATTTTTCTTTACATATGAAGATTAAAAATGGATATCATTGGAACAGAAGATCAAACAAACAATGCAGATATATGTATAGCAGACAGTGGTGCCACACATACTATTCTAAAATCTCAAAAATATTTTTATGAATTGAAACCAACAAAGGGAAACATTAATACAATATCAGGTCCTTCAAACTTGATAGAAGGAGTGGGAAAAGCTAATATTGAATTAACTAACGGTACAAAGCTTTTAATAGAGGACGCTCTATTTTCCCCAAAATCAACAAGAAATTTGTTGAGTTTCAAGAATATCTATCACAATGGATATGATACTCAGTCAAGGACTGTTGGTAATAAAAAATATTTATATATTGTGAAGAAAAATGATATATTGGAAAAATTGCCAATGCTTAGTTCTGGTTTGCATTATACATATATAAATGTGCCTCAAGCACATATGGCAATCAAAAGAAAATATTGTGATCCTGGTATGTTAAATATATGGCATGACCGACTAGGCCATCCAGGATCCACAATGATGAAACGAATCATTGAAAATACGCATGGACACCCATTAAAAGGTGAAAGGATTCCCCAGGGAAATAAAATGCCTATGTGCACATCTTGTTCTCTTGGAAAATTAATTACAAGACCATCAACATTAAAGGTTGAAAAGGAATCACCTATGTTTCTTGAAAGAATTCAAGGTGATATATGTGGACCAATTCATCCACCAAGTGGACCATTTAGATACTTTATGGTCCTAATAGACGCATCCAGCAGATGGTCTCATGTATCTTTACTATCGACTCGTAATGTAGCTTTCGCAAAATTCCTGGCACAAATTATTAAATTGCGAGCACATTTTCCTGATTATACAATTAAAAAGGTAAGACTTGATAATGCGGGTGAATTCACATCACATGCTTTTAATGATTATTGCATGTCTGTTGGAATTGTTGTTGAGCACCCAGTTGCTCATGTACATACACAAAATGGTTTAGCTGAATCACTAATTAAAAATCTCCAGCTAATAGCTAGACCATTAATAATGAGAACAAAACTCCCTGTATCTATTTGGGTCATGCAATTTTACATGCTGGATCATTAATTCGTATGAGACCAAGTGCAGATCACAAGTACTCCCCCATACAGCTTGTCTCTGGCCAAGAGCCAAATATTTCTCATCTTAAAATATTTGGATGTGCAGTATATGTCCCTATTGCACCACCACAGCGCACAAAAATGGGACCTCAAAGGAGGATGGGAATATATGTTGGATATGAAACAACTTCCATCATAAGATATCTTGAACCTTTAACAGGTGATGTCTTTACAGCACGTTTTGCAGATTGTCATTTTGATGAGACAATTTTCCCTACATTAGGGGGAGAAAATAAAAATAAAGAAAAGAATGTCTCATGGTATGAACCTTCTTTGTTATATCTTGATCCCAGAACAAAACAATGTGAGACAGATGTTCAAAAGATAATACATCTACAAGAAATTGCAAATCAGTTACCTGATGCATTTACTGATACACAAAGAGTAACTAAATCTCATATACCTGCTGTTAATGCTCCGGCTCGAATTGAAATTCCAAGTAAGCAAATAAATGAAAATATATCTCATGAATCCCAGAAACGTTTGAAACGTGGGAGACCAATCGGTTCAAAGGATAAACATCCTCGAAAAAGAAAAGGTCCTGAAAAGGAAATTGACCATAAAGAAAACAATTCAAATATAGAAATCTTCCCTCAGGAAGAAGTAAATGATTCCAACAAAGAATTGTCGATCATTTATGGTCATACACATATATTATGGAACCGAGTTGAAATGGAAAATAATGATATATTTTCTTATTCTGTAGCCAGTGAGATTATGAATGAAGACGATGATCCTGAGCCAAAATGTGTAAATGATTGTCGAAATCGACAAGACTGGGATAAATGGAAAGATGCTATGCAAATTGAATTAAATTCACTTAACAAAAGAAAGGTTTTTGGACCCATTATTCTTACACCTAAGGCAATAAAACCTATAGGGTATAGATGGGTTTTCGTAAGAAAACGAAATGAGAAAAATGAAATTACAAGATATAAAGCTAGACTTGTAGCTCAAGGTTTTTCTCAAAGGCCGGGAATTGATTATGAGGAAACATATTCCCCTGTTATGGATGCAATCACTTTCAGATATCTAATCAGCTTAGCAGTTTCTAAAAATTTAGAAATGCGTCTTATGGATGTAGTTACTGCTTATTTATACGGATCACTTGATAATGATATCTATATGAAAATCCCAGAAGGACTTAAAATCCCAAAGGCATTAAATTCAAAGCCTAAAGAGATGTATTCAATCAAATTACAAAGATCTTTATACGGATTGAAACAATCTGGGAGGATGTGGTATAATCGTTTGAGTGATTATTTGATAAGTAAAGGTTATAAAAATAATAGTATTTGTCCGTGTGTATTTATTAAAAGGACAACATCGGGATATGTGATAATAGCTGTATATGTTGATGATCTAAATATACTTGGGACACATGAAGAAATTCATGAAGCGATTATTCTTTTAAAGAAAGAATTTGAAATGAAAGACCTTGGGAAAAACAAATATTGTCTCGGTATACAAATTGAGTATATGAACAATGGTATACTTATACATCAATCAAATTATACAGAAAGGCTCTTGAAACGTTTTAATATGGATAATGTCCATTCTTTAAGCTCACCAATGGTTGGTAGATCGCTCAATGTTGAAAAGGATCCATTTCGTCCTTGTGATGATAATGAAGAAATCCTTGGTCCAGAGATACCATACCTCAGTGCAATCGGAGCTCTTATGTATCTTACTAATTGTACAAGACCTGACATTTCTTTTGCAGTTAATTTGTTAGCAAGATTTAGTACAGCCCCTACTAAAAGGCATTGGAATGGCGTTAAACATATATTACGATACCTAAAAGGAACTGTTGATTTAGGTTTATTTTATTCAAATAACTCAAAAGAAGGGTTAGTTGGTTATACAGATGCAGGTTATTTATCTGATCCCTATCAAGCAAAATCTCAAACTGGATACATATTCAAGAATGGAGGAACTGTGATTTCATGGCGTTCTCAGAAACAAACACTTGTCGCAACATCTTCAAATCACGCTGAAGTCATTGCACTACATGAAGCTTCAAGGGAATGTGTGTGGCTAAGATCAATAACACAACACATTCTAACATCTTGTGGGTTAGAGAAAGAAGTAAATCCAACTCCAATCTATGAAGACAATGCAGCTTGTATCTCACAGATGAAGGAAGGATATATCAAAAGTGACAGAACAAAACACATTCCACCAAGATTCTTCTCATATACTCAAGAGCTCATTAAAAACAATCAGGTTGAAATGAGACATATCCAATCCAGCAACAATTCAGCAGATCTTTTCACGAAAGCGCTACCTACAGCAATCTTCAGGAAGCATGTTTATGATATCGGGATGCGACATGTGTACAAATGACATCTTGAGGGGGAGCTACAAATTGCACTCTTTTTCCCTTAGCTATGGTTTTTATCCCACTGGGTTTTTCCTAGCAAGGTTTTTAATGAGGCAGTATTTCCAAGCTGAATACCAAAGTTGAAAAATATCATTCAACATGAAACGTATGAATTATTGATAAAGTGAATAATAGTAATATGTCTGAGGGGGAGTGTTATGAATTATTAGTAGCAGCCATCTACTATTTATTCATTTGTTTGCTTATACTTTATCATATATATATATAGACATAGATATGTCTATAAGAAAGCCAACGATTTAAAGCAATCTCCCCCTCTCTCTCAATATCCTTTCTGTTTATATATTTTAAGGATTTATAACATGTTTTACATTTTTCTTCAATTTTCTCAATATTAGTTGTTTAATCAAGTTTTCAACTTTATTTAATATCATTTTTTCTTTTGTTTTGTAAGATTGAGAAGATATTATAAGGTTTATAAGAGATAAACGTATCCATGATTTTTTTAAATAATAATATATATATAAATATTATAGATAAAGTATCCATGATTTTTTTAAAATAAAATATATATAGATAAACGTAGGTTTAAAGGAGATATATATGTACGTACACTATATATATTATTATTTGCACATATCATTATTCATTATTCAGTTATTTTACATCCTATATTGCTCATTTATTAATTTAAACTAAAAAAAATCACTATGTTATTAAAATTGACATTTAGATTATTAACGTAAATAAATTATACTCTTGACGTATATATGTTAATCATTGTTTTCAAATAATATTACTTAAAATATTATATTTATAATCAATTTAATGTAATGTGTATATTACTATGCATCGCATGGGGCATAATCCATATGTAACTATATATTTCTTATTTTCTAATTTTTATTGATGAGTCCCAATGTTCATTGATAAAAGTCTGTAAATTTGGTGATGACAAATCTGACTTATAAACACTTAGAAGTCTTTTGGTTCTTGTAATCTGATCTGGGTCAGACTAAGCTGACACAGCTTACGTTCTGTCTCTGACCCAGATCATGCTTCATACTTTGTAATTGTAAAATCTTATGGAAGCAAGTGTTGTTCAAGCTGCATCAACAATGTGATAGCATTCAATCCAAGTCGAAGAGGAGGATTGAAGATAGAAGACCAAGCTGTTAGTGGAAGGCAGCTTGGGATTAGCAGTCAGCTTGGGAACACTTAGGCAGATTGGTGCTTTGACAAACGGCCCAATCTGTGTTTGACAATCAAGTGAAGATAACAACCTGGATTGAAGATAAAGACAAATGACGTGACTAGGAAGAATCCTAGGATCCAGGTTGGTGGTTGGTTTACATATGCGTGTCCATACTCTTATTGGATGATGAAGAATGTGCGCCAGTATGTGGGGGACCACAAGTACTATGAAAGGCACGATTGATTATTCCTTTGTCATCTACTGAAAGAAGAATACGTGGCTTCAACGGATACCAAGAGAAGGAGAGCTTTCGCCTATAAAAGCCTCATTCATTGATTGCATATGTGTGGCATTTCCTG
Organism: Erigeron breviscapus; assembly: GCA_034093135.1. Lineage (NCBI taxonomy): Eukaryota > Viridiplantae > Streptophyta > Magnoliopsida > Asterales > Asteraceae > Erigeron > Erigeron breviscapus. The sequence continues at coordinate 124,366,850 of CM067171.1, read as the reverse complement.
AGAATCATTCTTCACACAAGTTTCTCTGCTCTTATACACAGCTTAGTCTGTACGAGATCAGCTTGGGCTGATTCTCTTGAGCTAGAACATATTGATTGTAGTTTGTCATTTCAAAGGTTGTTTAGATATATATAGGCTATCTTTATTCCGCAACAACCTTGTAATTCTTTGTATAGATTATTTCTTAATAAAGGATTACATTGAAAACCACAATCTGTGTTCAAGAATGTTTTTGTTTCTTTATTGCTTTACTGTTTTAATGATTCCTGCTCTTTACTTACTTACTCAATATATATAATCTGAATCGTAAAACGTTTTTGTTTAAAAGTTTGTAAAGTTTGAGGAAAGTTGTATTCACCCCCCCCTCTACAACTGTTCTATGTACAATATACTTTGGTATATTGATACACCTTGGGACGTAACAATTGGTATCAGAGCCAGGTTAAGAATTAACTTGACTTGATCCTTGCATATTTTCTTTAATAGTAAAGCATTATGTCATCCTATATTGATAATGGTTCTTCAACCAGACCACCCATGTTTGATAAAGATGATTTCAGTGGGTGGAAAGGTCGAATGTCTTTGTTCCTTGAATCCATCGATAACAATATGCCTGACATCCTTACGGATGCTCCTTATGTTCCTACACAAACCATTGTGGTGGAAGCTATGGAAAGGGAAGGTCAACCAACCATTCCTGCCACAGTCAAATCCATTGTTAAGGACAAGGCAGATTGGGGGGATGAGGATAGGAGGTTAGCAAACTTGGATGTGAAGGCTAGAAATTTCATTGTCCAAGCTGTGCCCAAAGACCTTTACCATTCTATTAAAATGTGTTCTACAGCTAAGAAAATGTGGGGTACATTGACTGTCATGTTTGAGGGTTGCTCTACTTCCATGGAATCCACAATTACTACATTGACCAGGAGGTATGAGAGATTTTTCTCTTTGAGAAATGAATCCTTGACTGACACTCATACCCGCTTTAATGCTTTGGTAAATGATTTAGCTGCTGTTGGAATTGTTAAGAAAAATGAGGTTTTAAAGAGTAAATTTTTTTATTCATTACCACCTAAATGGAACAACTATATTTCTTCTGTTAAATTAAGTTCTGTTTATCATGATGTTAGGTCCAGATTTAGTCCAGATTTACTGGACTCGCTCCAGACTCGACTACTGGAGCCTTACTGAATATCTGTCCAGAAACGTGTTCTACTGGACCTACTCCAGACTTGGAATCTGGAGTCCCTCTGAAGATTTGTCCAGAAATAATGGAAGATCAGTGAGCAAATACTTGTATAGGAAATCTGGAGTATTCTCCAGATGAGCTCACTGGACTTCACCCCAGTCCAGATCAACTCTACTGAAGACTTTCTGACTGAAGTCAAAGACTGAAGTCTGAAGAAAGAAGACTGACAAATGGCGGAGTCCACTGGAAAGTCTTACCAGATCTGTACACTGGAGGATTGTTAGTGTTCTAGACCCTACAAGTCTGAACACTGATATCAAAGATTGACTTATGCCTTTACACACTTTCCAAAGAACAATCCACTTGTTCTTTACCAAAGTATACGTGTGTAAAGATGGTTGGATAAAAGGATACATAGTCATATTGATGTGACTTTATCCTTATTCCTTATCCAATACATTTAATGTTCTTGTCGGATCATTAAATGTATGCAACCATATTTGTACGGCACAAAATTCACTGGTGAATTTTGTTGCATATAAATACAAAGTCATTTCTTTGAGAAAAATACTTTTAAGCATACACTTTGCATGAAAGTGAATTTGTCCAAATACTCTCGATCTTAAACTGGGATACTTCACAACTTTAAGTATCTTGATCCAAAAGAGTTATTTGACAAATATAGATCATTTGTAACTCATAGGTTGTTAGGATACATACTTATTTGTATTATCTTGATTCCGCAACAACCTTGTGTTTTATTTAACATCATAAATAAAATACACCATTGAAAAATACATAATGTTCCACTTTACTTGTTTATTGCTTTAAGTCTTGTATTACTTTGTTTATATATTCTTGCATTTATTTACAAGTAATACTAGTCCATTCTAGTGATTATTAGACTTGTTGTATTTTACACTTTCCTGGTTAACTATCGAACTTAAGGGACTCACATTTGGTATCAGAGCATAAGGCTAAACATTGCCTAGATCTTTTTCTTGATGGCTAATCAAGAAAATACACAAGGTTTTAGTCTTGGTCCCGATCCTAATGCAAATATTAATGATCAAAATGAACCACCAATTGTTAATAACACTAATCCACCTCCTCCTACTCCTGCTTCTCCACACGTGCATGTGCACTACTCAAATAATCCTGTTCCTAAATTCAGTGGGAACAGTGATGAATTTGGTACGTGGAAGGCTAGGATGGTTTTGCATGTCACTGGTATTGAGAGGAACATGATGAAAATTTTAAATGAAGGTCCTTATGTACCAACATCACCTCTCAATCCCCTTCTTGATCCTTCTGGATCTAGAAGAGGAAGGGAAAAGAGGGAGGAACATTGGCCTGAAGAGGAGAGGAGATTGGTGAATCTAGACACCCTTCTCAAAAACATGATCCTCGGGGCCGTTCCAGAAACCCTAATTCCCACACTAGTTCTTTTTCCTAGTGCTAAAACCATGTGGGATGAACTTTTAAACCAACATGAGGGAGAAGATGACACCATTGTCACCAGAAAGGTCTCCTTAAACAAGAGGTATGAGTCATTTTTTGCTCAGCCTAACGAGTCTCTCACTGGTACTTACACCAGATTTATGAGTATCATAAACCAATTGAGAGGTCTTGGGGTTGAGAAGGACAAGGATATACTTCTGGAGAAATTCTGTGATATTCTACCCACCAAATGGTCTCACATGATCCTGGTCTTACGACAAGGTAAAACTCTGCACACACACTTCTCTCAACTCTTTATGGAGCTTTCAGGTACACTGAAGAAAATCAAGCTCAGAGAGTGGTGGCAGAACAAGATGCTTTTAACCATGCCTCCAGTAGTCCTAATGTGGTTAGTCATACTGAACCACATAGTACAGCACTGATATCTTCTGAGAATGTATTTTCTATGAAGAAGATGGTGTCTGAACTCATGGATTCTGGAGAGTCCAGTCGAATCTCTCCAGACTGTTGTGATGAAACTGAAGATGATGACCTTATTGCAATGATTGCTAAAACGTTTAACCGTTTCAAAGCAAGAGCAAATAGGCCATCTGGACAATTTGCATCCAGTTCTTCCACTGATAAGACCAATTTGACATGCTTTAAGTGTGGCAAAAAGGGTCATTTCATGAAAGAGTGCAGGTCCAGCCAGTTTGTATCCAAGCCTGGTCCATTCTCTTCAAATAATAAGCCTGATGATAGCTATAGACTGAAATATAAAAAGCTTAAGGCCCAGATTGCTCTCATGGCACAACAAATTGAAAACAATAATAAGTGCATGATTGCAACAACTGAAGAGAAGTGGGTTCCTTCTGATGAATCATCTGTTGATGAAGAAGAAGAAAGAGATTGCTGTTACATGGCTCTGGAAGACGATGAGCACCTGGTGAAGGAAGATGTCACATCTGGACGATGGGTAGACATTGTTATTAAGAAGGTTAGTGATTATGATTGTGCAACTGACCATGAACTAAAACTGGACGTAGCTGAAGCTCTTAACTCTGATTTGATTTTTGTAGAAACTGTTAGATCTGATTGTGTAAATGGTCTAGAAACAGATTCTTCTGAAATAACTGCTTTAAAATCAAAGTTAAAAGAACTTCAAGACATTGAACTGGCATTTCAAGCCCAGGTTCTGGTAACTGAACAATTGATTCAAGAAAAACAAGATCTTGAGATCATTTTAGAGAAAGAAAAACTGGTGATTAAATCATGGCTAGAAACCAAAAAGCCATATGATGCTGGAGTAAAACAATTTCCTGCTCAAAACGTGCATACTTAGATGGAAATACTCATGTAGCATCATTAATACCAGTAATCGATCGATTACCAGAGGGGTTCAGGCCCACCACTGTTATGATGAGCCTGTAACTCCCAAGGCCAATTTTTACCCAGTTCAATCCCCAGAGGTCAAGACTGGAGCATTCCAGATGACTGCTCCAGTTAAAGAGGTTTATCGGAATAAACCTTTGCCTCAGACCAATCCCATACCTAAGCCTAGAACTGGAAAGGCTAAGGTGTCATCTAAAGAAAATACTTTGTCCAGGTTAGAGAGCCAGATTCAAATTCTGACTCGTCAATCTCAAAGTTTTAATGCAAGATTAAACTTTATTGAGGGTACTTCATCTGACCCTAGACAAAATACAAAACCTTTTGCTAAGAAAGTTAAATCTATTTCTCCAGTTGAGAAAAAGAAAAAGGTTTCAAAACTATCAACCCCAGTGGTCTTTTCAACTAAGACCACTGTTGAAGAAAGTGAACTTAACCAGATTGCCCCAGGGACCTATAAGGGAGGGTCCAGTGAACCCATCAAGTCGATGGGTTCCCAAATCTAACTGATAAGTATCTGGTGTATGTGCAGGGCGATCGAAAGAAATATATCTGGTATCTTGACAGTGCTGCTGGCAGGACGATGACTGGATGTAAGACCCTGCTGGAGGAGTTCACCATTTCTGATGGACCCTCCATTACATTTGGAAATGATGGTTGTGGAAAGACTGAGGGATATGGTGTTTTGAACAATGGACAAGTCAAGTTCAGACGTGTTGCATTTGTGAATGGTTTGAAATACAACCTGATCAGTGTAAGTCAACTGTGTGATGATGGCTATCAAGTTCTATTCAATATTGCTCAGGGTATCGTATTCAACAAGGACTGGAAGGTAGTGTTGATTGCTCCCAGAAAAGGGTATTTCTTAGGCTATTCAGCCATTCGCAAGGCCTTCAGAGTCTACAACAAGAGACTGGAGAAGGTCCATGAGTCAATTCATGTCACATTTGATGAATCAAACGCTGCAATCAACAAAAAGCCAGCCCTTGACACTCCCCCAGTAACTCCAATTGTCTTTTGTGAATCTGATCCTATAAACGACAAAACTGAAGATTCAAAAGACACAGTTTCCAGTCATCCTGATCTGGAACCTGTTCAGAAAAATAAACTCTCCAGTAGTACTCCATTCTATCCTTCTATTATTTTCAAACTACCCTCTGAAATTAATATTGGATCAGATGTTCGTACTACTCCCCCAGTATCAGTGTTAGTTGAAAATAGACCAGAAATGTCTTCTTATGAAGAATTTCAAACTGAACTAGTACTTCAGGAAATGCCTTCAAATGAAGAATTTCATGATGCAAATCGTGATTTAAATGATTCAGATGAAGATACTGAAGTAGTCTGGCAAGATCCTCCTCCAGAAGCAACTCCAGAGGAGACTCAACTGAATTCTTGCACTGATATTGTTGTCAGTAACAATCCTGGTCAGTACTCCAGATGGACAAAAGCTCATCCTATTGATCAGATAATAGGTGACTCCAGTAGAGGAGTTCAGACCAGAAGAGCCTCCAGTAATCAATGCTTATACGTTAGTTTTCTATCTTTGATGGAACCAAAGAAGATTGACGAGGCTATGGAAGATCCAAGCTGGGTGACTGCTATGCAAGAAGAGCTTCACCAGTTTGAAAGGAACAAGGTCTGGTATCTGGTTCCTTTCCCAGTTGGAAAGAAAGAACCAATTGGAACAAGATGGGTCTTCAGAAACAAAGTAGATGAAGATGGCCACGTAATCAGAAACAAGGACAGACTGGTAGCACAAGGCTACTGCCAGTCAGATGTCGACTTTGATGAATCATTTGCTCCAGTGGCTAGACTTGAAGCGATCAGAATATTCTTAGCATTCGCTGCTTATCATCAGTTCAAGGTCTACCAGATGGATGTAAAGAGTGCTTTCTTGAATGGAAAGCTTGAAGAAGAAGTTTATGTCAGACAACCACCAGGTTTCGTTGATGAAAAGCATCCACATTGGGTGTATCGTCTGGACAAAGCGCTATATGGCCTCAGACAAGCCCCACGTGCCTGGTATGACACTCTGACTAAACATTTGTTGAAAAATGGTTTCAAACGAGGTGCAATTGACAATACCTTATTTATTCTTCATGAAAATGGTAATCTGTTAATGGTACAAATTTATGTTGATGATATTATTTTTGGGTCTACTGATAAAAACATGTGCAAGAAATTTTCGAAAATAATGTCAACTGAATATGAGATGAGTTTGATGGGTGAACTAACATATTTTCTTGGACTCCAGATTAAACAAAACAATGATGGCATTTTTATTAATCAGGAGAAATATGTTAGAGATCTTTTAAAGAAATTTGATATGAATTCTTCACCATCTAAACCAACTCCAATTTCTGCACCACTGACACTGGACTCCGATCCAGATGGTAAACCAGTGAACACCACTGTCTATAGAGGCATGGTTGGTTCACTGATGTATTTAACTGCCAGTAGACCAGATATTATGTTTTCAACATGTTTATGTGCCAGATATTAGTCTAATCCAAAGGAATCTCATATGCTTGCTGTAAAGCGCATTCTGAAGTACCTTAAAGGAGTCCCCAGTCTAGGTCTTTGGTACCCCAAAGGCTCAGGCATGGATCTAATGGGTTATTCAGATTCAGATCATGCAGGTTGTAAGATAGATAGGAAATCCACAACTGGTGGATGTCATTTCCTTGGTGGCAAACTGGTCAGCTGGACCAGTAAGAAGCAAACTTCAGTTTCATTGTCCACTGCTGAAGCTGAATACGTGTCTGCAGTCAGTTGTTGTGCTCAGATACTCTGGATGAAGAACCAGTTGCTTGATTATGGTATTAAATATTCAAAGACTCCAATCTTTTGTGATAATACCAGTGCCATTGCTATTTCAAACAATCCAGTCATGCACTCTAGAACGAAGCACATTGATCTCAGGTATCACTTTATTCGTGATCATATTATGAAAAACAACATTGAACTCCATTTTATTCCCACTGACAAACAACTCGCTGACATTTTTACCAAACCTCTGGATGTTAAAACTTTTGAATATCTTGTTGGTGAGTTGGGAATGTTAAATCCTTAAATCTGGTAATTGTTCAGATATTGAACGCCTTTGTGTACTATCTTTGCATTATTAGATTTCTGGAACAACACTCCAGGGAAAGACTTGAAAAATATTTTTTGTTCTTAAAATTGTTTTAAGTTCAGAGGGAATTTATTAATTTATTTTCTCACTGGACAAACTCTTCAGAAAATATTACTGGTGCTTTGTAAATGTGTCCCTCTCACTGGTAACTGGACAGATTGAAGTGCGTGTTTGAGGTGACTTATGTCTCCTTGTAAATGTGTCCCTCTCATTTGTCTAAATTAGTTGACGTGCAAGTTTGAGGTTACCAGTCTTTCAAAAATGGTTTTCACTGGTACTTTACTGGAGTGTCCCTCCAGTGTACCATCAGTACATGTTCACTGGACTAATCCACCAGTGATACTGGAGTGTCCAGTCAACCTCCAGATGTACTGAAATATGTCATAATATTTTCTAAATACTTGGTCATTGTGTGTGCCACGTAAGCAAATCTTTTTGAAAATATCTTAATCCTACGTGGCATGTAAATTTTTCAACGTTATGATGGTCTTTTTACTTTGGGAAAACAAAAAGTACAATTTGTTACTGTTTGTGGGCTGTAAACCGTCATGCATTTATGTATGATGTGATGTAATTAATGCGGATCTCAGAACCCGATCAAAAACTTTATTTGATCATTTCAAATAAACCGTTTGAGTTCCACATTGTCTCTCCTATAAATACCCACTTTCAATTTCAATTGCATTTACTTCGAACATATTTACTCCCAAATCTTTCAAATTCCTTCATTTACTTCTTCATTCATTTCCAATCATCATCATCTCTCATATTTACTCCATTTCCATTCAATTCTTTCATCAAATCTTCATATTACTCCATTTATATTCAATTCTTTCATCAAATCTTCATCATAACCTATACATATTCAATTTCATTTTCATCTATTCTTTATAAATGGCACCTAGACAATCAAGAACTAAAAATCTGCTTGCCAATGAATACATTCCTTCGGAAAATGTTGCTAGGGCACCTCATATCAATCTTGAGGCAAGTGCCATAAGAATCAATATGAATAACTGGATGGCAAGACTCTCTTTGTCCAGTGTTCATGATGCCCAATCGATTATTGGGAGATTAAACTCGTTCTTTCTCTCTTGCCCATTATATGGTGCGTTAACACTTAATCCAGGAAGGATGTACCACGAGTACCTATGTGAATTCTGGTACTCTGCTCAATATGACGATGAAACTTCATCGATCAATTATACTCTCAAGGGAGGTACCAGATCACTTGGTTTCACTGCAAGTCTACTCAGGTCTGTTCTACAGTTAAACTATTTTGACCAGAATGAGCTGCATATTGAGCTTCCCACTGGTATAAATACAAGGGAAGTATGCAGGCTGATGGGGCATACAGATATATTGGATGAACATGGCCAGCTATCCAGAAAGGGGACTATCTACATGAGCAAGCTGTCAGACTCATGGAGATATTTCTTCACACATATTGTTGAGTGTCTGGGAGGCAGTTCTGGAGGGTTAGACCAGATCAATCAAACCCACCTCCAGATTGCCTACTGCTTGTGGTTTGGGCTTAGGGTGGACTTTGTCCAGATTCTTTTTGATGACTTGGTTGAGCGACTTAGGGTGAAAGGAAGAAAACCGTTCGTTCCTTATATTCGTTTCCTTTCCCTAATGTTTAAAAATGCTCTTGGAGACCAGTATGATATGGATACTACTCACTTTTCTGTGAGTGAGTATATGAGAGATTTAGTCAATCTCAGGTCTCCACTGGATGAGGTAGATATTCCTCAGTCCATGCTTTCCTTGCAAAGGGAAGAAGCTGAAATGGGTCCAGATAGAGGTCAAGCTGTTGAAGTACCATCTGGTGATGATGTACAAGAAGAAGAAAATCTACCAGAAATGCCACCACCACTCAGAAATGCCACCACCACAATCAAACATGCCACCACTACCAAATGCCACCACCTCCACCAGAAATGCCACCACCACAATCAAACATGCCACCACCACCACCTTCAATTCCAGAACACACTCAATACTTCACTCCAGCAACCACTCAACCTCATCATAACCTATACATATTCAATTTCATTTTCATCTATTCTTTATAAATGGCACCTAGACAATCAAGAACTAAAAATCTGCTTGCCAATGAATACATTCCTTCGGAAAATGTTGCTAGGGCACCTCATATCAATCTTGAGGCAAGTGCCATAAGAATCAATATGAATAACTGGATGGCAAGACTCTCTTTGTCCAGTGTTCATGATGCCCAATCGATTATTGGGAGATTAAACTCGTTCTTTCTCTCTTGCCCATTATATGGTGCGTTAACACTTAATCCAGGAAGGATGTACCACGAGTACCTATGTGAATTCTGGTACTCTGCTCAATATGACGATGAAACTTCATCGATCAATTATACTCTCAAGGGAGGTACCAGATCACTTGGTTTCACTGCAAGTCTACTCAGGTCTGTTCTACAGTTAAACTATTTTGACCAGAATGAGCTGCATATTGAGCTTCCCACTGGTATAAATACAAGGGAAGTATGCAGGCTGATGGGGCATACAGATATATTGGATGAACATGGCCAGCTATCCAGAAAGGGGACTATCTACATGAGCAAGCTGTCAGACTCATGGAGATATTTCTTCACACATATTGTTGAGTGTCTGGGAGGCAGTTCTGGAGGGTTAGACCAGATCAATCAAACCCACCTCCAGATTGCCTACTGCTTGTGGGTTGGGCTTAGGGTGGACTTTGTCCAGATTCTTTTTGATGACTTGGTTGAGCGACTTAGGGTGAAAGGAAGAAAACCGTTCGTTCCTTATATTCGTTTCCTTTCCCTAATGTTTAAAAATGCTCTTGGAGACCAGTATGATATGGATACTACTCACTTTTCTGTGAGTGAGTATATGAGAGATTTAGTCAATCTCAGGTCTCCACTGGATGAGGTAGATATTCCTCAGTCCATGCTTTCCTTGCAAAGGGAAGAAGCTGAAATGGGTCCAGATAGAGGTCAAGCTGTTGAAGTACCATCTGGTGATGTTATGAATCTAGATGGATCGCCAATTTATGAACAAGAGGTTGTTGAGCAGGTTGTTGAGGAAGTTGAAGATGTTCAGAATTTGGTTTTTAGGGTCAGTTCTCTGGAGAGTAGACCCACACTAGACCAGGATGCAGTTGTCAGTACTATAAGTGATGAATGTACAAGGAAGTTCAGAAACAATATGTTGAAAGAATTATGTGAAGAAGTTTCTGGGACTGTTCTTCGTAGCATTCATGATGGGGTCTTACCCCAAATAGACAACTTACTGGATGAAAAGTTGCCAAAACACTTGCCTGAAGCTGTTACAAATGTTCAGAAGGAAGTGCAGGCACTTAAGAAAGTTGTGTCTGAAACAACTCCAGTAGCAGGTACAACATTTGGTGCACTAGACAGACATATGCTTGAAGAATTATGGAATGATCTCAAGTCAAGGACTGGTGGTCATTCCAAGGGGGAAAAGTCGTCTGGTGACCAAACACTGAAGAAATTGTCACAAAGAGCATATGGCACTGAAGCCGGGCTACCTGAAAGAGCATATGGCACTGAAGCCGGGCTAATTGAAGGAACTACTGGTACTGAAGCCAGTGAGCCCCAGTTTGAGTCCTTCCCAGATATTCCATCAACTCTGAAGTCAGTTAAGGGAAAACAACAAATGGAATCTGGAGAGGAAGAGCAAACTGGTGAAGATGCTGATGATAAAACATCCAAGAAACTAGAACAAGAATGCATCATGATAGAGATTTTCAAAAGAAATCAAAAAGATGAACTGCTGGCCCATCAAAGGAAGATGGCAACAATGGGTACTCTGGATTCTTACAATGTTGGAAGGTTAGGCATTAATATTGAAGTGTATAAAAAGATGAAGGATGACCCCAGAGTTCATCAATGTTTAAGTTTACTGGATGATGTTCATGTACGCTCATTCTACGCTGAAGAAGAACAAGTCTATGATTCGATAATATATGGCGTGAGTGTACCAGAACTCATCAGACAAAGGAAGGATGAACTGGTAAGTCTCCAGAAAAAGATAAGAAAGAATGCTGGTGCTCTGGAGATAGAGTACAGAAAGAGACTTACTGGTTTACCAAAGTTGACTGCCAGACAGATCAAAGCAATCAAAGATGCTGATGATTAAACATCCAAGAAACTAGAACAAGAATGCATCATGATAGAGATTTTCAAAAGAAATCAAAAAGATGAACTGCTGGCCCATCAAAGGAAGATGGCAACAATGGGTACTCTGGATTCTTACAATGTTGGAAGGTTAGGCATTAATATTGAAGTGTATAAAAAGATGAAGGATGACCCCAGAGTTCATCAATGTTTAAGTTTACTGGATGATGTTCATGTACGCTCATTCTACGCTGAAGAAGAACAAGTCTATGATTCGATAATATATGGCGTGAGTGTACCAGAACTCATCAGACAAAGGAAGGATGAACTGGTAAGTCTCCAGAAAAAGATAAGAAAGAATGCTGGTGCTCTGGAGATAGAGTACAGAAAGAGACTTACTGGTTTACCAAAGTTGACTGCCAGACAGATCAAAGCAATCAAAGATGCTGATGTAAGCAATTTCATTCCCCTGGACACTTCTCGAAAAATAAAACGTCAAGAACTCCAATCTGCTGTAGAGCAAAGGAGAGTGTCCAAGGAAACTGAATCATTGATCCAGCAAGCCAAGCTGAAAGAAAAATACAATGAGATGTTGAATTTCAGGGCTGATGCCAGAAGGATCACTGGTGCTGAAATCAAATTGGCTGAAGATCATGAAGGCATGTCTAAGTTTGAAGTAAAGTTGAGCAGGGAGGGTAACTTTACTGATGAGAGGAAAAGTACTTCAGTCCAAGCCTTTGGATGGAGTGAACTGAAGGAAATCGCTTTAACGTTCAGGGGGAAGTCAAATGTGTCGACTGATGTTAAGGCATTTCTGAAAAGGGTGGAAAAGGTATGGAGAAGAAAGCAACAGATGGAAGTTGCAATGGGCATAAGATCACCAGATTCAATACCATCTTCTCCATCACCAAAGAGAAAGGCTACTGAAGATGCTCCAGGACAGACATCAAAAAGAAGGGCCCGACTCTTATTATTTACTTATTGTAAATTATTGTCTTATGAAAATTGTATACTATTTATCAGATGATGTATGTAATAATAGTTGCAATTTTTGATTCATATAAGTAAATGATCAGATTTAGTCTAATTTAGAACTTAATTGATGAAACTGAAAACACTCATGATCTATAAAGTGTTTTCCAGTAACTTAGATTTTTTAGACAAATCGAAACTTGTGTTTTTTTCAAGCATACAAAATGTATAGATTCAAGCTTGAAAACACTTGCATTATTTCTAAACAAATAGGGGGAATTTGTTAGGTCCAGATTTAGTCCAGATTTACTGGACTCGCTCCAGACTCGACTACTAGAGCCTTACTGAAGATCTGTCCAGAAACGTGTTCTACTGGACCTACTCCAGACTTGGAATCTGGAGTCCCTCTGAAGATTTGTCCAGAAATAATGGAAGATCAGTGAGCAAATACTTGTATAGGAAATCTGGAGTATTCTCCAGATGAGCTCACTGGACTTCACCCCAGTCCAGATCAACTCTACTGAAGACTTTCTGACTGAAGTCAAAGACTAAAGTCTGAAGAAAGAAGACTGACAAATGGCGGAGTCCACTGGAAAGTCTTACCAGATCTGTACACTGGAGGATTGTTAGTGTTCTAGACCCTACAAGTCTGAACACTGATATCGAAGATTGACTTATGCCTTTACACACTTTCCAAAGAACAATCCACTTGTTCTTTACCAAAGTATACGTGTGTAAAGATGGTTGGATAAAAGGATACATAGTCATATTGATGTGACTTTATCCTTATTCCTTATCCAATACATTTAATGTTCTTATCGGATCATTAAATGTATGCAACCATATTTGTACGGCACAAAATTCACTGGTGAATTTTGTTGCCTATAAATACAAAGTCATTTCTTTGAGAAAAATACTTTTAAGCATACACTTTGCATGAAAGTGAATTTGTCCAAATACTCTCGATCTTAAACTGGGATACTTCACAACTTTAAGTATCTTGATCCAAAAGAGTTATTTGACAAATATAGATCATTTGTATCTCATAGGTTGTTAGGATACATACTTATTTGTATTATCTTGATTCCGCAACAACCTTGTGTTTTATTTAACATCATAAATAAAATACACCATTGAAAAATACATAATGTTCCACTTTACTTGTTTATTGCTTTAAGTCTTGTATTACTTTGTTTATATATTCTTGCATTTATTTACAAGTAATACTAGTCCATTCTAGTGATTATTAGACTTGTTGTATTATACACTTTCCTGGTTAACTATCGAACTTAAGGGACTCACACATGATCTTGATCTCCCTGGACTTTTTGGTTTGCTTCATAACCAATAATGTTCAGAGGCTGAAAAGTTAATTGCTATGGGTGATTCTTATAGTCAGCCTGCTGCTGCACTTGTTGCTTCTATGACTGAACACCCTAGTTCAATTAGTAATGAGATCATTCCTTGTGTTAATGATGATATTCTTGACATGTCTAATCCTAACTCTATTTGTGCTGAATCTGAATGTGATGAATCTGATGGTGATGAACTAGCTAATGAAGTAGCTATGTTGGCTGAAAGGATCAGAAGGAGGTCCTTTAATAAGTTTAAAGGAAAAGGAAAAGAAAAAGGTGGCCAAGATGATAAGACCAAGAAGCCATTTGACATGTCCAAAGTCACTTGTTACAAGTGTGGCAAGACTGGGCATATGGCTGGAGATTGCAGATCTAAAGAGTCTACTCAAGCTGTGCCAACCAAAGGTGGAAGAGGTGAAAAATACTCAAAGCTCAAGACTAAGTACAAAGCCTTGAAAGCACAAGTAGCTGATCTGACTGAGAAGGTGAACAAAAGTGAAAAGAGTCTGGTAGCCAAAGACTGGGCTGAAAGTGCCACATCATCTGATGATGAGCTATATAAAGATGCCAAGTGTTTCATGGATAAAGAAGCTACTCAAAAATTTGTTGAAGATCTGGTGAAAATACAACAGCAATATGAGTCAGCTCACCAGGCATCTACCAGTCAGACTGCTCCACCTGAGGTAATTTCTTTCTCCAATCTGTCTGATAATGAGAAACTGTCCAGACTGAATAGACTTGGTGATGAGGTTCTGCTACAAAAACACTTTAATCAAGAACTCAAAAAGGAAATACATGTTTTGAAACTTGATAACAGCTCTAAAAGTCACACCAATGAAAAACTAGAATCTGAAGTTAAAGCTCAAAAACAATTAAACTCCATCTTGGTTAAAGAAGCTAAAACTGCAGAAGAAAAGTTTTTAAAAGTTAAGCAAATTACTGAATCATGGTGTATATGTTCCAAAAGAGTTGCTAAGTGTGTAAATGACCAAATGCCTCATCAGATCCAAGCTATTTTTGATGGTGATTATGATAGGGCCATAGCCATTGTTGAAGTCTGTGCTATGGAGCCTTGTTATCAGCCTCCTTCACCACCCAAAGTCCAAACCAAAGGAATGAAATCTAAACCAATTAAATTGGTTCAGAAATCTGGTATTGGGTTTAAAGATCCTGAAACCATTGGTCAGACCATTGCTGAAGCTGTGTCTGAAGCTGATAAGGTTGTTGAGTTAAAACCTGAAGAAAGTCTTGACTTATCCAAGCTGACCATTACCCAATCTGAATCAGATTCAAAGAATAAAACAAACAAGGGTAGTTTAAAGAAAAACAAAAGAAAGGATAGAGATCATAGTGTTCCTAAAGAGAAAATAAAGCTTTTAAAGCGTAAGAAGTCCGGTTCTCAAGGAAATGAGTCACAAACAAATTCTGAGTCTGTCTCAAGTAACACCAAGTCTGACTCTGACAAAATGATTTCAAAATATGTTGAGTCCAGAACTGATAAGGTTTCAATGGAAACAAATTTTCTTAAGAATGTGTCTGATCCAAAAATTGTTGATCAAAGAAAATTGAGAGCTGAATGTAAGAAATCTGGAATAGGCAAAGGTTTTGTTCAAAAGGAAACTCCAAATGTTGCTAGAAAGAATTTTGAATCTGGTAAAAGACAGACCAAGCAACAATGGGTGTCAAAATGTGATAAGAGTCTAAGTTCTGTTACCCAATCTGAGTCAGACCAGAAGGTCAGCTCTGGTGAACCCATCTTTGGATGGGTTCCCAAAAAGAACTAATATCTTATCATAAATGCAGGGCAGTCAAAATGTGATAAGAGTCTAAGTACTTGGACAGTGGGTGTTCCAAGCATATGACCGGATGTAAGTCCCTGCTATGTAGCTTTAGGATTCGCGCTGGTCCTAATGTTACTTTTGGAGATGACTCTCAAGGAAAGACTGAAGGATTTGGTATACTTTCAAATGGCCCCCTTACATTCAGAAGGGTCTCATATGTAAATGGTTTGAAGCACAATCTGATCAGTGTGAGTCAGTTGTGTGATGCTGATTATGAAGTGAGATTCAGATCTGATAAGGGTATTGTTCTTGATTTAGAAGGCAATGTGGTTCTTATTGCAAAGAGGGATGAGTCCTTGTATTCTTTTGACATGAGAAATCCAACTGTCAAAAGAGAAGTTTGTTTCCTGTCAAAGACTCAAGATGAGCTGAATTGGTTGTGGCATAAAAGGTTGTCTCATATGAATTTTAAGGACATCAACAAGCTGTGTAAGAAAGAGTTGGTGTCTGGTCTTCCAGTGATAATTTATGAGAAGGACAAGCTGTGTGGTGCTTGTGAGAAAGGCAAACAACACAAGGCTACTTTCAAATCTAAAACATGCTCAACCATTGACAATTGTTTGGATCTGCTTCATATGGACTTATTTGGGCCAATTAGTACTCCATCATTCACTGGAATGAGGTACTCCTTGGTAATTGTTGATGAATATTCAAGATACACCTGGGTTTTCTTTCTCAAACACAAGAGTGAAGCTGCTGACAGTATTTTTCATTTCATCAAGCAAGCTGAAATTCTCTACAAAAGGCCTGTTAGGCAACTAAGAAGTGATAATGGTACTGAATTCAAGAATATCACTCTTAATTCATTCTACAGTGAAAAGGGAATTTCACAAGTCTACTCAGCTGCCAGAACTCCTCAACAAAATGGTATTGCAGAAAGAAGAAACAGAACACTTATTGAAGCTGCCAGATCCATGATGGCTCAAAACAATGTCAAGTCTCATTTATGGGCTGAAGAAGTACACACAGCCTGCTTTACCCAGAACAGATCCGTTATTGTGAAAAGACACCAGAAGACTGCATATGAACTTCTTAGGGGGAGAAAACCTGAAATTGGTTTCCTAAGAATGTTTGGAAGTCCTTGCTTCATTCTGAATCAGAAAGACCATCTTGGAAAGTTTGATGAGAAAGCAGATGAAGGTATCCTACTTGGATATGTAACAATGATGAAGGCCTACAGAGTGTACAACAAGAGAATTAAAACAATTGAGAACTCTGTTAATGTAAGCATAGATGAAGGTTGTTCTAAGCCAGATTGCTCTCCTCCTGAAGATGAAGATTTCAATTTTGAAGAAACTGGTTGTACCTGAGAATGAGCCTCCAACTAATCCTCCAGTTGGAGCTGATAATGCTCAAACTCAGGGGGAGCAACTCATTGAAGAAGAAGAAGGTGTTCCAATCTTTGAAAATGAGCAAGCTGATCCAACTCCTACTGAAGAAACTTTTGTTAATCCATCAAATGATGCTCCAGCTGACTCAGATTCCTCTATTCCAATCCAAGCTGACCAGCCTATTCCTCAAGCTGATCATGCTGGACCTTCAAATCTGAATCAACCCATTGCTCCAGTTGCAAATAATTCAACACATGTAACCAAATGGACAAGGAGTCATCCAATTAACCAAATCATTGGTGATCCTCTCTCTGGTGTTAAAACAAGAAGAAAGGTAACAGGCAATTTCTGCATGTTTGTCAATTTTGTAAGTAAGGTGGAACCAACTGAGGTTAATGAAGCTCTGGCAGATCCTTCTTGGGTAAATGCAATGCAAGATGAGTTAACACAGTTTGAAAGAAACAAGGTTTGGGAACTTGTTCCAAGACCTCATCACAAGACTGTGATTGGAACCAAGTAGGTCTACATAAACAAAATGGATGAAAGGGGTGTGAGTCCCAAATATAGATGGTTTAAATACCCGATTGGCAAGTAATTCTAACTGGAAGATGACCAGTTCAGAATACGATCCAGATATGGATGAACAATACGATAAAGATACTGAAAGTAAATGCAAGAAACAATAAGGGCTGAAACTATATAAATAATATGTATAGATCAAGTATGTAGCATTGAGACACAATGTATTTTTCAAGGTATTTGATTTATTGATATATAAACAAATACAAAGGTTGTTGCGGAACAAAGATAAACACCCAAGTGTAAATATCTAAACAACCTAGAAATACAAGTGATCTAATAACTTGGAAATACTCGTAAGGATTACTTAGAGTAGATCTCACAAGTTGCAATGCAAAGGTTTCAAGCCATTTGCAAGTTGTGAGAAGACTTATATTTATAGACCTAAGTCCATGATGACATGGACCAGATTGTACAAATATGGTTGGGAGTATTTAAGGAGTTAAACCTAATTCCTTACAAGAGTACTTTTAAGGTTTAAAAGTGTAAGTCAATTGATGTGACTTAACAAGCCTTATTCCCAACCTTTACTTTACCTTGTACTTTAATTAATAGTTAATTCTATTAACCGGGTAAAGATATGTAAAGTAAAAAGTCTTCCTCGTAATCAGTGTAAAAGTGTGTAAGTACTTTTACACTGAGATGCTTCAGTCTTCAATCAGGTAGAATCAGTTTCTGAGCTCCACATCTGAACTGATTCTCATTCTTCAGACTTCAGTCTTTGACTTCATTCTGAACGGTTTTCTGATATGTTGATCTTAACTGAAGTGAAGCTTCAGTGAACAGATTCTGAGCGACATCAGAATTTTATACAAGTATTCTTCACTGAGCTTCAGCTATTTCTGAACAAATTATACTTGGCCGATTTTCGACCTAACAAATTCCCCCTATTTGTTCTGAAATAGTGCATGCATCTCAGACTTCTATCTATACATGTTTGTAAGTCTGAAATGCAAGTTTTTGTTTAAGTTGTAAAAATTTTCTAAGTACATCTTATAGATCATTGATGTATCAGAATTTTACTTGTGGTTTCTCTAACTTAAACCTATCATCTACTTATAAGCTACAAAATGTAACATATATATACAAACTGAAGTGTTTGTTACATTTGCAAGTATTTATACAAGTACATGATAATCTGAAAAAGAAACTACTTCTTAGCAGGCCTTGAACCAGAAGGTACTTCAGTAGGTTTCCTCTTCAGTGGAGAATGATCCTTCTTTCCAAACAATCTGCCTTCAATCTCTACCTTGGCCTGCATCTTTTGTTGTATTCTTGATAACCATGCACCAATCAAAGCAGATTTCGGCTTCCCCCTCAGTATTTGGATCATCTCCCTATGCTCAGAAATCCCAAACTCGTGTACTGAAACTTGATTATACTCTTCAGCTACTCTACTTTCTCTTTTTATAATCAAATCAAAAAGCTTCAATCCATCAGCTTTTGTTACCTCCATATCAACTATTTTAGCTGGATGAGATCGATGCTTCAGATAATGCTCATATTGATCCTTCTCATACTTTCTTTGGAGCTCAATAGCATCATCAGACATTGGTTTGAAGGTGGAGAGATCAGCATCACGAATATTTTTTCTTGATGATCTTGGTCCAGTCACTTTGGGCTTAATGGGTGGCCTTGTCAATTCTTTTTCCACCTTCAGAACTCCAGCCAGAATTTCCTTCTTTTTAATTGCCATCTCTTTCTCTCTGTTTTTCACCAAGTCCTCAATGGAAATCTTGAATGTGAGATGGTCCAGATTTTGTTCTAAGGGAGAATAATTTACCCCATATTCATACTCGAGCATATCAACAACAGCCTTCTGCACTCTTGGATCATTTTTAATTTCCAGATATCTTTCAAGTGAAAGACCAAGAGCTGCAGCATCAATATGATCAAGGGTTCCCATTTTCTGATGTTGAACCCTTTCTCTTTCCTTATTTTCTCCCCACATAATAAATTGATTAGAAACTTGCTTTTGCAAAGTCTCTAATTTCTTGCTATCAGCATTCGGATCATGAATGGGATAACCTTGTTCATCAACATTTTTACCAACCACCAAACCAGAACCTTTTGCATCTTTCTTTGTTGGTTCTTCCACCACTTGGGCCTTGCCCTTATCTTTCTTAGCAGGTTCAGAAGCTTGCATTTCAGATTTCTGAACCTGTTCCCCTGAACTGAGGCACTACCAGATGGTACCTCAGCTTGCTTCTTGGTTGCTTCGATTAATTCCTGAGTACTTGAGAGCAGACCAATAGGCATATTTCCCTCTTTGGGGACCTCAGATGGCATTTTTGCATAAACATCAATCGCCGTCTGAATGGCCTTCAGAGGTTCCCAACTCTGCTGCAAAAGGCAATCAGAAATGCCTTTTGCCATGGTAGAGAACTGAGCCCTTAACCTGAATGATGAGTTAAGGTTCAGATTCTCTTTTTCAGTTAATTCTTTCAGCAATTTCCTATCTTCTTCAGAGAATAAAGGAGGAGGAGGAGCAGCAACAACATTTTCCTTCTTAAGTAGGGTCAGAATTTCATCTAACTGCTTGGACTGGCCTTTAACAACTTCTTCGAGAGTAGACACAGATTTCTGAACTTCTTCAACAGCTTTGTCTACCTTCTCCGAAGTGTCTTGAGTGAGTTCTAAGACCATCCTTCTGACCCCTTCCTCAACCTTTTCAGCCACAGAAGCTGAAATCTGATCAACAAGAGTCTGAGAGATTTCAGACTTCAGCTTCTCAATCACATTATTACCAACAGCAGACCCAAGTTCTTTCTCATTGACACTTGGCCTTTTTACCAACTCATTCACCTCCTTCCCGACTGCCAGAACTTCTTGTTTTAGCAATTCAATACCAGATGTCAAGTTTGCAACTACTGAAGCTTGCACATCTCTTTTGGCCAGTCTGAAGGCTTCCCTGATAGCTATACTGATCTTATTGCATGAATGCACAAGCTCATTTAGCTTCCCACCTACCAGTCCCTCATTTCCAGCAACCTTGGTGAACTCAGTTCCAAGAAACATCTGAGCACCCTTCATTTCAGCGATGGAACTGGTATTGGCAGTTAGAGATTTAGTTAAGTCCTCCACCTTGATAAGTAGGCTTTGGACTTTGGCATTTTGTTTCTCTAACTGTGCTTCTACACTCAAAGGAGGAGGTGGTTGTACAGAAACAGAAGCAACAAAGGGAATTCTACCAAGCCCATCCAATGCCTTTTCCAACTGCATTTCAGTTGGACTCTCAGATTCAGTATCAGAGTCCAACTCTTTCTCAATTTCAATATCATAATTGGTGGGCCTTGACACTTTGTGAATTTGTGGGTGTAAGTGTTGGAGTTGTGGATGAAAACGTGGTGATGAAACATAAGCAGGTGTAGAGCCGGGTGGAAAAAATGGATGTTAATGTGAAGTTTCTGGTTGGCGATATGGTTGTGCAACATTTTGGATTTCTGGGGGAGGTTGGACGTTTGCGAGGATGAAGGTTGGCTCAGAATCAGAAGACTGATTCTCCTCCAGTAAACCCTCGTCAAACTCAAAGTCAGGAAAGGAATCGAGATTCCCTTGAGGTGGCTCATCTTCATCCCAGAGGTCAGTCGTAACTGCAGTCTGATCAGATATGCCCTGGTTCAGATCACTGGTACCTGAACCAGCTTCTGGTTCAACAACTGCTGTTGCAAATGCATCGTCACCAGATTTATTGGTTGGCTCAGCCATAGCTTCATCGCCAGAGACAGTAGACACGGGGATTGCCTTAATGATTCTCGTACCGTCATCAAGAATCACTTCATCGGTCGTAGAGTCTGGAATCTCAGTCTCAGGTGGTGTCACACCAAAGACTTCATCAATTCGTGCGGCAGAAGAGTGTGAGATTTGTGAAGTTTCAGGGGGTGCGCGTGCAGACACGGACTCTATTGTGTGCTGGGCGGACACACTAATATTTTCTTCACCATCTCCCCCTAAAGAAGTTTTGGAGATGGCTGCTTGTGGGTTTCCCTTTAGACTCGATTCCTCTAGTTCTTGTTGGGAAGATCCAGAGGGGTTTGCTTCGGTACTAGTGTCCTTGGGCTGTGAGGACTTCTTAAATTTACGTCGTTTTAAAACGCCCTTTGGTGATCCTGAGGGATCTTTTGGGAGATCCTCAGGTTGGTCAGTGGATGAGGGAGGTGGTGGTTGGGTAGAAGAAGTTGCTGGGGTTTTAAACAACTTCAACATTTGACCACCAGGTGCACCGATGGGTCTCGCATTCTTTTGCGACCCGCTCGGTGACCTTTCTGAGCCAGCCGGTCATGCTGTTTCAGTTTTAGAAATTACCTGAAGCATTGCAGCGGAGAGTTCTGGTTCTGGATCTGAAGTAGAAAGCTTTGATAGATCCCTGCAGAACTCTGTCACTGAAGATTCAAGCCCCTCAAAGTGATACGCATCTCCAAGCATGCTTATGAAGCAAACGCTCAGAAATCTAGGGAATGAGATATGTGGACTTCTTTTTCCTTTCAATTTTGCTACCAGCTGAGAGAAAAGTATCTCAGCAAAGTCCACCTCAATCCCATGCCACAAGTAATACCCTATTTCTACTTGTGTCAAGGAAATCTGGTCCAAGCCACCATAATTTCCTCCAAGGCACTCGACAATCTGAGTCCAAAAATATCTCCAACCGTTTCCAAATCCAGATAGAAAGATGTGTCCAGATGTCCTCAGATTGCCGTCTGCATCAACCATGTCATTATGACCAGTGGCCAGCAGAACTTCCCTGAAATTAATCCCTTTGAGCCTTTTAGCATAGGCTGAAGAGGAGGGAAGGTAGTTCAAATGAAGGGCCTCCCGAAACCCATCAAGTGAAAGGACATACTGCTTTGTGCCTTCATGTAAAGAAAAAACAATGGACTTTTCATCCTTGCTAAGAGTAGCAGTATACCAGAATTCAAGTAAGTATCGATGATACATTACCTGAGGATCAGCAGTCAAGGCGTAATGGAGAGGGGATTGTTCAAGAAATTTATTTATCCTCCCCATTAAAGTTTTGCCTTTGGCATTTAGTGCGGCCATAAAATTATTCATATTGAATCTAAGGGTCGACGCATCGAACCCTTGTGGCCATTGAGCACTGGCCTTGACTACCTTAGATGGTTTATATTCGAAAGCAATTAAAGATTTGACTACTTTAGCCATTATATCTGCAAGGAAAACTGAAAGTGAAAGATGAATTTAGGGTTTTGAAGTTATGAAGTAATGAGAAGTAGAGAGAGAATGATGATTAGGAGTAAATGTAAGGAAAAGTAAATGAAGGAATTGTTTTGGAAAGGGTATTTATATTTATGATGGAATACAAAAGGTTTTTCCAAAAAATAAATAAAATAAAATGATTTTTGAAATTCAAACCCAAAAATGAAATATTATTAAAATGAAATTAGGGGGGTTGAATCGGTTTGGGACAGGGAAAAAGTAGAGCAGGAAGAAAAGGAAACTAAGGCCGAAAAATAATTCTCCGTTTGGGAGTACAGCGTCCGCACAGTTAATCACACGACGCTAGAACACCCCACATGTTACAACACAAGAATATAATTCAGCCACTATGCCAGAACAAGTGTATCATTGTTACTTAATCCTTTATATGGCGCAACTGACTGTGTATCTGAACAGTGGGTCAAAGCCAAAAACATCATTAGTTAACGTTAAACAGTAACCTTCACGTGTTCACTCAAAGACCAAGTATCAAAATACATTATAAAGGACAGACTCATTTCAGAAATGATATACAAAATCTGAGCATGATCAGAATCAAGAATTCTGAGCCATCTCAGTTTACACAATTATTCTGAAATCATTTCAGAAATTCTGAAGCATTTCAGTCAAAATATTTTTCTGAAAGCAAAGTTCCCCCTTAGAGAGAAATTCTTTTTAACATAAAAATATTTTACACTTCCCCCTGAGGTGATGCTATACAGGATTTAGTATACCTAATTCACTGATGAGATGTTTAAACGTTTTGACATCCAAGGGTTTTGTAAAAACATCAGCGAGTTGTTTATCAATGGGAATGAAATGAAGCTCTATGTCACCTTTAATAATGTGATCTCTATAAAAATGATACCTGAAGTCGATGTGCTTGGTTTTGGAGTGCATGACAGGATTGTGAGAGATGGCAATGGCACTGGTGTTATCATAAAATATTGGAGTCTTTGTATACTTAACACCATAATCAGTTAGTTGGTTCTTCATCCACAAAATCTGAGCGCAGCAACTGGCTGCAGAAATGTATTCAGCTTCAGCTGTGGAGAGTGATACTGCAGTCTGTTTCTTACTTGTCCAACTAACCAATTTGCCACCTAGGAAATGACAACCACCTGTGGTACTTTTCCTATCTATTTTACAACCTGCATGATCAGAATCTGAATAACCCATTAGATCTAGACTTGAGCCTTTGGGATACCAAAGACCAAGTCTGGGGACACCTTTAAGGTATCTGAAAATCCTTTTCACCGCATTTGTGTGTGCATCTCTGGGATCAGACTGAAATCTTGCACAAAGGCATGTTGCAAACATTATGTCAGGTCTACTAGCAGTTAAGTACATGAGGGATCCTACCATACCACGATATTTTGTGGGATCCACTGGTTTTCCATTGGGATCTGAGTCCAAAGTTAATGGTGCAGAAATAGGAGTATCTTTCGATGAGACTGAATCAAATTGATATTTCTTTAATAAGCTTGACTTTCCTGATTTATAAAAATACCATCACTGGTTTGTTTCACTTGAAGACCTAGAAAATATGTCAGTTCGCCCATCATACTCATTTCATACTCAGATGACATTATTTTAGAAAACTGTTCACAAATTTTGTTATTTGTAGACCCAAATACAATATCATCAACATAAACTTGTACAAGTAAGATATCATTTTTATCATGTAATATGAATAAAGTGTTATCTATTGCACCCCTTTTAAAACCATTTTTCAGAAGATGCTTATTAAGAGTATCATACCAGGCTCTAGGTGCTTGTCTCAGACCATATAAAGCTTTGTTTAGTCTGTACACCCAATGAGGTCTTTCTTCATTTATGAATCCTGGTGGCTGATATACATACACAACTTCTTCCAATTCACCATTCAAGAATGCACTTTTAACATCCATCTGATAGACTTTGAACTCATGATGAGCTGCAAAAGCTAAGAAAATTCTGATAGCTTCCAGTCTAGCAACTGGTGCAAAAGTTTCATCAAAGTCTACTCCTTAATCTTGTGAGTAACCCTTTGCAACAAGTCTTGCCTTGTTTCGAATAACATGACCATCTTCGTCCATCTTGTTTCTGAAGACCCATCTTGTCCCAATTGGTTCTTTCTTTAGATTACTGGGACAAGGAACAAGTTCCCAAACATCGTTCCTCTTAAAATGATTGAGCTCATCTTGCATGGCTTTAATCCAGCTAGGGTCGTTCATAGCCTCGTCAATCTTCTTTGGTTCTATTAGAGATAAGAAGCTGACATTTAAGTATTGATCGCTTGTGGCTCTTCTGGTCTGAACCCCACTAGTGGAATCCCCAATGATTTGCTCGATAGGATGTGCTTTAGTCCACTTAGTGTATTGACTAGGATGAACTATGATATCAGTGCAAGAACTCCTCTGAGATACTTCAGGGGGTGCTTCAGAAAAGACTACCTCAGTCTCATCATCTTCCTCCTGCAGATCATGATTTGCATCATGAAACTGTTCAGATTGGGGTACTTCAGTGGAGCCTGATATCTGAGGTGAAGCAGCATGTACATCTGATCCAATAGTCAGTTCAGAAGGTAGTTTAAAACTGACTGATGGATAAAATGGAATGTTGCTTGACTTGATTATTCTTGGTTCTGAACTTAAATGTTCAGAAGCAGGTTTAGGTGACTGATCAGATTCAGCAATAGGATCAGAATCACCGAAACTTATTGGACTTTCTGAGGGTGGTACGGGAATGGAATTCTTAAAGATTGCAGAGTTAGATTCATCAAAGGTAACATGAATTGACTCGTCAACCTTTTCAAGTCTCTTGTTAAAGACTCTAAAGGCTTTGCGATTTGATGAATATCCTAGGAAGTACCCTTCATCAGCTTTTGCATCAAATTTTCCAAGCTGACTGGAATCATTCAGAATGTATACTGGACATCCAAATACATGGAAATATCCAATATTAGGCTTTCTATTTCTGAGTACTTCATAGGCTGTCTTCTTGTGTCTTTTGAGATAGACAGATCTGTTCTGAGTGTAGCAAGCAGTTGCAACAGCTTCAGCCCAGAAATTCTTGGGAAGACCAGATTCATTCAGCATACTTCTAGCAGCTTCAATCAGCGTACGATTCTTTCTTTCTACAACACCATTCTGTTCTGGTGTGTGAGCTGAGGAGAAGTTCTGAGATATGCCAGTTTCAGTGCAGAAGGACTCCAGAGTGGCATTTCTGAATTCAGTGCCATTGTAACTTCTGAGCTAACAAACTTTTCGCTTGTGCTTGAGTTCAATTTGTTTGATGAGAGCAATGATTTCAGCAGCAGCTTCACTCTTAGATCTGAGGAAAATTACCCAGCAATATCTTGAATATTCATCAACAACAACAAGGGTATACTTCTTTCCTGCTCTTGTCTGAACATTCACTGGTCCAAAGAGATCCATGTGAAGCATGTGAAGAGGTTCAGTTATACTGAAACTTTGTTTGTCTTGAATGAAGCTCTTTTCTGCTTACCCATTTCACAACCTGGACATGGCTTGTCTTTGTTGAAAGACATTGAGGGGATCCCATCAACAAGTTGTTTTCTTGACAACTTATTAATATCTTGAAGTTCAGATGGGATAATCTCTTGTGCCACAACCAATTTGTGTCTTCATCTGCCTTTGTGTAGAAACATTGTTCAGTGTGTGAACTATTCATATCAATGATATAAATGTTTCCTTTTCTTGGTGCAATCAAAACTACCTTTCCATCCCTGTTGAATATGGTGCCTTGTGAAATATCAAATAATACCTTGAAGCCATCATCACATAGTTGACTGACACTGATCAGGTTATATTTCAAACTGTTCACATATGCAACACGTGTGAATTTGACTTGTCCATTATTCACAACACCATATCCCTCAGTTTTTCCATTTTCATCATTTCCAAATGTTATTGAGGGCCCCTCTTGCACCCTGTATTCCTCCAGCAGGGTCTGATAACCAGTCATGGTTCTGCCAGCAGCGCTGTCAAGATACCATATATTCTTCTTTCGGTCTCCCTGCACAAACACAAAGATTAGTTCTTTTTGGGAACCCATTGGTGATGGGTTCGCTAGACTCTCCCTTAGCAGTCTCAGATTTCTTTGGTTCATAAGGAACAGAAGGATCAAAGGGGATCTCAGTCATAATTTCAGATGACATAAAAACAGTTGGTTTGATGGGGAGCTCAACCTTTTTCTTCTCAGATTTTTGCTTGATTTGTTTGGAAAAAGGTTTTGCATTTTGTTTAGGTTGAAGAGGGGTGGTTTCAACATTTTTTAAACGTGCATTACAACTCTGCACTTGTCTAGCCAATAACTGAAATTGACTCTCTAACCTCAACAAAATAGATTCTTCATTAGACACCTGAGCCTTACCTGAATCTGAGGTAGAAGGCTCAGTGGGGGAGATATTTTTCTTCTTCTTTTGGCCTTTAGAAACCTTAGATGAAGTCTGAGGGGATGGCTTTTTGGTTTTAGCCTTCCTTTCTGAACCAGTTGTCTGAGCTGTTTCAGATTTACCCTCAGATTGTTCTTGGGCCTTATCAGTCACAGTTTTCTGCTTGCCAACTTTAGGAAAAATGATTTCAGGTTTTATTTCCTTTGGAAGAGCATCTAAATCAGTGATTATAGATGCCAAATGAAGATCACCAGATTCATATGCTGTTCTTTGAGTTGCAAAAGTATTTTTAATTGCAAGCATCTGGCCTTGGTGCTTTCATCCAAGATTTAATTATTGCTTGTTCTTTTTCAAGGATGGTTTTTAATTCTTCTTTTTCCAACTCTAAAGTGGCAACCATAGACTGATAACTTTTAAAGCCAAATGAACATCTTTCAGTTCTTTTAGTCTGGCCTGACTGGCGTTCAGTTCAGAAGTATTATTTTCAAACATTTTTAGACTTTCTGAACGCACAGTTTCGACAAAGGAAATGTCTGCCTCTAAAAGAACCAAAAGGTCCAGTTTTTGTTCCTCATTGCTTTCAAAGCCAAAGTCACTAACCTTTTTCATGACAATATCCACCCAACGACCAGATTCAACATCAGATTTGACCAGATGACCTTGATCTTCACGTGCCATGAAACACATATCCCTTACTTCTTCTTCATCATCAGATGATTCATCAGATTCCTCCCATTTTTCAGTCTTGGCAATCATACAACTATTATTGCTTGAGTTGTTTTGAGCCATGAGAGCTATTTGGGCTTTCAGCTTCTTGTACTTAGCCTTATAGCTGTCATCAGGTTTCTGAAAAATAGAATGATTAGGGGGAAATTGTGATGATGAAGGCTGACTAGATCTGCATTCCTTCATGAAATGTCCTTTCTTGCCACACTTAAAGCATTCAAGATTAGACTTATCAATAGAAGCGCTGGAAGCAAATGTTTTGCCAGATCGATTAGATTTGGCCTTAAAACGATTGAACGTTTTAGCCAGCATGGCAACCAGATCATCATTGTCATCCTCATCACAACTATGAGTTACATTATCAGAAATACCAGTTTTTAACATTTCAGAGACCATCTTCTTCATCGAGTCAGAATGATCACTCTCAGAAGATAGTAGAGCAGTCCCATGTGGTTCAGAATTATGAACCATGACTGAACTGGTAGAAAGCATGATTTTTGGCATCTTGCTCAGCCACAGCTCTCTCAGCCTTGTTCTCTTCAGTGTACCTGAAGGCTCCATATAGGGAGGCTAGAGTGTGACTGTGCAAGGTTTTTTCTTGTCTCAAAACCAAGATCAAGTTTTCCCATTTAGAAGGTAAGATGTCACAAAACTTTTCCAACAAAATTTCTTTATCTTTAGTTAAACCCAGGGCTTTCAATTGATTTACCAGATTAGTGAATCTGATGTATGTTTGTGTTAAAGTTCACCAGGGATAGCAAAAAAAGACTCATATCTTTTATTCAAAGCAACTTTTCTTGTGACAATTGTCTCATTGGTGCCTTCAAATTGTGTCATGAGTTCCTCCCACATTAATTTTGAATTTTCAAGTAAAACAAGGGTGGGCATAAGAGTTTCAGGAACAGCATACAAGATCATATTTTGCAGCTTGGTATCAAGGTCTACCAGCCTATGATCTTCTTCAGACCAATGATCCTTCTCCTTGGGTGAAACCCTAGGAGTCCCATCGGTATTTCTGACAACAGTGGAGGCATTTAAGGGGACAAAGGGTCCTTCTTTAAGAATATCGGTCAAATGTCTTTCAACACCAGCAATATATTTGAGCATGCATGCTTTCCATGTTTGAAAGTTTTCACTGTTCCCATCAAATTTTGGAACAGGATTATTCGGAAAGTGTACATGCACATTATGTGATGGTATATTGTTGTTGATGATAGGGGGTGGAGTTGTATTAGCATTAGCATTAGGGTCAGGGCCTGTATTGAACATTTGGTCAACCATCTTTGCAGATCAAAGGTTAATGAATTAAGTATAATTCAACCTTGCTGCTCTGATACCAATTGTGAGTCCCAAATATAGATGGTTTAAATACCTGACTGGCAAGTAATTCTAACTGGAAGATGACCAGTTCAGAATACGATCCAGATATGGATGAACAATACGATAAAGATACTGAAAGTAAATGCAAGAAACAATAAGGGCTGAAACTATATAAATAATATGTATAGATCAAGTATGTAGCATTGAGACACAATGTATTTTTCAAGGTATTTGATTTATTGATATATAAACAAATACAAAGGTTGTTGCGGAACAAAGATAAACACCCAAGTGTAAATATCTAAACAACCTAGAAATATAAGTGATCTAATAACTTGGAAATACTCGTAAGGATTACTTAGAGTATATCTCACAAGTTGCAATGCAAAGGTTTCAAGCATTTGCAAGTTGTGAGAAGACTTATATTTATAGACCTAAGTCCATGATGACGTGGACCAGATCGTACAAATATGGTTGGGAGTATTTAAGGAATTAAACCTAATTCCTTACAAGAGTACTTTTAAGGTTTAAAAGTGTAAGCCAATTGATGTGACTTAACAAGCCTTATTCCCAACCTTTACTTTACCTTGTACTTTAATTAATAGTTAATTCTATTAACCGGGTAAAGATATGTAAAGTAAAAAAGTCTTCCTCGTAATCAGTGTAAAAGTGTGTAAGTACTTTTACACTGAGATGCTTCAGTCTTCGATCAGGTAGAATCAGTTTCTGAGCTCACATCTGAACTGATTCTCATTCTTCAGACTTCAGTCTTTGACTTCATTCTGAACGGTTTTCTGATACGTTGATCTGAACTAAAGTGAAGCTTCAGTGAACAGATTCTGAGCGACCTCAAAATTTTATACAAGTATTCTTCACTGAGCTTCAGCTATTTCTGAACAAATTATACTTGGTCGATTTTCGACCTAACAAGGGGAGTTGTGACCAGAAACAAAGCAAGATTGGTAGCTCTTGGTTACAGACAAGAGGATGGAATTGATTATGATGAGACTTTTGCACCAATAGCAAGATTAGAGGCAATCAGAATGTTCTTGGCCTTTTCTGCTCACAAAGGTTTCAAAGTCTATCAAATGGATGTGAAGAGTGCATTTCTTAATGGAAAATTGGAAGAAGAAGTCTATGTTGAACAACCTCCAGGTTTTGAAAGGTTTTGAAAGTTCAAAGTTTCCTGACCATGTGTTCAAGCTTGACAAGGCTCTCTATGGGTTGAAGCAAGCTCCAAGGGCATGGTATGACACTTTGTCTAAATTCTTATTGGCTAACAACTTCAAAGAGGTAATGTTGACAAGACTTTGTTTGTGAGAAAGTATAATGGTGATATCCTGCTTGTACAAATTTATGTAGATGATATAATATTTGGGTCTAGCAGTGAAAGACTTTGCAAAAAGTTTTCTGAATTAATGTCTAAAAAGTATGAAATGAGCATGATGGGAGAACTAAACTATTTTCTGGGTTTACAAGTTAAACAGACTAAAAATGGAATTTTTATAAAACCAAGGAAAATATGTTAAAGATCTCTTAAACAAATTTGGTTTTAGTGATTGCTCACCTATGAAAACTCCTATGGGAACCGGTGATAAGCTGGGTGAACATAAAAATGACAAATCTGTTGACACCACAACTTATAGGGGTATGATAGGATCATTACTTTACTTGACTGCTAGTAGACCAGATATTATGTTTGCTACATGTCTTTGTGCAAGATATCAAGCTAGTCCTAAAGAATCTCATCTTAAGGTTGTAAAGATAATCTTCAGATACCTTAAAGGTAGTCCCAATCTGGGTCTTTGGTATCCCAAAGACTCAGGATTTGATCTAATTGGCTATTCAGATTCTGACTTTGCAGGCTGTAAGATTGACAGAAAAGTACTTCAGGAGCTTGTCAATTGCTTGGCAATAGACTTGTAAGCTGGTCCAGCAAGAAGCAGCATTCAGTTTCTATCTCACTGCAGAAGCTGAGTATGTTGCTGCAGGAAGTTGTTCTCAAATTCTCTGGATGCAATATCAGCTTCAAGACTATGGTGTCACTGCATCAAAAACTCCAATCTTTTGTGACAGTACCAGTGCCATAGCAATTTCAAATAATCCTGTGCTTCATTCAAGGACCAAGCACATTGATATAAGATATCATTTCATTAGGGATCATGTGATGAAAGAAGATGTTGAACTCCACTTCATTCCAACAGATAATCAGCTTGCTGATTTGTTTACAAAGCCATTGGATGAATCAAGGTTCAACTATCTCATAAGTAAGCTAGGTATGCTTAATTTGTAAAAGGTAGTGAGCTAAGTAATAACAAATCTGACCCCTTAGAGTTATTCTAAATTTTAAGGGTAAGCTGTGTCTGACCCAGACTACCCTTTCGTACTTGGTGTATTTCCAAGTAAAAGAGGGTAAGCTGAGTCTGACCCAGATTCGTGGTTATTTTTGTTATTAAATATCTTAGTGCGTTTTATTACTTTCATTATTTTATTTAGTTTACTTGTTGATCCTATTGGAGTGTGACACGTGTAGTGGTTACTACCGGTTACTGAAAAAGTACCTCCACTACTTGTTCATCCTCCAATCATAATCTTTCTCTCTCCAACTTTTTTAAACGGGATATTTTGAATTATGTATATAATATCTATTTAACCTAAATCCCAAAATCACTTGTTCATATTTTCTTAAATCAATCTCTTTTTCTCTAATCTGAATACTGTTTTATTAATTTTAATTTCTTCTAAAATTGTTTTAAAATGGCATCATCATCTGTTTCCATTCATTCTAATAATTTTCAATCTAGTTCTTCATCTGAAGCTGAAAGTCTATACCCAGCTCCAATAAGCGCTAATAAGATTTCACCTTATGTGGTGGTAAGTGATCTAGTAGTGGTCCCGGCTGATCTTGATACTGGTAAAATCAAGATTGGCAGTCTGGTTCATGCCAATATTCATCCTCCTTCATGGGCAAAAGGATATGATGAGATTGTGGCTTTCTTATGGTATCATCCATTCGGCAAGGTGATGATTGAGAAGCCAGACTGGGTGTTTCAAGATCTCCTTTGAATTTTGGGCGAGCTGTCATGTGGGACAGAACAAGAAAGGAGATGCTGCAATCTATGGCACAATCCTCAATGGTAAGAAAAAGGTATATATTTCTTATGAGAGGATTAGGTCTGCATTTGAGCTGTCTTATATGCCTGAAGATGATTATTACG
>CM067171.1:124291486-124333609 GCA_034093135.1 Erigeron breviscapus | reverse complement strand
CTGGTGAAGAATGATTCTCAGGAAATGCCACACATATGCAATCAATGAATGAGGCTTTTATAGGCGAAAGCTCTCCTTCTCTTGGTATCCGTTGAAGCCACGTATTCTTCTTTCAGTGGATGACAAAGGAATAATCAATCGTGCCTTTCATAGTACTTGTGGTCCCCCACGTACTGGCGTACATTCTTCATCATCCAATAAGAGTATGGACACGCATATGTAAACCAACCACCAACCTGGATCCTAGGATTCTTCCTAGTCACGTCATTTGTCCTTATCTTCAATCCAGGTTGTTATCTTCACTTGATTCAGACACAGATTGGGCCGTTTGTCAAGGCACCAATCTGCCTAAGTGTTTCCAAGCTGACTGCTAATCCCAAGCTGCCTTCCACTAACAGCTTGGTCTTTTATCTTCAATCCTCCTCTTCGACTTGGATTGAATGCTATCACATTGTTGATGCAACTTGAATAACACTTGCTTCCATAAGATTTTACAATTACAAAGTATGAAGCATGATCTGGGTTAGAGACAGAACGTAAGCTGTGTCAGCTTAGTCTGACCCAGATCAGATTACAAGAACCAAAAGACTTCTAAGTGTTTATAAGTCAGATTTGTCATCACCAAATTTACAGACTTTTATCAATGAACATTGGGACTCAACAATCTCCCCCTATTTGATGATGACAAAACCCAACAACACTTCTAACTATCAGCTTACAAAGAATCAAAGTAAAATAAGACTAACAGATTGTGACCCTTTGAATCTTTTGGGTTCTTTTGAACTGATATGAAGTTTTAACAAAGAAACTGAATTTGTACAACTGCTTTTGCATATATAGAGAACAAAGAAAATATTACAAGATATATAACTATTCTCTAAGCATTTCTATAGCTTCTTGTTTAACCTCAAATGATGGGGCAACTTTCACATCTAACTGCCTATCTAACCCCTCATCGATAAGGAACTGCTCATACCCATTACCTTCTTCACTAAAATTTCTGCAGAATCTGTATAAGGTAAAAAGGTGCATAGCTGGTACCTGTTGAAGTTCAGCAGTCCTTTGGAAAACCAATTTTCCTCTTGCATCCACAAAATACATCCCATGTTCAGGTTCAGTGATGAACAACCCACATCTTGCATTATCAACACCAGCAGGAAGAGACAGATTGAGATCACTCAGAATCTTATCAACAGCATCAGAAGATAATTGAGCAAGCAACTCTGAAGGGGACAAGTTTTTGAGAAAAACTGTATGATCACCTCCAGGAGCATTAATTCTTTCAAACCTTCTCCTTTTCTTCTTGAGTGGCTCAACTGACTCATCTTCATCATCCATATCATATGCTTTTGGTCTTGGAAGGCCAGTGATATTAATCTTGAATTTCACAATTACAGCCAACTTCTTTTCAATGGCTTCCAAGACTGTCTCTTTATGGATTCCAGTCATACAAGTTATGATATTATGTAACTCCACCCACTCAGTGTATCCTAATCCAAACAGATTATCAAGATCATGGGTTTCCCAGCTTGTTTCATATCCTTTTCTTGTAAACCTGATGCTGGGAATGTTCTTTCCTATTTTTCTTTTTAGTTGAACCTGGATGATTGGCTCTGGATACCTTCTATAATTAATATTTTCAGTCACCTTTCTTTTCTCTAGAGCCTCCCACCAATCATGGGCTTCAACACTTTTCTCCACATCTTTCACTTTCTGTGATGGTTTAGTGTGAACCACCTTCTTCTTGCCTTTTTCTTTTTCAATATCTTTCTTTTTTGATCCAATAGCTGCAAGGTGTTCTTCATCTTCTTTATTCAATGTTTCTTGAAGAACCTTGGCAACTTCTGGATCAGATTCAACAGCAGCCATTCTTTCTCTTTGTAATCTGTCCTCCTTGATCATTTTGTATGCCACCTAAACTGTTACCTTAAGTTCTGGAGCCTTCTTAATTGCAACCTCCCAATCTTTTTCTTTGTCAGTTAAGATCTTCACAACACTTGACCCAGCTTCAGTTGGCCTTTTCTTTAGCATAAACTGGGACAGAGTGGCTGTGTCTTCACTTGAAGAAGATTCAGCAGTTTGTTCTTTGGGAGCTGGGTCAGCTTGCGATGGCACAGCTTGTACAGGAACAGCTTCGGAAGACTTCTTTTCAACTACCTTAACTTTTTCAACTCCAACATCCTTCCTTATATCTCCCATTTCAACATCAACAGTCTCCCCCTTAGTTGTATCACTCTCCTTTTCAGCCTCTTCATTCATATTTCCAACATTTTCACCACCAGACTCAGATTCTGGTATTTTTATCTTATTTACAGTTTCCTTCTCACCTTCCACCCTCGAACCATAAACAATCACTCTTCTATCATTGGCTGCCTCCTCAGCTCTGGCCTTATTCTGTCTTTCTTTCAGTTTATCAAAATATTCTGCAATTTCCTTGTCAACCAGAGCTTATTGTCTTTCTCTTTCTTTTTTTGACAAGTGAATTTTACCTTAGACGCGTATGATGTGTGCTAATCGCACAACGAAAGGGTCCCGCACTAAGCGGATCTTAAATAGCCTTTCTCACCATACCACCTCCTTAATTGGAAAATACCGTCGAGGAGAACCTACCAAGGTTCGAACTCGAGACCTTGGAGTAAACTTCCCCGGGGCCCCGCATAGCAGGTTTAGTGAAACACCCCTGGCCACTAGGGTTTAACCCAGTGGTTTGTTGTCTTTCTCTTTCTAGCTCAATTTCAGCATCACTCATAGCACTCTTCTTCTTAGTAGCATTCTCCTCCCCCTTTTTGTCATCATCAGCAGGGAAAGAGCTTACTGGAGTGGCAAAGAGGCCTTTGAGATCCTGGTTTATCAAGTCAATCTTGATATTAGTGAGACAACAGGCTCTCCTTAGCTCAACATAATCTTCATGGAGGAGTCCAATTTTAGATTTGACACCCTTAGAGACTTCAATAAGATCTTTCTTGAAATCTTCTTGTGACTTGTTTGCAGATCGAAGTTTTAGGGTGACTTCCCTTGTAAACTTGGTTGCTGCAGTCTCAATCTGACTCAGAGTACTCTTGTTTCTTTCCTTCTCTTCATTGATTGCCTTTGTAAGACTATCAAGAGACTCTGTCAGCTTAGACTGGTTCTGCTGCATCAAATCAACTGCCTTCTTGACATTTTCTTCCAATGCAGTCTGATCTTGACTCAGCTTATCCACCTTCTTGTCCGTCAATTCCTGATCCTTTTGGATCTTTTCCAAGCATTTGGTCAGCTGTAAGCTCTCAATCTTATAGGTTGATGTGAACTCAGTGAGCTGATGTCACACCCCGTTGTAGCGGAAATACAGGGTTAACAAATAATTGCGTACTAATCAGAAGGTAAATAGAGATTACATCCATTAATCCAAATACGAGTTTATTACAAGTATAATCGTTCAGATGTGGACCCAAATACATGGATACAAACTATCCTCAATTGGAAATGGGCCCACAAATACACTAATAACATTTGGACAGTCTAATACAATTAGGACTAGTAATACGATAGTCCTCAGAGGTCTGACGCTAATTGTACGTCCAAAGTTCAAAAGATGGCTTCTAAAATGCCATAATCGCTTCCAATACTTACTGTTGGTTCCCTGAAAAGCATGAAATTTGAGAGGATCAACTATCAAAATAGTTGGTGAGTTTACAGTATGTTTGACCAATGTTTATTCGTCATTTTGAGCACACAAATGACATATAGTTATAAAAGACCAGACGGTCAGTACATCTAGATCTAATGACAGCATATGCCTCGCACAGGATTTCCCTTCAACAATGGGGTGCGGACCATAACCTCGCACAGGATTTCCCTTCAACAATGGGGTGCGGACCATAACCTCGCACAGGATTTCCCTTCAACAATGGGGTGCGGACCATAACCTCGCACAGGATTTCCCTTCAACAATGGGGTGCGGACCATAACCTCGCACAGGATTTCCCTTCGAAAATGGGGTGCGGACCACAACCAAGACAGTCGAGATATCTAGATCTGACAATACAACCAATAGGGGAAACATTTTAGTTTGTCAGACACAAGAAACCATTTAATCAGCCATCATACGGCAATTCAACGTCATTTTATTCAACATTTAATAAATGACACGTATACACATTTTCAACAGCCCAACATGGCAAATTTAAGTCAAATGAGTTAAGCATCCATATCACATGGCATACACAAAAACAATCATTTATTTAATAAATAGTGTATACAACAGTACATGCTTTTCAGGCCCAAAGTAAAAGGAAAAGGGCGCCATAAACTCACCTTAGCGATCTAAGTGCTAAAAGGTGCAAAGTAGCTCGAGAAGATCCACAGTCAATTCTCCAGGTTATCCAAAACCTATGATACGATTACCAATAGTGAGGATCAAAGCTCACACGACAAGTACCCTACGTAGAACTACTTAGCTATAGACCCTAGAATGCCTTAACCGAGAATGTGTGTTAAACTTTCATTTTATTTAACTTTAGTTGGTAATATCAATGACATTGTCATTATAAGGTAGTCTAAAGTACCATTCGATATTCACCAAGTTCAATCGTTCAACTTAACGAAAACTGAAAATGTTAAACAGAACAAAATCTCGCGGCGCGATTTCCATTTTACACTGCATCGCGGCGCGAGACCTGGAGGGTCGCGGCGCGATGCCTATTTTCTACTACCTCGCGGCGCGATTCTGAAGGATCGCGGCGCGATATATGACCTGAACGAGTGAAAATGCAGTTTTTGACCATTTTCGCCAAACCAAATTATTTTTTATTGAATTCCTTTCATTCCAACAAGTATTAACAGGTTAAAGAACCTGGAATATATCCCTTTTTACTAACCATTTCACAAATCCAACACTTTAATTTCCAAAACCTAAACCTAATTCAAATTAAGTTTCATTCTTCCAATTAAACCAAAAAAATCCATTTCATATTCATAGCCTATCAATCAAATTAACAAAACTATAACAAAACCTTTCATTGAATCAATCAAAATCAAAGTTTAATTTAAAAAGTGAAAACTTACCAATTTGTGTTCTTGAAGAATTTGATAAAGATGAAAAATGATGGGGGGGGGGGGGGGGGGGGGGGGGGGGGGGGGGGGGGGGGAATGGTGATGATAATAAAACTCTTGAAATTTGCTAGATGATTATCCCCTTTGCCAAAAATCAGATTTTGATGATGATATGATAGAGAGATTGGAGAGTTTGAGAGATTTGATGATGTGTGTGTGTTTTGTGTGGTGTGTGTCGACAAGAAGAAAAGGGGAGGGAGTTTTGGTGATTTATTTCTAACCACAAAGAATGGCAGCCGGCTTATGTGGCCCATTTTTGGTATTTTGTACCCTTAATTTGGTAAAATGCTTACGATTTAATACCAAATGACTAAAAGGTTATAATTTAAAGTAAAGGTATTTTCCCTTGTCTCATTTAAATTAAGACAAGTCAATAAAGTTTTGTCAAAGTGAACTTTATAAATATTAAGTCTAGACCGTCTATTTATTTTGTACAAGACATGACCTTTAAATATAAAATTAAAGTTATATTTAAGACTCGGCATTCGTCTAGATAGCTAATAGTCTACGTCATCAAGATACGTCACATTTGACTAAGTCAAAAGTCCAAAAGTCTAATAATTTTCACGTCAAATGACTGTCTAATTGAGATTAAGACTAACCCGAGGTTAAATAAATTACGAGTTATCACAGCTGACCCACCACATCTGAAAATGAGATAGTGGCAGCTTGGGAAGGACTTGCAGTTGGCTTAAAAGCCACTGACTCTGGAAAGAGCAGCCTGCAATCCTTAATATCAGGGTTATTTGGCTCATATAGAAGGGGGTGGAGGATTAAGGAGTTTTGGTGAATTTGCTCATGAGAGTGAGTCTCATGAGTAGATTTGTCGGAAATGATGATGAGTTGGTCAGCCTGAGAAAGATTAATGTTTGATTCAGGCTGAGGGCCAGTGGGAATGTGTTGATCTTGATTTTGATCAACTCCTCTACTGCATCTTTCATCAGAGCATCCCTTGAGGATGGATGAGCAAACTCATCATCGAATGAAGAATCACTTCCGGAGATAGTGATTATTTTCTCATTGACATCGTGAGGAGGGGGGGGGGGGGGGGGGGGGGGGGGGGGGGGGGGGGGGGGGGGGGGGGGGGGGGGGGGGGGGGGGGGGGGGGGGGGGGGGGGGGGGGGGGGGGGGGGGGGGGGGGGGGGGGGGGGGGGGGGGGGGGGGGGGGGGGGGGGGGGGGGGGGGGGGGGGGGGGGGGGGGGGGGGGGGGGGGGGGGGGGGGGGGGGGGGGGGGGGGGGGGGGGGGGGGGGGGGGGGGGGGGGGGGGGGGGGGGGGGGGGGGGGGGGGGGGGGGGGGGGGGGGGGGGGGGGGGGGGGGGGGGGGGGGGGGGGGGGGGGGGGGGGGGGGGGGGGGGGGGGGGGGGGGGGGGGGGGGGGGGGGGGGGGGGGGGGGGGGGGGGGGGGGGGGGGGGGGGGGGGGGGGGGGGGGGGGGGGGGGGGGGGGGGGGGGGGGGGGGGGGGGGGGGGGGGGGGGGGGGGGGGGGGGGGGGGGGGGGGGGGGGGGGGGGGGGGGGGGGGGGGGGGGGGGGGGGGGGGGGGGGGGGGGGGGGGGGGGGGGGGGGGGGGGGGGGGGGGGGGGGGGGGGGGGGGGGGGGGGGGGGGGGGGGGGGGGGGGGGGGGGGGGGGGGGGGGGGGGGGGGGGGGGGGGGGGGGGGGGGGGGGGGGGGGGGGGGGGGGGGGGGGGGGGGGGGGGGGGGGGGGGGGGGGGGGGGGGGGGGGGGGGGGGGGGGGGGGGGGGGGGGGGGGGGGGGGGGGGGGGGGGGGGGGGGGGGGGGGGGGGGGGGGGGGGGGGGGGGGGGGGGGGGGGGGGGGGGGGGGGGGGGGGGGGGGGGGGGGGGGGGGGGGGGGGGGGGGGGGGGGGGGGGGGGGGGGGGGGGGGGGGGGGGGGGGGGGGGGGGGGGGGGGGGGGGGGGGGGGGGGGGGGGGGGGGGGGGGGGGGGGGGGGGGGGGGGGGGGGGGGGGGGGGGGGGGGGGGGGGGGGGGGGGGGGGGGGGGGGGGGGGGGGGGGGGGGGGGGGGGGGGGGGGGGGGGGGGGGGGGGGGGGGGGGGGGGGGGGGGGGGGGGGGGGGGGGGGGGGGGGGGGGGGGGGGGGGGGGGGGGGGGGGGGGGGGGGGGGGGGGGGGGGGGGGGGGGGGGGGGGGGGGGGGGGGGGGGGGGGGGGGGGGGGGGGGGGGGGGGGGGGGGGGGGGGGGGGGGGGGGGGGGGGGGGGGGGGGGGGGGGGGGGGGGGGGGGGGGGGGGGGGGGGGGGGGGGGGGGGGGGGGGGGGGGGGGGGGGGGGGGGGGGGGGGGGGGGGGGGGGGGGGGGGGGGGGGGGGGGGGGGGGGGGGGGGGGGGGGGGGGGGGGGGGGGGGGGGGGGGGGGGGGGGGGGGGGGGGGGGGGGGGGGGGGGGGGGGGGGGGGGGGGGGGGGGGGGGGGGGGGGGGGGGGGGGGGGGGGGGGGGGGGGGGGGGGGGGGGGGGGGGGGGGGGGGGGGGGGGGGGGGGGGGGGGGGGGGGGGGGGGGGGGGGGGGGGGGGGGGGGGGGGGGGGGGGGGGGGGGGGGGGGGGGGGGGGGGGGGGGGGGGGGGGGGGGGGGGGGGGGGGGGGGGGGGGGGGGGGGCTTGGGTGGCAGGGACAGCTTTGGAACGTTCCTTAGCTTCCACTGCACCTTGGGGGATCTCAAGATTGGATGTTGCATTATCAACCCCAGAAGCTGACACAGATTTCCTTTGCGTTCTTTTCTTTTTAGCACTGTGAGGAACTAAGTCCTCAACAATGGGTCTTTTAGAAGCGGATTTTGAATGAGTGGATGAGGGTGTGACTAGGGAGGCTGATGATTTGGCCAACCCTTCACCCTCTTTTGAAGGAGAAGAAGATTGAGTAGATTGAGAAGAGTTTGAGGGTTCAGAAGCATGTGTACCTGGGTCCACCTGATTGGCAGATTGAGTGTCAGACTCAGATCGCGTTGAAGTAGGGACAGCTTTCTCAAGTGCCTCTTGTTCTCTCTCTCTTTGCCTGCAAAAGTCAAGGTAAATCTGCATTGCTCGGGTCAGACCCTGCACAGTTACCTTGGGACTATTGAAAATGTTATTGTTAATGGACTTGCATTCCAGAGTCTGACCAGTTGCCAGACTGTAATCACTGTCAAGTATAGCTTCAATGATAAGAGCAAGAATCCTACCATAAGGTATGGTAAGGCTCTTCTTATTAACACGTTCAACCAAGTCCTTAAAAATTAAGCCAGCAAAATCTACTCTGGTCATAGTGACCATTGCATGAAAAATCTGCAACTCTAATACATTAGGTTGATCAAAGATGCCTGCCTTTACTTGTAAAGTTTTAGAAATTGTGCTCAGTAAATAATTCCAAATACTAGTTAAATATTTCATTTTAACCACTGAAGCCAATGGACCAGTATATCTAACCTCTTGTAAAATATTTTTGGCTTCAGTATGAGACACAACACTTGCATAATCATCTTCAGGCATATAAGACAGCTCAAATGCAGACCTAATCCTCTCATAAGAAATATATACCTTTTTCTTACCATTGAGGATTGTGCCATAGATTGCAGCATCTCCTTTCTTGTTCTGTCCCACATGACAGCTCGCCCAAAATTCACAAAGGAGATCTTGAAACACCCAGTCTGGCTTCTCAATCATCACCTTGCCGAATGGATGATACCATAAGAAAGCCACTATCTCATCATATCCTTTTGCCCATGAAGGAGGATGAATATTGGCATGAACCAGACTGCCAATCTTGATTTTACCAGTATCAAGATTAGCCGGGACCACTACTAGATCACTTACCACCACATAAGGTGAAATCTTATTAGCGCTTATTGGAGCTGGGTATAGACTTTCAGCTTCAGATGAAGAACTAGATTGAAAATTATTAGAATGAATGGAAACAGATGATGATGCCATTTTAAAACAATTTTAGAAGAAATTAAAATTAATAAAACAGTATTCAGATTAGAGAAAAAGAGATTGATTTAAGAAAATATGAACAAGTGATTTTGGGATTTAGGTTAAATAGATATTATATACATAATTCAAAATATCCCGTTTAAAAAAGTTGGAGAGAGAAAGATTATGATTGGAGGATGAACAAGTAGTGGAGGTACTTTTTCAGTAACCGGTAGTAACCACTACACGTGTCACACTCCAATAGGATCAACAAGTAAACTAAATAAAATAATGAAAGTAATAAAACGCACTAAGATATTTAATAACAAAACTAACCACGAATCTGGGTCAGACTCAGCTTACCCTCTTTTACTTGGAAATACACCAAGTGCGAAAGGGTAGTCTGGGTCAGACACAGCTTACCCTTAAAATTTAGAATAACTCTAAGGGGTCAGATTTGTTATTACTTAGCTCACTACCTTTTACAAATTTAGCATACCTAGCTAACTTATGAGATAGTTGTACCTTGATTCATCCAATGGCTTTGTGAACAAATCAGCAAGCTGATTATCTGTTGGAATGAAGTGGAGTTCAACATCTTCTTTCACCACATGATTTCTAATGAAATGATATCTTATATCAATGTGCTTGGTCCTTGAATGAAGCACAGGATTATTTGAAATTGCTATGGCACTGGTACTGTCACAAAAGATTGGAGTTTTTGATGCAGTCACCCCATAGTCTTGAAGCTGATATTGCATCCAGAGAATTTGAGAACAACAGCTTCCTGCAGCAACATACTCAGCTTTTGTAGTAGAGATGTAAACTGAATGCTGCTTCTTGCTGGACCAGCTTACAAGTCTATTGCCAAGCAATTAACAAGCTCCTGAAGTACTTTTTCTGTCAATCTTACAGCCTGCAAAGTCAGAATCTGAATAGCCAATTAGATCAAATCCTGAGTCTTTGGGATACCAAAGACCCAGATTGGGACTACCTTTAAGGTATCTGAAGATTATCTTTACAACCTTAAGATGAGATTCTTTAGGACTAGCTTGATATCTTGCACAAAGACATGTAGCAAACATAATATCTGGTCTACTAGCAGTCAAGTAAAGTAATGATCCTATCATACCCCTATAAGTTGTGGTGTCAACAGATTTGTCATTTTTATGTTCACCCAGCTTATCACCGGTTCCCATAGGAGTTTTCATAGGTGAGCAATCACTAAAACCAAATTTGTTTAAGAGATCTTTAACATATTTTCCTTGGTTTATAAAAATTCCATTTTTAGTCTGTTTAACTTGTAAACCCAGAAAATAGTTTAGTTCTCCCATCATGCTCATTTCATACTTTTTAGACATTAATTCAGAAAACTTTTTGCAAAGTCTTTCACTGCTAGACCCAAATATTATATCATCTACATAAATTTGTACAAGCAGGATATCACCATTATACTTTCTCACAAACAAAGTCTTGTCAACATTACCTCTTTTGAAGTTGTTAGCCAATAAGAATTTAGACAAAGTGTCATACCATGCCCTTGGAGCTTGCTTCAACCCATAGAGAGCCTTGTCAAGCTTGAACACATGGTCAGGAAACTTTGAACTTTCAAAACCTTTCAAAACCTGGAGGTTGTTCAACATAGACTTCTTCTTCCAATTTTCCATTAAGAAATGCACTCTTCACATCCATTTGATAGACTTTGAAACCTTTGTGAGCAGAAAAGGCCAAGAACATTCTGATTGCCTCTAATCTTGCTATTGGTGCAAAAGTCTCATCATAATCAATTCCATCCTCTTGTCTGTAACCAAGAGCTACCAATCTTGCTTTGTTTCTGGTCACAACTCCCCTTGTTAGGTCGAAAATCGACCAAGTATAATTTGTTCAGAAATAGCTGAAGCTCAGTGAAGAATACTTGTATAAAATTTTGAGGTCGCTCAGAATCTGTTCACTGAAGCTTCACTTTAGTTCAGATCAACGTATCAGAAAACCGTTCAGAATGAAGTCAAAGACTGAAGTCTGAAGAATGAGAATCAGTTCAGATGTGGAGCTCAGAAACTGATTCTACCTGATCGAAGACTGAAGCATCTCAGTGTAAAAGTACTTACACACTTTTACACTGATTACGAGGAAGACTTTTTACTTTACATATCTTTACCCGGTTAATAGAATTAACTATTAATTAAAGTACAAGGTAAAGTAAAGGTTGGGAATAAGGCTTGTTAAGTCACATCAATTGACTTACACTTTTAAACCTTAAAAGTACTCTTGTAAGGAATTAGGTTTAATTCCTTAAATACTCCCAACCATATTTGTATGATCTGGTCCACGTCATCATGGACTTAGGTCTATAAATATAAGTCTTCTCACAACTTGCAAATGTCTTGAAACCTTTGCATTGCAACTTGTGAGATATACTCTAAGTAATCCTTACGAGTATTTCCAAGTTATTAGATCACTTATATTTCTAGGTTGTTTAGATATTTACACTTGGGTGTTTATCTTTGTTCCGCAACAACCTTTGTATTTGTTTATATATCAATAAATCAAATACCTTGAAAAATACATTGTGTCTCAATGCTACATACTTGATCTATACATATTATTTATATAGTTTCAGCCCTTATTGTTTCTTGCATTTACTTTCAGTATCTTTATCGTATTGTTCATCCATATCTGGATCGTATTCTGAACTGGTCATCTTCCAGTTAGAATTACTTGCCAGTCGGGTATTTAAACCATCTATATTTGGGACTCACAATTGGTATCAGGGCAGCAAGGTTGAATTAACATAATTCATTAACCTTTGATCTGCAAAGATGGTTGACCAAATGTTCAATACAGGCCCTGACCCTAATGCTAATGCTAATACAACTCCACCCCCTATCATCAACAACAATATACCATCACATAATGTGCATGTACACTTTCCGAATAATCCTGTTCCCAAATTTGATGGGAACAGTGAAAACTTTCAAACATGGAAAGCATGCATGCTCAAATATATTGCTGGTGTTGAAAGACATTTGACCGATATTCTTAAAGAAGGACCCTTTGTCCCCTTAAATGCCTCCACTGTTGTCAGAAATACCGATGGGACTCCTAGGGTTTCACCCAAGGAGAAGGATCATTGGTCTGAAGAAGATCTTAGGCTGGTAGACCTTGATACCAAGCTGCAAAATATGATCTTGTATGTTGTTCCTGAAACTCTTATGCCCACCCTTGTTTTACTTGAAAATTCAAAATTAATGTGGGAGGAACTCATGACACAATTTGAAGGCACCAATGAGACAATTGTCACAAGAAAAGTTGCTTTGAATAAAAGATATGAGTCTTTTTTTGCTATCCCTGGTGAAACTTTAACACAAACATACATCAGATTCACTAATCTGGTAAATCAATTGAAAGCCCTGGGTTTAACTAAAGATAAAGAAATTTTGTTGGAAAAGTTTTGTGACATCTTACCTTCTAAATGGGAAAACTTGATCTTGGTTTTGAGACAAGGAAAAACCTTGCACAGTCACACTCTAGCCTCCCTATATGGAGCCTTCAGGTACACTGAAGAGAACAAGGCTGAGAGAGCTGTGGCTGAGCAAGATGCCAAAATCATGCTTCTACCAGTTCAGTCATGGTTCATAATTCTGAACCACATGGGACTGCTCTACTATCTTCTGAGAGTGATCATTCTGACTCGATGAAGAAGAT
This sequence comes from Erigeron breviscapus, assembly GCA_034093135.1. Lineage (NCBI taxonomy): Eukaryota > Viridiplantae > Streptophyta > Magnoliopsida > Asterales > Asteraceae > Erigeron > Erigeron breviscapus. The sequence goes on along the minus strand of CM067171.1, from coordinate 124,320,920 downwards.
GGTCTCTGAAATGTTAAAAACTGGTATTTCTGATAATGTAACTCATAGTTGTGATGAGGATGACAATGATGATCTGGTTGCCATGCTGGCTAAAACGTTCAATCGTTTTAAGGCCAAATCTAATCGATCTGGCAAAACATTTGCTTCCAGCGCTTCTATTGATAAGTCTAATCTTGAATGCTTTAAGTGTGGCAAGAAAGGACATTTCATGAAGGAATGCAGATCTAGTCAGCCTTCATCATCACAATCTCCCCCTAATCATTCTATTTTTCAGAAACCTGATGACAGCTATAAGGCTAAGTACAAGAAGCTGAAAGCCCAAATAGCTCTCATGGCTCAAAACAACTCAAGCAATAATAGTTGTATGATTGCCAAGACTGAAAAATGGGAGGAATCTGATGAATCATCTGATGATGAAGAAGAAGTAAGGGATATGTGTTTCATGGCACGTGAAGATCAAGGTCATCTGGTCAAATCTGATGTTGAATCTGGTCGTTGGGTGGATATTGTCATGAAAAAGGTTAGTGACTTTGGCTTTGAAAGCAATGAGGAACAAAAACTGGACCTTTTGGTTCTTTTAGAGGCAGACATTTCTTTTGTCGAAACTGTGCGTTCAGAAAGTCTAAAAATGTTTGAAAATAATACTTCTGAACTGAACGCCAGTCAGGCCAGACTAAAAGAACTGAAAGATGTTCATTTGGCTTTAAAAGTTATCAGTCTATGGTTGCCACTTTAGAGTTGGAAAAAGAAGAATTAAAAACCATCCTTGAAAAAGAACAAGCAATAATTAAATCTTGGATGAAAGCACCAAGGCCAGATGCTGCAATTAAAAGTACTTTTGCAACTCAAAGAACAGCATATGAATCTGGTGATCTTCATTTGGCATCTATAATCACTGATTTAGATGCTCTTCCAAAGGAAATAAAACCTGAAATCATTTTTCCTAAAGTTGGCAAGCAGAAAACTGTGACTGATAAGGCCCAAGAACAATCTGAGGGTAAATCTGAAACAGCTCAGACAACTGGTTCAGAAAGGAAGGCTAAAACCAAAAAGCCATCCCCTCAGACTTCATCTAAGGTTTCTAAAGGCCAAAAGAAGAAGAAAAATATCTCCCCCACTGAGCCTTCTACCTCAGATTCAGGTAAGGCTCAGGTGTCTAATGAAGAATCTATTTTGTTGAGGTTAGAGAGTCAATTTCAGTTATTGGCTAGACAAGTGCAGAGTTGTAATGCACGTTTAAAAAATGTTGAAACCACCCCTCTTCAACCTAAACAAAATGCAAAACCTTTTTCCAAACAAATCAAGCAAAAATCTGAGAAGAAAAAGGTTGAGCTCCCCATCAAACCAACTGTTTTTATGTCATCTGAAATTATGACTGAGATCCCCTTTGATCCTTCTGTTCCTTATGAACCAAAGAAATCTGAGACTGCTAAGGGATAGTCTAGCGAACCCATCACCAGATGGTTCCCAAAAAGAACTAATCTTTGTGTTTGTGCAGGGAGACCGAAAGAAGAATATATGGTATCTTGACAGCGCTGCTGGCAGAACCATGACTGGTTATCAGACCCTGCTGGAGGAATACAAGGTGCAAGAGGGGCCCTCAATAACATTTGGAAATGATGAAAATGGAAAAACTGAGGGATATGGTGTTGTGAATAATGGACAAGTCAAATTCACACGTGTTGCATATGTGAACGGTTTGAAATATAACCTGATCAGTGTCAGTCAACTATGTGATGATGGCTTCAAGGTATTATTTGATATTTCACAAGGCACATATTCAACAGGGATGGAAAGGTAGTTTTGATTGCACCAAGAAAAGGAAACATTTATATCATTGATATGAATAGTTCACACACTGAACAATGTTTCTACACAAAGGCAGATGAAGACACAAATTGGTTGTGGCACAAGAGATTATCCCATCTGAACTTCAAGAATATTAATAAGTTGTCAAGAAAACAACTTGTTGATGGGATACCCTCAATGTCTTTCAACAAAGACAAGCCATGTCCAGGTTGTGAAATGGGTAAGCAGAAAAGAGCTTCATTCAAGACAAAACAAAGTTTCAGTATAACTGAACCTCTTCACATGCTTCACATGGATCTCTTTGGACCAGTGAATGTTCAGACAAGAGCAGGAAAGAAGTATACCCTTGTTGTTGTTGATGAATATTCAAGATATTGCTGGGTAATTTTCCTCATATCTAAGAGTGAAGCTGCTGCTGAAATCATTGCTCTCATCAAACAAATTGAGCTCAAGCATAAGCGAAAAGTTTGTTAGCTCAGAAGTGACAATGGCACTGAATTCAGAAATGCCACTCTGGAGTCCTTCTGCACTGAAACTGGCATATCTCAGAACTTCTCCTCAGCCCATACACCAGAACAGAATGGTGTTGTAGAAAGAAAGAATCGTACGCTGATTGAAGCTGCTAGAAGTATGCTGAATGAATCTGGTCTTCCCAAGAATTTCTGGGCTGAAGCTGTTGCAACTGCTTGCTACACTCAGAACAGATCTGTCTATCTCAAAAGACACAGGAAGACAGCCTATGAAGTACTCAGAAATAGAAAGCCTAATATTGGATATTTCCATGTATTTGGATGTCCAGTATACATTCTGAATGATTCCAGTCAGCTTGGAAAATTTGATGCAAAAGCTGATGAAGGGTACTTCCTAGGATATTCATCAAATCGCAAAGCCTTTAGAGTCTTTAACAAGAGACTTGAAAAGGTTGACGAGTCAATTCATGTTACCTTTGATGAATCTAACTCTGCAATCTTTAAGAATTCCATTCCCGTACCACCCTCAGAAAGTCCAATAAGTTTCGGTGATTCTGATCCTATTGCTGAATCTGATCAGTCACCTAAACCTGCTTCTGAACATTTAAGTTCAGAACCAAGAATAATCAAGTCAAGCAACATTCCATTTTATCCCTCAGTCAGTTTTAAACTACCTTCTGAACTGACTATTGGATCAGATGTACATGCTGCTTCACCTCAGATATCAGGCTCCACTGAAGTACCCCAATCTGAACAGTTTCATGATGCAAATCATGATCTGCAGGAGGAAGATGATGAGACTAAGGTAGTCTTTTCTGAAGCACCTCCTGAAGTATCTCAGAGGAGTTCTTGCACTGATATCATAGTTCATCCTGGTCAATACACTAAGTGGACTAAAGCACATCCTATCGAGCAAATCATTGGGGATTCCACTAGTGGGGTTCAGACCAGAAGAGCCACAAGCGATCAATGCTTAAATGTCAGCTTCTTATCTCTAATAGAACCAAAGAAGATTGACGAGGCTATGAACGACCCTAGCTGGATTAAAGCCATGCAAGATGAGCTCAATCATTTTAAGAGGAACGATGTTTGGGAACTTGTTCCTTGTCCCAGTAATCTGAAGAAAGAACCAATTGGGACAAGATGGGTCTTCAGAAACAAGATGGACGAAGATGGTCATGTTATTCGAAACAAGGCAAGACTTGTTGCAAAGGGTTACTCACAAGATTAAGGAGTAGACTTTGATGAAACTTTTGCACCAGTTGCTAGACTGGAAGCTATCAGAATTTTCTTAGCTTTTGCAGCTCATCATGAGTTCAAAGTCTATCAGATGGATGTTAAAAGTGCATTCTTGAATGGTGAATTGGAAGAAGTTGTGTATGTATATCAGCCACCAGGATTCATAAATGAAGAAAGACCTCATTGGGTGTACAGACTAAACAAAGCTTTATATGGTCTGAGACAAGCACCTAGAGCCTGGTATGATACTCTTAATAAGCATCTTCTGAAAAATGGTTTTAAAAGGGGTGCAATAGATAACACTTTATTCATATTACATGATAAAAATGATATCTTACTTGTACAAGTTTATGTTGATGATATTGTATTTGGGTCTACAAATAACAAAATTTGTGAACAGTTTTCTAAAATAATGTCATCTGAGTATGAAATGAGTATGATGGGCGAACTGACATATTTTCTAGGTCTTCAAGTGAAACAAACCAGTGATGGTATTTTTATAAATCAGGAAAAATATGTCAGAGACTTATTAAAGAAATATCAATTTGATTCAGTCTCATCGAAAGATACTTCTATTTCTGCACCATTAACTTTGGACTCAGATCCCAATGGAAAACCAGTGGATCCCACAAAATATCGTGGTATGGTAGGATCCCTCATGTACTTAACTGCTAGTAGACCTGACATAATGTTTGCAACATGCCTTTGTGCAAGATTTCAGTCTGATCCCAGAGATGCACACACAAATGCGGTGAAAAGGATTTTCAGATACCTTAAAGGTGTCCCAGACTTGGTCTTTGGTATCCCAAAGGCTCAAGTCTAGATCTAATGGGTTATTCAGATTCTGATCATGCAGGTTGTAAGATAGATAGGAAAAGTACCACAGGTGGTTGTCATTTCCTAGGTGGCAAATTGGTTAGTTGGACAAGTAAGAAACAGATTGCAGTATCACTCTCCACAGCTGAAGCTGAATACATTTCTGCAGCCAGTTGCTGCGCTCAGATTTTATGGATGAAGAACCAACTAACTGATTATGGTGTTAAGTATACAAAGACTCCAATATTTTGTGATAACAACAGTGCCATTGTCATCTCTCACAATCCTGTCATGCACTCCAAAACCAAGCACATCGACTTCAGGTATCATTTTTATAGAGATCACATTATTAAAGGTGACATAGAGCTTCATTTCATTCCCACTGATAAACAACTCGCTGATGTTTTTACAAAACCCTTGGATGTCAAAACGTTTAAACATCTCATCAGTGAATTGGGTATACTAAATCCTGTATAGCATCACCTCAGGGGGAAGTGTAAAATATTTTTATGTTAAAAAGAATTTCTCTCTAAGGGGGGACTTTGCTTTCAGAAAAATATTTTGACTGAAATGCTTCAGAATTTCTGAAATGATTTCAGAATAATTGTGTAAACTGAGATGGCTCAGAATTCTTGATTCTGATCATGCTCAGATTTTGTATATCATTTCTAAAATGAGTCTGTCCTTTATAATGTATTTTGATACTTGGTCGGTGAGTGAACACGTGAAGGTTACTGTTTAACGTTTAAATAATGATGTTTTTGGCTGACGTGGCACACAAGTTGCGCCGTAAAAGGAAAGTAATGATCACTTTTTCTTGAAAGTGTTGAAAAGTTTTGTGAAAATGTGGGGTCATAGCCGTCGTTGCATTAAATGCGGACGTGTACCAAAAAATTATTTTCGGACTTCAAACCCGATCAAAACTAATTTCATTTTAATAATATTTCATTTTTGGGTTTGAATTTCAAAAATCATTTTATTTTATTTATTTTTTGGAAAAACCTTTTGTATTCCATCATAAATATAAATACCCTTTCCAAAACAATTCCTTCATTTACTTTTCCTTACATTTACTCCTAATCATCATTCTCTCTCTACTTCTCATTACTTCATAACTTCAAAACCCTAAATTCATCTTTCACTTTCTGTTTTTCCTTGCAGATATAATGGCTAAAGTAGTCAAATCTTTAATTGCTTTCGAATATAAACCATCTAAGGTAGTCAAGGCCAGTGCTCAATGGCCACAAGGGTTCGATGCGTCGACCCTTAGATTCAATATGAATAATTTTATGGCCACACTAAATGCCAAAGGCAAAACTTTAATGGGGAGGATAAATAAATTTCTTGAACAATCCCCTCTCCATTACGCCTTGACTGCTGATCCTCAGGTAATGTATCATCGATACTTACTTGAATTCTGGTATACTGCTACTCTTAGCAAGGATGAAAAGTCCATTGCTTTTTCTTTACATGAAGGCACAAAGCAGTATATCCTTTCACTTGATGGGTTTCGGGAGGCCCTTCCCTCCTCTTCAGCCTATGCTAAAAGGCTCAAAGGGATTAATTTCAGGGAAGTTCTGCTGGCCACTGGTCATAATGACATGGTTGATGCAGACGGAAATCTGAGGACATCTGGACACATCTTTCTATCTGGATTTGGAAACGGTTGGAGATATTTTTGGACTCAGATTGTCGAGTGCCTTGGAGGAAATTATGGTGGCTTGGACCAGATTTCCTTGACACAAGTAGAAATAGGGTATTACTTGTGGCATGGGATTGAGGTAGACTTTACTGAGATACTTTTCTCTCAGCTGGTAGCAAAATTGAAAGGAAAAAGAAGTCCACATATCTCATTCCCTAGATTTCTGAGCGTTTGCTTCATAAGCATGCTTGGAGATGCGTATCACTTTGAGGGGCTTGAATCTTCAGTGACAGAGTTCTGCAGGGATCTATCAAAGCTTTCTACTTCAGATCCAGAACCAGACTCTCCGCTGCAATGCTTCAGGTAATTTCTAAAACTGAAACAGCATGACCGGCTGGCTCAGAAAGGTCACCGAGCGGGTCGCAAAAGAATGCGAGACCCATGGTGCACCTGGTGGTCAAATGGTGAAGTTGTTTAAAACCCCAGCAACTTCTTCTACCCAACCACCACCTCCCTCATCCACTGACCAACCTGAGGATCTCCCAAAAGATCCCTCAGGATCACCAAAGGGCGTTTTAAAACGACGTAAATTTAAGAAGTCCTCACAGCCCAAGGACACTAGTACCGAAGCAAACCCCTTTGGATCTTCCCAACAAGAACCAGAGGAATCGAGTCTAAAGGGAAACCCACAAGCAGCCATCTCCAAAACTTCTTTAGGGGGAGATGGTGAAGAAAATATTAGTGTGTCCGCCCAGCACACAATAGAGTCCGTGTCTGCACGCGCACCCCCTGAACTTCACAAATCTCACACTCTTCTGCAGCACGAATTGATGAAGTCTTTGGTGTGACACCACCTGAGACTGAGATTCCAGACTCTACGACCGATGAAGTGATTCTTGATGACGGTACGAGAATCATTAAGGCAATCCCCGTGTCTACTGTCTCTGGCGATGAAGCTATGGCTGAGCCAACCAATAAATCTGGTGACGATGCATTTGCAACAGCAGTTGTTGAACCAGAAGCTGGTTCAGGTACCAGTGATCTGAACCAGGGCATATCTGATCAGACTGCAGTTACGACTGACCTCTGGGATGAAGATGAGCCACCTCAAGGGAATCTCGATTCCTTTGCTGACTTTGAGTTTGACGAGGGTTTACTGGAGGAGAATCAGTCTTCTGATTCTGAGCCAACCTTCATCCTCGCAAACGTCCAACCTCCCCCAGAAATCCAAAATGTTGCACAACCATATCGCCAACCAGAAACTTCACATCAACATCCATTTTTTCCACCCGGCTCTACACCTGCTTATGTTTCATCACCACGTTTTCATCCATAACTCCAACACTTACACCCACAAATTCACAAAGTGTCAAGGCCCACCAATTATGATATTGAAATTGAGAAAGAGTTGGACTCTGATACTGAATCTGAGAGTCCAACTGAAATGCAGTTGGAAAAGGCATTGGATGGGCTTGGTAGAATTCCCTTTGTTGCTTCTGTTTCTGTACAACCACCTCCTCCTTTGAGTGTAGAAGCACAGTTAGAGAAACAAAATGCCAAAGTCCAAAGCCTACTTATCAAGGTGGAGGACTTAACTAAATCTCTAACTGCCAATACCAGTTCCATCGCTGAAATGAAGGGTGCTCAGATGTTTCTTGGAACTGAGTTCACCAAGGTTGCTGGAAATGAGGGACTGGTAGGTGGGAAGCTAAATGAGCTTGTGCATTCATGCAATAAGATCAGTATAGCTATCAGGGAAGCCTTCAGACTGGCCAAAAGAGATGTGCAAGCTTCAGTAGTTGCAAACTTGACATCTGGTATTGAATTGCTAAAACAAGAAGTTCTGGCAGTCGGGAAGGAGGTGAATGAGTTGGTAAAAAGGCCAAGTGTCAATGAGAAAGAACTTGGGTCTACTGTTGGTAATAATGTGATTGAGAAGCTGAAGTCTGAAATCTCTCAGACTCTTGTTGATCAGATTTCAGCTTCTGTGGCTGAAAAGGTTGAGGAAGGGGTCAGAAGGATGGTCTTAGAACTCACTCAAGACACTTCGGAGAAGGTAGACAAAGCTGTTGAAGAAGTTCAGAAATTTATGTCTACTCTCGAAGAAGTTGTTAAAGGCCAGTCCAAGCAGTTAGATGAAATTCTGACCCTACTTAAGAGGAAAATGTTGTTGCTGCTCCTCCTCCTCCTTCATTCTCTGAAGAAGATAGGAAATTGCTGAAAGAATTAACTGAAAAAGAGAATCTGAACCTTAACTCATCATTCAGGTTAAGGGCTCAGTTCTCTACCATGGCAAAAGGCATTTCTGATTGCCTTTTGCAGCAGAGTTGGGAACCTCTGAAGGCCATTCAGACGGCGATTGATGTTTATGCAAAAATGCCTTCTGAGGTCCCCAAAGAGGGAAATATGCCTATTGGTCTGCTCTCAAGTACTCAGGAATTAATCGAAGCAACCAAGAAGCAAGCTGAGGTACCATCTGGTAGTGCCTCAGTTCAGGGGGAACAGGTTCAGAAATCTGAAATGCAAGCTTCTGAACCTGCTAAGAAAGATAAGGGCAAGGCCCAAGTGGTGGAAGAACCAACAAAGAAAGATGCAAAAGGTTCTGGTTTGGTGGTTGGTAAAAATGTTGATGAACAAGGTTATCCCATTCATGATCCGAATGCTGATAGCAAGAAATTAGAGACTTTGCAAAAGCAAGTTTCTAATCAATTTATTATGTGGGGAGAAATAAGGAAAGAGAAAGGGTTCAACATCAGAAAATGGGAACCCTTGATCATATTGATGCTGCAGCTCTTGGTCTTTCACTTGAAAGATATCTGGAAATTAAAAATGATCCAAGAGTGCAGAAGGCTGTTGTTGATATGCTCGAGTATGAATATGGGGTAAATTATTCTCCCTTAGAACAAAATCTGGACCATCTCACATTCAAGATTTCCATTGAGGACTTGGTGAAAAACAGAGAGAAAGAGATGGCAATTAAAAAGAAGGAAATTCTGGCTGGAGTTCTGAAGGTGGAAAAAGAATTGATCAAGGCCACCCATTAAGCCCAAAGTGACTGGACCAAGATCATCAAGAAAAAATATTCGTGATGCTGATCTCTCCACCTTCAAACCAATGTCTGATGATGCTATTGAGCTCCAAAGAAAGTATGAGAAGGATCAATATGAGCATTATCTGAAGCATCGATCTCATCCAGCTAAAATAGTTGATATGGAGGTAACAAAAGCTGATGGATTGAAGCTTTTTGATTTGATTATAAAAAGAGAAAGTAGAGTAGCTGAAGAGTATAATCAAGTTTCAGTACACGAGTTTGGGATTTCTGAGCATAGGGAGATGATCCAAATACTGAGGGGGAAGCCGAAATCTGCTTTGATTGGTGCATGGTTATCAAGAATACAACAAAAGATGCAGGCCAAGGTAGAGATTGAAGGCAGATTGTTTGGAAAGAAGGATCATTCTCCACTGAAGAGGAAACCTACTGAAGTACCTTCTGGTTCAAGGCCTGCTAAGAAGTAGTTTCTTTTTCAGATTATCATGTACTTGTATAAATACTTGCAAATGTAACAAATACTTCAGTTTGTATATATATGTTACATTTTGTAGCTTATAAGTAGATGATAGGTTTAAGTTAGAGAAACCACAAGTAAAATTCTGATACATCAATGATCTATAAGATGTACTTAGAAAATTTTTACAACTTAAACAAACTTGCATTTCAGACTTACAAACATGTATAGATAGAAGTCTGAGATGCATGCACTATTTCAGAACAAATAGGGGGAATTTGTTAGGTCGAAAATCGACCAAGTATAATTTGTTCAGAAATAGCTGAAGCTCAGTGAAGAATACTTGTATAAAATTCTGATGTCGCTCAGAATCTGTTCACTGAAGCTTCACTTCAGTTAAGATCAACATATCAGAAAACCGTTCAGAATGAAGTCAAAGACTGAAGTCTGAAGAATGAGAATCAGTTCAGATGTGGAGCTCAGAAACTGATTCTACCTGATTGAAGACTGAAGCATCTCAGTGTAAAAGTACTTACACACTTTTACACTGATTACGAGGAAGACTTTTTACTTTACATATCTTTACCCGGTTAATAGAATTAACTATTAATTAAAGTACAAGGTAAAGTAAAGGTTGGGAATAAGGCTTGTTAAGTCACATCAATTGACTTACACTTTTAAACCTTAAAAGTACTCTTGTAAGGAATTAGGTTTAATTCCTTAAATACTCCCAACCATATTTGTACGATCTGGTCCATGTCATCATGGACTTAGGTCTATAAATATAAGTCTTCTCACAACTTGCAAATGGCTTGAAACCTTTGCATTGCAACTTGTGAGATCTACTCTAAGTAATCCTTACGAGTATTTCCAAGTTATTAGATCACTTGTATTTCTAGGTTGTTTAGATATTTACACTTGGGTGTTTATCTTTGTTCCGCAACAACCTTTGTATTTGTTTATATATCAATAAATCAAATACCTTGAAAAATACATTGTGTCTCAATGCTACATACTTGATCTATACATATTATTTATATAGTTTCAGCCCTTATTGTTTCTTGCATTTACTTTCAGTATCTTTATCGTATTGTTCATCCATATCTGGATCGTATTCTGAACTGGTCATCTTCCAGTTAGAATTACTTGCCAATCGGGTATTTAAACCATCTATATTTGGGACTCACACCCCTTTCATCCATTTTGTTTATGTAGACCACTTGGTTCCAATCACAGTCTTGTGATGAGGTCTTGGAACAAGTTCCAAACCTTGTTTCTTTCAAACTGTGTTAACTCATCTTGCATTGCATTTACCCAAGAAGGATCTGCCAGTGCTTCATTAACCTCAGTTGGTTCCACCTTACTTACAAAATTGACAAACATGCAGAAATTGCCTGTTGCCTTTCTTCTTGTTTTAACACTAGAGAGAGGATCACCAATGATTTGGTTAATTGGATGACTTCTTGTCCATTTGGTTACATGAGTTGAATTATTTGCAACTGGGACAATGGGTTGATTCAGATTTGAAGGTCCAGCATGATCAGCTTGAGGAATAGGCTGATCAGCTTGGATTGGAATAGAGGAATCTGAGTCAGCTGGAGCATCATTTGATGGATTAACAAAAGTTTCTTCAGTAGGAGTTGGATCAGCTTGCTCATTTTCAAAGATTGGAACACCTTCTTCTTCTTCAATGAGTTGCTCCCCCTGAGTTTGAGCATTATCAGCTCCAACTGGAGGATTAGTTGGAGGCTCATTCTCAGGTACAACCAGTTTCTTCAAAATTGAAATCTTCATCTTCAGGAGGAGAGCAATCCTGGCTTAGAACAACCTTCATCTATGCTTACATTAACAGAGTTATCAATTGTTTTAGTTCTCTTGTTGTAAACTCTGTAGGCCTTCATCATTGTTGCATATCCAAGTAGGATACCTTCATCTGCTTTCTCATCAAACTTTCCAAGATGGTCTTTCTGATTCAGAATGAAGCAAGGACTTCCAAACATTCTTAGGAAACCAATTTCAGGTTTTCTCCCCCTAAGAAGTTCATATGCAGTCTTCTGGTGTCTTTTCACAATAAGGGATCTGTTCTGGGTAAAGCAAGCTGTGTGTACTGCTTCAGCCCATAAATGAGACTTGACATTGTTTTGAGCCATCATGGATCTGGCAGCTTCAATAAGTGTTCTGTTTCTTCTTTCTGCAATACCATTTTGTTGAGGAGTTCTGGCAGCTGAGTAGACTTGTGAAATTCCCTTTTCACTGCAGAATGAATTAAGAGTGATATTCTTGAATTCAGTACCATTATCACTTCTTAGTTGCCTAACAGGCCTTTTGTAGAGAATTTCAGCTTGCTTGATGAAATGAATAATGCTGTCAGCAGCTTCACTCTTGTGTTTGAGAAAGAAAACCCAGGTGTATCTTGAATACTCATCAACAATTACCAAGGAGTACCTCATTCCAGTGAATGATGGAGTACTAATTGGTCCAAATAAGTCCATATGAAGCAGATCCAAACAATTGTCAATGGTTGAGCATGTTTTAGATTTGAAAGTAGCTTTGTGTTGTTTGCCTTTCTCACAAGCACCACACAGCTTGTCCTTCTCATAATTGATCACTGGAAGACCAGACACCAGCTCTTTCTTACACAGCTTGTTGATGCCTTTGAAATTCATATAAGACAACTTTTATGCCACAACCAATTCAGCTCACCTTGAGTCTTTGACATGAAACAACTTCTCTTGTGACAGTTGGATTTCTCATGTCAAAAGAATACAAAGACTCATCCCTCTTTGCAATAAGAACCACATTGCCTTCTAAATCAAGAACAATACCCTTATCAGACCTGAATCTCACTTCATAACCAGCATCACACAACTGACTCACAATGATCAGATTGTGCTTCAAACCATTTACATATGAGACTCTTCTGAAAGTAAGAGGACCATTTGAAAGTATACCAAAACCTTCAGTCTTTCCTTGAGAGTCATCTCCAAAAGTAACATTAGGACCAGCGCGAATCCTAAAGCTACATAGCAGGGACTTACATCCGGTCATATGCTTGGAACACCCACTGTCCAAGTGCCAGGTATTATTATCATGACTGCCCTGCATTTATGATAAGAATTAGTTCTTTTTGGGAACCCATCCAAAGATGGGTTCACCAGAGCTGACCTTCTGGTCTGACTCAGATTGGGTAACAGAACTTAGACTCTTATCACATTTTGACACCCATTGTTGCTTGGTCTGTCCTTTACCAGATTCAAAGTTCTTTCTAGCAACATTTAGAGTTTCCTTTTGAACAAAACCTTTGCTTATTCCAGATTTCTTACATTCAGCTCTCAATTTTCTTTGATCAACAATTTTTGGATTAGACACATTCTTAAGAAAATTTGCTTCCATTGACACCTTATCAGTTTTGGACTCAACATATTTTGAAATCATTTTGTCAGAGTCAGACTTGGTGTTACTTGAAACAGACTCAGAATTTGTTTGTGACTCATTTCCTTGAGAACCGGACTTCTTACGCTTTAAAAGCTTTATTTTCTCTTTAGGAACACTATGATTTCTAACCTTTCTTTTATTTTTCTTTAAACTACCCTTGTTTGTTTTAGTCTTTGAATCTGATTCAGATTGGGTAATGGTCAGCTTGGAAAGTCAAGACTTTCTTCAGGTTTTAACTCAAAAACCTTATCAGCTTCAGACACAGCTTCAGCAATGGTCTGACCAATGGTTTTCAGGATCTTTAAACCCAATACCAGATTTCTGAACCAACTTAATTGGTTTAGAAATATTTCTTTGGTTTGGACTTTGGGGTGATGAAGGAGGCTGATAACAAGGCTCCATAGCACATACTTCAACAATGGCTATGGCCCTATCATAATCACCATCAAAAATAGCTTGGATCTGATGAGGCATTTGGTCATTTACACACTTAGCAACTCTTTTGGAACATATACACCATGATTCAGTAATTTGCTTAACTTTTAAAAACTTTTCTTCTGCAGTTTTAGCTTCTTTAACCAAAATGGAGTTTAATTGTTTTTGAGCTTTAACTTCAGATTCTAGTTTTTCAATGGTGTGACTTTTAGAGCTGTTATCAAGTTTCAAAACATGTATTTCCTTTTTGAGTTCTTGATTAAAGTGTTTTTGTAGCAGAACCTCATCACCAAGTCTATTCAGTCTGGACAGTTTCTCATTATCAGACATATTGGAAAAAGAAGTTACCTCAGGTGGAGCAGTCTGACTGGTAGATGCCTGGTGAGCTGACTCAGATTGATGTTGTATTTTCACCAGATCTTCAGCAAATCTTTGAGTAGCTTCTTTAGCCATGAAACACTTGGCATCTTTATATAGCTTATCATCAGATGATGTGGCACTTTCAGCCCAGTCTTTGGCTACCAGACTCTTTTCACTTTTGTTCACCTTCTCAGTCAGCTCAGCTACTTGTGCTTTCAAGGCTTTGTACTTAGTCTTGAGCTTTGAGTATTTTTCACCTCTTCCACCTTTGGCTGGCACAGCTTGAGTAGATTCTTTAGATCCACAATCTCCAGCCATATGCCCAGTCTTGCCACACTTGTAACAAGTGACTTTGGACATGTCAAATGGCTTCTTGGTCTTATCAGCTTGGCCACCTTTTCCTTTTCCTTTAAACTTATTAAAGGATCTCCTTCTGATCCTTTCAGCCAACATAGCTACTTCATTAGCTAGTTCATCACCATCAGATTCATCACATTCAGATTCAGCACAAATAGAGTTAGGATTAGACATCACAGGAATATCATCATTAACACAAGGAATGATCTCATTACTAATTGAACTAGGGTGTTCAGTCCTGGAAGCAACAAGTGCAGCAGCAGGCTGACTATAAGAATCACCCATAGCAATTAACTTTTCAGCCTCTGAACATTATTGGTTATGAAGCAAACCAAAAAGTCCAGGGAGATCAAGATCATGTGAGTCCCTTAAGTTCGATGGTTAACCAGGAAAGTGTAAAATACAACAAGTCTAATAATCACTAGAATGGACTAGTATTACTTGTAAATAAATGCAAGAATATATAAAACAAAGTAATACAAGACTTAAAGCAATAAACAAGTAAAGTGGAACATTATGTATTTTTCAATGGTGTATTTTATTTATGATGTTAAATAAAACAAAAGGTTGTTGCGGAATCAAGATAATACAAATAAGTATGTATCCTAACAACCTATGAGTTACAAATGATCTATATTTGTCAAATAACTCTTTTGGATCGAGATACTTAAAGTTGTGAAGTATCCCAGTTTAAGATCGAGAGTATTTGGACAAATTCACTTTCATGCAAAGTGTATGCTTAAAAGTATTTTTCTCAAAGAAATGACTTTGTATTTATAGGCAACAAAATTCACCAGTGAATTTTGTGTACAAATATGGTTGCATACATTTAATGATCCGACAAGAACATTAAATGTATTGGATAAGGAATAAGGATAAAGTCACATCAATATGACTATGTATCCTTTTATCCAACCATCTTTACACACGTATACTTTGGTAAAGAACAAATGGATTGTTCTTTGGAAAGTGTGTAAAGGCATAAGTCAATCCTTCGATATCAGTGTTCAGACTTGTAGGTCTAGAACACTGACAATCCTCCAGTGTACAGATCTGGTAAGACTTTCCAGTGGACTCCGCCATGTCAGTCTTCTTTCTTCAGACTTCAGTCTTTGACTTCAGTCAGAATGTCTTCAGTAGAGTTGATCTGGACTGGGGTGAAGTCCAGTGAGCTCATCTGGAGAATACTCCAGATTTCCTATACAAGTATTTGCTCACTGATCTTCCATTATTTCTGGACAAATCTTCAGAGGGACTCAAGATTCCAAGTCTGGAGTAGGTCCAGTAGAACACGTTTCTGGACAGATCTTCAGTAAGGCTCCAGTAGTCGAGTCTAGGAGTGAGTCCAGTAAATCTGGACTAAATCTGGACCTAACAAATTCCCCCTATTTGTTTAGAAATAATGCAAGTGTTTCAAGCTTGAATCTATACATTTGTATGCTTGAAAAACACAAGTTTCGATGTGTCTAAAAAATCTAAGTTACTGGAAAACACTTTATAGATCATGAGTGTTTTCAGTTTCATCAATTAAGTTCTAACTTAGACTAAATCTGATCATTTACTTATATGAATCAAAAATTGCAACTATTATTACATACATCAACTGATAAATAGTATACAATTTTCATAAGACAATAATTTACAATAAGTAAATAATAAGAGTTAGGCCCTTCTTTTTGATGTCTGTCCTGGAGCATCTTCAGTAGCCTTTCTCTTTGGTGATGGAGAAGATGGTATTGAATCTGGTGATCTTATGCCCATTGCAACTTCCATCTGTTGCTTTCTTCTCCATACCTTTTCCACCCTTTTCAGAAATGCCTTAACATCAGTCGACACATTTGTCTTCCCCCTGAACGTTAAAGCGATTTCTTTCAGTTCACTCCATCCAAATGCTTGGACTGAAGTACTTTTCCTCTCATCAGTAAAGTTACCCTCCCTGCTCAACTTTACTTCAAACTTAGACATGCCTTCATGATCTTCAGCCAATTTGATTTCAGCACCAGTGATCCTTCTGGCATCAGCCCTGAAATTCAACATCTCATTGTATTTTTCTTTCAGCTTGGCTTGCTGGATCAATGATTCAGTTTCCTTGGACACTCTCCTTTGCTCTACAGCAGATTGGAGTTCTTGACGATTTATTTTTCGAGAAGTGTCCAGGGGAATGAAATTGCTTACATCAGCATCTTTGATTGCTTTGATCTGTCTGGCAGTCAACTTTGGTAAACCAGTAAGTCTCTTTCTGTACTCTATCTCCAGAGCACCAGCATTCTTTCTTATCTTTTTCTGGAGACTTACCAGTTCATCCTTCCTTTGTCTGATGAGTTCTGGTACACTCACGCCATAAATTATCGAATCATAGACTTGTTCTTCTTCAGCGTAGAATGAGCGTACATGAACATCATCCAGTAAACTTAAACATTGATGAACTCTGGGGTCATCCTTCATCTTTTTATACACTTCAATATTAATGCCTAACCTTCCAACATTGTAAGAATCCAGAGTACCCATTGTTGCCATCTCCCTTTGATGGGCCAGCAGTTCATCTTTTTGATTTCTTTTGAAAATCTCTATCATGATGCATTCTTGTTCAAGCTTCTTGGATGTTTCATCATCAGCATCTTCACCAGTTTGCTCTTCCTCTCCAGATTCCATTTGTTGTTTTCCCTTAACTGACTTCAGAGTTGATGGAATATCTGGGAAGGACTCAAACTGGGGCTCACTGGCTTCAGTACCAGTAGTTCCTTCAGTTAGCCCGGCTTCAGTGCCATATGCTCTTTCAGGTAGCCCGGCTTCAGTGCCATATGCTCTTTGTGACAATTTCTTCAGTGTTTGGTCACCAGACGACTTTTCCCCTTGGAATGACCACCAGTCCTTGACTTGAGATCATTCCATAATTCTTCAAGCATATGTCTGTCTAGTGCACCAAATGTTGTACCTGCTACTGGAGTTGTTTCAGACACAACTTTCTTAAGTGCCTGCACTTCCTTCTGAACATTTGTAACAGCTTCAGGCAAGTGTTTTGGCAACTTTTCATCCAGTAAGTTGTCTATTTGGGGTAAGACCCCATCATGAATGCTACGAAGAACAGTCCCAGAAACTTCTTCACATAATTCTTTCAACATATTGTTTCTGAACTTCCTTGTACATTCATCACTTATAGTACTGACAACTGCATCCTGGTCTAGTGTGGGTCTACTCTCCAGAGAACTGACCCTAAAAACCAAATTCTGAACATCTTCTTTCAGACCTGCCAGTTCGCCAGTGATTGCAGTCTGAACAGAATTAACCATCCTTGTCTCTAGACCCTGGACTGCTACTTTGAAAGTTTCAGTGTTTTTGTTTGTGGCCAGTACCAGTTCATCAAGCTTCTCATAAACCAGCTTCTCATTCCCAGCAAAGACATTCATCTCATATGCCAGGTTATTTGATAATAATGATTTGAAGTCAGAAATAACCTGAGATGAAGTCTGGAGTGATCTCTCCAGGTCCGCCACCTTACTTAAAAGGCCTTGGACCTCGGCAGAAGAAGAAGTGGAGAGACCAGGGGAGGTTCAAGAGTTGAGGGTAATCTGGTCATTAGAGGAACTTGTGCCCAGTCCTCTTCAGTTGCAGCTTCAGATGTTGCAACTGGTGACTCCGGCGCACGAGGTGGAAGTTGAGATTGTGAAGGTTGAGTGGTTGCTGGAGAGAAGTATTGAGTGTGTTCTGGAATTGAAGGTGGTGGTGGTGGTGGCATGTTTGATTGTGGTGGTGGCATTTCTGGTGGAGGTGTTGGCATTTCTGGTAGATTTTCTTCTTCTTGTACATCTTCACCCAGAAAATTCATGTTTACATCAAAACCTTCAGACATTGGGGAGTCAACATCATCCCATTCTTGAGCAATCCCAACTGTCTGTTCACCAGACTGTTCACCAGTCTCTACATTCACTTGTTCACCAGCATCTACATTCAAGTCCAGTGGAGCCTCTTGCTCACCAGAAGCATGTTCATCAGTCTGAACATCTTCAACTTCACAACCTGTCAACAACCTCTTGTTCAAAAATTGGTGATCCATCTAGATTCATAACATCACCAGGATGTCTTTCAGGATTCACCTGAAGTCCACCGCATCAGACGCCTATTAGTTCTAGGTCGTCTGGAAGGTTCAACAACTTCTGTACCTTGACCTTCTGGAGCAACTTGTCTAATGGGCGGTACAGCCTCAATGATCTGTACATCATCACCAGATGGTACTTCAACAGCTTGACCTCTATCTGGACCCATTTCAGCTTCTTCCCTTTGCAAGGAAAGCATGACTGAGGAATATCTACCTCATCCAGTGGAGACCTGAGATTGACCAAATCTCTCATATACTCACTCACAGAAAAGTGAGTAGTATCCATATCATACTGGTCTCCAAGAGCATTTTTAAACATTAGGGAAAGGAAACGAATATAAGGAACGAACGGTTTTCTTCCTTTCACCCTAAGTCGCTCAACCAAGTCATCAAAAAGAATCTGGACAAAGTCCACCCTAAGCCCAAACCACAAGCAGTAGGCAATCTGGAGGTGGGTTTGATTGATCTGGTCTAACCCTCCAGAACTGCCTCCCAGACACTCAACAATATGTGTGAAGAAATATCTCCATGAGTCTGACAGCTTGCTCATGTAGATAGTCCCCTTTCTGGATAGCTGGCCATGTTCATCCAATATATCTGTATGCCCCATCAGCCTGCATACTTCCCTTGTATTTATACCAGTGGGAAGCTCAATAGCAGCTCATTCTGGTCAAAATAGTTTAACTGTAGAACAGACCTGAGCAGACTTGCAGTGAAACCAAGTGATCTGGTACCTCCCTTGAGAGTATAATTGATCGATGAAGTTTCATCGTCATATTGAGCAGAGTACCAGAATTCACATAGGTACTCGTGGTACATCCTTCCTGGATTAAGTGTTAACGCACCATATAATGGGCAAGAGAGAAAGAACGAGTTTAATCTCCCAATAATCGATTGGGCATCATGAACACTGGACAGAGAGAGTCTTGCCATCCAGTTATTCATATTGATTCTTATGGCACTTGCCTCAAGATTGATATGAGGTGCCCTAGCAACATTTTCCGAAGGAATGTATTCATTGGCAAGCAGATTTTTAGTTCTTGATTGTCTAGGTGCCATTTATAAAGAATAGATGAAAATGAAATTGAATATGTATAGGTTATGATGAAGATTTGATGAAAGAATTGAATATAAATGGAGTAAATATGAGAGATGATGATGATTGGAAAATGAATGAAGAAGTAAATGAAGGAATTTGAAAGATTTGGGAGTAAATATGTTCGAAGTAAATGCAATTGAAATTGAAAGTGGGTATTTATAGGAGAGACAATGTGGAACTCAAACAGTTTATTTGAAATTATCAAATAAAGTTTTTGATCGGGTTCTGAGATCCGCATTAATTACATCACATCATACATAAATGCATGACGGTTTACAGCCCACAAACAGTAACAAATTGTACTTTTTGTTTTCCCAAAGTAAAAAGACCATCATAACGTTGAAAAATTTACATGCCACGTAGGATTAAGATATTTTCAAAAAGATTTGCTTACGTGGCACACACAATGACCAAGTATTTAGAAAATATTATGACATATTTCAGTGCATCTGGAGGTTGACTGGACACTCCAGTATCACTGGTGGATTAGTCCAGTGAACATGTACTGATGGTACACTGGAGGGACACTCCAGTAAAGTACCAGTGAAAACCATTTTTGAAAGACTGGTAACCTCAAACTTGCACGTCAACTAATTTAGACAAATGAGAGGGACACATTTACAAGGAGACATAAGTCACCTCAAACACGCACTTCAATCTGTCCAGTTACCAGTGAGAGGGACACATTTACAAAGCACCAGTAATATTTTCTGAAGAGTTTGTCCAGTGAGAAAATAAATTAATAAATTCCCTCTGAACTTAAAACAATTTTAAGAACAAAAAAATATTTTTCAAGTCTTTCCCTGGAGTGTTGTTCCAGAAATCTAATAATGCAAAGATAGTACACAAAGGCGTTCAATATCTGAACAATTACCAGATTTAAGGATTTAACATTCCCAACTCACCAACAAGATATTCAAAAGTTTTAACATCCAGAGGTTTGGTAAAAATGTCAGCGAGTTGTTTGTCAGTGGAATAAAATGGAGTTCAATGTTGTTTTTCATAATATGATCACGAATAAAGTGATACCTAAGATCAATGTGCTTCGTTCTAGAGTGCATGACTGGATTGTTTGAAATAGCAATGGCACTGGTATTATCACAAAAGATTGGAGTCTTTGAATATTTAATACCATAATCAAGCAACTGGTTCTTCATCCAGAGTATCTGAGCAACAACAACTGCTGCAGACACGTATTCAGCTTCAGCAGTGGACAATGAAACTGAAGTTTGCTTCTTACTGGTCCAGCTGACCAGTTTGCCACCTAGGAAATGACATCCACCAGTTGTGGATTTCCTATCTATCTTACAACCTGCATGATCTGAATCTGAATAACCATTAGATCCATGCCTGAGCCTTTGGGGTACCAAAGACCTAGACTGGGGACTCCTTTAAGGTACTTCAGTATGCGCTTTACAGCAAGCATATGAGATTCCTTTGGATTAGACTGATATCTGGCACATAAACATGTTGAAAACATAATATCTGGTCTACTGGCAGTTAAATACATCAGTGAACCAACCATGCCTCTATAGACAGTGGTGTTCACTGGTTTACCATCTGGATCGGAGTCCAGTGTCGTGGTGCAGAAATTGGAGTTGGTTTAGATGGTGAAGAATTCATATCAAATTTCTTTAAAAGATCTCTAACATATTTCTCCTGATTAATAAAAATGCCATCATTGTTTTGTTTAATCTGGAGTCCAAGAAAATATGTTAGTTCACCATCAAACTCATCTCATATTCAGTTGACATTATTTTCGAAAATTTCTTGCACATGTTTTCATCAGTAGACCCAAAAATAATATCATCAACATAAATTTGTACCATTAACAGATTACCCTTTCATGAAGAATAAATAAGGTATTGTCAATTGCACCTCGTTTGAAACCATTTTTCAACAAATGTTTAGTCAGAGTGTCATACCAGGCACGTGGGGCTTGTCTGAGGCCATATAGCGCTTTGTCCAGACGATACACCCAATGTGGATGCTTTTCATCAACGAAACCTGGTGGTTGTCTGACATAAACTTCTTCTTCAAGCTTTCCATTCAAGAAAGCACTCTTTACATCCATCTGGTAGACCTTGAACTGATGATAAGCAGCGAATGCTAAGAATATTCTGATCGCTTCAAGTCTAGCCATTGGAGCAAATGATTCATCAAAGTCGACATCTGACTGGCAGTAGCCTTGTGCTACCAGTCTGCCTTGTTTCTGATTACGTGGCCATCTTCATCTACTTTGTTTCTGAAGACCCATCTTGTTCCAATTGGTTCTTTTTTTCCAACTGGGAAAGGAACCAGATACCAGACCTTGTTCCTTTCAAACTGGTGAAGCTCTTCTTGCATAGCAGTCACCCATCTTGGATCTTCCATAGCCTCGTCAATCTTCTTTGGTTCCATCAAAGATAGAAAACTAACGTATAAGCATTGATTACTGGAGGCTCTTCTGGTCTGAACTCCTCTACTGGAGTCACCTATGATCTGATCAATAGAATGAGCTTTTGTCCATCTGGAGTACTGACCAGGATTGTTACTGACAACAATATCAGTGCAAGAATTCAGTTGAGTCTCCTCTGGAGTTGCTTCTGGAGGAGGATCTTGCCAGACTACTTCAGTATCTTCATCTGAATCATTTAAATCACGATTTGCATCATGAAATTCTTCATTTGAAGGCATTTCCTGAAGTACTAGTTCAGTTTGAAATTCTTCATAAGAAGACATTTCTGGTCTATTTTCAACTAACACTGATACTGGGGGAGTAGTACGAACATCTGATCCAATATTAATTTCAGAGGGTAGTTTGAAAATAATAGAAGGATAGAATGGAGTACTACTGGAGAGTTTTTTTCTGAACAAGTTCCAGATCAGGATGACTGGAAACTGTGTCTTTTGAATCTTCAGTTTTGTCGTTTATAGGATCAGATTCACAAAAGACAATTGGAGTTACTGGGGGAGTGTCAAGGGCTGGCTTTTTGTTGATTGCAGCGTTTGATTCATCAAATGTGACATGAATTGACTCATGGACCTTCTCCAGTCTCTTGTTGTAGACTCTGAAGGCCTTGCGAATGGCTGAATAGCCTAAGAAATACCCTTTTCTGGGAGCAATCAACACTACATTCCAGTCCTTGTTGAATACGATACCCTGAGCAATATTGAATAGAACTTGATAGCCATCATCACACAGTTGACTTACACTGATCAGGTTGTATTTCAAACCATTCACAAATGCAACACGTCTGAACTTGACTTGTCCATTGTTCAAACCATATCCCTCAGTCTTTCCACAACCATCATTTCCAAAAGTAATGGAGGGTCCATCAGAAATGGTGAACTCCTCCAGCAGGGTCTTACATCCAATCATCGTCCTGCCAGCAGCACTGTCAAGATACCAGATATATTTCTTTCTATCGCCCTGCACATACACCAGATACTTATCAGTTAGATTTGGGAACCCATCGACTGATGGGTTCACTGGACCCTCCCTTATAGGTCCCTGGGGCAATCTGGTGTAGTTCACTTTCTTCAACAGTGGTCTTAGTTGAAAAGACCACTGGGGTTGATAGTTTTGAAACCTTTTTATTTTTCTCAACTGGAGAAATAGATTTAACTTTCTTAGCAAAAGGTTTTGTATTTTGTCTAGGGCCAGATGAAGTACCCTCAATAAAGTTTAATCTTGCATTAAAACTTTGAGATTGACGAGTCAGAATTTGAATCTGGCTCTCTAACCTGGACAAAGTATTTTCTTTAGATGACACCTTAGCCTTTCCAGTTCTAGGCTTAGGTAGGGGATTGGTCTGAGGCAAAGGTTTATTCCGATAAACCTCTTTAACTGGAGCAGTCATCTGGAATGCTCCAGTCTTGACCTCTGGGGATTGAACTGGGTAAAAATTGGTCTTGGGAGTTACAGGCTCATCATCAACAGTGGTGGGCCTGAACCCCTCTGGTAATCGATCGATTACTGGTATTAATGATGCTACATGAGTATTTCCATCTAAGTATGCACGTTTTTGAGCAGGAAATTGTTTTACTCCAGCATCATATGGCTTTTTGGTTTCTAGCCATGATTTAATCACCAGTTTTTCTTTCTCTAAAATGATCTCAGATCTTGTTTTTCTTGAATCAATTGTTCAGTTACCAGAACCTGGGCTTGAAATGCCAGTTCAATGTCTTGAAGTTCTTTTAACTTTGATTTTAAAGCAGTTATTTCAGAAGAATCTGTTCTAGACCATTTACACAATCAGATCTAACAGTTTCTACAAAAATCAAATCAGAGTTAAGAGCTTCAGCTATGTCCAGTTTTAGTTCATGGTCAGTTGCACAATCATAATCACTAACCTTCTTAATAACAATGTCTACCCATCGTCCAGATGTGACATCTTCCTTCACCAGGTGCTCATCGTCTTCCAGAGCCATGTAACAGCAATCTCTTTCTTCTTCTTCATCAACAGATGATTCATCAGAAGGAACCCACTTCTCTTCAGTTGTTGCAATCATGCACTTATTATTGTTTTCAATTGTTGTGCCATGAGAGCAATCTGGGCCTTAAGCTTTTTATATTTCAGTCTATAGCTATCATCAGGCTTATTATTTGAAGAGAATGGACCAGGCTTGGATACAAACTGGCTGGACCTGCACTCTTTCATGAAATGACCCTTTTTGCCACACTTAAAGCATGTCAAATTGGTCTTGTCAGTGGAAGAACTGGATGCAAATTGTCCAGATGGCCTATTTGCTATTGCTTTGAAACGGTTAAACGTTTTAGCAATCATTGCAATAAGGTCATCATCTTCAGTTTCATCACAACAGTCTGGAGAGATTCGACTGGACTCTCCAGAATCCATGAGTTCAGACACCATCTTCTTCATAGAAAATACATTCTCAGAAGATATCAGTGCTGTACTATGTGGTTCAGTATGACTAACCACATTAGGACTACTGGAGGCATGGTTAAAAGCATCTTGTTCTGCCACCACTCTCTGAGCTTGATTTTCTTCAGTGTACCTGAAAGCTCCATATAAAGTTGAGAGAGTGTGTGTGCAGAGTTTTACCTTGTCGTAAGACCAGGATCATGTGAGACCATTTGGTGGGTAGAATATCACAGAATTTCTCCAGAAGTATATCCTTGTCCTTCTCAACCCCAAGACCTCTCAATTGGTTTATGATACTCATAAATCTGGTGTAAGTACCAGTGAGAGACTCGTTTAGGCTGAGCAAAAAATGACTCATACCTCTTGTTTAAGGAGACCTTTCTGGTGACAATGGTGTCATCTCCTCCCTCATGTTGGTTTAAAAGTTCATCCCACATGGTTTAGCACTAGGAAAAAGAACTAGTGTGGGAATTAGGGTTTCTGGAACGGCCCCGAGGATCATGTTTTTGAGAAGGGTGTCTAGATTCACCAATCTCCTCTCCTCTTCAGACCAATGTTTCCTCCCTCTTTTCCCTTCCTCTTCTAGATCCAGAAGGATCAAGAAGGGGATTGAGAGGTGATGTTGGTACATAAGGACCTTCATTTAAAATTTTCATCATGTTCCTCTTAATACCAGTGACATGCAAAACCATCCTAGCCTTCCACGTACCAAATTCATCACTGTTCCCACTGAATTTAGGAACAGGATTATTTGAGTAGTGCACATGCACGTGTGGAGAAGCAGGAGTAGGAGGAGGTGGATTAGTGTTATTAACAATTGGTGGTTCATTTTGATCATTAATATTTGCATTAGGATCGGGACCAAGACTAAAACCTTGTGTATTTTCTTGATTAGCCATCAAGAAAAAGATCTAGGCAATGTTTAGCCTTATGCTCTGATACCAAATGTGAGTCCCTTAAGTTCGATAGTTAACCAGGAAAGTGTAAAATACAACAAGTCTAATAATCACTAGAATGGACTAGTATTACTTGTAATAAATGCAAGAATATATAAACAAAGTAATACAAGACTTAAAGAATAAACAAGTAAAGTGGAACATTATGTATTTTTCAATGGTGTATTTTATTTATGATGTTAAATAAAACACAAGGTTGTTGCGGAATCAAGATAATACAAATAAGTATGTATCCTAACAACCTATGAGTTACAAATGATCTATATTTGTCAAATAACTCTTTTGGATCAAGATACTTAAAGTTGTGAAGTATCCCAGTTTAAGATCGAGAGTATTTGGACAAATTCACTTTCATGCAAAGTGTATGCTTAAAAGTATTTTCTCAAAGAAATGACTTTGTATTTATAGGCAACAAAATTCACCAGTGAATTTTGTGCCGTACAAATATGGTTGCATACATTTAATGATCCGACAAGAACATTAAATGTATTGGATAAGGAATAAGGATAAAGTCACATCAATATGACTATGTATCCTTTTATCCAACCATCTTTACACACGTATACTTTGGTAAAGAACAAGTGGATTGTTCTTTGGAAAGTGTGTAAAGGCATAAGTCAATCTTCGATATCCGTGTTCAGACTTGTAGGGTCTAGAACAATAACAATCCTCCAGTGTACAGATCTGGTAAGACTTTCCAGTGGACTCCGCCATTTGTCAGTCTTCTTTCTTCAGACTTCAGTCTTTGACTTCAGTCAGAATGTCTTCAGTAGAGTAGATCTGGACTGGGGTGAAGTCCGTGAGCTCATCTGGAGAATACTCCAGATTTCCTATACAAGTATTTGCTCACTGGTCTTCCATTATTTCTGGACAAATCTTCAGAGGGACTCCAGATTCCAAGTCTGGAGTAGGTCCAGTAGAACACGTTTCTGGACAGATATTCAGTAAGGCTCCAGTAGTCGAGTCTGGAGCGAGTCCAGTAAATCTGGACTAAATCTGGACCTAACAACTTATAACAGAACTTAATTTAACAGAAGAAATATAGTTGTTCCATTTAGGTGGTAATGAATCAAGAAATTTACTCTTTAAAACCTCATTTTTCTTAACAATTCCAACAGCAGCTAAATCATTTACCAAAGCATTAAAGCGGGTATGAGTGTCAGTCAAGGATTCATTTCTCAAAGAGAAAAATCTCTCATTCCTCCTGGTCAATGTAGTAATTGTGGATTCCATGAGAGTAGAGCAACCCTCAAACATGACAGTCAATGTACCCCACATTTTCTTAGCTGTAGAACACATTTTAATAGAATGGTAAAGGTCTTTGGGCACAGCTTGGACAATGAAATTTCTAGCCTTCACATCCAAGTTTGCCAACCTCCTATCCTCACCCCCCCAATCTGCCTTGTCCTTAACAATAGATTTGACTGTGGCAGGAATGGTTGGTTGACCTTCCCTGACCACAGCTTCTACCACAATGGTTTGTGTAGGAACATAAGGACCATCCGTAAGGATGTCAGGCATATTGTTATCGATGGATTCAAGGAACAAAGACATTCGACCTTTCCACCCACTGAAATCATCTTTTTCAAACATGGGTGGTCTGGTTGAAGAACCATTATCAATATAGGATGACATAATGCTTTACTATTAAAGAAAATATGCAAGGATCAAGTCAAGTTAATTCTTAACCTGCTCTGATACCAATTGATACGTCCCAAGGTGTATCAATATACCAAAGTATATTGTACACGAACAGTTGTAGAGGGGGGGGTGAATACAACTTTCCTCAAACTTTACAAACTTTTAAACAAAAACGTTTTACGATTCAGATTAT
This sequence comes from Erigeron breviscapus, assembly GCA_034093135.1. Taxonomy (NCBI): domain Eukaryota; kingdom Viridiplantae; phylum Streptophyta; class Magnoliopsida; order Asterales; family Asteraceae; genus Erigeron; species Erigeron breviscapus. The sequence continues at coordinate 124,293,998 of CM067171.1, read as the reverse complement.
ATATATTGAGTAAGTAAGTAAAGAGCAGGAATCATTAAAACAGTAAAGCAATAAAGAAACAAAAACATTCTTGAACACAGATTGTGGTTTTCAATGTAATCCTTTATTAAGAAATAATCTATACAAAGAATTACAGGGTTGTTGCGGAATAAAGATAGCCTATAGATATCTAAACAACCTCTGAAATGACAAACTACAATCAATAAGTTCTAGCTCAAGAGAATCAGCCCAAGCTGATCTCGTACAGACTAAGCTGTGTTTAAGAGCAGAGAAACTTGTGTGAAGAATGATTCTCAGGAATGCCACACATATGCAATCAATGAATGAGGCTTTTATAGGCGAAAGCTCTCCTTCTCTTGGTATCCGTTGAAGCCACGTATTCTTCTTTCAGTGGATGACAAAGGAATAATCAATCGTGCCTTTCATAGTACTTGTGGTCCCCCACGTACTGACGCACATTCTTCATCACCAATAAGAGTATGGACACGCATATGTAACCAACCACCAACCTGGATTCTAGGATTCTTCCTAGTCACGTCATTTGTCCTTATCTTCAATCCAGGTTGTTATCTTCACTTGATTGTCAGACACAGATTGGGCCGTTTGTCAAAGCACCAATCTGCCTAAGTGTTTCCAAGCTGACTGCTAATCCCAAGCTGCCTTCCACTAACAGCTTGGTCTTCTATCTTCAATCCTCCTCTTCGACTTGGATTGAATGCTATCACATTGTTGATGCAGCTTGAATAACACTTGCTTCCATAAGATTTTACAATTACAAAGTATGAAGCATGATCTGGGTCAGAGACAGATCGTAAGCTGTGTCAGCTTAGTCTGACAGATCAGATTACAAGAACCAAAAGACTTCTAAGTGTTTATAAGTCAGATTTGTCATCACCAAATTTACAGACTTTATCAATGAACATTGGGACTCATCAATAAAAATTAGAAAATAAGAAATATATAGTTACATATGGATTATGCCCCATGCGATGCATAGTAATATACACATTACATTAAATTGATTATAAATATAATATTTTAAGTAATATTATTTGAAAACAATGATTAACATATATACGTCAAAGTATTAATTATACGTTAACAATCTAAATGTCAATTTTAATAACATAGTGATTTTTTTTAGTTTAAATTAATAAATAAGCAATATAGGATGTAAAACAACTGAATAATGAATAATGATGTGTGCACAAATAATAATCTATATATAGTGTACGTACATATATATCTCCTTTAAACTTACGATTATCTATATATATTTTTTTTATTATATATATTTTATCTATAAAAAATCATGGATACGTTTATCTCTTATAAACCTTATAATATCTTCTCAATCTTACAAAACAAAAGAAAAAATGATATTAAATAAAGTTGAAAACTTGATTAAACAACTAATATTGAGAAAATTGAAGAAAAATGTAAAACATGTTATAAATCCTTAAAATATATAAACAGAAAGGATATTGAGAGAGAGGGGGAGATTGCTTTAAATCGTTGGCTTTCTTATAGACATATCTATGTCTATATATATATATGATAAAGTATAAGCAAACAAATGAATAAATAGTAGATGGCTGCTACTAATAATTCATAACACTCCCCCTCAGACATATTACTATTATTCACTTTATCAATAATTCATACGTTTCGTCTTAATAGTCAAATCTTAGAGCACAATAACTATCTCGATACTAAGGCAAGACTATATATATCATTACATCATTCACGCACTAGTCCTCAAATAGCTCAACCTCAGGGAGCAGTAACTATCTTAGTAGTAAGGCATGACTACCTAACCATCGCAATATTCGCGCGCTAGTTTCAAGTAGCTCAAACTTAGAGAGTATAGGCTCTTATATCTATATCGTCCATGAAATTTCATATTAACTCGTCAGGCTCATATTCTCTTTCAAATCAATCATAAATAATCAACCTCATTACCCAATATTTTAAACAAGTCATATCCCAAAATGATTTCATGCCTCATAGTAAGCACATTATTTTAAAGTGCATATGCTACTTAAAGTTCAACATCATAAATCATAAAGCTTTTACGCATGCATTTCTCACATAATTTCCACATTGCACATTCCAAACTTTCACATTGATATTTAAAACTTTCACATTGCATATTACAACTTTCACATTGAACATTACAACTTTCACATTGCAATCAAATCATGCCCAAATTCACATGTTATAGCATAGAGTAGCATGTATCAACGAATATCTTTCAATCTTATATTCATTTCACTTCTAATGTGAAAAAGGGGAATCCTACTAAACTAGCATAATCCTCAAGTAAAGCAAGTCTCGAATCGTTATATATGCTTAGGTGAATGTCTAAATGCAACAGTATTCACATAAAAACGCGTTTAATAAAGATTTTTTTTTTTTTTGAAAAGGAATCCTTTTGAACATGAGTCCAAGTGGCCGTTTGAGTTTTACATGGTCCTCTCATAATTAAACGTAGTTCATGACCTACGTTATT
>CM067171.1:124271309-124290486 GCA_034093135.1 Erigeron breviscapus | reverse complement strand
TTGTTTGGTTTTGGACTTGAGATAGTCTTTGGTGATTGGGTGGTCTTGGGTTTTGAAACAGTCTTTGGTAATGGACTGGTCTTTGGTCTTTGGGTGGTATTTGGTCTTTGAGACTTATCGGATGAAGATTGTGAAGTGTGTGACTTTGGAATCTTCTTTAGATTTAAATCAAGTTTTTCCTCCTTTTGAACAAAAAGTTTTTCAAATTCAGGGTTAAAATCATGATTTCCTTCCAAATATGTTGACATCTCATCAGTTTCCAACTTCACACTCACTTCACCTTTCTTCATTGGACATGGACTTTTCTTGAATGGAATTGATGCTTTTTCGTTTTCTTTATGAAATTGAAGTGCTATTTTCTGAAATTCGAATTCAACTTTTAATTCATTGAGTTCCTTTAGCACATTTAATCTCATTTCTCTTTCTTTTTCAAACTTTAGTTTGAAAGCATCAATGTCATTCAAGTATGATAAAGTTCCTTCAGAAAATTTGGTGAATGTCTCAATTTCAGAAGTGATTGGGAAAAAACAATCATCAACATCATGAACATCATCTAAATCACCTTCAGTTTGCACAGAAACATGCACAACATGACTCTTAACTTGCACAGATGTATTCATGATTTGGTGAACTTGACTTTCAGAACATGCATTTTGTGAAGTTTTCTCATTATTTCTCACAGATTTGGTTGGTGGAATTGGAGTGGCCATAACTTCACAAATAGGACAATCGGGGTGGTCACAATCATCTTCATGATTCTTGGGTAGGTCTTTGACATAGTGATTTTGAGATTGTAGATTTTCTATCAAAGATTGCTTTTCATCAAGTGACTTTTGCAAATCCTCTATTACCTTTTCCAAGACAATTTGTGGGACATAAGGTCTCAAGTTTTCAGCTTTTGGAATTGGAAAATTTTCCTCTAAAGGTTTTTCTTTAAAACACTCAAGAATTTCAGGAATTATGGCCTCATGAGTTTCTTTTTCGTCCTTTTCTTTCTCAATTTTATGTGTAGGGTGACTGAAAAAATCATATGAGTCGTCCATTAACGAATAGTTAAAATAGACTTTTGCACCCTTTTCTAAAAAATCTTCAGCCTCATAATCACTATTCGTTGGTCTCACGAATTGGTTGGTCATCCCACATCTCAAATACGATTCGATGTATAGTGGTGGGACTTCTTTTTGTGCTTCGAGCAAGCATTTTGGATTGTTATAACCCAACCCTGATGTGAATATTGTTTCAGAATTTCTTGGCCTATTTAAAAAGATTTGTTGATATGAACGATTGATCTTATACAACTTTTCTTGATAAGATTTGATTTCAGATTTCAATTCATCATTTTCTTTATCAAGTTTTTGTTGTATAGTGGAGGGACTTCTTTTTGTGCTTCGAGCAAGCATTTTGGATTGTTATAACCCAACCCTGATGTGAATATTGTTTCAGAATTTCTTGGCCTATTTAAAAAGATTTGTTGATATGAACGATTGATCTTATACAACTTTTCTTGATAAGATTTGATTTCAGATTTCAATTCATCATTTTCTTTATCAAGTTTTTGTTTAAGAGAATCTTTTATACAACATTCATATTTTAGGTCAGAAATTTTGTTTTCAAATTCCGTCACATCAGGAATAGATTCTTTCATCTTGACATTCAACGACTCAATGTCTTCAGCCAAAGCATTTGCTCGAAACATTTCATTGGTCTTTTCCACTTGAAGTTGTCGGACAGTCTTGCTCAGTTCAAGAACTTTGGTCTCAAGTTCTTGTTTTTCAAGATGCAGTTTGGAGTTTTGAGTAAAAGAGACTGCAGATTTTTCTGATTTCAAATTTTCAATTTCTTTTTGAAGTGAATCAATTTTAATTTGAAAATCTTTTTCTTTGTCTTCCAAGTCTTTCTTTAATGACAAATTCTTTTTGCTCAACTCCCTGCAGTCTTTTCTTGCAGTTTCAGACATGTCCATGTAATGCTTAAGTACAGATTTGGGAAAAGAAATTACCTCATCCTCAACTTCAGAAGAGCTGTCATCATCTTCCTCCAACTCCTTTGACTTTTTGATTTTTGTCATGAAGCACACGTTTGCTGCAAGCTCGTCTGTCTCTTCATCGGAAAGATGTAACCACTTGTCATCCTCAGCCAGAAGAGCAATCCCGCTTTCCTCTTGTCTTGCCAGCAACAGTTTGTACTTGTAATAGTCAGAGTTCTTCTGTCGAGGCTTGGTACAGTTGATTGCAAAGTGTCCAGTCATGCCACAGTTATAAAAATTTTCTTGAAATGTTGATTTGCCGAGCTTAGATCTCTGCAAATGGCCAGTTCGTCCAACACTTAGAAAAATTTTCTTGAAATGTTGATTTGCCGAGCTTAGATCTCTGCAAATGGCCAGTTCGTCCAACACTTAGAAAAATTTTCTTGAAATAGTGATTTGCCGAGCTTAGATCTCTGCAAATGGCCAGTTCGTCCAACACTTAGAAAAATTTTCTTGAAATGTTGATTTGCCGAGCTTAGATCTCTGCAAATGGCCAGTTCGTCCAACACTTAGAAAAATTTTCTTGAAATGTTGATTTGCCGAGCTTAGATCTCTGCAAATGGCCAGTTCGTCCAACACTTAGAAAAATTTTCTTGAAATAGTGATTTGCCGAGCTTAGATCTCTGCAAATGGCCAGTTCGTCCAACACTTAGAAAAATTTTCTTGAAATGTTGATTTGCCGAGCTTAGATCTCTGCAAATGGCCAGTTCGTCCAACACTTAGAAAAATTTTCTTGAAATGTTGATTTGCCGAGCTTAGATCTCTGCAAATGGCCAGTTCGTCCAACACTTAGAAAAATTTTCTTGAAATGTTGATTTGCCGAGCTTAGATCTCTGCAAATGGCCAGTTCGTCCAACACTTAGAAAAATTTTCTTGAAATGTTGATTTGCCGAGCTTAGATCTCTGCAAATGGCCAGTTCGTCCAACACTTAGAAAAATTTTCTTGAAATGTTGATTTGCCGAGCTTAGATCTCTGCAAATGGCCAGTTCGTCCAACACTTAGAAAAATTTTCTTGAAATGTTGATTTGCCGAGCTTAGATCTCTGCAAATGGCCAGTTCGTCCAACACTTAGAAAAATTTTCTTGAAATGTTGATTTGCCGAGCTTAGATCTCTGCAAATGGCCAGTTCGTCCAACACTTAGAAAAATTTTCTTGAAATAGTGATTTGCCGAGCTTAGATCTCTGCAAATGGCCAGTTCGTCCAACACTTAGAAAAATTTTCTTGAAATGTTGATTTGCCGAGCTTAGATCTCTGCAAATGGCCAGTTCGTCCAACACTTAGAAAAATTTTCTTGAAATGTTGATTTGCCGAGCTTAGATCTCTGCAAATGGCCAGTTCGTCCAACACTTAGAAAAATTTTCTTGAAATAGTGATTTGCCGAGCTTAGATCTCTGCAAATGGCCAGTTCGTCCAACACTTAGAAAAATTTTCTTGAAATGTTGATTTGCCGAGCTTAGATCTCTGCAAATGGCCAGTTCGTCCAACACTTAGAAAAATTTTCTTGAAATGTTGATTTGCCGAGCTTAGATCTCTGCAAATGGCCAGTTCGTCCAACACTTAGAAAAATTTTCTTGAAATGTTGATTTGCCGAGCTTAGATCTCTGCAAATGGCCAGTTCGTCCAACACTTAGAAAAATTTTCTTGAAATGTTGATTTGCCGAGCTTAGATCTCTGCAAATGGCCAGTTCGTCCAACACTTAGAAAAATTTTCTTGAAATAGTGATTTGCCGAGCTTAGATCTCTGCAAATGGCCAGTTCGTCCAACACTTAGAAAAATTTTCTTGAAATGTTGATTTGCCGAGCTTAGATCTCTGCAAATGGCCAGTTCGTCCAACACTTAGAAAAATTTTCTTGAAATGTTGATTTGCCGAGCTTAGATCTCTGCAAATGGCCAGTTCGTCCAACACTTAGAAAAATTTTCTTGAAATGTTGATTTGCCGAGCTTAGATCTCTGCAAATGGCCAGTTCGTCCAACACTTAGAAAAATTTTCTTGAAATAGTGATTTGCCGAGCTTAGATCTCTGCAAATGGCCAGTTCGTCCAACACTTAGAAAAATTTTCTTGAAATGTTGATTTGCCGAGCTTAGATCTCTGCAAATGGCCAGTTCGTCCAACACTTAGAAAAATTTTCTTGAAATGTTGATTTGCCGAGCTTAGATCTCTGCAAATGGCCAGTTCGTCCAACACTTAGAAAAATTTTCTTGAAATGTTGATTTGCCGAGCTTAGATCTCTGCAAATGGCCAGTTCGTCCAACACTTAGAAAAATTTTCTTGAAATGTTGATTTGCCGAGCTTAGATCTCTGCAAATGGCAAGTTCGTCCAACACTTAGAAAAATTTTCTTGAAATGTTGATTTGCCGAGCTTAGATCTCTGCAAATGGCCAGTTCGTCCAACACTTAGAAAAATTTTCTTGAAATGTTGATTTGCCGAGCTTAGATCTCTGCAAATGGCCAGTTCGTCCAACACTTAGAAAAATTTTCTTGAAATGTTGATTTGCCGAGCTTAGATCTCTGCAAATGGCCAGTTCGTCCAACACTTAGAAAAATTTTCTTGAAATGTTGATTTGCCGAGCTTAGATCTCTGCAAATGGCCAGTTCGTCCAACACTTAGAAAAATTTTCTTGAAATGTTGATTTGCCGAGCTTAGATCTCTGCAAATGGCCAGTTCGTCCAACACTTAGAAAAATTTTCTTGAAATGTTGATTTGCCGAGCTTAGATCTCTGCAAATGGCCAGTTCGTCCAACACTTAGAAAAATTTTCTTGAAATGTTGATTTGCCGAGCTTAGATCTCTGCAAATGGCCAGTTCGTCCAACACTTAGAAAAATTTTCTTGAAATGTTGATTTGCCGAGCTTAGATCTCTGCAAATGGCCAGTTCGTCCAACACTTAGAAAAATTTTCTTGAAATGTTGATTTGCCGAGCTTAGATCTCTGCAAATGGCCAGTTCGTCCAACACTTAGAAAAATTTTCTTGAAATGTTGATTTGCCGAGCTTAGATCTCTGCAAATGGCCAGTTCGTCCAACACTTAGAAAAATTTTCTTGAAATGTTGATTTGCCGAGCTTAGATCTCTGCAAATGGCCAGTTCGTCCAACACTTAGAAAAATTTTCTTGAAATGTTGATTTGCCGAGCTTAGATCTCTGCAAATGGCCAGTTCGTCCAACACTTAGAAAAATTTTCTTGAAATGTTGATTTGCCGAGCTTAGATCTCTGCAAATGGCCAGTTCGTCCAACACTTAGAAAAATTTTCTTGAAATGTTGATTTGCCGAGCTTAGATCTCTGCAAATGGCCAGTTCGTCCAACACTTAGAAAAATTTTCTTGAAATGTTGATTTGCCGAGCTTAGATCTCTGCAAATGGCCAGTTCGTCCAACACTTAGAAAAATTTTCTTGAAATGTTGATTTGCCGAGCTTAGATCTCTGCAAATGGCCAGTTCGTCCAACACTTAGAAAAATTTTCTTGAAATGTTGATTTGCCGAGCTTAGATCTCTGCAAATGGCCAGTTCGTCCAACACTTAGAAAAATTTTCTTGAAATGTTGATTTGCCGAGCTTAGATCTCTGCAAATGGCCAGTTCGTCCAACACTTAGAAAAATTTTCTTGAAATGTTGATTTGCCGAGCTTAGATCTCTGCAAATGGCCAGTTCGTCCAACACTTAGAAAAATTTTCTTGAAATGTTGATTTGCCGAGCTTAGATCTCTGCAAATGGCCAGTTCGTCCAACACTTAGAAAAATTTTCTTGAAATGTTGATTTGCCGAGCTTTTTTTTTTTTTTTTTTTTTTTTTTTTTTTTTTTTTTTTTTTTTTTTTTTTTTTTTTTTTTTTTTTTTTTTTTTTTTTTTTTTTTTTTTTTTTTTTTTTTTTTTTTTACGATTGTATATTTTTATAGTTTCTTATTTTTATCACTTAACTTACTTTTAAAGTTTTTTTTTTTTTTTTTTTTTTTTTTTTTTTTTTTTTTTTTTTTTTTTTTTTTTTTTTTTTTTTTTTTTTTTTTTTTTTTTTTTTTTTTTTTTTTTTTTTTTTTTTTTTTTTTTTTTTTTTTTTTTTTTTTTTTTTTTTTTTTTTTTTTTTTTTTTTTTTTTTTTTTTTTTTTTTTTTTTTTTTTTTTTTTTTTTTTTTTTTTTTTTTTTTTTTTTTTTTTTTTTTTTTTTTTTTTTTTTTTTTTTTTTTTTTTTTTTTTTTTTTTTTTTTTTTTTTTTTTTTTTTTTTTTTTTTTTTTTTTTTTTTTTTTTTTTTTTTTTTTTTTTTTTTTTTTTTTTTTTTTTTTTTTTTTTTTTTTTTTTTTTTTTTTTTTTTTTTTTTTTTTTTTTTTTTTTTTTTTTTTTTTTTTTTTTTTTTTTTTTTTTTTTTTTTTTTTTTTTTTTTTTTTTTTTTTTTTTTTTTTTTTTTTTTTTTTTTTTTTTTTTTTTTTTTTTTTTTTTTTTTTTTTTTTTTTTTTTTTTTTTTTTTTTTTTTTTTTTTTTTTTTTTTTTTTTTTTTTTTTTTTTTTTTTTTTTTTTTTTTTTTTTTTTTTTTTTTTTTTTTTTTTTTTTTTTTTTTTTTTTTTTTTTTTTTTTTTTTTTTTTTTTTTTTTTTTTTTTTTTTTTTTTTTTTTTTTTTTTTTTTTTTTTTTTTTTTTTTTTTTTTTTTTTTTTTTTTTTTTTTTTTTTTTTTTTTTTTTTTTTTTTTTTTTTTTTTTTTTTTTTTTTTTTTTTTTTTTTTTTTTTTTTTTTTTTTTTTTTTTTTTTTTTTTTTTTTTTTTTTTTTTTTTTTTTTTTTTTTTTTTTTTTTTTTTTTTTTTTTTTTTTTTTTTTTTTTTTTTTTTTTTTTTTTTTTTTTTTTTTTTTTTTTTTTTTTTTTTTTTTTTTTTTTTTTTTTTTTTTTTTTTTTTTTTTTTTTTTTTTTTTTTTTTTTTTTTTTTTTTTTTTTTTTTTTTTTTTTTTTTTTTTTTTTTTTTTTTTTTTTTTTTTTTTTTTTTTTTTTTTTTTTTTTTTTTTTTTTTTTTTTTTTTTTTTTTTTTTTTTTTTTTTTTTTTTTTTTTTTTTTTTTTTTTTTTTTTTTTTTTTTTTTTTTTTTTTTTTTTTTTTTTTTTTTTTTTTTTTTTTTTTTTTTTTTTTTTTTTTTTTTTTTTTTTTTTTTTTTTTTTTTTTTTTTTTTTTTTTTTTTTTTTTTTTTTTTTTTTTTTTTTTTTTTTTTTTTTTTTTTTTTTTTTTTTTTTTTTTTTTTTTTTTTTTTTTTTTTTTTTTTTTTTTTTTTTTTTTTTTTTTTTTTTTTTTTTTTTTTTTTTTTTTTTTTTTTTTTTTTTTTTTTTTTTTTTTTTTTTTTTTTTTTTTTTTTTTTTTTTTTTTTTTTTTTTTTTTTTTTTTTTTTTTTTTTTTTTTTTTTTTTTTTTTTTTTTTTTTTTTTTTTTTTTTTTTTTTTTTTTTTTTTTTTTTTTTTTTTTTTTTTTTTTTTTTTTTTTTTTTTTTTTTTTTTTTTTTTTTTTTTTTTTTTTTTTTTTTTTTTTTTTTTTTTTTTTTTTTTTTTTTTTTTTTTTTTTTTTTTTTTTTTTTTTTTTTTTTTTTTTTTTTTTTTTTTTTTTTTTTTTTTTTTTTTTTTTTTTTTTTTTTTTTTTTTTTTTTTTTTTTTTTTTTTTTTGTTTTCCCAACACAAACAGTTGTCAAGTACTAAAAATGGTTTCAACACGTCAGATCACGATATCAAGTAGTTTAAAAACACTCGAGTATCATCACGTGTCACATAAATTGACCAAGTATTTGTAACGTTATGAAAATTCATGAAGGTGTAAGGCCCTTCATGGTCATAGCCCCCTTGGTCTTTAACACACCATCATTGTCCAAGCACAATTTACACTATGCCCCCTTCCATATTAACAATGTTATATTCTAAGTACAAAGTTACATAAGGTATACAAATCAACTACTACAAATTATATTTCTAACAGAGTTGATCTGGTCAAGACCACCTGAACTACCACCTAGACTTTCAACCAGATGTACAAAGAAAAACCTCCATGAAGGTGTAAGGCCCTTCATGGTCATAGCCCCCTTGGTCTTTAACACACCATCATTGTCCAAGCACTCCTTATGACCCATCTCAAGGAGTACTTGACGAAAATTTATATTCGAGGCTAAGACAACTGGAGACTCACCCTCTCTCCAGTAATTGAGGTGAAGAGCATCCCTCAACACTTCTACATCCAAAGTACATTTGATTGTTCCATCCTTTAACGTGAAACTGATGGATGAACAATCAGAAGAAAGTGTGGCAGTGAACCAGAACTCACACAAGTAATCATGATACATCTTGCGTGGGTTCCTGGTGAATAAGGGTCCTATTGGAGAATCCTTTAAAAACTTTCTGATTCTACCAATAAGGGTTTTAGACCCTTGAGAGCCTTGTAGGCTAGCCAAAGGATTGTTTGGGTTTAATTTTAGGGCTGCACTATAAGGAGCACCAGGTGCCTGGGAGACATCTGGTGAGGGATTGTATGGAGCAGTCAAGAGATTTACATCTCTTGAACGGGAAGATTTAGGTGCCATGAATGAAATTGAAATTTAGGAATTTTTAGGGTTTTGATTTGAGAAGCAAAGAGAAGAATGAAGCAGTGATTTATGATTGGAAGTAAATGAAGAGAGTAAATGAAGAGAATGAAAAAGAAAGTAAATGAGTTATGAAGTAAATAAGGGTATTTATAAGGGGATTCAAGATAAATGAAGAGAGTAAATGAAGAGAGTAAATGAAGAGAGTAAATGAAGAGAGTAAATGAAGAGAGTAAATGAAGAGAGTAAAGAAGAGAGAAATGAAGAGTATTTATTGGGAGTAAATGAAGAGAGTAAATGAAGAGAATGAAAAAGAAAGTAAATGTGTTATGAAGTAAATAAGGGTATTTATAAGGGGATTCAAGATCCCAATGTAAACCCACAAATCATATTTTATTAAACCAAAACATTTTCGAAGATATTTTGAAAATAAAATATAATTTTCCATGTAAGCATTAAATGTTACCATGTCAGCATTAAATGCTACGACGGCTTACTTTACCCATGACCCCACTCGCTTTTTGTTTTCCCAACACAAACAGTTGTCAAGTACTAAAAATGGTTTCAACACGTCAGATCACGATATCAAGTAGTTTAAAAACACTCGAGTATCATCACGTGTCACATAAATTGACCAAGTATTTGTAACGTTATGAAAATTAGACAAAGACCGAACCTGGTAACTGGAGGATCAATCCAGTACCAGTTCCAACTGAAGAGTTCTCCAGTTGCATTTTCAAACAAAAACGAATTTTAGTCAGAAAATTGTTTTGAGTCTTTCCCCCTAAAATGATGATCCAGATATCAATTAGTGCCAAGATAGTATCACAAAGGCGTTCGATAGCCTGGCGAGCAAAGATAATCTGGACCTCCTCAACTGGAGAACTTCATCAGTGTCACTGACGCGTTCAATAACAAAGAAAGCTCCAGTTAAGGGTTTAGCATTCCCAGTTCGCTGATGAGATGTTTAAAAGTTTTCTCATCGAGAGGTTTAGTAAAAACATCAGCTAACTGTTTGTCAGTGGGGATGAAATGAATTTCAATATCACCTTTCATAACATGATCACGAATAAAATGATACCTGATGTCAATATGCTTTGTTTTTGAGTGCATCACTGGATTGTGAGAGATAGCAATTGCACTGGTGTTGTCACAAAAGATTGGGGTCTTGGTATACTTCTGACCATAATCTAGTAACTGGTTTTTGATCCAGAGAATCTGGGCACAACAACTGGCCGCAGAAATGTACTCTGCCTCAGCAGTGGACATAGAGACTGAAGTCTGCTTCTTGCTGGTCCAACTCACCAGTTTTCCTCCAAGGAAATGACAACCACCAGTTGTGGATTTTCTATCAATCTTACAACCTGCATGATCAGAATCTGAATAACCCATTAGATCTAATCCTGAGCCTTTGGGGTACCAAAGACCAAGATTAGGACACCCTTTCAGGTATCTAAAGATACGCTTTACAGCGTGCAAATGTGATTCTTTAGGGTTAGCCTGAAACCTGGCACATAAACATGTTGCAAACATTATATCTGGTCGACTGGCAGTTAAGTACATCAGTGAACCAACCATACCTCTATAGTCAGTTATGTTAACTGGTTTGCCAGTTGGGTCAGAGTCCAAATTCAATGGTGCTGCAATAGGTGTGTTTTTCGATGGGATTGAATCATATTTGTATTTTCTTAACAAATCTCTGACATATTTTCCTTGGTTTATGAAAATTCCATTTTCAGTTTGCTTAATCTGAAGACCTAAGAAAAATGTTAATTCACCCATTAAACTCATCTCATACTCAGATGACATGATTTTAGAAAACTTTTTACACATTGCATCATCAGTTGAACCAAAAATAATGTCATCAACATAAATTTGTACCAATAAGATATTACCTCTTTCTTTCAAGATAAACAAGGTATTATCTATTGCACCTCTTTGAAAGCCATTTTTAAGAAGATGTTTAGTTAAAGTATCATACCAGGCTCTTGGGGCTTGTCTTAGACCATACAATGCTTTGTTCAGTCTATAAACCCAATGAGGATGCTTCTCATCGATGAAACCTGGAGTCTGCTTAACATAAACTTCTTCTTCCAATGTTCCATTAAGGAACGCACTTTTGACATCCATCTGGAAGACCTTGAACTGCAGATGGGCTGCATAAGCCAAGAATATTCTAATGGCTTCAAGTCTTGCAACTGGAGCAAAAGTCTCATCAAAGTCAACGCCCTCTGCTTGACAATAACCCTGGGCAACTAATCTGGCCTTGTTTCTTACAACATGGCCATCTTCATCCATTTTATTTCGGTAGACCCATCTGGTACCAATAGGTTCTTTCTTTAACCCTGGTGGACAAGGAACAAGCTCCCAAACATTGTTCCTTTCAAACTGGAGGAGCTCTTCTTGCATAGCTTCCACCCAGCTTGGGTCTGCCATAGCCTCGTCAATCTTCTTTGGTTCAATTAAAGATAAGAAGGTGACGTTTAAGCATTGCTCACTGGTGGCTCTTCTAGTCTGAACCCCACTAGTTGGATTACCCACAATTTGTTCAATTGGGTGGGCTTTAGTCCATCTAGTGTATTGACTAGGCTGGTGAACTACAATATCAGTGCAAGTCACCTGGCGATCTTCTTCAGTTGCAACAGCATCTGGAGAAGGATCAGTCCAAACAACTTCTACATCCTCATCAGAGTCAATGAGGTCTCGATTGGCATCATGAAATTCCTCAGTTGAAGGTATTTCACGAGTAACTGGAGAAGTAGGTGCTTGAACTGGTGCTGATATTGGAGTGGCACGTACATCTGATCCAATCACCAATTCTTGTGGTAAGTTAAAATTGATGGAGGGATAAAATGATGTGTCACTAGTGCTTTTCTTCTTCTTGACTGGTTCCAGTTTGTTGTAACTGGAAGCATCTTCTGGTGAAACAACTGACCGATGAACTTGGTCAGTTTCACCAAAGTTGATTGGAATGACTGGAGAAATATCAAGGCTTGGTCTCTTGTTGATTGCTTCAGTTGATTCATCGAATGTGACATGAATTGTCTCATGCACCTTTTGGAGTCTATAATTATAAACTCTAAAGGCCTTTCGAATATCTGAATAGCCTAAAAATACCCCTTCATCAGCTTTTGCATCAAACTTTCCAAGCTGACTGGAATCGTTCAGTATATAAACTGGACAACCAAATACATGGAAATATCCAATATTTGGTTTTCGATTCCTGAGTACTTCGTAGGCAGTCTTCTTATGTCTCTTGATGTAGACTGACCGGTTTTGGGTGTGACAAGCAGTTGCAACTGCCTCAGCCCAAAAACTGGTGGGAAGACCAGATTCAGATAGCATGCTTCTGGCCGCTTCTATCAGTGTACGATTCTTTCTTTCCACAACTCCATTTTGCTCTGGAGAGTGAACTGATGAGAAGTTTTGAGAAATGCCAGTGTCAGTGCAAAATGTTTCAAGTACCTTATTTTGGAATTCAGTACCATTATCACTTCGCAACTGACAAACTTTTCGAGTGTACTTGAGCTCAATTCTTTTGATAAGTGAGATGATTTCAGCAGGTGCATCACTTTTGGATCTGATGAATACCACCCAGCAATATCTGGTGAATTCATCAACCACAACTAGAGTGTATTTCTTTCCAGCTCTAGTTTGAACATTCACTGGACCAAAAAGATCCATATGAAGCATGTGAAGAGGTTCAGTGATGCTAAAATTTTGCCTAGTTTTGAAACTGGCTCTCTTCTGCTTACCCATCTCACACCCTGGACATGGCTTTTCCTTATTGAAGGAAATCTGGGGTATCCCATCAACCAGTTGTTTGCGAGACAACTTGTTAATGTTCTTGAAATTAAGGTGGGATAACCTTTTATGCCATAGCCAGTTGGTGTCCTCATCAGCTTTGGTATAGAAACATTGCTCTTTTGGAGCTGGTTCCATATCCATGATGTACACATTCCCTTTTCTTGGTGCAATCATCACCACTTTCCAATCCTTGTTAAATATGGTGCCTTGTGCAATATCGAACAATACTCTGAAGCCATCATCGCAAAGTTGGCTTACACTGATCAAGTTATATTTCAAACCATTCACAAATGCAACTCTTTTGAATTCGACTTGTCCATTATTGAGCACACCATATCCTTCAGTCTTTCCAGATTGATCGTTACCAAACGTCACTGTCGGTCCATCTTGGACAGTGAACTCTTCCAGTAGGGGCTTACATCCGGTCATAGTCCGGCCAGCAGCGCTGTCCAGATACCAGATATTTTTCTTTCGATCGCCCTACACACACACAAAAATCATTAGTTATTTTTGTGAACCCATCTTTTCTTGATGGGTCCACTGGACTTCTCTACAGAAGCCACAGTTGATTGTTGAGGTGTTGAACTGGAGGCTACATCTGGAGCATTATCACCAGCTCCAGGTGCAGAAGTAAAAACGATTGGTATTTGATACTTACTCACCTTAAGTTTACCAGATTTTGTTCCAGATGGAACATTCTTTTGTTTAGGTACAGAAGGAGTGATTTAATGTTTTGTTTTAAAACTGGAGGTGGTGAACCTCCTTCCAGATTGTTAATCCGGGCAGTGCAACTCTGAACCTGCCGAGACAAAAGTTGGAGTTGCCTTTCCAGATTAACCAAAACATTGTTTTGTTCAGGCAGTTGAACCTTGGACATTGGTTCAACTGGGGATTTAGTCTGTCGGGTCTTGGGCTCCTTAGACTTATGAGGTAAAGGCTTGTTAACAGTGGCCTTTTTGACTGGAGCTTTAGCCTGTTTGGCTCCAGTTTTAACCTCAATGGGGGTGGTCTCATTGGTTTCAGTTTCAACAGCTTCAGGTTGATCATAAGGTGTTTCAACCTGGAGAGCTGGAGGCAATGCATGAAGATCTGGTATAAGAGCTGCCATCTCCAGATCTTCAGATTTCCATGCATTTTTCTGGGCATCGATAGTTCTTGAAAATGCATCATAGTTTTTGCCAGATGCTTTTACCCAGGACTTGATAATCTTTTGAGCTTTTTCAAAATCACAAGACAGTTTTTGATTATCAAGTTCTAAAGCCTCAATCTTTAAAACTGACTCCTTGAGAGCCAACTGGACACTTTGCAAATCATTCAGTTGTGGTTTGACATTGTTCAGTTCAATTAAGATAGTGTCTAAATATCTTTCACTATCAGCTCTAACAGTTTCTACAAATGCCAAATCACCACTTAATGATTCAGCCAGGTCCAGTTTTAATTCAGGGTCAACCTGGTGATCATAATCACATACCTTTTTCAGTATGATGTCCACCCATCTTCCAGAGACGACATCATCTTTCACCACATGCTGCTGTTGTTGTTGATCTTCCAAGGCCATGAAACACATGTCCCTTTCCTCTTCTTCATCCTCAGATGAGTCATCAGAGTACTCCCATTTTCCCTCAGTTTGTGCTATTAAGCACTGATCCTTTTCCTTTTGCATGGACAGGAGGGCAATCTGGGCCTTAAGCTGCTTGTATTTAGCTTTGTAGCTATCATCAGGCCGATTGTAATTTGGGACAGAGGGGCCAGTTTGGTTATTCAACTGACTAGATCTGCATTCCTTCATAAAATGACCTTTCTTGCCACACTTATAGCATGTAAGATTGGTCTTATCCAGAGAGCTGGAGCTGGAAGCATTGTTGGGGCCATTAAATCTTTTAGATTTATGCTTAAACCTATTAAAGGTTTTAGCAATCATGGCGACCAGATCATCATCGTCAGTTTCATCATAACCTTCACTGTTTTCAGTGGTCAGCCCAGAGTTTAAGAAACTGTTCAACATCTCCTTCATCGAGTGTGCCTGGACACTCTCAGCAGACATTAAAGCAGCACAAGGTCGCTCAATTGCATTAGCAACCTAGGGACTCTGAGCATGGTTCATGGCATCTTGCTCAGCCACAAGTCTTGCAGCATTATTATCTTCAGTGAATCTGAAGGCTCCATAGAGCGATGCAAGAGTGTGAGAGTGCAAGGTTTTACCTTGTCTCAAGACAAGAACCATGTTTTCCCATTTGGAAGGAAGAATATCACAAAACTTCTCAAGAAGAATATCTTTATCCTTCTCTACACCCAAACCTCTCAACTGATTGATGAGGCTAGAAAATCTGGTATATGTACTAGTTAAACTTTCATTGGGCAAGGCAAAGAAGGATTCATACTTCTTGTTCAAGGCAACTTTTCTGGTGACAATTGTGTCATCACCTCCTTCAAATTGAATCACTAATTCATCCCACATAGACTTGGCACTGGGAAACAACACAAGTGTTGGAATTAGGTCTTCAGGGACAGCCCCAAGGATCATGTTTTTCAGTCTGGTGTCCAAGTCCACCAGTCTGCGATCCTCATCAGACCAATGGTCTTCTGGCTTTCCCTTGAGCCTCTTCTTCCAGTTGGATCAAGAAGAGGACTCACCCCAATAGACATAGGTATATATGGTCCATCCTTAAGGATTTTCAACATATACCTCTCAATACCACCAAAATGCAGCAGCATTCTAGCTTTCCATGTACCAAAGGTCTCACTGTTTCCATCAAATTTTGGAACAGGAGTGTTTGAGTAATGTACATGGACGTGGTTTGGGGTAGAAGGAGGAGGAGGGTTGGTGTTAACATTTTGAAAAGGTGGTGCATTAGTGTTCGACGGGTTTTCACCTGAACCAGAACCATCTCCACCTTCAGTAGTGTTCATCTTTGTAGATCTAGGCAAGTTTATTAGCCTTCTGCTCTGATACCACTTGTAAGTCCCAACTTATTAGATGGTACTACTGAAGACACCTCTATGTCGATGGTGGAGTTACTTTGCAATATACTTGCTAAACTGGAGACGACCAGTTAGATAAGTATATACCAAGTTCTAGATAGATTACTTATATAAAAGACAATAAGTAAAGAACAATGCAATAATACAAATAACTTGTAAACAATCTTGATGAGACAATATGTAGTTTTCAAAGTGTAATTTATTTATTGATATTAAACAAATTACAAGGTTGATGCGGAACCAAGATAATACACGAATGTAAATATCCTAACAACCTATGAAATACAATTGATCTATACTCGGAATTTCTCTTCAACAATCGAAACACTTAAAGTAGTGAAATGTTCCTTTTAGCGATTGAGAGAATATTGCACAAGTTCACCAAGAATATTGCAGGTTTGCAAAGTATGAAGTTATTCGTTTGTGTGTGAAGTAACTTTGTGAGAACGAATACTTATGTTTCTTGGTTGTGCAATGACTTGTATTTATAGGCAAAGTTAACATTGGGATGTTAACTTTAGCCGTACAAATGTGGTTGGAAGCATTTAAGGAATAGCATTTAATTCCTTAAAAAGTGTTGTAAAGTCGCATGTTACAGTGACTTTACACAACCACCTTTATGTACCTTTTAATACTTAAATAATAAGATAAGGCTTATTATCCGGGTAAAGGTACATAAAGTATACAAGTCAATTCCTCGTAATCAGTGTAAAGCTTTGTAAGGGCTTTCCACTGATGGTCTCCAGTTTGTAACTGACTAGAATGTCAACTGGGCTTCGCTGCCATTGTCATTCTCTTTCTTCCATTTGTTGTCTTCGACTTCAACTGGAATGTTTCTTCAATTTGGTCAGTTCTCAACTGGAGGAAGTCTTCAGTTGCGTAACTGTACGGTGCAACTGGACTTCAATATATTTCTCGACAAATCTTCTTGGTCACCAGTTTACTGGTCACCAGGTGCAACTGGTGAACTGGTCAGTGTGAACTGGTGACTGGCCAGTTCCAGATGAACTGGACCTAACATAAACCTGTTAAAGGTTTTAGAAATCATGGCGACCAGGTCATCATCGTCAGTTTCACGACAATCATCACTGATTTCAGTGGTCAGGCCAGAGTTCAAGAAACTATTTAACATCTCCTTCATAGAATGTGACTGGACACTCTCAGTTGACATTAAAGCAGCACAAGGTTTCTCAGTTAAACTAGCAACCTTGGAACTCTGAGCATGGTTTAAATCATCCTGCTCAGCCACAATCCTTTGAGCATTATTATCTTCAGTGAATCTGAAGGCTCCATAAAGAGATTCTAGAGTGTGACTGTGCAGGGTCTTACCTTGTCTAAGGACAAGAACCATGTTTGCCCATTTGGAAAGGAGAATATCATAAAACTTCTCAATAAGAATATCATTATCCTTCTCTACACCCAAGCCTCTCAATTGATTTATCAAGTTAGTAAATCTGGTATAAGTACCAGTCAGACTTTCATTGGGAAGAGCAAAGAAGGATTCATACTTCTTGTTTAAAGTAACTTTTCTGGTGACAATGGTATCATCACCACCCTCAAACTGGAGAACTAGTTCATCCCACATAGCTTTTGCACTGGGGAACAACACAAGGGTTGGAATTAATTCTCCAGGAATAGCCCCAAAGATCGTATTCTTGAGCTTGGTGTCCAAGTCAACAAGCCTACGATCCTTATCAGACCAATGCTCTTCAGGCTTCTCCCTACTACCTCTTATTGATCCAGTTAGGTCAAGAATTGGACTACCTCCAAGGGTTGTAGGTATATATGGTCCATCTTTAAGGATTTTCAACATATACCTCTCAATCCCACCAAAATGCAAAAGCATCCTGGCTTTCCATGTGCCAAAAGTCTCACTGCTTCCATCGAATTTTGGAACAGGAGTGTTAGAATAATGCACATGGACGTTGGAGTTACAGTAGGAGGAGGAGGAGGATGAGCAGAATTAACATTTTAAATAGGAGGTTGATTATTAACATTTTCATCACGACCAGAACCATTATCACCTTCAGTAGTAGACATCGAAGCAGATCAAGGCAAGTATATTAGCGCTCTACTCTGATACCACTTGTAAGTCCCAATTTAATCGATGGTACAACTGAAGACACATCTATGATAATGGTGAGAGTCTTTGCAATATGTTCACTGGACTCGACTGGAGGCAGTACCAGTGAACTATATACCAAGTTAATCTGGAGGATTACTTATAAAGGTGACAACTTAATAAGTAAAAGACAATGCAATAAATAAATACTGTAAATTAAATCTGGATAGACCAAGTTGTAATTTTTAAAGTGTAATTTAGGTTGTTCCGAAACCAAGATAATACAAAATGTAAATATCCTAACAACCTATGAAATACAATGATCTAATACTTGGAAATTCTCTTGTCAATCGAAACACTTAAAGTTGTGAAATGTTCCTTTTTGCGATTGAGAGAATATTGCACAAGTTCTCCAAGAATATGCAAAGTCAGGTTATGCAAAGGTTCTTTTCTTGGTTGTGTAAAGGCCTCTATTTATAGGCAAAAGTTGACATTGGGATGTCAACCTTGCCGTACAAATGTGGTTGAGAGCATTTAAGGAAGTGTATTTAATTCCTTGAACATGCTTGATAAAGTAAGACATAAAGTAACTTTATCCAACCTACTTTACATGCTTTTGTACTTTAATCACAGACAAAGGGGATTGTCTGGATAATAGCATGTAAAGTAAAAAGTTCTTCCTCGTAATCAGTGTAAAGCTTTGTAAGTACTTTACATGATGCTCTCCAGTCTTGATCTGGGTAAAACGTTCACTGGGCTTCGCTGCCATGTACGTTTTCTTCCTTCCACTTGTTGTCTTTGACTTCAATTGGAATATCTTCAATCCTGGTCATCTCAACTGGAGTGAAGCTCCAGTGGCATTAACTGTACACTGGCCATTGGACTTCAACTATTTCTGGACAAGTCATCTGGTCTCCAAATGTAACTGGAGACGTTCCAGTTTCGCTGTAAACTGGACCTAACAAAGCAAAACTTGAACAAAACTTCACGAATCGATTGAATCTTGGGGAAACTTTGCTTAGAGGGGGAGGGGAATCGGCTAGGGCACACACACACTCACGTATGAACAGTTGTGAGACAATTAGGGATGCCTAATTGCCCTTAAACCCCTGGCCATCAACTTTAAATCTTACACTTAGGACCCCTTAACTTCTAAACATGACTTTCTTTGCTTAATTCGCTTACCGGGAGACTTAACAACTTAACAAACACTTCACTACTTACATTTACTTTAATTATGTCCATTTATCATACTTTAATCATTTTAATATTATAAACCGAAGAATATAATCACATAATCCCATTTAGGGCGCATAAACTTAACGAAACTTAACTTTAACTAACGGAAAGTCAAATAGTCAAACTTGAAAAGTTTAAGATGTTACATTTTGAGAAAGACCTTTAAAATTCACTTGCTAATTTGAATTTCATAAAAAAAAATAATGATACCAAATATACATTTTTAGATCATTGTCAGCAAAAGATTAAAATGTTCATTTATATGAATTGTTTCACATGTAAAGATTTTATACAACTTTAACTTGCTAAATTAAAGTAAGGTGAATAACATTATATCCAACATATTTTTACAAAGATTTTTTTTTTGAACATTCCATGGAAGAATCATTCATCCCCATTGGTCTCTACTCCCATTTTAGGATGAATGCCACCATAGGGATTACATGAAAAACCCCCAATAACATGTCAAACAACACAACAACTTATTAAGGGTAAAATCTTCATATTCTTAGGTTTGAACCAAGGTCTTCGTA
>CM067171.1:124243770-124270309 GCA_034093135.1 Erigeron breviscapus | reverse complement strand
TATAAGCTCGGTTTGCATCACATATAATTTAGGTGTCCACATTACCTAAACATCATCACATATTCATCTTTTACGTTTGGGCCCTTAAACGTGCACGTGTCATGGCAACTTAATAAGTCTAGTGAACTAGATGAACAAGCCATGTAATCATGCACACTTCACATATCATCAACATATATCACATTTCAATTCATCTCAAGGCATTACATAGCATTTCATAGCATATCATTACATCTCATATCATTGCATAACATTTCATAGCATATCATTATCTCATATCATTACATGACATTTCATAGCATATCATTACATCTCATATCATTTCATATCATAGGGACTGCATTTCAGGCCTCAATAGTCATGTACATAGCCCATATCACCTCCCGTGTAACCCCGAATACCCATAAGCAATCAAGATAACATTTGGGAAGTTATTATATGAAAACCATGTTGTAACACCCCAACATGGCGGAATCATGGGGTATCACTTAGAAAAGCACAGCACGACATGGGAATTATGTATAGTCAAACTATATGAAAACATAGGATTGAAACAATCCTTAAACTTGTACAAACGTATACAATCATCAACATTCATCGAAATACATGTTCAATCAATAATAAAAGGCAATTCAATCGATAGCAGTTGATCCTAAAAGTAACCCATAAAAGGGAAGTAAGGATCATGGATCCAGAAAGTCCAAAGCTAGTCCAATCCTAAAGTTGGTGAGTTCGTAGGGACAAGTAACAGGAAACAAGTATGTATCGGGATAACAACCGTTAACGATAAGCGAGGATTAGGATATCTAATCATGTCCAAAGAAAACCCTAAAAGGTTTCACATTAGCACAGTTCAATACAATCAACGTTTCAATATCAATATCATTATACAATACACCATTAAACATTAACCAATTATGTCATGTTTAGTACAACGAGGACATTGTACAATTTAAGTGTGGGGGGATGGAATAGGAAAAACCCGTCGTTTAGTTGCTTGATAAATATAAGTTTTCTACTACTTAATTCATGCAAATTTAAAATTTTTCTTGTGTCTGAAAAACATTTTGAGAAAATAAACTTTGCAAGTAGACAAAAGATGACGATAACTAAGCAACATTAGCTTTGGTAGATGAACGGTTAGTTAGGACTGTTAGTTTAACTATAGATTTGTGGCTGTTCATTTTTCCAAATGGATTAGAGCTTAGACTGAAACTGAATGCGATTATGTTTGCCATAGCACATTTAACCGGACTTTAATATGCCTAGCAATTAGAGCTATCTAGTCATTAGTATAGGTGTATTAATTGGACTTAATTATATACGTGTTGTGTAGGAACTAGTTTAGACGTATGGTTCGCCTTAATTCTTACACTATTACTTGTAAACTAGTTGCATGCGGAGTAAGTGTATGAGTCATCTGGGGTCTCTGATAATGTCTATTGCATGAATAATATAGTAATCTTAAGAAAAGGCAATCAGTAGATTAATAAAAAGAGTTTAAAGAACTATTAACGAGTAAAATCTATACGCATCAAGTTATGTCGCTTTGCGCGTGGGGAACCACCGACCTGTCACCACTGTCTTAATGTAACGTATAAACTCTAACCATTAGTTGAGTTATGTCGCTTTGCGCGTGGGGAACCACCAACCTGTCACCGCTGTCTCAACTATCAAAGATGATAATATCGTATAATTGCTTTAGTGTTTAGCAAGTGAGCATGACTGTAGTGTGAGAGTATGTCTAAGTAGTGACTCACAAGTACACAAACAATGAAATATAAATGCCTTGCTAGTAGCTAGTAGATCTGATTGCTATACAAACTTTAATTAAGTGCTTAACTAGTCAGCAGAAGGAAGTAAGATTGAGTTGTAGGACATGTGGAATTATAGAACGGTTTTAGAGGTATTAACACGAATATAAGGTTAACTTTTAGTTTTTAATTAACTGATTATCTTGCCTCTAGCTATAGCTTACTGATTTTGTCTAAAGCTTTCTCAAATCATTTTTGCATGACTAATCTTTCAAATGTTTAATAAAGTAGAATAACTTGAACACTTAAGTTGTCCGCTCATCATTGATTTATTTTCTTGGACTATTTGCTTGAGGACAAGCAAAGACTTAAGTGTGGGGGTTATGATGAGCGTTCATTTTGTGATAAAAACCCCTATCGAAAGGCTTCATTTCAATGTCTAAATGAGTCAATATTCTGGAACTATCGATACTTAATGAATTCCATGTTTACGCAGGTTCACGGAAGATGCGAGTGAGGGTAAATGGCATCAAGTGACTCAAGATGAAGGCCTATGAAGTTACAAGACACAAGGAGGTAATTCAGGAGCCAAACGAAGCGAAACGAGAAGCAGCAGGAGCTGCCAGCGCCGCTAGAGTCAATCCATCTCCGCTGGGAAGCTCAGTTCAGCAGACCGACCTATTCACCTATTTAAGCCGAAGCATCCCTCAAAACCCTAAGAGAGAGCCGATTCAGCAGCCCTAGCCACCCACATCAAACCCTAGGTCGACTTTGCAGATTCCAAGGAGCTTTTGGAGCTTCTAACACCTTCCGATCTTCATCCTCAACCTAGATCTACTCTTTTATTTTACTTTCAGTTGGTAAACAATGTCTTTCATCTTTTCAGACTTTGTTAATCCTTTAATAATGGTAGGCTAGTAGGCTGAATACTTGTTTGGATCGATGTGATCATGTAGACGTTTATCTATTTTAATTTATTTGTTAGATCTGTTGGAGTGTGTTTTACTGTTTATCGTAGATCCATGTTTTACTAGTTCTTCATATTATTATCGGTTCTATATCTGCATGTATTGATTTAATTCTGATGATCGGTCTATAATCATACACTAGGATTAATACATAAGGATGGAAAACACTAGTCGGCCTATAACTAGATGTAAAAGGTGATTCACTTATAACTGAGGGATCCATAACCATAGTAATTAGGATGAATAGAACATGATGCTTAACAATGTCTGACGCGATCCAGTGACATGGAAACGTGCACTGTGGTCACCGGAGACAATTATTATCTGGTCATGGCTTAAGATCCGGGTAACTTAAAGATGAATTAGTAACACAAACTTTAGGTCATTAATGCTTAAACAATGAATCTAACGAGAATTTGTTTATAGAGTAGTGTAAGTCTAGGGACAACACTAGTTACTTAGGCAAAGTGAATCTAACGAGAATCTGAGCCGTGATTAAGTTTCCAACAGTCTAGCAAGTAGGTAGAGTAATATCTGGTCGTACCATGAGATCTGAGATGCCAAACAAGTATTTTAATTTAATTACTGTTATTTGCTTTTTCAAACTATTTTCAGACTAAGCCTCTCGCTGAATAAGCGGTTGCGGCTTCTATTTACTTTTCAATTTTTAATTAGTTTAATAGGAAATCGTGACAACCCCCAACCGCAAGAATTACACATATTACTAGATTAAGTAAAGCAACATGTCCCAGCGAACGATCCTGTACTTATCACTTAACTATACTACATCTGATCGGGTTCCCTGTCCGTTAAGGTGTGTGTGTTTTGAGATAATTACTTGTACAACTTTTATAAATTTAAACACTAAACAAAAACCACCATAGGTACTTTGTAATTCATAAATAGTGACATATCGGGTCTTGATTTAATGATTGTACATCGTAAGTTTGTTCAAGTGGTGACAAATATCGAGAATTTCTTTATCGAGAAAAATACTGATAATAGTGATACAGAATAGGTTTTGTATCTGTCTTATCGTGTTCTCTAAAGAATTCTTTTCGTTAATCATACCGGGTTCTAGAAAATTCTTTGTGAATTTTCAAAGTGTTAATCAAGTTCGTGAAGGTTGACTTTTTGGAAAGTCAAGGTTCACTTGAATCAAAAATTAGGTTAAGTGTAATATGCGAGTTTTGCCAAGTGAACTATATATGCGTGTTTCTGCCAAATGGGCTAACTATGCGTATTTTTAGTTAAGTGGGCTCAATTTGCGTGTTTCACTTTGGGCCTAATTTGCGTGTTCTGCCAATGTGGGCCGAATATGCGTGTTCTGAACATGGACTAGGGTTTGCGTGTTGTATGTGGGTATAAAAGGACTGACTTATATGCATTTATTATCATTTTCAAACATATTTGCGTGTTCTGTCAGAAACCCTCCATATTTGCGCGTTCTTCCATTTGCGTGTTCATATACACCGGTTTCGATTCATACAAACTTGATTTATTCGTGTTTAAGACACAAGAAACACTCCACTGACACTTATAGAACAAAGATAACCGGTTAACAAGATTTCTAGATCCGGATATCAAGTTTTATGGACAAATATTTAGGGTTTTATTTTTCGGTTAATAAATCACTAAATGGGTCTATTTATGTGATATGGATCAAGAAATGGAACCTAAAAACTGTTAAATCGGACATATACGAACCTAATCGTACCTATTTAGAAGTTTTTGGTGTTCAAAATCATTGGTTAAGATTTGGGGGTTGAAGTTTCTGGTTTTGCGTGTTCATGATGAACTTTGCGTGTTCTCATGAACCCAGATTCTTCCCAATCAATCTTTCTAGTTTTTGCGTGTTTGTGATGACATCATCACAAAGAACACGCATATGACTGGTTTGCGAGTTTTTATGTCAAATACACAATATGCGTGTTGTGACATTTGCGTGTTTCATGACTTAGAAAAATTTTTAAATTGAAATTTTTTAACAAGTAAAATATGAAACAAAACACGTATTAACCGGTCAAACCCAACACCATATGTGTGTATCGTCACCATATGTGTGTGTATAAGGAATTTTGCTTGTTCTAGGAATTCGGAAAAATTTCAAAACGGGAAAATTTTTAAATGAGTCAAATTAGAAAGTGCATTTACCTTATAAAATTGGACTTTAGGAAATTTAAGAAAAACAAGTGGTTTTGGTTAAATTTGATAAAGTTCAATTTGTCGACTATTGAAACTAATAATGTTTTGGAAGGTTATGACACAAACGGTTTCGCGACCTTGGAAAATGTTAAGAGTTTTAATTTCGACGTGTTGATTGGATAAAATTTGTAATGTTTTGGAGGATTATGAAACAAATGGTTTCACTATCTTGGAAAACATTAAGAATTTTATTGTTCAACTTATTTGTCGATGGTTAAAGTTGATAACATTTTGACAGTTTATGACACAAAGGGTTGATAACCTTTTGTTTGTTGTTGTTTGTATCTTTTTGCAGATGGCCGAGAGACAGTTCCACAAGAATCATAACTACTTAATCGACCAAGATGTGAATCAAGGAAATGCTGGGAGATTTGTCCGGATTCTTGAGTTTCTGCATCAATCAAGAATCAGACATGTTCTCCCCGCTGACCCAGTTATCTATCTGACTTATTTAAGTCAATTCTGGGAATCTGCACGATTTTTACCCGGTGCTGTCCCAAGTATTGAAGCGAGGGTAAACAATTAGACCTTCCAGTTCACAGCCTCAGACTTGATTGGTATTCTTAACTTGGGAACTGAAGACCAAGAGGGAGGTGTGAATGGTCCAACCACATATCCCCAAGAGCTTAGATTGGGAGAATACAGAAGAATGTGGTATGTCAGTCCTGTAAATCGGAACACATTCCAAAAGAATTGTTTGCTGGGCAGGTGGAAATTTTTTTCACATGTGATTCTAGTTGCTTTGAGCAACAAGAAGTCGGGTTACGATTCATTGAATGTCGAAACCCAATCACAAGTGATTTCTTTGGAGCTGAACAAGCCTTATAGCTTCTCTCGTTATATCTTTAATGAGATGCATAGGCAGATAAGGGCGAGGGATGATGAGAGATTTTTGATGTATCCAAGGTTCGTGATGCTGATCATTAATGCTCGACTATCCAATCTTGTTCCGGAGGGTCCCACTGAATCGGTGACGACTATGCCTAATCGGATCTTTAACGATAGTTATAGATACCGTGGAAATCTTCCTCCACAGGCTAGACCGAGGGACAGAAACCTCTTTGGGGCGCTTGTTAATCCCGCTTATGTTGCTCCATAACATAATGGATTTGCGCATGAGGATTCTGATGTTGAAGGTGATGTTGCTGCTGCTCCACAGCCAGTCCCTCCACAACCTCCAGTTGCACCAGTGATACAACCACAACAACAACAACAACAACAACAACAACAACAACAACAACAACAACAACAACAACCAGAACAACTACCTCAAGCTGCAGCAGAGGCTCCTCAAGTGTTGTTGATCCAGGAAGAGGTTGTTCAAGCAAATCCTGAGATCGTTGCTGAACCTGATAATGCACAGAACCAAGAAGTCAACATGATGGTTGATGATAGGGGTTTGGGTGCAGTACACGTCGACGATATGGTTATCGACAACCAAGAAGACGTTGCTGATGACATTGGAGGAGATGTCAACCAAGGAGAAGGAGGAAACAGGGAAGATGATGGAGATGATGGGGATGATGGTCCAGATAATGCTTCTAGCAGAGTACCCATAGGTCAAGGTGTTGGTAGTACTTCTGCAGCAGTTGATCTCCCCATGGCTGAAGCTGATTCGCGGCCAGTTGTAGAAGAAGAAGATTTCTCTGTGTCGGGGCGAATTCTCAAAATAAAGAGACAGAGTCAGGACGAAGGGGCATCTAATGTAAATGAGTCATTGGGACTCATTGCCGAGACATATTCTTCTAAGGTGGAAGAGACTATACAAGATTTAGACGAGCCAGAACAGAGTGTTCAAGAGCCTGCGCAGAGCTTAAATGAAGAAATGACTGAAGGACCTCTCTCTAGAGGTAAAGGATTGATGGTTGCACCTTCCTCAAGTTCAGCAGCACCATCAACTCCTCAAGTTCAAGTCAATCCGCCAGTCATCAAACCAGCTATAGTATCACTGGTAAGCGCAGAAGATGACTAGTCACCTCCAAAGGTAATCAGACTTTTGGGAATCAAGATTGGAGATATACCAGTCTTGATGACTGCAAGGCCTCACAGCTCTACAACCACACCAATCATGTCTACATCGACGACTTCACCGTCTACAACAAGACCATCAGTGACTTCTTCACAATAAGGAGCTGCTCAGACTAACAAGGAAAGAGTATCCAAGTTAGCTTGATGACATCCAGAGGATGAGAGCTCTAGTTGCCGGCTTGTCTAACAAGCTTAAAGGAAAAGAAGAGTCACACAGAAGAGATGCTGACTTCGTAAGACAAAGTCACCTAGAGCTAGAGAATCGCCAGTACGACCTGCAGGATGCCCAGGAAGCAACAATCGACTCAATTAATGGGATTTTTGACTCCATTGGGTTGCACCACAAACTGTTGAAAGGTCAATCTAAGCATCTCGAAAGCTTAGGTAAGAAGTTTGCTGAGCTGCACAACAAGATCAAAAATCTTGAATCTCAGGGGAGAAGTCTGGCTGCAAGGATGACGCTCTCAAACATCGTCAAAGGGATGATGAGGATGAGGATCCGAGTGGTTCCAGACAGCAGGAGGAGATTCAGAGATTTCCGACCTCAAACGTCAATGCAGCTCAGGGGTAGCAGAGTCAGCAAGGTCAATCTGGCCAAGCTGCTGACACATCAAATGCTCCTTCATCTGATCAACCGGTCGTAGAGGAAGTGGCTGGTATCCAGGAACAACTGACTGGAGGAGAAGGAGTCGGCATTCAGGTAAGACCAACTATTGAGGAAGAAGTTGGAAGTGAGCTCCAGGTCGACGTTGCTGCGTACGTCAATTTTGATGAGTATGGGAGCATGTTTGATAATCCGTCAGACTCTTCAGCTCAAGACAAGTGTGCATATCTTGATGCAATACTTGATCTTCTCGATCCAAAAGAAAAGGGATCAGATGAGCTATCACTACAAGCAACCATTGCAGAGGGCAAGGTTGGGGTAGACAATCAAACAGAGTCAGGCTCTAATCGAGAGCTAAGCACTGCTGATATGATTGAAAAGAAGAGCAGGAGTCCAGTGGATGCAACACCTGAAGTTCCTGATGACAGGGTGGTGGCCAGCACTTAGGAAGACAAACGAAGACTTGAAGGCCACATCTAGATGCTGGTGTCAAGGGGGAGACTGTTGGTGCATGTTTCTCGGTGACAAAAGCATTCTAGATGTGTTATGTATTTTATATTCAAGTCTTGTAATTTATCTTGTAAATTACCGTTTGTCAATGAAATTACCTTGGCATATATTGTGATCATATTAAGGTCTTTATATATATGTTTATATGTCAGTTTATTATTTGTGTTTTGCAGGTACTTAACATGGATGTAAACAATACATATAAAGGGTAATTAAGTTAATGTTGGTTCTGCGTTTACAGCAGTAAGAACATTAACTTAAATACTTCTAAAGGTAATCTAGTCAATGTTGGTTATGCGTTTACAGCAGTAGGAACATTGGCTGAGTCAATGTTGGTTCTGCGGTTACAACAGTAGGAACATTGGCTGAGTTAATGTTGGTTCTGCGTTTACAACATTGGAACATTAACTCAAATATTTCTAAGTGTCATTTGAGAGTTCTTGGGAACAAGCAAAAGTTTGCTTGTTCAGAAGAACACTCAAATGGTTTGAGAGTTCTTGAGAAACAAGCAAAAGTTTGCTTGTTCACAAGAACACTCAAACAATATGCGTGTTCTGGGAAACACGCATATGGCCAAACCCTAATGGGCCTTATGGGATGTCATGGAAACACGCAAATCCATAGGATGTTGCGTGTTCCAGCCCTGGCCTATATATATGGGTGTGTGTTTGCGTGGTGAAGGACAAGAGTGTAGAGAGAGAAACGAGCAAAATCTTGAGAGAGAAACTACTGGAGCTAAGAACACACAAATCTAGTAGATCTTGTGGTGTCACTCGTCTCACGCACGAACCGCAAAACACACACTCGTGTTGGTTGGATTAGGACTTAAGTTACCAAGTGGGTATTGTTTGTCCGGAAAGCCGCCTCACTATATTAACCAAATACGAGTGTTTATGTTCACGCATAGATATATATATATATATAGTGATATATATCATGCAAAAGATATATATATATATCTTACAAGGTGATATAGAAACCGTGGGTTATCTCGAGGGATTCCGCACCTCGACATATCCTTAGTCAATCTCGTTTCGACGGTCCGACAAACGAGGGCGACCTGAACTTACATGATGCTTTTTCAAAAACCATTGATGCACAACAAACTGCTTATAAAACTGGAGATGTGCAAATGGCAGGCATCATACCTGATATCCATAGTTTGCCACCAGATCTTAGGCCAGAAACTCCATATTACCAGCCTAATTCTGTTAAGACTGAACCTGTGGAGTCCACCCCATCTGAGGTCAAAACTGGATTTGAACAGGCTAAAGCTCCAGTCAAAAAGGTCACTGGTGACAAACCTTTGCCTCAAAAGTCTAAAGAGCCCAAGACTCAAAAGACCAAAATCCCTGTTGAACCTAAGTCTAAGGTTCAGATGCCAAGTGTAAAAGACATTTTGTTTAAACTGGAGAGTCAAATTCAACAGTTGACAAGGCAGGTTCAAGTTGTTAGCAAAATGAACCCCCTTCAAAACAAAAACAAAATGCTCAATCTGGAGCTAAAAAAGAGAAGAAAAAGGGGAAGAAACCCATCAAACCAGTCGTTTTTACTCCTAAAACTGGAACCGACAAAAGGGTCCAGTTCCAGTCTCCAGTTCTACACCACAACAATCAACTGTGACTTTCCAGGAAGAGTCCAGTGAACCCATCAAAAGATGGGTTCACAAAAATAACTAATGATTTTTGTGTGTGTGTGCAGGGCGATCAAAAGAAGAATATCTGGTATCTGGACAGCGCTGCTGGCCGGACTATGACCGGATGTAAGCCCCTACTTGAAGAGTTCACTGTCCAAGATGGACCGACAGTGACGTTTGGTAATGATCAAAATGGAAAGACTGAAGGATATTGTGTAATCAATAATGGACAAGTCCAGTTCACCAGAGTTTCATTTGTGAATGGTTTAAAATATAACCGGATCTGTGTAGGTCAACTTTGTGATGATGGATACAAGGTATTGTTCGATATTGCTCAAGGCACCATATTTAACAAGGATTGGAAAGTGGTGATGATTGCACCAAGAAAAGGCAATGTGTATACCAAGGCTGATGAGGACACCAACTGGCTATGGCATAAAAGATTATCCCATCTTAATTTCAAAAATATCAACAAGTTGTCTCGCAAACAACTGGTTGATGGGATACCTCAGAATGAGGTACTTTTTTATTCATCTAGTGAAGAGTATGGGTGGGAGTTCTGGTGGATTGGACCAGATAAACTCCTCTCAAGCAGAAATGGCTTACTACTTGTGGAATGGATTGAGAGTGGACTTTGCTGACATATTATTCAGAAGCCTGGTTCAAAAACTGAAGGGCACCAGGGGACTTTGCATCCCCTTCTTCAGGTATCTCTCTCTGCTTTAAACTGATTCTGGGCAGTGATGAATACAAAAACACACAATTACTGTACACTGTCCCAAAACTGTTAAGGAATCTTGACTCCCTTGTATCTGAAGCTGGGGAGGTTGAGATTCCTCAAAGAATGACACTGGCATTCGCTAAAACCGATGCACCATTACCAGGTAGCTCGGAAAGACAACTGGCGGGCCTTAAAACAATGAGGGACCCACCAGTTCGTCTGCTGGCAATGTGACAGTTGTTGGGCCTGAACAACAGTCTAACCCTGCCAGTTCTAGTGTGTCAGTTCCCACACAAGTCACTGGAGACCTCCCAACAGGTCTTCCAGTTGTCCAAACGGCTCCACGAACCAAACGTTCTAGGCATCGGTCAGTACGAGCCACTGACACTAGTACCCAAGCCAACCCTTCAGTATCCTCCCAACAGGATGCTGAGAAAGTCAAAGGGAACAACTGCAAGCAACCACTTCCGCAACTGCTGTAGGAGGAAGTGGTGAAGAGAATACTGGGTCAGCCCAACCCAGAGTAGAGTTAGAGTCTGCACAACATGTTGATAGCCAAACTTCTGACACTACTATTGCACGAACTGATGATGTTGCTGGACAGTCACAGCTGGCAACTGAAGTTCCAATCTCTTCGTCCAGTGATGTTGTTTCTGATATTAGGGCGAAACAACTGAGGCACCCCAAGTGACCCTTAATATTGGCGAAGAAGTCACCACGACTGAGCCCTCAACTGATGCAACTGTTCAGGTAACTGAACCAGTTCTTCAGGAGACTGAACTTCAAGTTCAGCCATCTGAAACATTCATGAATCTGGGCATGGATGTTGATGACGATGACTTCCAGATAGAGTCTTCGGATTCTGAAGGAACCCTTTCTGATCAAGAGATAGTTGATGCTTTTGTACAAGATCAACCCCCTTCATCTCTTGATTCGCTCCCTGACCCATCAATTTCAATTTCACCCTCCACTACAAATACGCTCACTGAAATACCATCACCTATATCAGGCTTTGTGTCTAGAAATAGACATATGGCACAACCATCATCACCTGGCATGATATCTCTTTTTAGATATAGAAGTATGCCACCACCGCCGCCGTTGAATATACCTGAGAATACTCAGTATATTCAACCCATTGATCTCTCTATTCGTCTTTCTTCCTTCCCAAAATCTGCTTCAATTCCTTCTGCTGCTGGTCAGTCAACTGATGAGGCTTCTCTTAATGTGCCTCCTCCAGTTGCTCCAGTGGCACCTGTTGCCGGTCCAGTGACGCCTTCCCCTCCGTCACTGGACATTCAATTTGTGCCTTTCCAAACCGATATCTGAAACCTTATCAAAAGGGTATAGGATGTTCAGAAGACCATTGACAAAAATACCAAGTCGATCTCTTGGTATGATAAGGATAATGTTACAAATCAAAGAGTGGGGATCAACAAGTTCGCTGCAAATGAGGACTTGGTATTCAAAAAGCTGAATGAGTTAGTCAATAGCTGCTGTTAGGACCAGTTTCAGTGAAACTGGCCAGTCTCCAGTTGCACCTGGAGACCAAGAAGATTTGTCCAGAAATATATTGAAGTCCAGTTGCATCGTACAGTCAACGCAACTGAAGACTTCCTACAGTTGAGAACTGACCAGTTGAAGAATCCTTCCAGTTGGAGTCGAAGACAACAAGTGGAAGATAGAGAATGACAATGGCAGCGAAGCCCAGTTGACATTCTAGTCAGTTACAAACTGGAGACCGTCAGTGGAAAGCCTTTACAAAGCTTTACACTGATTACGAGGAATTGACTTTTATGCTTTATGTGCTATTACCCGTATAATAAGATTTATCTTATTATTTAAGTACAAAAAGGTACATAAAGCTGGTTGAGTAAAGTTGATTTATACTGCAACTTTACACAGCATTTTAAGGAATTAAATGCTATTCCTTAAATGTTCTTCAACCATATTTGTACGGCCAAAGTTAACATCCCAATGTTAACTTTGCCTATAAATACAAGTCATTGCACAACAAGAATAACAAGTGAGAACACTTCACACTTTGCATACCTGCAATATTCTTGGTGAACTTGTGCAATATTCTCTCAATCATAAAAAGGAACATTTCACAACTTTAAGTGTTTCGATTGTTCAGAGAAATTCCAAGTGTAGATCAATTGTAGTTCATAGGTTGTTAGGATATTTACATACTTGTATTATCTTGGTTCCGCAACAACTTTGTAATTTATTTAAAGTTAATAAATAAATTACACTTGAAAATTACATATTGTCTCACCAATTTACTTTACAAGTATTTTATATTATTGCATTGTTCTTTACTTATTGTCACTTAATAAGTAATCTATCTAGAACTTGGTATATACTCTCTGTAACTGGTCGTTTCCAGTTCAGCGTTTATATTGCAAAGTAACTCCACCATCGACATAGAGGTGTCTTCAGGTAGTACCATCTATTGAGTTGGGACTTACAAGTGGTATCAGAGCAGAAGGCTAATAAACTTGCCTAGATCTGCTTAGATGAACTACTACTGAAGGTGGAGATGGTTCTGGTCAGGTGAAAACCCTTTGAATACTAATACACCACCTTTTTCAAAATGTTAATACAAACCCTCCTCCTCCTACTGCCCCAAATCACGTCCATGTACATTATTCTAACACTCCTGTTCCAAAATTTGATGGAAACAGTGAGACCTTTGGTACATGGAAGGCCAGAATGCTTTTGCATTTTGGTGGGATAGAGAGATATATGCTGAAAATCCTTAAGGATGGACCGTATATACCCATGTCTCTTGGGGTAAGTCCTCTTCTAGAT
The DNA here is from genome assembly GCA_034093135.1 of Erigeron breviscapus. Classification (NCBI taxonomy): domain Eukaryota; kingdom Viridiplantae; phylum Streptophyta; class Magnoliopsida; order Asterales; family Asteraceae; genus Erigeron; species Erigeron breviscapus. The sequence goes on along the minus strand of CM067171.1, from coordinate 124,257,069 downwards.
CCAACTGGAAGAAGAGGTTCCAGAGAAAAGCTCGAAGACCACTGGTCTGATGAGGATCGTAGACTTGTAGATCTGGACACCAGACTCAAGAACATGATCCTTGGAGCTGTCCTGAAGATCTAATTCCAACACTTGTGTTGTTCCCAGTGCCAAGTCAATGTGGGATGAATTAGTTATTCAGTTTGAAAGAGGTGATGACACTATTGTCACCAGAAAGGTTGCCTTGAACAAGAAGTATGAATCCTTCTTTGCTTTGCCAATGAAAGTCTAACTGGTACTTACACCAGGTTTTCTAGCCTCATTAATCAGTTGAGAGGCTTGGGTGTAGAGAAGGATAAGGATATTCTTCTTGAGAAGTTTTGTGATATTCTTCCTTCCAAATGGGAAAATATGGTTCTTGTCTTAAGACAAGGTAAAACCCTGCACAGCCATACTCTTGCATCTCTCTGTGGAGCCTTCAGATTCACTGAAGACAATAATGCTGCAAGACTGGTGGCTGAGCAGGATGCCATGAACCATGCCCAGAGTCCCAAGGTTGCTAGTGTAACTGAGCGACCTTGTACTGCTTTAATGTCTGCAGAGAGTGTCCAGGCACACTCAATGAAGGAGATGTTAAACAGTTTCTTGAACTCTGGCCTGACCACTGAAATCTGTGACGGTTGTGATGAAACTGACGATGATGATCTGGTAGCCATGATCGCTAAAACCTTTAATAGGTTTAAGCATAAATCTAAAAGATTTAATGGCCCAAACAATGCTTCCAGCTCCAGCTCTCTGGATAAAACCAATCTTACCTGCTATAAATGCGGTAAGAAAGGTCATTTTATGAAGGAATGCAGATCTAGTCAGATGAACAACCAAACTGGTCCCTGTCCCTAATTTCAATCGGCCTGATGATAGCTACAAAGCTAAATATAAGAAGCTTAAGGCCCAGATTGCCCTCCTGTCCATGGAAAAAGAAAAGGATCAGTGCTTTATGGCACAAACTGAGGGAAAATGGGAGTACTCTGATGACTCATCAGCTGATGAAGAAGAGGAAAGGGACATGTGTTTCATGGCCTTGGAAGATCAATAGCAGCATGTGGCAAAAGAAGATGTCATCACTGGAAGATGGGTGGACATCATTTTGAAGAAGGTATGTGATTATGACAATCAAGTGGATCCAGATCTGAAACTGGACCTTGCTGAATCATTAAGTGGTGATTTGGCTTTTGTGGAAACTGTTAGAGCAGATAGTGAAAGATATCTGGACACTATCTTAATTGAACTAAACAATGTTAAGCCACAACTTAATGATTTACAAAGTGTCCAGTTGGCTCTCAAGGAGTCAGTTTTAAAAATTGAGGCTTTGGAATTTGATAATCAAAAATTAATTTCTGATCTTGAAAAAGAACAAATGATTATCAAGTCATGGGTAAAAGCATCTGGAAAGAACTATGATGCATTTTCTAGAATAATTGATGCCCAGAAAAATGCATGGAAATCTGGAGATCTGGAAATGGCAGCTCTCATACCAGATCTTCATGCATTGCCTCCAGCTCTCAGGGTTGAAACTTCTTATGATCAACCTGAAGCTGTTGAAACTAAACCCATTGAGACCACCCCCATTGAGGTTAAACCTGGAGCCAAACAGGCTAGTGCTCTAGTTAAAAAGGCCACTGGTAACAAGCCCTTACCTCAGAAGTCTAAGGAGCCCAAGACCCAAAAGACTAAAACTCCAGCTGAACCAAGTCCAAGGTTCAGCAGCCTGATGAAAACAATATTTTGTTTAAACTGGAAAGTCAACTCCAACTTTTGTCTCGACAGGTTCAGAGTTGTACTGCCCGGATCAAAAATCTGGAAGGAGGTTCATCACCTCCAGTTTTAAAACAAAATATTAAACCCCTTCAAAACCAAAACAAAAGAATGTTCCATCTGGAACTAAATCTGATAAGAAAAAGGGGAGCAGGTATCAAATACCAATCGTTTTTACTCCTGCACCTGGATCTGGTAAAAAAGATCCAGATGTAGTCTTCAATTTACCACCACAACAATCAACTGTGACTTATGTAGAGAAGTCCAGTGAACCTATCAAGAAAAGATGGGTTCACAAAAATAACTGATGATTTTTGTGGGTGTGCAGGGCGATCGAAAGAAGAATATCTGGTATCTGGACAGCGCTGCTGGCCGGACTATGACTGGATGTAAGCCCTGCTTGAAGAGTTCACTGTCCAAGATGGACCGGCAGTGACGTTTGGTAATGATCAGACTGAAGGATATGGTGTGCTCAATAACGGACAGGTCGAATTCAAGAGAGTTGCATTTGTGAATGGTTTGAAATACAACCTGATCAGTGTCAGCCAACTTTGTGATGATGGCTACAGAGTTTTGTTCGATATTGCTCAAGGCACCATATTTAACAAAGATTGGAAAGTGGTGATGGTTGCACCAAGAAAAAGTAATGTGTACATCATGGATATGGAACCAGCTCCAAAAGAGCAGTGCTTCTATACCAAGGCTGATGAAGACACCAACTGGCTGTGGCATAAAAGATTATCCCATCTTAATTTCAAAAATATTAACAAGTTGTCTCGCAAACAACTGGTTGATGGGATACCACAGATTTCTTTTAATAAAAAAAAGCCATGTCCAGGGTGTGAGATGGGCAAGCAGAAAAGGGCCAGTTTCAAAACTAGGCAAAACTTTAGCATCACTGAACCTCTTCACATGCTACATATGGATCTCTTTGGTCCAGTGAATGTTCAAACTAGAGCTGGGAAGAAATACACTCTAGTTGTGGTCGATGAATTCACCAGATACTGTTGGGTGGTATTCCTTAGATCCAAAAGTGATGCACCTGGTGAAATCATCTCTCTCATCAAAAGAATTGAACTCAAGTATACTCGAAAAGTCTGTCAGTTGCGAAGTGATAATGGTACTGAATTTCAAAATAAGGTATTTGAAACATTTTGCAATGACACTGGCATCTCTCAAAACTTCTCATCAGCACACTCTCCAGAGCAGAATGGAGTTGTGGAAAGAAAGAATCGCACACTGATAGAAGCAGCCAGAAGTATGCTATCTGAATCAGGTCTTCCCACCAGTTTCTGGGCTGAAGCAGTTGCAACTGCTTGTCACACCCAAAACTGGTCAGTCTACATCAAGAGACATAAGAAGACTGCCTATGAAGTACTCAGGATTCGTAAACCAAATATTGGATATTTTCATGTATTTGGTTGTCCAGTTTATATTTTAAACGATTCCAGTCAGCTTGGAAAGTTTGATGCAAAAGCTGATGAAGGTGTATTCTTAGGCTATTCAGATATTCGAAAGGCCTTTAGAGTTTATAATTATAGACTCCAAAAGGTTCATGAGACAATTCATGTCACATTCGACGAATCAACTGAAGCAATCAACAAGAGACCAAGCCTTGATATTTCTCCAGTTGTTCCAATAAATTTTGGTGAAACTGACCAAGTTCATCAGTCAGTTGTTTCACCAAAAGATGTTTCCAGTTGCAACAAATTGGAACCAGTTAAGAAAAAAAGCACCACCAGTGACACCTCATTCTATCCCTCCATCAATTTCAATTTACCACAGGAATTGGTGATTGGATCTGATGTACGTGCCACTCCAATATCAGCACCAGTTCAAACTCCAACTTCTCCAGTTCTTCAAGAAATGCCTTTTAATGAAGAATTTCATGATGCAAATCGTGACCTCATTGACTCTGATGAGGATATAGAAGTAGTTTGGACTGATCCTCCTCCAGAAGCTGCTGCAACTGAAGAAGATCGACAGGTGACTTGCACTGATATTGTAATTCACCAGCCTAGTCAATACACTAGATGGACTCGAGCACATCCAATTAAACAGATTGTGGGAGATCCAAATAGTGGGGTTCAGACTAGAAGAGCCACAGTGAGCAATGCTTAAACGTCACCTTCTTATCACTAATTGAACCGAAGAAGATTGACGAGGCTATGGCAGACCCAAGCTGGGTGGAAGCTATGCAAGAAGAGCACGTCCAGTTTGAAAGGAATAATGTGTGGGAGCTTGTTCCTTGTCCACCAGGGTTAAAGAAAGAACCCATTGGTACAAGATGGGTCTACCGAAACAAGATGGATGAAGATGGCCATGTTGTAAGAAACAAGGCCAGATTAGTTTCCCAGGGTTATTGTCAAGCAGAAGGCATTGACTTTGATGAAACTTTTGCTCCAGTTGCAAGACTTGAAGCCATCAGAAATTTCTGGCTTATGCAACCAATCTGCAGTTTAAAGTCTTCCAGATGGATGTCAAAAGTGCGTTCCTTAATGGAACATTGGAAGAAGTTGTGTATGTTAAGCAGACTCCAGGCTTCATCAATGAGAAGCATCCTCACTGGGTCTATAGACTGAACAAAGCTTTGTATGGTCTTAGACAAGCCCCAAGAGCCTGGTATGATACTTTAACTAAACATCTTCTTAAAAATGGCTTTCAAAGAGGTGCAATAGATAATACCTTATTTATCTTGAAAGAAAAAGGTAATATCTTATTGGTACAAATTTATGTTGATGACATTATATTTGGTTCAACTAATGATGCAATGTGTAAAAAGTTTTCTAAAATCATGTCATCTGAGTATGAAATGAGTTTAATGGGAGAATTAACATTTTTCTTAGGTCTTCAGATTAAGCAAAACTGAAAATGGAATTTTCATAAACCAAGGAAAATATGTCAGAGATTTGTTAAGAAAATACAAATATGATTCAATCCATCGAAAAACACACCTATTGCAGCACCATTAAATTTGGACTCTGACCCAACTGGCAAACCAGTGAACATCACTGACTATCGTGGTATGGTTGGTTCACTGATGTATTTAACTGCCAGTCGACCAGATATAATGTTTGCAACATGTCTATGTGCCAGGTTTCAGGCTAACCCTAAAGAATCACATTTGCACGCTGTTAAGCGTATCTTTAGATACCTGAAAGGGTGTCCTAATCTTGGTCTTTGTTACCCCAAAGGCTCAGGGTTAGATCTAATGGGTTATTCAGATTCAGATCATGCAGGTTGTAAGATAGATAGAAAATCAACAACTGGTGGTTGTCATTTCCTTGGAGGAAAACTGGTAAGTTGGACCAGTAAGAAGCAGACGTCAGTCTCTATGTCCACTGCTGAGGCAGAGTACATTTCTGCGGCCAGTTGCTGTGCCCAGATTCTCTGGATCAAGAACCAGTTACTAGATTATGGTCAAAAGTATACAAGGACCCCAATCTTTTGTGACAACACCAGTGCAATTGCTATATCTCACAACCAGTGATGCACTCCAAGACAAAGCATATTGACATCAGGTATCATTTTATTCGCGATCATGTTATGAAAGGAGACATTGAATTACATTTCATCCCCACTGACAAACAGCTCGCTGATGTTTTTACAAAACCTCTTGATGAGAAAACCTTTAAACATCTCATCAGCGAACTGGGAATGTTAAATCCTTAAAACTGGAGATTTTTGTATGAACGCGTCAGTGACACTGATGAAGTTCTCCAGTTGAGGAGGTCCAGATAATCTTTGCTCGCCAGGCTATCGAACGCCTTTGTGATACTATCCTGCACTAATCGATTTCTGGATCATCATTTTAGGGGGAAAGACTCAAAATAATTTTCTGACTAAAATTCGTTTTGTTTGAAAATGGCAACTGGAGAACTCTCCAGTTGGAAACTGGCGCTGGACTAGTCCTCCAGTGACCAGGTTCAGTCTTGTCTTAATTTTTCATAACGTTAGAAAATACTTGGTCAATATTTGTGACATGTGATGGTACTCGAGTGTTTTAAACCACTTGATATCGTCATCTGACGTGTTTAAAGACATTTTGGTAAATGACAACTGTTTTTATTGGGAAAATGAAAATTAGTGGGCGTGTGGGTAAGTTAAGCCGTCGTAGCATTTAATGCTGACACGGTAAATTATGTTTTTATTTCAAAATTCAAACTTATTTTGTAAAAATATCTACAAAATTGATTTTGTTAAATAAAATATAATTTTTGGTATTTCATTGGGATCTTGAATTCCTTATAAATACCCTTATTTACTCCGATCACATTACTTCCCTTTACATTCTTTTCATTTACTTCCCAATCATCTAAATATGCTTCTTTTCTCTCTCTGCTTCATAAATCAAGAACCCTAATTTCAAAATTTCAATTTCATTTTCCAATGGCACCTAAATCATCCCGTTCAAGAGATGTAAATCTCTTATCTGTCCCATATGCTCCGTCACCAGATGTCAAACAGGCATCTGGTGCTCCTGGTAACACTACGCTCATCAAATTAAATCGAATAATCCGATGGCGAGTTTACAAGGAACCCAAGGGTCCAATACCCTTATTGGGAGAATCCAAAGATTTTTGAAGGATTCTCCAATTGGACCCTCATTCTCTTTAAACCCACGCAAGATGTTTCACGACTACTTGTGTGAGTTCTGGTACACTGCTTCTCTTTCTTCCGATTGTTCTTCCATCACTTTCACATTAAAAGGTGGAACAGTCCGGTGTACCTTATCAGCAGATGTGTTGAGGGATGCTTTACACCTCAACTACTGGAGAGAGGGTGAATCTCCAGTTGTCATCTCCCCAAACATTAATTTTTGCCAGGTCCTCCTTGATATGGGACATAAGGAGTGCCTGGAGAAAGGGGTTTTGAAAACTAAAGGTGCGATGACCATGAAGGGTCTTACACCTTCATGGAGGTACTTTTTCATCCACCTTGTGGAAAGTATGGGTGGGAGTTCTGGTGGACTTGACCAGATTAACTCCGCACAGGCAGAGACGGCATACTGCTTGTGGAATGGATTGAGAGTGGATTTTGCTGATATCCTTTTCAGAAGCCTGGTTCAAAAACTGAAGGGCACCAGGGGACTATGTATCCCTTCTCCAGGTTTCTCTCTCTTTGTTTTCTACAAATTCTGGGCAGTGAAGCTTATTTAGCACAGATTCACTTTACACTGTCCCAGATTTGTTGAGGAATCTTGACACTCTAGTATCTGAAGCTGGAGAGGTCGAGATTCCAGATAGAATGCGGCTGGCATTCGCAAAAACCGATGCACCAGTCCAAGGTGAGTCGGAAAGACAACTGGGCGGGCCTCAAAATAATGAGGGACACACCAGTTCGTCTGCTGGAATTGTGACCATTGCCGAACTCGGGCAACAGTCTAACCCTCCAGCTCCAGCGTGTCTGTCCCCACAACCATTTTCCTGGAGACCTCCCAACAGGTCTTTCAGGAGTTCCAAAGGCAACAAGAACACGTCGCATTAGGACCTTGTCAGCACTTGCCACTGACAGTAGAAACCTGACCAGCCCTCCAGTTTCCTCCCAACAGGAACCTGGAGAAAGTCAAATGGGACAACCACAAGCAGCCACCCTTGCAATTTCTGTAGGAGAGGGTGGTGAAGATGAAACTGGGCTACCCCATGTAACAACCCTCAATTTCCGACTAGGACAATTTACTTAGACTTATCTAGGTATCTATCCCTAGAGGTTTATTAAGAGAATTGGCCTTCTAGACATTTCGGCATGGTGATAATTGTCCTCTAGTTCAATGAAGTATTGTAGGTGACTAGCTATCTTATAAATGCCATGAATAATAACTATAATCATTCAACACAATCTCAAGCTAAAAACTAGTTCTAATTGAACTTGACAAAAGGTCAACGAACCAAAAACTTTATTTCGAGAAGTTAAGTTATATAAATAAAGTGAGTCTCACAAGTTGAGATATCAATCAAAATTCTTATAAATGTCCAACAAATCAATCACCAAACCAATTTAAGTAAATATGACATGAGAATAAAGATTTCTATCTCAAAGCATATTTATAAATTAATATGTACATAAAAGTGTTTAAATAACAATAAGTATATATATATATGCTTAAAATAAATACAAGTTTATAAATAAAGGCTTATGTAACAAATTAAAAACACAAAAAAAATATACATACATATACATATACACGACATATATACATATACACATACTAGAATAAAAATGTACTTACACTACAAACTAATACAAATAACCTTACAAAATACATATACAAACACCTAACTCATACATACATTCATACACCCTTATACACTTATAAAATAAAAAAAATAAAAAGTGAGAAACCCTACCCTTATGCCTTGGCCGTCCCCCCCGTCCCCCCTCACACACATTCAACACATTTTTCACACACACATTTTCTCTCATCCAAAAACTCTCTCTTTTCCTCTCAAATTTTCTGCACATTTCTCTCTTTCTCCTCTCCCATTTTTGGCTCAAATAATCAAGAAAAACAAGAACAAAAATCAATCTAAACTATATTAATAATAAGGGTTAAGCAAGGGTTGTTTCAAGATAAGATTAAGGGTTGTTTCAAGCTTGGATTAAGGGTTATTAGGAGCCTAAATAGGTCCGAAAATTTTGCCCATTTTTCACCTTCAAAACCAAGTTCTTCAAGGGTATAAATCTTCATCTCTTTACTAGATCTATATTGTTCTTGTTTATGTTCAAAGGTTTTATCAAAAGTTTATGTTTCTTCTTGTTTTCTTGTAATATACACTTGATGAAGGCAAGTTGATAGGATCTTTCTCCTCATGCATATGCATGTCGAAATCTATGAGAAAGATCCAAGGATTCAACAAGTTTAAGACCCAAAAGTGTTGTTATAGATTGATGCATGTTGATGTGACAACAGCAACTTAGATTTGATTAGTCTTTTAGATTTAGACATTATGTTGTTTTATGTCTTATTCATTTATATGTAATTGATAGATTATGGACTTCGTGTTTTAGTAATGATCGATTACATGTTTTGGTGTTATTTATATGTTTATATATGATGTTTGTTATGTATGTCATACAAGTACAAACATAATATATGTTAGGTTTCTTGTACATAAAGTACTTGGAAAATAACTAAGCATAGATGTTGATGGTATTTATTACTAACGAAGATAATCTTCGTTAGGAACTAACGAAGATAATCTTCGTTATATGGGCTGGATTGCTAAGTTCGTAAGAACAAAGCCCAGCAGGCCCAATATCGATTTGAAACATATATAAACAAATGGAAACCCTAAATTGAGGATTCCAGTTCAGATTTCACACACCAAGAGCGACTAAGTTCGTTTCTAGCTTATAGAAAACGAAGATAGATCACATAAGGCCGATTATATTGATATAATTAGCAATATATACGATAACTAATCAAACTAGTTATCTCGTGAGGATTCCGCACTCACGACATAACAATAGACGATCTCGAGAGCGATCAGTAGCTATCGAGGGACTCACAAGTGGTATCAGAGCCATTCGATATCTTATCGAAGGGTTGAGATCGTTTGTTTGATTGTTATTTTCTCATAAATCCTCTCGAACACTTTTCTGTCGTTAAGTTCGTTTGCCTTACGAACTTAGCGAAACGAAGTTATTCAACGAAGTTAGAAAACGAAGTTAACTCAAATTCGTTCGAATTTCATCAAACGAATATAGAAAACGAAGTTATCTTCATTTTCGTTTTGAATCTTCTTCAAACGAATTTAGTCTAAGAACTTAAGTTATCTTCGTTCAGATCCTTAGTCTACGAACTTAGCTATCTTCGTTCAGAATCTTTGTCCACGAATTTAAGCTATCTTCGTACTGATCCTGTTCTACGAATTTAATCTAATTTCGTTCAATTCTTATCTTCGTTTGAACAGTAATTTTCATTTATGGCTTCCTCATCTTCAACCAACAATGCTGTTGCCCAATACCTCAATTCTCTGGTTTATCATGATCATCTTGTAGGACGTACTAATTCTCCACCAAAGTTAGTTTCATTAGCTGACTTCTAGGCGTGGAGAGGTCGATTTGAAGATTTCATTCAACGAGAAGACTTGAACATGTGGCTCATGATCACTGAAGGTTATGAATGGCCCACTCTTACTGTGAATGGAGTTACTTCTACATACAAGGTGGGAGAATTAACGGGTGAAGAAAAGGCTAACTATGCCATTGAAGTAAAGACTCTTTCCACACTTCGTATGTGCATTCCTTAAGAGTTGGTGCACTTGTTTCCTAAACAGGAATACAAGACCTCAAAGCAACTGTTCGATGCTATTGAAGCTCATTGTGAAGGTGATCCACTATTGAAGCAAAATAGAATTAAAATGCTCAAGAAACAATTTGATTGCTTCAATGCTACAAAGAATGAACTAGTTGAGGATCTTATACTGAGATATCAACATCTTCTTGCTGAATTAGCTTATTTTGACCTTAGATACACTCCTACTGAGATAGTGGATAAATTCCTGGATGGTTTGCCGAAAGCATACAAAGAGTTTCGTCATGGATTGCAAGAAAGAGCTGATTACGCATCTCTTCGAATAGATGGAGTTATATCCACTCTAAGAAACAGAGAAATGAAGGATAAGGCAAAAGATCTTCAAGACAACTTCACACAAGATCCATCTCTCTATCATGCCACTATGAAAAATCCAACATCTGATGTTAATGCTTTCTTTTCTGGAGTTGGTAATACTGGTGAGACAGACAATTGTGGTCCATTAATGGATGGAGATGATTCTTCCGGATTCATGGCTACTGATGCTGGTAACAGGGGTAAAAGGGATAATGAAGGAACAAAGACTGGAAATATGAAGTTTGGAAACATTACATCTTCTTCTGCTGGTTACAAGTCCATGCCTATGAATATGAAATCAGCTGAGGGCAGGATGAATGTATTTGCTGCTATGTGTGCTGCACATGAAGCTTTTGTTGCAGGAAGAATCACAGATCCAACACTTATTGATGAAGATTACGACCAGATAGATCCAGATGATGTTGAAGAAATGGATCTGAAATGGCAATTGGCAATGATCACCAGGAGAGTGCAAAAGTTTATGAATAGAACAGGCAGACAGCTTACTGGAGGTACTCAGGGATTTGACAAGTCAAAGGTGAAATTCTATAATTGCGAAGGTTTTGGACATTTTGCCAGAGAATGTCAACGGCCTAAGAGAGAGGCAAATGTTACGCCTACACGTCAAGATAGAGGTAGTAATCGTCCGCTCAATCAAAATTCTACTAGAGCTCTTTTATTGACTGATGATCCTACTGCAAATGTCAATGGCAATGACAAGGCTATAGTAGCTGTTCAACCAGATGGTTCTTATGTTTGGAATCTTCCACATGATGAGAACAATAACGCTTATTTGGCCGAAATTCTTGATGATATGGCTCAAATAGTTGATTCTCCCGCATGATTTCTTGGACACCACAGTCTACCACAGTGAAGAGCAATTGTATGAAAATACTAAAAGTTTGAATGTGGAATCTGTTGCTGCTGGTGTATATGATACTGATTCTGAATCTGACAATGAGTTAGAAGATGTCAAGAATCTTGATGAAGTGAAAGCTGTTGAGGTTAAAAATGATTCTGCCATAGAAAAGAGTGAAAAGACAATTGAAGAGCAGATGCAAGAGTTTGAGATTCCGGCTGGCATGACTGTGGATGACTTTGTTGCTTACATGGCAGATTGCAAAGAGGCAGACCAACAGGTATCTTGTTCTTTACATACTATTGTTCATGTTTGCAAAATTGTTAATCGCATGTTTGATGAACTTGAACAAAAGAATGAATAAATTAAGAAATTAGAATCTGTTGTCAATACTGCTCATGATGAAAGAGATAAATTAATTAAAAAGGGTCTAACTGTAAATGATAAGGAAAAATTTTTCAAGGAAAAGATTAGATCCTTAGAATCTGACATTAGAGCAATGAAAGATAAAGTCAATCAGTCTGTGGCTATAGAAAGAGTAAGTAGTGAAGCTTATTCCTTGTTAGCTAGAAAGTGTGCTACCGTAGAAAAGGAACTTGCTGATGCTAGGATAGAAATCTTGGAATTTAAGGCTAAATCTGATTCTGCTAGACATTCTGAGCTTTTGATGCATATGAAAAAGACTCAATTCCTGAGGCAAAGTTGCCTGAGGGAACAAAAGAGTCTAAAGGAGGTTCTTCTCAACCTAACAAGGAAGAGAAATTGAAAGGTGTTGCCTTAAATCAGTCTACTCCTTATGGTCAGAAAGACAGTATAGTACACTTTACACTTCATAAGAGTAATAGGGTATATACTGAGTTAGAATTCCCATTAGAATCTATTGACCCTAAGAGGATTGATAAAGTCTGGGATGTTGCCATTGAGGATATGAAGAAATTAAGTCAGCAACGTCTCACTCCATTACCTAAGCAGTCTAGGATTAGAAAATCTGAAGATAACTTAGCTGTTAATGAAGAAGCCACTAAGGTCTTAAAGCACATCTTAATGCCTGCACTTAAGAAATCTTCAAGTAAAGATAAACATGAGAAAGATGGTGCTAGGAAGTCTAGGATATCACCAACTAAACAAGACCCTGAAAAGGTGCCTCAGGAAATGTTCATAGGATTTCAAATCGTTTTCAAACACCTCCACGACCTGATCGTTCTGTTCCTAAAAGTCAAAATTCATTCTATGACCAAATTCATTCGAGTGTTCGATCTTCATATGGCCCTCATTCTCCTAGACCTTCTCCGACGAGAGGTCAGAAGTCTCCTCCTGTGAGAAGACGAGATGAGAATCATGTTCCACCCACGGCTTCTAGCAATGGGTATTGGACTGAACTGATTCTAAGGGATGAGAAGGGTCGACCCAAACCTCAGAAGGTTTGGGTCCCCAATGAAAACTAATTTTTCTCATTTTATGTGCAGGGAGTTCCTAGGACACCAATTCATTTATGGTACCTTGACAGTGGATGCTCCAGGCACATGACATGGGACAGGAAACTCTTGTCCAATTATACTGGTATAAATGGGTCGTATGTTAGTTTTGCTGGATCCAAGGGCGGCAACATCACCGGTCAGGGAGATGTAGTCAATGGACAACTTACTCTAGAAAGAGTAAACTATGTGGAACAACTTACTCATAATCTAATGAGTGTCTCACAGATCTGTGACAAGGGCAACAATGTTCATTTCACAGAAAAGGAGGCATTCATCTTGAAGCCGGGTTTTGTTATTCCAAAGAATGGATTATGCTCAGAGCTCCTAGGAAGAGAGACATCTATGGCTTAGTTTTAGGTGTTGATAATCCAACGGAGCCCCTCTGTTTGTTGAGCAAAGCAAATGAGTCTGAATCACTCCGCTGGCATCGTAGGATGGGACATATCAACTTTCGGAAGATGAATGAAGTTGTTAGTCTTGGATTAGTTGAAGGTGTTCCAGTTAAAAAGTTTGGGATGGAAGATAAATGTGTACCGTGTTTGAAAGGTAAGCAA
>CM067171.1:124199372-124242770 GCA_034093135.1 Erigeron breviscapus | reverse complement strand
TAAATGAAAATAAAAAAAAACTTATAAATTCTAATTTACAAATATAAGAAAAAGCAAATTAGTAATTTGATATTTGTCTTAAAAAACAAAATCTTTGATATATTATTAGAAAGTAGATATAAGTTATATGGGAATTGGAGTTTAATCATAAATTGAAGTATTTATAAGTTTTAGAATTTTTAGTGGAAATATGTTTTTAGTAATTTAACAATAAATAATCATGAAAAGCTAAAAAGTGTTAAAAATTATATTTAAATTAAGTATTTAGTAAGATTTATTGTTTTATGGAAAAACTAAGCTGGACAAACATGTTCACTTTCATACTTGTAGTCCGGAAGACCTTCAACAAGTTGTTTATCCACAAGTGTATTAATCGTTTGAAAGTTAAGATGAGAAAGTCGGCGATGCCATAACCAAGAGTTTTGTGCAGTTGCTTTCGAAAGAAGACAAATCTCTGAAGAGATGGGATGTTGTTGAGATCAATTGTGAACAAATTATTGTCTTTTGTTCCAGTCAGAATATCCACACCATCTTCAGTCTGCACTTTGCATTCATATCTCCTAAATAATACTTGAAGATCATTGTCACAAAATTGACCAACACTAAAGAGATTGTGTCTAAGTCCTTCAACGTAGGAAACTCTCTTGATGGTGACTCCATTTTTGACAATGTCTCCGTAACCAAGAATAGGAGCGATATGATCATTTCCGAATCTGACGGTTCCCATAAACTTTTTAACAAAGTTCGAAAGAATTGACTTGTTTCCAGTCATATGGCGAGAACATCCCGAGTCGACATACCATACACAAATGAGAAATTCCTGCAAGGACAGGGAATATGGTTTAGGTACCCATGTAGATTGGGTCCTTGCAGGTTAGAGGAATAACATGCAAGTACTCATAAAAAAAAAAAAAACTAACGCACAAGCAAACTTGTTATTCAATCATTAAACAAACACACAAAATTGTTCAAAACACACATACGAATTACAAGAAAGGAACTGTAAAAGTTTATACACATTTTTTGATACAAGCAGGACTAGTCCTAGATGTTGTAACATTATCTAATGTATTTGATCTACGGACAATCCACACTTGTTTTACATGGGTTGTGTTTCCATCAAGTTTGAGTTTTCTAGTAGCATGCAAGAATCTATCTTTTGGAATCCATTTACTGCTACTTTTCATGCACAAATCACCTGAAACACGAACATTCTTAGAATTAGCAACTAATTTTGCATTTATGTTCTGAACAGGTTTCTTCTTGATGGGTTCTGGTCTTATTCACTTTCTTACTGTTATTAGGTGACAACCATCCATACTGGTCTTTGTATTTAGTTATGCCTGTAACAGTATCTCTAACCTTATGTAAAGTGCACTTAGGATTCTTCTGAGAGTACCTAGGGAAACTAGAATACCTAACCTGCTGAGGTTGTTTGATACCTAATGAGAAAGATTCAATTTTACTAATCTTCTGACCACTGCTTGTTTTGACTTCTTTTTGAGACTCAGATTTAGATTTGACCTTGTACATCTGTTGTTGCCTAGAAGTCTTTGATTCAGATTGTGTGGTCTTGTTTTGAAACACACTTTGGGAATAGTCTGGTCTTCGGTTTTGAAGCAGTCTTGGGTATTGGTTTGGTATTTGGTTTTGAAGCAGTCTTTGGTAATGGGTTGGACTTTGATTGTTGGGTGGTTTTTGGTCTTTGGAACTTATTGATTGATGAAGATTGTGAAGAGTGTGACTTTGGAATCTTCTTTAGATGAAAATCAAGTTTTTCTTCCTTTTTAACAAAATGTTTTTCAAACTCAGGATCAAAATCATGATTGTCTTCCAAATATGTTGACATTTCATCAGTTTCCAACTTCACACTGACTTCACTTTTCTTTATTGGACATGGACTTTGCTTGAGTGAAATTGATGCTTTTTCATTTCCTTTATGAAATTGAAGTGCTATTTTCTGAAGTTGGGATTCAACTTTTAAATCATTAAGTTCCTTTAGCACATTTAATCTCTGTTCTCTTTCTTTTTCAAACTTTTGTTTGAAAGCATCAATTTCATTCAAGTATGATTGAGTTCCTTCAGAAAACTTGGTAAAAGTCTCAATTTCAGAAGTAATCGGAAAGAAATAATCATCAACATCATGAACATCATCTAAATCACCATCAGTTTGAACAGAAACATGCACAACTTGACTCTCAGTTTGCACAGATGCATTCATGATTTCACTTAATAGAACATGCATTTTGTGAAGTTGTCTCATTTTGACAGACAGATTTGGTTGATGGAGATGGAGTGGCCATAACTTCACAAACAGGACAATTGGGGTGGTCACACTCATTGTTAGGTCCAGTTCACCTGAAACTGGCCAGTCACCAGTTTCCACTGACCAGTTCACCAGTTGCATCTGGTGACCAGTAAACTGGTGACCAAGAAGATTTGTCGAGAAATATATTGAAGTCCAGTTGCACCGTACAGTTAACGCAACTGAAGATTTCCTCCAGTTGAGAACTGACCAAGTTGAAGAAACATTCCAGTTGAAGTCGAAGACAACAAATGGAAGAAAGAGAATGACAATGGCAGCGAAGCCCAGTTGGCATTCTAGTCAGTTACAAACTGGAGACCTTCAGTGGAAAGCCCTTACAAAGCTTTACACTGATTACGAGGAATTGACTTGTATACTTTTATGTACCTTTACCCGGATAATAAGCCTTATCTTATTATTTAAGTATTAAAAGGTACATAAAGGTGGTTGTGTAAAGTCACTGTAAACATGCGACTTTACAACACTTTTTAAGGAAATAAATGCTATTCCTTAAATGCTTCCAACCACATTTGTACGGCTAAAGTTAACATCCCAATGTTAACTTTGCCTATAAATACAAGTCATTGCACAACCAAGAAATCAAGTATTCGTTCTCTCAAAGTTATTTCACACACAAACGAATAACTTCATACTTTGCAAACCTGCAATATTCTTGGTGAACTTGTGCAATATTCTCTCAATCGCTAAAAGGAACATTTCACTACTTTAAGTGTTTTGATTGTAGAAGAGAAATTCCGAGTATAGATCAATTGTATTTCATAGGTTGTTAGGATATTTACATTCGTGTATTATCTTGGTTCCGCATCAACCTTGTAATTTGTTTAATATCAATAAATAAATTACACTTTGAAAACTACATATTGTCTCATCAAGATTATTTACAAGTTATTGTATTATTGCATTGTTCTTTACTTATTGTCTTTTATATAAGTAATCTATCTAGAACTTGGTATATACTTATCTAACTGGTCTCCAGTTTAGTAAGTATATTGCAAAGTAACTCCACCATCGACATAGAGGTGTCTTCAGTAGTACCATCTAACAAGTTGGGACTTCCAAGTGGTATCAGAGCAGAAGGCTAATAAACTTGCCTAGATCTGCAAAGATGAACACTACTGAAGGTGGAGATGGTTCTGGTTTAGGTGAAAACCCATTGAACAATAATTCACCACCTTTTCAAAACGTTAACACCAACCCTCCTCCTCCTTCTACCCCAAACCACGTCCATGTACATTACTCTAACACTCCTGTTCCAAAATTTGATGGAAACAGTGAGACCTTTGGTACATGGAAAGCTAGAATGCTGTTGCATTTTGGTGGGATAGAAAGGTATATGTTGAAAATCCTTAAGGATGGACCATATATACCTATGTCCATTGGGGTGAGTCCTCTTCTTGATCCAACTGGAAGAAGAGGCTCAAGGGAAAAGCCAGAAGACCATTGGTCTGATGAGGATCGCAGACTGGTGGACTTGGACACCAGACTGAAAAACATGATCCTTGGGGCTGTCCCTGAAGACCTAATTCCAACACTTGTGTTGTTTCCCAGTGCCAAGTCTATGTGGGATGAATTAGTGATTCAATTTGAAGGAGGTGACGACACTATTGTCACCAGAAAAGTTGCTTTGAACAAGAAGTATGAATCCTTCTTTGCCTTGCCCAATGAAAGTTTAACTGGTACATATACCAGATTTTCTAGCCTCATCAATTAGTTGAGAGGTTTGGGTGTAGAGAAGGATAAGGATATTCTTCTTGAAAAATTTTGTGATATTCTTCCATCTAAATGGGAAAACATGGTTCTTGTCTTGAGACAAGGTAAAACCTTGCACTCTCACACTCTTGCATCGCTCTATGGAGCCTTCAGATTCACTGAAGATAATAATGTTGCAAGACTTGTGGCTGAGCAAGATGCCATGAACCATGCTCAGAGTCCCAAGGTTGCTAATGTAATTGAGCGACCTTGTGCTGCTTTAATGTCTGCTGAGAGTGTCCAGGCACACTCGATGAAGGAGATGTTGAACAGTTTCTTGAACTCTGGGCTGACCACTGAAAACAGTGAAGGTTATGATGAAACTGACGATGATGATCTGGTCGCCATGATTGCTAAAACCTTAATAGGTTTAAGCATAAATCTAAAAGATTTAATGGCCCCAACAATGCTTCCAGCTCCAGCTCTCTGGATAAGACCAATCTTACATGCTATAAGTGTGGCAAGAAAGGTCATTTTATGAAGGAATGCCGATCTAGTCAGTTGAATAACCAAACTGGCCCCTTGTCCCTAATTACAATCGGCCTGATGATAGCTACAAAGCTAAATACAAGCAGCTTAAGGCCCAGATTGCCCTCCTGTCCATGCAAAAGGATAAGGATCAGTGCTTAATTGCACAAACTGAGGGAAAATGGGAGTACTCTGATGACTCATCTGAGGATGAAGAAGAGGAAAGGGACATGTGTTTCATGGCCTTGGAAGATCAACAACAACAGCAGCATGTGGTGAAAGATGATGTCATCTCTGGAAGATGGGTGGACATCATACTGAAAAAGGTATGTGATTATGATCACCAGGTTGACCCTGAATTAAAACTGGACCTGGCTGAATCATTAAGTGGTGATTTGGCATTTGTAGAAACTGTTAGAGCTGATAGTGAAAGATATTTAGACACTATCTTAATTGAACTGAACAATGTCAAACCACAACTGAATGATTTGCAAGTGTCCAGTTGGCTCTCAAGGAGTCAGTTTTAAAAATTGAGGCATTAGAACTTGATAATCAAAAACTATCTCATGATTTTGAAAAAGCTCAAATGATTATCAAGTCCTGGTAAAAGCATCTGGCAAAAACTATGATGCATTTTCAAGAACAATCGATGCCCAGAAAAATGCATGGAAATCTGAAGATCTGGAGATGGCAGCTCTTATACCAGATCTTCATGCATTGCCTCCAGCTCTCCAGGTTGAAACACCTTATGATCAACCTGAAGCTGTTGAAACTGAAACCAATGAGACCACCCCCATTGAGGTTAAAACTGGAGCCAAACAGGCTAAAGCTCCAGTCAAAAAGGCCACTGTTAACAAGCCTTTACCTCATAAGTCTAAGGAGCCCAAGACCCGAAAGACTAAATCCCCAGTTGAACCAATGTCCAAGGTTCAACTGCCTGAACAAAACAATGTTTTGGTTAATTTGGAAAGGCAACTCCAACTTTTGTCTCGGCAGGTTCAGAGTTGCACTGCCCGAATTAACAATCTGGAAGGAGGTTCACCACCTCCAGTTTTAAAACAAAACATTAAATCACTCCCTTCTGTACCTAAACAAAAGAATGTTCCATCTGGAACAAAATCTGGTAAACTTAAGGTGAGTAAATATCAAATACCAATCGTTTTTACTTCTGCACCTGGAGCTGGTGATAATGCTCCAGATGTAGCCTCCAGTTCAACACCTCAACAATCAACTGTGGCTTCTGTAGAGAAGTCCAGTGGACCCATCAAGAAAAGATGGGTTCACAAAAATAACTAATGATTTTTGTGTGTGTGTAGGGCGATCGAAAGAAGAATATCTGGTATCTGGACAGCGCTGCTGGCCGGACTATGACCGGATGTAAGCCCCTACTGGAAGAGTTCACTGTCCAAGATGGACCGACAGTGACGTTTGGTAACGATCAATCTGGAAAGACTGAAGGATATGGTGTGCTCAATAATGGACAAGTCGAATTCAAAAGAGTTGCATTTGTGAATGGTTTGAAATATAACTTGATCAGTGTAAGCCAACTTTGCGATGATGGCTTCAGAGTATTGTTCGATATTGCTCAAGGCACCATATTTAACAAGGATTGGAAAGTGGTGATGATTGCACCAAGGAAAGGGAATGTGTACATCATGGATATGGAACCAACTCCAAAAGAGCAATGTTTCTATACCAAAGCTGATGAGGACACCAACTGGCTATGGCATAAAAGGTTATCCCACCTTAATTTCAAGAACATTAACAAGTTGTCTCGCAACAACTGGTTGATGGGATACCCCAGATTTCCTTCAATAAGGAAAAGCCATGTCCAGGGTGTGAGATGGGTAAGCAGAAGAGAGCCAGTTTCAAAACTAGGCAAAATTTTAGCATCACTGAACCTCTTCACATGCTTCATATGGATCTTTTTGGTCCAGTGAATGTTCAAACTAGAGCTGGAAAGAAATACACTCTAGTTGTGGTTGATGAATTCACCAGATATTGCTGGGTGGTATTCATCAGATCCAAAAGTGATGCACCTGCTGAAATCATCTGCCTTATCAAAAGAATTGAGCTCAAGTACACTCGAAAAGTTTGTCAGTTGCGAAGTGATAATGGTACTGAATTCCAAAACAAGGTACTTGAAACATTTTGCACTGACACTGGCATTTCTCAAAACTTCTCATCAGTTCACTCTCCAGAGCAAAATGGAGTTGTGGAAAGAAAGAATCGTACACTGATAGAAGCGGCCAGAAGCATGCTATCTGAATCTGGTCTTCCCACCAGTTTTTGGGCTGAGGCAGTTGCAACTGCTTGTCACACCCAAAACCGGTCAGTCTACATCAAGAGACACAAGAAGACTGCCTACGAAGTACTCAGGAATCGAAAACCAAATATTGGATACTTTCATGTATTTGGTTGTCCAGTTTATATACTGAACGATTCCAGTCAGCTTGGAAAGTTTGATGCAAAAGCTGATGAAGGGGTATTTTTAGGCTATTCAGATATTCGAAAGGCCTTTAGAGTTTATAATTATAGACTCCAAAAGGTGCATGAGACAATTCATGTCACATTCGATGAATCAACTGAAGCAATCAACAAGAGACCAAGCCTTGATATTTCTCCAGTCATTCAATCAACTTTGGTGAAACTGACCAAGTTCATCGGTCAGTTGTTTCACCAGAAGATGCTTCCAGTTACAACAAACTGGAACCAGTCAAGAAGAAGAAAAGCACCAGTGACACTTCATTTTATCCCTCCATCAATTTTAACTTACCACAAGAATTGGTGATTGGATCAGATGTACGTGCCACTCCAATATCAGCACCAGTTCAAGCCCTACTTCTCCAGTTACTCATGAACTACCTTCAACTGAGGAATTTCATGATGCCAATCGAGACCTCATTGACTCTGATGAGGATGTAGAAGCTGTTTGGACTGATCCTTCTCCAGATGCTGCTGCAACTGAAGAAGATCGCCAGGTACCTTGCACTGATATGTAGTTCACCAGCCTAGTCAATACACTAGATGGACTAAAGCCCACCCAATTGAACAAATTGTGGGTAATCCAACTAGTGGGGTTCAGACTAGAAGAGCCACTAGTGAGCAATGCTTAAACGTCACCTTCTTATCTTTAATTGAACCAAAGAAGATTGACGAGGCTATGGCAGACCCAAGCTGGGTGGAAGCTATGCAAGAAGAGCTCCTCCAGTTTGAAAGGAACAATGTTTGGGAGCTTGTTCGTTGTCCACCAGGGTTAAAGAAAGAACCTATTGGTACCAGATGGGTCTACCGAAACAAAATGGATGAATATGGCCATGTTGTAAGAAACAAGGCCAGATTAGTTGCCCAGGGTTATTGTCAAGCAGAGGGCGTTGACTTTGATGAGACTTTTGCTCCAGTTGCAAGACTTGAAGCCATTAGAATATTCTTGGCTTATGCAGCCCATCTGCAGTTCAAGGTCTTCCAGATGGATGTCAAAAGTGCGTTCCTTAATGGAACATTGGAAGAAGAAGTTTATGTTAAGCAGACTCCAGGTTTCATCGATGAGAAGCATCCTCATTGGGTTTATAGACTGAACAAAGCATTGTATGGTCTAAGACAAGCCCCAAGAGCCTGGTATGATACTTTAACTAAACATCTTCTCAAAAATGGCTTTCAAAGAGGTGCAATAGATAATACCTTGTTTATCTTGAAAGAAAGAGGTAATATCTTATTGGTACAAATTTATGTTGATGACATTATTTTTGGTTCAACTGATGATGCAATGTGTAAAAAGTTTTCTAAAATCATGTCATCTGAATATGAGATGAGTTTAATGGGTGAATTAACATTTTTCTTAGGTCTTCAGATTAAGCAAACTGAAAATGGAATTTATAAACCAAGGAAAATATGTCAGAGATTTGTTAAGAAAATACAAATATGATTCAATCCCATCGAAAAACACACCTATTGCAGCACCATTGAATTGGACTCTGACCCAACTGGCAAACCAGTTAACATAACTGACTATAGAGGTATGGTTGGTTCACTGATGTACTTAACTGCCAGTCGACCAGATTTAATGTTTGCAACATGTTTATGTGCCAGGTTTCAGGCTAACCCTAAAGAATCACATTTGCACGCTGTAAAACGTATCTTTAGATACCTGAAAGGGTGTCCTAATCTTGGTCTTTGGTACCCCAAAGGCTCAGGATTAGATCTAATGGGTTATTCAGATTCTGATCATGCAGGTTGTAAGATTGATAGAAAATCCACAACTGGTGGTTGTCATTTCCTTGGAGGAAAACTGGTGAGTTGGACCAGCAAGAAGCAGACTTCAGTCTCTATGTCCACTACAGAGGCAGAGTACATTTCTGCGGCCAGTTGTTGTGCCCAGATTCTCTGGATCAAAAACCAGTTACTAGATTATGGTCAGAAGTACACCAAGACCCCAATCTTTTGTGACAACACCAGTGCAATTGCTATCTCTCACAATCCAGTGATGCACTCAAAAACAAAGCATATTGACATCAGGTATCATTTTATTCGTGATCATGTTATGAAAGGTGATATTGAAATTCATTTCATCCACACTGACAAACAGTTAGCTGATGTTTTTACTAAACCTCTCGATGAGAAAACTTTTAAACATCTCATCAGCGAACCGGGAATGCTAAACCCTTAACTGGAGCTTTCTTTGTTATTGAACGCGTCAGTGACACTGATGAAGTTCTCCAGTTGAGGAGGTCCAGATTATCTTTGCTCGCCAGGCTATCGAACGCCTTTGTGATACTATCTTGGCACTAATTGATATCTGGATCATCATTTTAGGGGGAAAGATTCAAAATAATTTTCTGACTAAATTCGTTTTTGTTTGAAAATGCAACTGGAGAACTCTTCAGTTGGAACTGGAACTGGATTGATCCTCCAGTTACCAGGTTCGGTCTTTGTCAAATTTTCATAACGTTACAAATACTTGGTCAATTTATGTGACACGTCATGATACTCGAGTGTTTTAAACCACTTGATATTGTGATCTGACGTGTTGAAACCATTTTTAGTACTTGACAACTGTTTGTGTTGGGAAAACAAAAAGGGTGTGGGGTTATGGGTAAAGTAAGCCGTCGTAGCATTTAATGCTGACATGGTAACATTTAATGCTTACATGGAAAATTATATTTTATTTTCAAAATATCTTCAAAAATATTTGGTTTAATAAAATATAATTTGTGGGTTTACATTGGGATCTTGAATCCCCTTATAAATACCCTTATTTACTTCATAACACATTTACTTTCTTTTTCATTCTCTTCATTTACTCTCTTCATTTACTTCCAATCATAAATCTCAATTTCATTCTTCTCTTTGCTTCCAATATCAAAACCCTAAAAAATTCCTCAATTTCAATTTCATTCTATGGCACCTAAATCATCCCGCTCAAGAGATGTAAATCTCTTGACTGCTCCTTACAATCCCTCACCAGATGTCCCCCAGGCACCTGGTGCTCCTTATAGCGCAGCCCTAAAATTAAACCCAAACAATCCATTGGCTAGCCTACAAGGCTCTCAAGGGTCTAAAACCCTTATTGGAAGAATCAGAAAATTTTTGAAGGATTCTCCAATAGGACCCTTATTCACCAGGAACCCACGCAAGATGTATCATGATTACTTGTGTGAGTTCTGGTTCTCTGCCACACTTTCTTCCGATTGTTCCTCCATCAGTTTCACTTTAAAGGATGGAACAATCAAATGTACTTTGGATGTTGAAGTGTTGAGGGATGCTCTTCACCTCAATTACTGGAGAGAGGGTGAGTCTCCAGTTGTTTTAGCCTCAAATATAAATTTTCGTCAAGTACTCCTTGAGATGGGTCATAAGGAGTGCTTGGACAATGATGGTGTTTTAAAGACCAAGGGGGCTATGACCATGAAGGGTCTTACACCTTCATGGAGGTATTTCTTTGTACATCTGTTGAAAGTCTGGGTGGTAGTTCAGGTGGTCTTGACCAGATCAACTCTTCACAAGCTGAAATGGCTTATTGTTTGTGGAAGGGGTTGAGGGTGGATTTTGCTGACATATTGTTTAGGAGTCTTGTGCAAAAGCTGAAAGGCTCAAGGGGTGTTTGTATCCCCTTTTCCAGATTTCTTTCTTTGTGTTTCAGGCAGATTCTGGGTGAAGAAGAGTATAGAAATACGGACTCTTCGTTCACAAGGCCAGATGTTTTGAGGAATCTAGACTCACTAGTGTCTGAAGCTGGTGAGGTTGAAATTCCTGAGCAGATGCAGCTGGCGTTTGCTAAAACTGGTGCACCTTTGGAAAGTGAACCAGAAAGACAACTGAGCGGGCCTCAAAATAATGAGGGACCCTCCAGTTCGTCTCCAGTTGTGGTTGATGATAGAACAACCATAACTCAAGCCGTTCCTATCACGTCTATCCCTGGTGACGATACTTCGGTATCTGATCCACCAACAGATGTACCCATCCAGGAAACTGGAGGAAGGTCATCTGGAGCCTGACCAGGTAACTGGTCAGCCCTCTGTCACATTCATGGATCTGGACATGGGTGTTAACGACGAGGAAATCCTTATTGAATCTTCGGATTCAGAAGGTACAGAAACAGACTTGGAGATTCTTGGTGCTTCTGTACAAGCACAAGACCCTTCATCTCCAGTCTGCCCTCCAGACGCATCAATTTCACTTTCCCCATCTGAGCATAATGTGCCTACAAATATTTCCTTACCAATATATACCGCTCCCTTACCAACTGGGCAATTCTCTTTTGCTCGAGAAATGCCCCCACCACCGTCGCCGTTGTTCACACCTGAGCTTTCTCAGCATGAACAACACATTGAATTTCCCATCCTTTCTTCTTCTACCACTCCTCCATATATTCAACTGCTGGCCTGACAACTGGGGAGACTTCCATTAGTTTGCCTCCTCCAGTTGCTCCAGTAGTAACTGCTCGTGGTCCAGTGACACCTTCTTCCTTGTCACTGGACACTCAAGTTGTCTCTATACAATCCGATCTCCAAAACCTTCTAACCAGGGTGGAGGAGATTCAGAAGACACTTGAGAAGAACACCAAGTCCTTCTCCAGATACCACAAAGACTCATTGACAAATATCAAGGTGGTTGATCTGGGGATAAACAAGTTCTCATTAAATGAGGACTTGGTGTTTAATAAATTGAATGAGTTGGTCACTGGCAGTAATAATTTGGCAGGTACATTGAAGGAAGCCTTTGACCTAACTCACTCCAAGGTCACCAGTTCTATCTCAAGTCTACTTACCAATACTGTCAGAACTTCTGAAGTAGACTTGAAGGAAATTGAAAGGCAGGTCAAGGAACTAATTGAGAGACCTGGCCTAGATTTGACTGGCCTTGGTGAGCAGATGGTATCTTCAGTTGGTCAGAAGCTGGAGGATATGTTGGGTGCTAGGGAAGAGCGTTTGGTTGAAAGGGTGATGTCTGAGATCACCAAGCTGGCCACTCCTCAGGTTGATCTGGCCCCACTTACCAGTGAGATCAACCAGTTGAGGGGCAGCATTGAAGGTTTGAGCACCCAAGTATCTCTTCACACTGAAACATTGAATAAACTGGCCAATGAAGTGGAGACTTTGAAGAAGAGGGATGATGCTTTGAAGGAAAAGGTGGGTGCTGGTATTGATGAAGAATCAAAGGTTTTCAATGAATTAAAAACTGGTCAAGACAAAGTTGTTGCAAATGTCTTGGCCCAGTCTAAAGAAACCAACCACCTTTGGAGGTCCTTCCGAATGATGTGTGGGATATTTAAAGAGTGCAAGGACATGCAGTCGTGGCAGCCTCTTGACCGGTTGCCATCACACCCCACTGAATGGGAAGCAATAAGGGCAGGTCTAGATGCTGCCAAGGGGGAAAGAAGTACAGTCCTTGCACCACCAGTTTACCAAGAAGGGAATTGAGCTTAGCTACCAGTACTGATGCTGGTGAGCAAACTGGTGATGCTAGTGTAAGGGGGAATGTGTTGGACAAGGGAAAGGGTAAAGCAACTGAAGAAGCCCAGCCGGCCACTGAAATGGAAATGCTTGAGACTGGTAATGTTGATGTACTGCCTCCAGTTTCAGACAGTGATAGTAGAAGACTGGCCAGACTTGGTGACAGTGTTAAAGAACGAAAGAAAATGAAACAAAGGAACCAAGCTGAAGCCAGGGCACATCTCACACAATTGAACTGCTAGATATGAGTGATGCCAATCTTCTAGGTATCACTAAGGAGGAGTATCTCAGTGTTAAGAATGATCCTAGGATAGTTGACCAGTTAAATGAAATGCTAGACGTTGAACTGGAAAGACACTATCATGAGGATGAGGCTGAATTTGATGCCAGAAGCTTAAACATTTCTTTGGAGAGGGCTAAGGAGTTAAGGGCCAGTGGGATTCTGAAAAGAATTGCCAATGTAAAGAAGGTTGTGAAGGAAGTAATGAATCCACCAAGAAGGGTTCCACAACCTAGAAGACCACTGACCAAAGCTGCCAGGGATGCTGATCTTAGCACATTCATTGAACCAACTGGCGAGGTAACAAATGAAGACATTAAGTCCGCCGTACTGGCTGCTGGTGCTGGGAGTATCAAAATCACTAATGAAACTGAAGCAAGAAACTACTACTCCCAGATCATGTCAACCAGGAGACATGGTGGTACTATAACAAATGTCAATATTACAATTAAGCCAGGCACCAAGGTCTTTCGAGTTGAAGTAAGTATGCTGGTGGGCCACTAGTAAGAACTGATGATCCTGGTGTGTTGCAGTTTGGGTTCAGTGAATGGGTCGAGATGGTGAAGGTGCTGGATGCGAAGGCACAAAAGAATAGGTTTGAGAAGGCATGGGTAAATTTCTAAAGGGCAAGATTCAACATAAAGAGAATCTGGAGCAAAGGCTGAATATTGACCCTGAAGACACTCAACCTATTTCTCTTGTGACCAAAAGAAGAAGAACTGGCGAAGGGCCATCTGTTTAAGTTCTTTCTTCATTTTTATCTTCTTGTAATTTGTTGTACATTCTGTTGTAACTTGTGTAAATCTTGCTCCTTGTATAAATGAAGTTACCAGTTTGTAACCACAAGGTAGATAAAAGATTAAAATCTAACAAACACAAAAGAAAAACCTAAGGCATTTATTGATCTATAAAAATGCCCTAGATATCTTAGATAGATTTAAATCAAATAAGTCTCTATAGTTCACACTTGTATAGATACAAAACTAGAAAAGACTTAGACTATATTTCTAGACAAATAGGGGGAATTTGTTAGGTCCAGTTCACCTGGAACTGGCCAGTCACCAGTTTCCACTGACCAGTTCACCAGTCGCATCTGGTGACCAGTAAACTGGTGACCAAGAAGATTTGTCGAGAAATATATTGAAGTCCAGTTGCACCGTACAGTTAACGCAACTGAAGACTTCCTCCAGTTGAGAACTGACCAAGTTGAAGAAACATTCCAGTTGAAGTCGAAGACAACAAATGGAAGAAAGAGAATGACAATGGCAGCGAAGCCCAGTTGACATTCTAGTCAGTTACAAACTGGAGACCTTCAGTGGAAAGCCCTTACAAAGCTTTACACTGATTACGAGGAATTGACTTGTATACTTTATGTACCTTTACCCGGATAATAAGCCTTATCTTATTATTTAAGTATTAAAAGGTACATAAAGGTGGTTGTGTAAAGTCACTGTAACATGCGACTTTACAACACTTTTAAGGAATTAAATGCTATTCCTTAAATGCTTCCAACCACATTTGTACGGCTAAAGTTAACATCCCAATGTTAACTTTGCCTATAAATACAAGTCATTGCACAACCAAGAAATCAAGTATTCGTTCTCTCAAAGTTATTTCACACACAAACGAATAACTTCATACTTTGCAAACCTGCAATATTCTTGGTGAACTTGTGCAATATTCTCTCAATCGTTAAAAGGAACATTTCACTACTTTAAGTGTTTCGATTGTAGAAGAGAAATTCCGAGTATAGATCAATTGTATTTCATAGGTTGTTAGGATATTTACATTCGTGTATTATCTTGGTTCCGCATCAAACTTGTAATTTGTTTAATATCAATAAATAAATTACACTTTGAAAAACTACATATTGTCTCATCAAGATTATTTACAAGTTATTGTATTATTGCATTGTTCTTTACTTATTGTCTTTTATATAAGTAATCTATCTAGAACTTGGTATACACTTATCTAACTGGTCGTCTCCAGTTTAGTAAGTATATTGCAAAGTAACTCCACCATCGACATAGAGGTGTCTTCAGTAGTACCATCTACAAGTTGGGGTGGTCACACTCATTTTCATGATTCTTGGGTGAGTCAATGACATAATGATTTTGAGTCTTCAAATTTTCTATCAAAAATTGCTTTTTCTCAAGAGACTTTTCCAGATCTTCAATTACCTTTTCCAAAACTTTTTGTGGCACATAAGGTCTCAAATTTTCAGGTTTTGGAATAGGATTAGAATTTTCCAAAGGTTTTTCAGTAAAATACTCTAGAATTTCGGGTATTACAGCCTCATGATTGTCTTTGATTGTCTTATGTGTAGAGTTAGCAAAGAAGTCATATGACTCATCCATTAACGCATAGTTAAAATAGACCTTTGCACCCTTTTCTAGAAAATCATCAGCCTCATAATCACTATCAGTCGGTCTCACAAATTGGTCTGTCATCCCACACCTCAAATAAGATTCCTTGTATAAGGATGAGATTTCTTCCTGTGCTTTGAGCAAACATTTTGGATTGTTATAACCCAGCCCTGATGTGAATATTGTTTCAGAACTTCTTGGCCTATTTAAAAAGACTTGTTGATATGAACGATTGATCTTATACAATTTTTCTTGATAAGACTTAATTTCAGCTTTCAGCTCATCATTTTCTTTATCAAGTTTTTGTTTAAGAGAATCTTTTATACAACATTCATATTTTAGGTCAGAAATTTTGTTTTCAAATTTTGTCACATCAGGGATAGATTCTTTGAATTTGACATTTAAAGACTCAATGTCTTCAGCCAAGGCATTTGCTCTAAACATCTCATTTGTCTTTTCAACCTGAAGTTGTCTGACAGTCTTGCTCAGTTCAAGAACTTTGGTCTCAAGTTCTTGTTTCTCAAGATGCAGTTTGGAGGTCGGAGTAAACATGACTGCTGCTTTTTCAGTTTTCAAATTGTCAAAATCCTTTTGAAGTGATTCAAATTTATCTTTAGAATTTTGAAATTCGATCTCTTTGTCTTCCAAAAGCTTTGTTAATTTAGAAATTTGTTTACTCAACCCTTTCCCATACTTCATCGATTGAGCACTCTTATTCATTAAGTAATCTAAATCAGATTGAGTAATGTTAATTACCTCATCCTCGACCTCTGAAGAACTTTCATCAGCTTCCTCCAACTCCGTTGATCTCTTGATCTTTGTCATGAAACACACGTTTGCTGCAAGTTCATCTGTCTCTCATCAGATAGATGCAACCACTTGTCATCTTCAGCGAGAAGAGCAATGCCACTTTCTTCTTGTCTTGCGAGCATCAGTTTGTATTTATAGTACTCGGAGTTCTTTTGTCGAGGTCTGGTGCAGTTTATAGCAAATGTCCAGGAATTCCACAGTTGTAGCATTTCTTGTCTTCATTCCTTTTATCCATACCCTTTCTCAAACCTCTTCTGATTGTTAAACTTCTTCTCACCACCAACAAATTCATTCTTCGGATCAAACTTAGGATCATTTGTATGCTTTGCATACGAAGAGACTGATGAAGTCCTAAGCTGATTGTTGGTTGGTTTTTCTTGAAGAATTTCTTCTTTAAAGCCTTCGTGAAATAAGCGAGTTCCTTATACATCTCTTTCTGTCTTTCATCAAGATCAGAATCACTCATATCACTCAAATCAGAATCAGTTTCAGACTCAACAAATCTTTGTTTTGATACTCTTGAATTCTTCTTCTCAGCTACCAAGGCTAATGGATCAGAATGAGAACTCTCCCCTTTTTGCTTCTGAATTCTCTTGACATCCTCAACATTCAGTTGCAGCTTCTCAAATAAGGTGTGAATGGTGAGTTTTCCAAAATCTGATTGTTGGTTGAGTTGGGTTCCATACACTTGCCATTCCTCTTCCAGATTCTTGATGAATTTGATGTTCAGTTCCATATTGGTTCTCTTCAAATCATTCTTTCTCAGCTCATTGATGACATTGCAGAATCTGATGTACACCTCATTCAAAGGTTCACCTTTTGTTGTTTGAATGTTTCATACATATTCAAAACAGTTGACAACCTAATGGTGTTTGATACATCTGATCCTTCCATCTGCTTCTCCACTTCATCCCAAATGTCTTTTCCTGTTTCATAGGAATCAACATTGCAGTAAATGTCATCAGGAAGTGCTTGGTATAGGTATGCAATTGCACTTTGATCAGCCTCAACTCTGGTTTTCTGATCTGTATTCCAACTTTCTTCAGGTAAAACTTCTCCACTCACAGGGTTCTTTGGAATTTCAGGACCTTCTTTGTATGATTTCCTTAGCAGTTTTCCATTCTTTTGCCTGTCTATCCAGTTCAGAAATCTTTTCTTCCATTGAGGATAAGATCCTCTAAATAAGACAGGTGGTCTTCCTTCAGAACCAAGTGCTAAAGCCTCTGCAATGGTGTAAGTGACCAAATTCTTAAAAACAACTAAGTGCCGAGCTTAATTCTCTGCAAATAGTGTAAGTAACCAAGTTCTTAAAAACAACTAAGTGCCGAGCTTAATTCTCTGCAAATAGTGTAAGTGATCAAATTCTTAAAAACAACTAAATGCCGAGCTTAATTCTCTGCAAACAGTACAACTTATAAAGTCACTTGGTCGAAGAATCAATTTCAACTATTTGCCGAGCAAATAACTCTGCAAACAGTACAAATAGAACTTGTACTTAGTCACACCACCCAAAAACACTTGTTTGCCGAGCTAAACTTCTGCAAACAATGCAAGTAGCACCAGTCTCAAATCAAGAATTCTCAATTCTCAAAAACAACTATTTGCCGAGCAAAATGCTCTGCAAATAGAACAAGTGAAGTTCAGTACTTAGCCAAATTTCTGAAACACGTATTTGCCGAGCAAGGAGCTCTGCAAATAGTACAAATAAGAATACCACTTAGCCAACGACTTCTGCAAATAGTACAAGTAAGAATTCAACAACACGACAAAATAGTCGGTTATTTTGTTGTCTTCTTCGTTCAACTAACACCTCATTTGCAGAGAAGATTGTAAATCTTCGATATCTTCTTCATTTTTGCGAATTAGAACTCGAACTTTATATCAAAATGTTCAGAAAATCAATGCGCACAAATCCTCAAACAAATTAGATTCTAATTTCAACTGGAACTCAAACCCTCACGAACATGCGATTTGTAGAGCTCGATCGAAAACTACTCAAATGATGAATTTAGCTTCTGAAATTGATAGCGAAGGAAGATATATTGATATAAAATCGATCGGTCAACAAAATAAGGACAGAAACACACTTAATTTGCAGGAATCACTGAAACAGTGAGCTCTGCAAATGAACCTTTCAGAAAAATGCTCAAATTCTGAAATTAAGCACAAATTAAGCTTGTAATAAGCTTGTGGATCGTTCAGCAACTCTGATTGTGCTCTGATACCAATTGATAAGACTAGAATTCGAGCTTTAGTGTGTGTTTTAGTGTGTGTTAATGGAGGTTTCTAGTGAGAGAAAGTAGAGAGAGAGTAGAGAGATGTCAGGGAAAGATTAGCTTGTATTATGAGGTCAAAGGTTACAAAATGCTTAATGGAAGGGATTTATATACATATGACTAATTAACACTAAGCCCCTTCCATACTTAGACATTTACATTCTAAGTATAAAACAATATAAAGTATACAAATCAACTACTACATTTATATTTCTAACAAAGTTTTCTCATCGAGAGGTTTAGTAAAAACATCAGCTAACTGTTTGTCAGTGGGGATGAAATGAATTTCAATATCGCCTTTCATAACATGATCTCGAATGAAATGATACCTGATGGCTTCAAGTCTTGCAACTGGAGCAAAAGTTTCATCAAAGTCAACGCCCTCTGCTTGGCAATAACCCTGGGCAACTAGTCTGGCCTTGTTTCTTACAACATGGCCATCTTCATCCATTTTGTTTCGGTAGACCCATCTGGTACCAATAGGTTCTTTCTTTAACCCTGGTGGAGAAGGAACAAGCTCCCAAACATTGTTCCTTTCAAACTGGAGGAGCTCTTCTTGCATAGCTTCCACCTAGCTTGGGTCTGCCATAGCCTCGTCAATCTTCTTTGGTTCAATTAGAGATAAGAAGGTAACGTTTAAGCATTGCTCACTGGTGGCTCTTCTAGTCTGAACCCCACTAGTTGGATCACCCACAATTTGTTCAATTGGATGGGCTCGAGTCCATCTAGTGTATTGACTAGGCTGGTGAACTACAATATCAGTGCAAGTCACCTGGTGATCTTCTTCAGTTGCAACAGCTTCTGGAGAAGGATCAGTCCAAACAACTTCTACATCCTCATCAGAGTCAATGAGGTCTCGATTAGCATCATGAAATTCCTCATTATAAGGCATTTCATGAAGAACTGGAGAAGTAGGTGTTTGAACTGGTGCTGATATTGGAGTGGCACGTACATCAGATCCAATCACTAATTCTTGTGGTAAGTTGAAATTGATGGAGGGATAGAATGATGTGTCACTGGTGGTGTTCTTCTTCTTAACTGGTTCCAATTTGTTGTAACTGGAAGCATCTTCTAGTGAAACAACTGACCGATGAACTTGGTCAGTTTCACCAAAATTAATTGGAACGACTGGAGAAATATCAAGGCTTGGTCTCTTGTTGATTGCTTCAGTTGACTCATCAAATGTGACATGAATTGTCTCATGAACCTTTTGGAGTCTATAATTATAAACTCTAAAGGCCTTACGAATATCTGAATAGCCAAAAAATACCCCTTCATCAGCTTTTGCATCAAACTTTCCAAGCTGACTGGAATCGTTTAGTATATAAACTGGACAACCAAATACATGGAAGTATCCAATATTTGGTTTACGATTCCTGAGTACTTCATAGGCAGTCTTCTTATGTCTCTTGATGTAGACTGACCGGTTTTGGGTGTGACAAGCAGTTGCAACTGCCTCAGCCCAAAAACTGGTGGGAAGACCAGATTCAGATAGCATACTTCTGGCTGCTTCTATCAGTGTACGATTATTTCTTTCAACAACTCCATTTTGCTCTGGAGAGTGAACTGATGAGAAGTTTTGAGAGATGCCAGTGTCATTGCAAAATGTTTCAAGTACTTTGTTTTGGAATTCAGTACCATTATCACTTCGCAACTGACAAACTTTTCGAGTATACTTGAGCTCAATTCGTTTGATAAGAGAGATGATTTCAGCAGGTGCATCACTTTTGGATCTGATGAATACCACCCAGCAATATCTGGTGAATTCATCAATCACAACTAGAGTGTACTTCTTTCCAGCTCTAGTTTGAACATTCACTGGACCAAAAAGATCCATATGGAGCATGTGAAGAGGTTCAGTGATGCTAAAACTTTGCCTAGTTTTAAAACTGGCTCTCTTCTGCTTACCCATCTCACACCCTGGACATGGCTTTTCCTTATTGAAGGAGATTTGAGGTATCCCATCAACCAGTTGTTTGCGAGACAACTTGTTAATGTTTTTGAAATTAAGGTGGGATAACCTTTTATGCCATAGCCAGTTGGTGTCCTCATCAGCTTTGGTATAGAAACATTGCTCTTTTGGAGCTGGTTCCATATCCATGATGTACACATTGCCTTTTCTTGGTGCAATCATCACCACTTTCTAATCCTTGTTAAATATGGTGCCTTGTGCAATATCGAACAATACTCTGAAGCCATCATCGCAAAGTTGGCTGACACTGATCAGGTTGTATTTCAAACCATTCACAAATGCAATTCTTTTGAATTCGACTTGTCCATTATTGAGCACACCATATCCTTCAGTCTTTCCAGATTGATCGTTACCAAATGTCACTGTCGGTCCATCTAGGACAGTGAACTCTTCCAGTAGGGGCTTACATCCGGTCATAGTCCGGCCAGCAGCGCTGTCCAGATACCAGATATTATTCTTTCGATCGCCCTACACACACACAAAAATCATTAGTTCTTTTTGTGAACCCATCTTTTCTTGATGGGTCCACTGGACTTCTCTACAGAAGCCACAGTTGACAGTTGTGGTGTTGAACTAGAGGCTGCATCTGGAGCTTTATCACCAGCTCCAGGTGCAGGAGTAAAAACAATTGGTATTTGATACTTACTCCCTTTATTTTTACCAGATTTTGTTCCAGAAGGAACATTCTTTTGTTTAGGTATTAAAGAGAGTGGATTAATATTTTGTTTGAAAACTGGAGGTGATAAACCTCCTTCCAGATTGTTAATCCGGGCAGTACAACTCTGAACCTGCCGAGACAAAAGTTGGAGTTGACTTTCTAGATTAACCAAAATATTATTTTTTTCAGGCAGTTGAACCTTGGACCTAGGTTCAACTGGTGCTTTAGTCTGTCGGGTCTTGGGCACCTTAGACTTTTGAGGTAAAGGCTTGTTACCAGTGGCCTTTTTGACTGGAGCTTTAGCCTGTTTGGCTCCAGTTTTAACCTCAATGGGGGTGGTCTCAAAGGTTTCAGTTTCAACAGCTTCAGATTGATCATAAGGTGTTTCAACTTTGAGAGCTGGAGGCAATGCATGAAGGTCTGGTATGAGAGCTGCCATCTCCAGATCTCCAGATTTCCATGCATTCTTCTGGGCATCGATAGTTCTTGAAAATGCATCATAGTTTTTGCCAGATGCTTTTACCCATGACTTGATAATTTTTTGTTCTTTTTCAAGATCAGAAAATAGTTTTTGATTATCATGTTCTAAAGCCTCAATCTTTAAAACTGACTCCTTGAGAGCCAACTGGACACTTTGCAAATCATTTAGTTGTGGTTTAACATTGTTCAGTTCAATTAAGATAGTGTCAAGATATCTTTCACTATCAGCTCTTACAGTTTCCACAAATGCCAAATCACCACTTAATGATTCAGCCAGGTCCAGTTTTAGTTCAGGGTCAACCTGGTTATCATAGTCACATACCTTCTTCAGTATGATGTCCACCCATCTTCCAGAGATGACATCTTCTTTTACCACGTGTTGCTGCTGTTGATCTTCCAAGGCCATGAAGCACATGTCCCTTTCCTCTTCTTCATCATCAGATGAGTCATCAGAGTATTCCCATTTTCCCTCAGTTTGTGCCATTAAGCACTGATCCTTTTTCTTTTCCACGGACAGGAGGGCAATCTGGGCCTTAAGCTTCTTGTATTTAGCTTTGTAGCTATCATCAGGCCGATTGAAATTAGGGACAGAGGGGCCAGTTTGGTTGTTCAACTGACTAGATCTGCATTCCTTCATAAAATGACCTTTCTTACCACACTTATAGCATGTAAGATTGGTCTTATCCAGAGAGCTGGAGCTGGAAGCATTGTTGGGGCCATTAAATCTTTTGGATTTATGCTTAAACCTATTAAAGGTTTTAGCAATCATGGCGACCAGATCATCATCGTCAGTTTCATTACAACCATCACTGTTTTCAGTGGTCAGTCCAGAGTATAAGAAACTGTTCAACATCTCCTTCATCGAGTGTACCTGGACACTCTCAGCAGACATTAAAGCAGCACAAGGTCGCTCAGTTACACTAGCAACCTTGGGACTCTGGGCATGGTTCATGGCATCTTGCTCAGCCACAAGTCTTGCAGCATTATTATCTTCAGTGAATCTGAAAGCTCCATAGAGCGATGCAAGAGTATGAGTGTGCAAGGTTTTACCTTGTCTCAAGACAAGAACCATGTTTTCTCATTTGGAAGGAAGAATATCACAAAACTTCTCAAGAAGAATATCCTTATCCTTCTCTACACCCAAACCTCTCAACTGATTGATGAGGCTAGAAAATCTGGTGTATGTACCAGTTAGATTTTCATTGGGCAAGGCAAAGAAGGATTCATACTTCTTGTTCAAAGCAACTTTTCTGGTGACAATAGTGTCATCACCTCCTTCAAACTGAACAACTAACTCGTCCCACATAGATTTTGCACTGGGGAACAGCACAAGTGTTGGAATTAGATCTTCAAGAACAGCCCCAAGGATCATGTTCTTGAGTCTGGTGTCCAGATCAACAAGTCTACGATCCTCATCAGACCAATGGTCTTCTGGCTTTTCCCTTGAACCTCTTCTTCCAGTTGGATCAAGAAGAGGATTGACCCCAAGGGACATGGGTATATATGGTCAATCCTTAAGGATTTTCAACATATACCTTTCAATCCCACCAAAATGCAAAAGCATTCTAGCCTTCCATGTACCAAATGTCTCATTGTTTCCATCAAATTTTGGAACAGGAGTGTTAGAGTAGTGTACATGGACATGGTTTGGGGCAGTAGGAGGAGGAGGGTTGGTGTTAACATTTTGAAAAGGTTGTGCATTAGTATTCGAGGGGTTTTCACTGAACCAGAACCATCTCCACCTTCAGTAGTGTTCATCTTAGCAGATCTAGGCAAGTTTATTAGCCTTCTGCTCTGATACCACTTGTAAGTCCCAACTCGTTAGATGGTACTACTGAAGACACCTCTATGTCGATGGTGGAGTTACTTTGCAATATATGCACTGAACTGGAGACGACCAGTTGCAGTGTGTATATACCAAGTTCTAGATAGATTACTTATAAATGACAATAAGTAAAGAACAATGCAATAATACAAATAACTTGTAAGATAACTTGATGAGACAATATGTATTTTTCAATGTGTAATTTATTTATTGATATTAAACAAATTACAAGGTTGATGCGGAACCAAGATAATACACGAATGTAAATATCCTAACAACCTATGATATACAATTGATCTACACTCGGAATTTCTCAAGACAATCGAAACACTTAAAGTTGTGAAATGTTCCTTTTAGCGATTGAGAGAATATTGCACAAGTTCACCAAGAATATTGCAGGTTTGCAAAGTGTGAAGTTATTCGTCTTTGTGAATTAACTTAAATTCTTGGTTGTGCAATGACTTGTATTTATAGGCAAAGTTAACATTGGGATGTTAACTTTAGCCGTACAAATGTGGTTGAGAGCATTTAAGGAATAGCATTTAATTCCTTAAAAAGCAGTGTAAAGTCGCATGATAAAGCAACTTTACACAACCACATTTATGTACCTTTTATTACTTAAATAATAAGACAAGGCTTATTATCTGGGTAAAGGTACATAAAGTATACAAGTCAATTCCTCGTAATCAGTGTAAAGCTTTGTAAGAGCTTTCCACTGATGGTCTCCAGTTTGTAACTGACTAGAATGCCAACTGGGCTTCGCTGCCATTGCCATTCTCTATCTTCCATTTGTTGTCTTCGACTTCAACTGGAATGATTCTTCAACTGGTCAGTTCTCAACTGGAGAAGTCTTCAGTTGCGTTGACTGTACGGTGCAACTGGACTTCAATATATTTCTAGACAAATCTTCTTGGTCACCAGTTTTACTGGGTCACCAGATGCAACTGGTGACTGGTCAGTGTGAACTGGTGACTGGCCAGTTCCAGGTGAACTGGTCCTAACAAGCCGTTTGCTCATTTTACACCTCCGTATTGCCATTCTTATTATCATCCCACTATTTAGTATTGCTCTAGGCAAGATTGACAGCCCGCAACGATTACATACGATTAATCTCCAGTCGCCTCAAGAGGTGAGCGACATTCGTAACCTTTTTCTTTTTCGAAGTTTCTGATCAAGAGGAATTTTAGGGAACCGAGGAATGGATGCCCCCAACCCTAGAGTTAAAAGCTCGCATGAAACCAAGAATCGTGATAAAATCTTGTTTGACTTTCACACATTATATGTCTCCGTGTAGACACCCTTACTGTTGGTCTATCCATTTTTACTACCGTATGAATGATCGAACTTCGAGGACGAAGTTATTGTTAAGGGGGTAATGATGTAACAACCCTCAAAATCCGACTAGGACAATTTACTTGGATTTATCTAGATATCTATCCCTAGAGGTTTCTTAAGAGAATTTGCCTTCTAGACATTAAGGCATAGTGATACTTGCCCTCTAGTTCAATAGAATGCCCAAAGATAGCTAGTTGCCTTAGAAATGCCATAAACAATAACCATAATCAATCAACACAATCTCAAGCTATAAACTAGCTCTAGTTCAACTTGATGAAATGTCAAGGAACCAAAAATTTTATTTCAAGGAGTTAAGTTATATAAATAACTATGCAAGACTCACAAGATGAGATAACCACCAAAAATTCTTATAAATATCCAACGATTTAAACATCAAGCGGATTACAGTATATGCAAACACAAATATATACGATGACCATCCAAAAATATACTTATAAACTATGATGTACATAAAAGTGCATGAATAATAATAACTATAAATATGTCTAATATAAATACAAGTTCATAACAAGAGTTAAGTAACAAATTAAAAACACAAAAATAAATATGTCCACACATACATATATATATACACGATACATATGTATATATACATTGTCTAGAAAACTAAATAACTTATTAACTTAAACACACTTAAAATTTATACAAATAGTACATACACATATACACTTACATAACACCTTTACAATTCAAAATCCCCTCCCATTTTACCCTAACAAAACCGGCCCCCCTTCCCAAAACCCAACACCCAATAGTTGATCAACTAGTTTGTATTCTCCAAGACACATTACACCTAAACCCTTAATCTTCTTCACATTATTCATTACTCCTTTTTCCAAACACACACACACTCTTACACTCTAAGAAAAACAACTTTCTCTTCCTCTTTTCCACTCATATTCACGGCTTAAACAACAAAGAAAAAGGCAAGACAAAATCAAATCCAAACAATAACAATAATAAGGGTTTATGCTAGAATAAGTAAGGGTTGATTCAAGCAAGGATTAAGGGTGGTGTTAAGCTTGGAATAAGGGTTATTAGAAGCCTAGAAGGCCACGAAAATTCTGCCCAAAAACATCTTCAAATCCGAGTTCATCAAGGGTATAACTCATCATCTCTTTGTTTAATCTATCTTGTTTTTGTATATATTAAAAGATCTTTATCAAAAATCATGTTTTCTTTGATTTTCTTCTTGATTTAAACTCAATGAGGGCAAGGTTGATAGATCCTTATCTCACATGTTCATGCATGTAAAGATCTAGAGAAAGGATTCAATGATTCAACAAGAACAAGACCCAAGAGTTAGTAGTTGCAAGATTTGTTATAAAATGGTTAAATGGGTCTCACAAAAATGATTTTTCTATCAAAGAAAATATGTCTATATTTATGTGATTTTTCATCAAAATGTTATTTTCAAAAGTTAGATTAAAGT
This sequence comes from Erigeron breviscapus, assembly GCA_034093135.1. Taxonomy (NCBI): domain Eukaryota; kingdom Viridiplantae; phylum Streptophyta; class Magnoliopsida; order Asterales; family Asteraceae; genus Erigeron; species Erigeron breviscapus. The sequence continues at coordinate 124,216,820 of CM067171.1, read as the reverse complement.
TTATAGCTTAATCTTGCTTAAAAGTGTTAGATCTTAACATGCATGCTTAGATTTGCACTAGTTTTGATTGATTTTGATTTTGGAAGTTGAGATGGATTATTGATAATTTTGAATCTGCTATAATCAGTATATTTGATGTTAAAGTCATACAAAAATAACCAACAAATATGTTAGTGGTAATTTAGAGTGCAAAGTAAGCAAACCAAGCCATTGGTTGGTTGTTTGGACCAAAATACAATCTGACAGAATCACAGTTTTCACTTTGGACGGATAAACTGAGCATGTGACGACCGATTCAGGGAAAGTTGTCAAAATAAAAGTTGTAGATAAACGAGTTAAGTTTAACCACCAACTGGAATCACTCAAAAATACTGAACCAAAAAAAAGATATGATTTTTCTACTAAAACTGGTCAAAACTGCATTTTTGTCTGAATATTTTATCAACTTTAACAATTTTTATCTCCTAATCCATAAGGTTCCAGGAGACCATACTTGGTGGAAAGTAAGTCCAATGTGTCCTAAACTTAAAATAAAATCATGAAATTTTTATTAAGAGCAAAACCCAAAGAACTTTTATAAAACTTTCGAGTATGCAAAACAGTGACTGTTTTGACCACTTCCATTTGTAAAAATATTTAGAGGTAGTAAACATTCTTTATAAATTAAGCCAAAATTCAAAAAATAAGTGGACACATATAGGTTATTTTATAAAAATCAGGAGGGTCCAAATAATTCGGTTTAACCCCAAAACAGTAGCCAACATTTCATAAAAATGTGAAGTAAAAACAGAAAATTCTGAAGTAAATCATAACTTGTGTGATGGGCTATGTAATGAACTAAGGAGTTAATGGGCTAGCCCGGCCCAATTAGTGAACCCACAAGGAACATAAATCAGTAGGCCCACTTGGCCCAATAAACCATATAGCCCAATAACCAATATAACTCATTAAGCACATAACCCAAATAAGGTTAAGCCCAATAACTAAATTGAGCCCAAGTCACTTAAAAACCCATCACATTTAGGCCCAATTGATAATGGCCCATAACACTAAAACGAATTTCATAAACCAAGTAATCATAAGACAAATCGAGAAATATGCGAGTTGAAGATAAGTGTAATCAAAATAAAACAAAGATAATTAAGTGAGATAGACATAAGTAATTATGTTAACCAAACTATATATTGATATCACAAATGCTAATTCATGCTAAAATCAGTTACACATCAAATGATGGATAAGGATAATATAACTTAATATGGCATTTCTATATGATAACCTAAGATGCCAAGTGAAACCACAAATGAAGCCAAGTTACCGAAAATCTAACAACTTATAACTACGTATATAATGAAAGTAACCTTTTACACCATCAATCTCTACAACCAAAAAGATGTGAATATTAGCAATACACTTGGATCCCAAAATTGATGACAACATAATGAAAGTGGCATTTCTAAGTGATGGCTTAAGATAGGAACTTACGTATATTAGTCCTATCGTAGGGATAGTCTTGGCATTGAAAGGTGATTAAGGACCATAAGGAATACATGATCAAGGAAGCGATAGATGGGAAGTACCCATTTTGGATAAGTGAATATAATATGCAGCATATCAAGGTGAGTCATAGCCCCCTTTCAAACTCTTTTATGTGTTTTACTTTCGGGGTGAAAAGCATGATAAATAAAATTGTTTTCTTTTATGAAATGATGCTTTGAAAGAATGATTATGATATGGGAATTATTGTATGTTCAACATGTTATATATTATATGATGAGCTTGAGTACTGTCAAACTGTTTCACCTCGGTACACTACTATTAACTCTTCGAGAGGCCTGTAGTATGAGAGTTGTGCAACTAGGACTTGTCCCCTCACCCAACGAGTAACGGTGGGATGTTTGGTTGCCTTTGTGACGACCTTCATTCCCAGTCCGACCACGCGGTGCTCTAGCTACTATATCAGTGGTCATGCCACGCCCCTTTATATTATTGGTCGTCTCCATGGCACGACCCCCATTATTATTATTGCACATGGTTGACGGCATGTGCTTCTTATTATCTTGGACATAACCGGTTTTAGTAGTGGCTCAAGCACAAACTCATCAAATTATGCCTTTGGCTAAATATTATTGATTATTACTTATGGTTGGATATTATGGATTGAACATACGGTTTGGGTATTGGACCTTATATGGAATCTCGAAAGTTGTTGAAATTGGCGATATTGAAGTATTGATGACCGAATGGTTTTGGTATGATGAATGATTAATCGATCGATATATTTTTCTCTCACGATAAATGTGACAAATGAGAACTTTATAGTTTACCATGGATTTCTCAACTCCTTGAAATGACGTTATGGTATTTTGAAAACTTGATGGTTTGATATGGGAATTTTTGTCGGTCATGTGGTTTGGGTGAATTGACATGAAATAATATATTTTCTAAGTTTGTTTTGAAATGGATATGTAACGAGGTTTACTTGCAAACCTATGCACTCACTAACTACGTTTTCGTAGTTGACACTTTTTCTTCATGCTTTTCAGGAATTAGCGTAAGCTTTGAGGAATTATATGCATCATGATTATTTGCATTGCACTTGGGAGTCAAAGATCAAACCTTGTGATGGGCAATGGAATCCGCCTTGATCATTGTAGTATATCATCTCATGTATTGTTATTTGTTTCGTGGACTCAATATCCAAGTATGGTAGGCGTATTGTACTTGGGAATTGGTTCACATGCTTGTGCATTGTAAAATTATTTTTATCAAATAAAGCTATGGTGAATGTTATTTATAACCCTTTGTTTTGAATACTCGACTTTCTGTACATCTCATTGTTCCGCCTTAGTTGGGGTGTTACAAGCTGACAGAGTCTCTTGATAGTCTTACAAAGGCAGTCAATGAAGAAAATGAAAGGAACAAGAGTACTCTGGGTCAGATTGAGAATGCTGCAACCAAATTTAAAAGGGAAGTCACCATAGAACTTCGATCTTCAAACAAGTCACAAGCTGACTTCAAGAATGATCTGATTGAAGCTTCTAAGGGTGTTAAATCAAAGATTAAACTCCTCCATGAGGATTATGTTGAGCTAAGAAGAGCCTGCTGTCTTACCAATGTTAAAATTGACTTGATCAACCAGGATCTCAAAGACTTCCTTGTTACTCCAGTGAGCTCTTTCCCTACTGATGATGACAAAAAGGGGGAGAAGAATGCTACTAAGAGAAAGAGGAGTGCAATGAGTGAAGCTGAAATGGAGCTAGAAAGAGAAAGGCAAAAAGCTCAGGTTGACAAGGACATTGAAGAATATCTTGAAAGATTGAAAGAAAGACAAGATAAGGCCAGAGCTGAGGAGGCACAAAATGATAGAAGATTGGTTGTGCATGGTTCTAGGGTGGAAGGTGAGAAGGAAGATGTGGAAGAGATAAAAAGACCAGAATCTGAGTCTGGTGGTGAAACTGTTGGAAAATTGAATGAAGAAACTGAAAAGGAGAGTGATACAACCAAGGGGGAGACTGTTAATGCTGAAATGGGAGATATAAGGAAGGATGTTGGTGTTGAAAAAGAAAAGAAAGTTGAAAAGAAAAGAAAGTCCTCCCAAGCTGTTCCTGTGCAAGCTGTGCCAACTCAAGCTGACCCAGCTCCCAAAGTACAAATTGATGAATCTTCATCTAGTGAAGACACAGCCACTCTGTCCCAGTTTATGATCAAGAAAAGAACAACAGAAGCTGGGTCAAGTGGTGTGAAGATCTTAACTGAAAAGGAAAAAGATTGGGAGATTGCAACTGAAACTGCTCCACAGCTTGGGGTAACAGTTGAGATGGCATATAAAATGATTAAGGAGGACAGACTAGAAAGAGAAAGAATTGCTGCAACTAAGTCTGATTCTGAAATTGCCAAGGCTGTTCAAGAACAATTGAATAAGGAAGATGAAGAAGATCTTGCAGCCATTGGTTCTAAAAAGAAAGTTGTGAGCAAAGGAAAAGGAAAGAAGAAAGTGGTGGTTCATTCTAAACCATCACAGAAGATTAAAGATGTGAAAGAAAGTGTGAAAGCCCATAATTGGTTTGATGCCTTGGAGAAAAGACAAGTTACTGAAAAGATTCATTATAGAAGGCATCCAGAACCAATCCTCCAGGTTCTACTGAAAAGGCGAAAAGGAAAGAACATTCCCAGCATGAGGTTTACAAGGAGAGGTTATGAAACCAACTGGGAAACCCATGATCTTGACAAACTGCTTGATCTAGGATACACAGAGTGGGTGGAACTACATAACATCATTACTGGTATGTCTGGAGTTCACAAAGAGACAGTCTTGGAAGCCATTGAGAAGAAGTTAGCTGCTGTTGTGAAGTACAAGATTGATGTCTCTGGCCTTCCAAGACCAATTGCATATGATATGGATTATGAAGATGAGTCAGCTGAGCCACTGAAGAAGAAAAGAAGAAGGTATGAAAAGATTGATGCTCCTGGAGGTGACCATTCAGTTTTTCTCCAAAACTTGTCTCCTACAGAGTTGCTAGCACAATTATCTTCTGGTGCAATTGACAAGATTCTTGATAATCTTAATCTGTCTCTACCTACTGGTGTCAAAGATGCAAGATGTGGGAAGTTCATCACTGAACCTGAACATGGGATGTACTTTGTAGATGCTAGAGGGAATTTGGTGTTTCAAAGGACTGTTGAACTAAAACAGGTACCATCTATGCACCTATTTACCTTATACAGATTCTGCAGAAACTTTAGTGAAGAAGGTAATGGGTATGAGCAGTTCCTTATAGATGAAGGGTTAGATAGGCAATTAGATGTGAGAGTTGCTCCATCATTTGAGGTTAAGCAAGAAGCAATTGAAATGCTTGGAGAATAGTGATGTAACATGTAATATCTTTGATTTATTCTCTATATATGCAAAGGCAGTTGTACAAATCTAGTTTCTTGGTTAAAATTTCATATCAGATTGAAAAGAACCCAAAAGATTCAAAGGGTCACAAGCTATTAGTCATATTTTCATTTGATTCTTTGTAAGCTGATAGTTAAAAGTGTAGTTGGGTTTTGTCATCATCAAATAGGGGGAGATTGTTGAGTCCCAATGTTAATTGTAAATTTAATGATGACAAATCTGACCTATAAACAATTAGTAATCTTTTGGTTCTTGTAATCTGATCTGGGTCAGACTAAGCTGACACAGCTTACGATCTGTCTCTGACCCAGATCATGCTTCATGCTTGTAATTGTAATATCTTATGGAAGCAAGTGTTATTCAAGCTGCATCAACAATGTTTAGCATTCAGTCCAAGTCGAAGAGGAGGATTGAAGATAGAAGACCAAGATGTTAGTGGAAGACAGCTTGGGATTAGCAGTCAGCTTGGAAACACTTAGGCAGATTGGTGCCTTGACAAACGGCCCAATCTGTGTCTGACAATCAGGTGAAGATAACAACCTGGATTGAAGATAAGGACAAATGACGTGACTAGGAAGATTCCTAGGATCCAGGTTGGTGGTTGTTTTACATATGCGTGTCCATACTCTTATTGGTAGATGAAGAATGTGCGTCAGTACGTGGGGGACCACAAGTACCATGAAAGGCACGATTGATTATTCCTTCATCAACCACTGATTGAAGAACACGTAGCTGCAACGGATACCTAATGAATGAGCGTGTGCCTATAAAAGCCTCATTCATGGATTGCATATGTGTGGCATTTCCTGAGAATCATTCTTCACACAAGTTCTCTGCTCTTACACACAGCTTAGTCTGTACGAGATTAGCTTGGGCTGATTCTCTTGAGATGAAACTTATTGATTGTTGTTTGTCATTTCATAGGGTTGTTTAGATATCTATAGGCTATCTTTATTCCGCAACAACCCTGTAATTCTTTCTATAGATTATTTCTTAATAAAGGATTACATTTGAAAATAACAATCTGTGTTCAAGAATGTTTTTATTTCTTACTGCTTTACTGTTTTAATGATTCCTGCACTTTACTTACTTGCTTAATATTCATTGTCTGAATCTTAAAATGTTTTGTGTTTAAAAGTTTGTAAAGATTGTGAAAAGTTGTATTCACCCCCTCTACAACTGTTCTGTGTTCAATATACTTTGGTATATTGATACACCGTGGGACGTATCAGATTCAGTCACTGCCATCTTTTCTCTTTGCAGTCTGTCTTCCTTTACCATTTTGTATGCCATCTCAACTGGTACACCAAGTATTGGAGCCTGTTTAATAGCAAGCTCCCAATCTTTTTCTTTATCAGTCAGAATCTTCACACCACTTGACCCAGCTTCAGTCGGCCTTTTCTTTATCATAAATTGAGTCAAGTGGTTGTGTCTTCACTTGAAGAGGATTCTGTTGGTTTTTCTTTGGGAGCTGGGTCAGCTTGAGATGACACAGCTTGAACAGGGTCAGCTTTGGAAGACTTCTTCTTTTCACCAACTTTCACAACCTTTTCAACCTCAAATTCCTTCCTTATCTCTCCAACAACATTCATTACAACCTCAGTGGTCTCCCCCTCAATTGTACCACTCTTTTCACCAGCTTCATTCATTATTTCCAACATTTCACCACCAGACTCAGATTCTGGATTTTTTATCTCTTTCTTTCTTCCTTCACCTACCACCTTAGAACCATACACAACCATTCTTCTATCATTGGCCTCCCCCTCAGCTCTAGCCTTCCTCTGTCTTTCTTTCAATCTTTCAAAGTAGTTCTCAATCTCCTTGTCAACCTTAACCCTTTCTCTTTCTCTTTCAAGTTCTTCCTGCTCAACTTCAGCAGCACTCTTCTCCCCCTTTTTGTCATCATCAGCAGGGAAAGAGCTCACTGGAGTAGCAAAGACACCTTTGAAGTTTTGGTTGAGCAAGTTAATTTTAAAATTAGTAAGACATCAGGTTCTAAGCAAATCCACATAGTCTTCATGGAGGGTTCCAATTTTAGTTTTGACACCCTTAGAGACTTCAATCAAATCATTCTTGAAATCTGCTTGTGATTTGTTTGCAGATCGAAGCTCTAAGGTGACATCTCTTATAAACTTGGTTGCAGCATTCTCAATCTGACCCAGAGTGCTCTTGTTTCTTTCCTTCTCTTCATTGATTGCCTTTGTGAGACCATCAAGAGACTCTGTCAGCTTGGATTGGTTCTGCTGCATCAAGTCAACTGCCTTCTTCACACTTTCTTTTAGTGCAGTCTGATCTTGACTCAGCTTGTCCACCTTCTTGTCCGTCAATTCCTGATCCTTTTGGATCTTTTCCAAGAATTTGGTCAGCTGTAAGCTCTCAACCTTATAGGTTGAAGTGAACTCAGTGAGCTGACCCACCACATCTGAAAATGAGATAGTGGCAGCTTGGGAAGGACTTGCAGTTGGCTTAAAAGCCACTGACTCTGGAAAGAGCAGCCTACAATCCTTAAAATCAGGGTCATTGGGCTCATATAGAAGGGGGTGGAGGCTAAGGGAGTTTTGGTGAATTTTCTCATGAGAGTGAGTCTCATGAGCAGATTTTTCAGAAATGATAATGTGTTGGTCAGCCTGAGAAAGATTGACTTGTAATTCAGGCTGAGGGCCAGTGGGAATGTGTTGATCTTGATTTTGATCAACTCCTCCACTGGCATCTTCCATCAGAGCATCCCTTGAGGATGGATGGGCAAACACATCATCGAATAAAGAATCCCTTTTTGCTATAAGAACCACATTGCCTTCTAAATCAAGAACAATACCCTTATCAGATCTGAATCTCACTTCATAGCCAGCATCACACAATTGACTCACACTGATCAAATTGTGCTTCAAACCATTCACATATGAGACCCTTCTGAAAGTAAAGGGACCATTTGAAAGTATACCAAATCCTTCAGTCTTTCCTTGAGAGTCATCTCCAAAAGTAACATTAGGACCAACGCGAATCCTAAAGCTACCCAGGGTCAGGAAGTCTCACGATCCTTCTTCAAAAGACCCCGAAGCCTAACTCCCAGAATGATTATCGAAGTATCCCAGCCTGTAAATGACTTGCCACAACCCCGAGCTCTTATAAAAGCCCGGCCTCATTGCGTACCCCGAACAGTCCTTACGAGGGCTCTTTTGCACCTACCAATAAGAGCCAAAGTCTATGAGCTTCTGGGCTATGTCTCGCTTAACCTATACAGTAAAGAAATTCAGTCTCTTTGGTAGATCACGTGAGGGAAGACCTTCTATCCGAAGTCCACACCCTCTGATAGCCCCGTTCTACCAAGCGTACTTTGAACCTTGCTGCCTTAACCCGGAGATAATGAATACCATATGCTTGGAACACCCACTGTCCAAGTGCCAGGTATTATCGTCATGATTGCCCTGCATTTACAATAAGAGATTAGTTCTTTTTGGGAACCCATCCAAAGATGGGTTCACCAGAGCTGACCATCACGTCTGACTCAGATTTGGAAACAAAACTTTTTATCTCCTTTTCTTTTTCCTTCTCACCTACCACCTTAGAACCATACACAACCATTCTTCTATCATTGGCCTCCCCCTCAGCTCTAGCCTTCCTCTGTCTTTCTTTCAATCTTTCAAAGTAGTTCTCAATCTCCTTGTCAACCTTAACCCTTTCTCTTTCTCTTTCAAGTTCTTCCTGCTCAACTTCAGCAGCACTCTTCTCCCCCTTTTTGTCATCATCAGCAGGGAAAGAGCTCACTGGAGTAGCAAAGAAGCTCTTTGAGATTCCTGGTTGAGCAAGTCAATTTTAAAATTAGTAAGACAGCAGGTTCTAAGCAAATCCACATAGTCTTCATGGAGGTTTCCAATTTTAGTTTTGACACCCTTAGAGACTTCAATCAGATCATTCTTGAAATCTGCTTGTAACTTGTTTGCAGATCGAAGTCTATGGTGACTTCCCTTGTAAACTTGGTTGCAGCATTCTCAATCTGACACAGAGTACTCTTATTCTTTCCTTCTCTTTGATTGCCTTTGTGAGACCATCAAGAGACTCTGTCAGCTTGGATTGGTTCTGCTGCATCAAGTCAACTGCCTTCTTCACACTTTCTTTTAGTGCAGTCTGATCTTGACACAGCTTATCCACCTTCTTATCCGTCAATTCTTGATCCTTTTGGATCTTTTCCAAGCATTTGGTCAACTGTAAGCTCTCAACCTTATAGGTTGAAGTGAACTCAGTGAGCTGACCCACCACATCTAAAAATGAGATAGTGGCAGCTTGGGAAGAACTTGCAGTTGGCTTAAAAGCCACTGACTCTGGAAAGAGCAGCCTGCAATCCTTAAAATCAGGGTCATTGGGCTCATATAGAAGGGGGTGGAGGCTAAGGGAGTTTTGGTGAATTTTCTCATGAGAGTGAGTCTCATGAGCAGATTTGTCAGAAATGATGATGAGTTGGTCAGCCTGAGAAAGATTAACGTTTAATTCAGGCTGAGGGCCAGTGGGAATGTGTTGATCTTGATTTTGATCAACTCCTCCACTGGCATCTTCCATCAGAGCATCCCTTGAGGATGGATGGGCAAACTCATCATCGAATAAAAAGACTTTTTTGCTATAAGAACCACATTGCCTTCTAAATCAAGAACAATACCCTTATCAGATCTGAATCTCACTTCATAGCCAGCATCACACAATTGACTCACACTGATCAAATTGTGCTTCAAACCATTCACATATGAGACCCTTCTGAAAGTAAAGGGACCATTTGAAAGTATACCAAATCCTTCAGTCTTTCCTTGAGAGTCATCTCCAAAAGTAACATTAGGACCAACGCGAATCCTAAAGCTACCATTTCCCAGGGTCAGGAAGTCTCACGATCCTTCTTCAAAAGACCCCGAAGCCTAACTCCCAGAATGATTATCGAAGTATCCCAGCTCTCTGTAAATGACTTGCCACAACCCCGAGCTCTTATAAAAGCCCGGCCTCATTGCGTACCCCGAACAGTCCTTACGAGGGCTCTTTTGCACCTACCAATAAGAGCCAAAGTCTATGAGCTTCTGGGCTATGTCTCGCTTAACCTATACAGTAAAGAAATTCAGTCTCTTTGGTAGATCACGTGAGGGAAGACCTTCTATCCGAAGTCCACACCCTCTGATAGCCCCGTTCTACCAAGCGTACTTTGAACCTTGCTGCCTTAACCCGGAGGGACTTACATCCGGTCATATGCTTGGAACACCCACTGTCCAAGTGCCAGGTATTATCGTCATGATTGCCCTGCATTTACAATAAGAGATTAGTTCTTTTTGGGAACCCATCCAAAGATGGGTTCACCAGAGCTGACCATCAGGTCTGACTCAGATTTGGAAACAGAACTTAGACTCTTATCACATTTGGACACCCATTGTTGCTTGATCTGTCCTTTACCAGATTTAAAATTCTTTTTAGCAACATTTAGAGTTTCCTTTGAAGCAAAACCTTTGCCTATTCCAGATTTCTTACATTCAGCTCTTAACTTCTTTTGATCAACAACATTAGGATCAGACACATTTTTCAAAGAGTTATCATCATTTGAAATCTTACCATTTCTGGACTCAACATATTTTGAAATCATTTTGTCAGAGTCAGATTTGGTATCTTTTGAAATAGACACAGATTCAGTTTGTGACAATTTTCCTTGAGAACCAGACTTCTCATTCTTTGAAAGCTTTATCTTTTCTTTTGGAACACTATGATCTCTAACCTTTCTTTTATTTTTCTTTGAGTTACCATTGTTTGTTTTAGATTTTGAATCTGACACAGATTGGGAAATGGTCAGTTTAGATAGGTCAAGACTTTCTTCAGGTTTTAACTCAATACCTCTATCAGTTTCAGACACAGCTTCAGCAATGGTTTGACCAACAGTTTCAGGATCATTAAACCCAATACCAGATTTCTGAACCAACTTAATTGGTTTAGACTTTTTCCCTATGGTTTGGACTTTGGGTGGTGAAGGAGGCTGATAACAAGGTTCCATAGCACATACTTCACTAATGGCTATGGCCCTATCATAATCACCATCAAAAATAGCTTGGATCTGATGAGGTATTTGGTCATTTACACACTTAGCAACTCTCTTGGAACATATACACCATGATTCAGTAATATGTTTAACTTTCAAAAACTTTTCTTCTGCAGTTTTAGCTTCTTTAACCAAAATCGAGTTTAATTGTTTTTGAGCTTTAACTTCAGATTCTAGTTTCTCAATGGTGTGGTTCTTAGAACTAATATCAATTTTCAACACAGATATTTCCTTTTTGAGTTCTTGATTAAAGTGTTTTTGTAAAAGAACCTCATCACCCAATCTATTTAGTCTAGACAGTTTTTCATTATCAGACAGATTGGAAAAAGAAGTTACCTCAGGTAGAGCAGTCTGACTAGTAGATGTCTGGTGAGCTGACTCAGATTGCTGTTGTATTTTCACCAGATCTTCAGCAAATCTTTGAGTAGCTTCTTTAGCCATGAAACACTTGGCATCTTTATACAGCTCATCATCAGATGAAGTGGCACTTTCAGCCCAATCTTTGGCTACCAGACTCTTCTCACTTTTGTTTACCTTCTCACTCAGCTCAGCTACTTGTGCTTTTAAGGCTTTGTATTTGTCTTGAGCTTTGAGTATTTTTCACTTCTTCCACCTTTGGATGGCACAGCTTGAGAAGACTCTTTAGATCTACAATCTCCAGCCATGTGTCCAGTTTTGCCACAGTTGTAACAAGTGACTTTGGACATGTCAAATGGCTTCTTTGTCTTATCAGCTTGGCCAGCTTTTCCTTTTCCTTTAAACTTGCTAAAGGATCTCCTTCTGATCCTTTCAGCCAACATAGCTACTTCATTAGCTAGTTCATCACCATCAGATTCATCACATTCAGATTCAGCACAAACAGTTAGGATTAGAAATCACAGGAATATCATCATTAACACAAGGAATGATCTCATTACTAATTGAACTAGGGTGTTCAGTCATAGAAGCAACAAGTGCAGTAGCAGGCTGACTATAAGAATCACCCATAGCAATTAGCTTTCCAGCCTCTGAACATTCTTGGTTATGAAGTAAACCAAAAAGTCCAGGGAGATCAAGATCATGATAAACATAACTTAATTTAACAAAAGAAATATAATTGTTCCATTTAGGTGGTAATGAATCAAGAAATTTGCTCTTTAAAACCTCATTTTTCTTATTAATTCCAACAGCAGCTAAATCATTAACCAAAGCATTAAAGCGGGTATGAGTGTCAGTCAAGGATTCATTTCTCAAAGAGAAAAATCTCTCATACCTCCTGGTCAAAGTAGTGATTGTGGATTCCATGAAAGTAGAGCAACCCTCAAACATGACAGTCAAAGTACCCCACATTTTCTTAGCTGTAGAACACATTTTAATAGAATGGTAAATATCTTTGGGCACAGCTTGGACAATGAAATTTCTAGCCTTCACATCCAAGTTTGCCAACCTCCTATCCTCATCCCCCCAATCTGCCTTGTCCTTAACAATTGATTTGACTGTGGCAGGAATGGTTGGTTTACCTTCTCTCAACCACAATAGTTTGTGTAGGAACATAAGGACCATCCGAAAGGATGTCAGGCATATTGTTATCGATGGATTCAAGGAACAAAGACATTCGACCTTTCCACCCACTGAAATCATCTTTATCAAACATGGGTGGTCTGGTTGAAGAACCATTATCAATATAGGATGACATAATGCTTTACTATAAAGAAAATAAGCAAGGATCAAGTCAAGTTAATTCTTAACCCCTGCTCTGATACCAATTGATACGTCCCAAGGTGTATCAATATACCAAAGTATATTGTACACAGAACAGTTGTAGAGGGGGGTGAATACAACTTTCCTTGATCTTTACAAACTTTTAAATAAAACGTTTTAAAGATTATTATATATTAAGTAAGTAAAGAGCAGGAATCATTAAAACAGTAAAGCAGAAAAGTAAATGAAAACATTCTTGAACACAGATTGTGGTTTTCAATGTAATCCTTTATTAAGAAATAATCTATACAAAGAATTACAGGGTTGTTGCGGAACAAGATAGCCTACAGATATCTAAACAACCCTTGAATGACAAACTACAATCAATAAGTTTACTCAAGAAAATCAGCCCAAGCTGATCTCAATAGACTAAGCTATGTGTAAGAGCAAAGAAAACTTGTGTGAAGAATGATTCTCAGGAATGCCACACATATGCAATCAAGGAATGAGGCTTTTATAGGCGAAAGCCCTTCTTCTCTTGGTATCCAATGAAAGCCACGTATTCTTCTTCTACTGGATGACAAAGGAATATTTGATCGTGCCTTTCATGGTACTTGTGATCCCCATCGTACTGCAGCACATTCTTTATCATCCAATAAGAGTATGGACACGCATATGTAAAACCAACCACCAACCTGGATCCTAGGATTCTTCCTAGTCACGTCATTTGTCCTTATCTTCAATCCAGGTTGTTATCCTCACTTGATTGTCAGACACAGATTGGGCCGTTTGTCAAAGCACCAATCTGCCTAAGTGTTTCCAAGCTGACTGCTAATCCCAAGCTGCCTTCCACTACCAGCTTGGTCTTCTATCTTCAATCCTCCTCTTCGACTTGGATTGAATGCTATAAACATTGTTGTTGCAGCTTGAATAACACTTGCTTCCATAAGATATTACAATACAAAACATGAAGAATGATCTGGGCCAGAAACAGATCGTAAGTTGTGTCAGCTTAGTCTGACCCAGATCAGATTACAAGAACCAAAAGATTTCTAAGTGTTTATAAGTCAGATTTGTCATCACCAAATTTAACAAGATTTTAACATAAAATATGAAACATAACATTGACTACAGTCAAACTCAACACCATATGTGTGTATTGTCACAATGTGTGTGTATAAGGAATTTGTTCGATTCTAGGACTTACGAAAATTTTCAAAACGGGAAAATTTTCAAATGAGTCAAATTAGAAAGTACAATTTCCTTATAAAATTAGACTTTAAAAATTTAAGAAAAACAAGTGGTTTTGGTTAAATTTAGTAAAGTTCAATTTGTCGATTATTAAAACTAAATGTTTTGGAAGGTTATGAAACAAACGGTTTCACGACCTTGGAAAACGTTAAGAGTTTTAATTTCGACTTCGATAAAATTGGTAATGTTTTGGAGGATTATGAAACAATAGGTTTCACTATCTTAGAAAACACTAAGAATTTTATCGTTTAACTTATCTGTCGATGTTAAAGTTGATAACATTTTCAGAACGTTTATGAAAAAGGTTTCAGGAGCTAGAAAATGTTAGGAGCTTTGAAGTTCGACTTTATTTGTTGTTGCTAACCTTTTGTTTGTTGTTGTTTGTATCTTTTTGCAGATGGCCGAGAGACGCTTCCACAAGAATCATAACTACTTGATTAACTTGGACGTCCACCAGGATAATGCAGCCGAGTTTGTTCAGATACTAGAGTTCTTTCAACGCTCTAGAGTTCGAAGGGTTCTCATTGCTGATCCGGTGATATATTTGACGTATCTTCGTCAATTCTGGGCCACTGCTAGATACATTGCTGGAAATAATCAGAGGATTGAAGCTCGGGTGAATAATCAGGTCATCCAGTTCACTCCTGCGGATTTGGTCCAGATACTTGGATTGGGTACTGAAGCCCAAGAGGGAGGAGCAAACGGTCCCACCTCATACCCACTTGCACTTAGATATGGAGCTTACAGACGGATGGGTTATGTAGGTGAGCCTAACCAAAACACCTTCACGAAGAACTGTCTTCATGGGAAGTGGAAGTTCTTCAGTCACGTGATTTTGGTTGCTCTTAGCAACAGGAAGTCGGGGTACGACAAGCTGAATGTCGAGACCCAGTCTCAAGTTGTCTCCCTTGTGCTGAACAAGCCGTACAACTTTTCTCGTTTCTTCTTCAACGAGATTAGAAGGCAAATTGGTGCAGCTGCCGACGAGCGTTTCTTGATGTATCCTCGATTTATCATGACGATCATCAACGCTCGCCTGCCCAATCTACCACAGGTGGGTCCTGTCGAGCGAGTAACTACCATGCCAAATCGCATCTTTAGCGATAGTTACTCTTACAGAGTTCACTCCCACCTCCAGCTCGACCGACAGACAGACAATTATTCGGTGCAGTGATAAATCCGGCATATGTGGCACCAGACAATGACGGATTTGCACACGATGGGTCTGATGTTGAAGAAAATGTTGTTGCAGCTCCACAACATGTTCCTCAACCACCACCTGCAGCACACCAAGTTCAACAACAACAACAACAGCAACAACAACCACCAGTGCAACAACCCCCACTTCACGCTGAAGCCGTTGGAGATATGTTCTTCCAAGTGGATCAGGGTTTGGGCAATGCTGAAGAAGCTGCCGAGTTTGCACACCAACTGTTGGAACCTGACGATGTCATCAACCAGGTTCAACAGTATGACGCTCGGGCTGATCTAGAGGCAGAGATTGACGAGTTGTTCGAGGATCACGAGGCCGATGATGAGGCAAGTAGTGATCCTCATGCTACTGCGAGCGATCAAGAGGAGAGCTTAAGTGATGATGATGGTCATGAGGACCCTCAGGAGAGAGCACGTAGGCTTTTGCAAGAAAAACTGTTGCTCAATCTGAAAGGGAACTGAAGGCTGATGCAGACTTCCAGCCTGATGAGGAAGAAAAAGAAGATAGTCCACCACGTCAGCTCAAAAGGAGGAGAAGAGCTGGCGAGGGCACATCTGGCACTCATGAGTCACCTAGACTCAGTGCAACAATGAATGTGGCAGTTGAAGAGGGATTGGGGCGTGTGTCTGAGCATGTGCAGAGAGATACTGAGGATGTAACTGTTAGACCTAGGGGAGCAGGTAAAGGATTAATGATGAGAGCACCGGTTGAGCCATCAAGAACAAGAATCAGATTATCGGCAACAGGGTCTGCATTACTAAGTATGCATATTGTAGTTAAGTGGGCTAAATTTGCGTGTTTCACTTTGGGCCTCATATGCGTGTTCTGCCAAACGGGCCAGATATGCGTGTTTCATTGTCAGATTAGGGTTTGCGTGTTGTGTGGATATAAAAGGGTGACATCTCGCATTTAATTTCATTTTCAAATTCATTTGCGTGTTTTTGTCAGAAACCCTCCACATTTGCGTGTTTCCGTATCTGCACACTGTTCACCCATCGATTCATAACACTTGATCCATACGTGTTTAAGACACAAGAAACACTTCCATTAACACTTATTGAACAAAGGTAAATGATTAACAACATTTCTAAGTCCAGATTTCGTGTTTAATGGCCAAATATTTAGGGTTTTTATTTCGGTTATAAAATCACTAAATGGGACTATAAACATGTTATGGATGTAGAAATGGAACCAATAAACTGATAAATCGGACTAATACGGACCTATTCGTACTAGATTTAGGAGTTTTGGGGTTCAAAAACAACTGGTTGAGATTCGTGGGAACGTTTCTGGTTTTGCGTGTTCATCTGGGCTTTGCGTGTTCTTATGAACCCAGAAATTTGAACCTTTAATCTTCCAGTTTTGCGTGTTTGTGATGACGTCATCACAAAGAACACGCATATGACTAATTTGCGAGTTCTTAGTGTAAAATACACCATTTGCGTGTTTGTCATCATTTGAGTGTTGTGACACTTTGACAGTGTATATAAAAATTTTTAAATAATGTTAGGTCGGAAATCGACCAAGTATAATTTGTTCAGAAATAGCTTGAAGTTTAGTGAAGACGTTGTACAGAATTCTGAGATGTCTCAGAATTCCTTCACTGAAGCTTCACTTCAGTTCAGATCAAGATAAATCTGAAGCATTCATTCTGAAGTCAAAGACTGAAGTATGAAGAAGAGAATCATCTCAGAAGCGAGCTAAGAGTGATTCTACCAGATCGAAGACTGAAGCATCTCAGTGTAAAGTATTTACAACACTTTACACTGATTACGAGGAAGACTTTTTACTTTACATACCTTTACCCAGTTAATAGATTATCTATTAATAAAAGGTACAAGGTAAAAGTATAGGTTGGAACATAGTACTATAAGTCACATCAACTGACTTATATACTCTTCCTAGTATGAGCATGTAAGGAATTAGGTTTAATTCCTTAAATGCTCACAACCGCATTTGTACGATCTTGTCCACATCATCTTGGACTTGGTCTATAAATACAAAGTCTTCTCACAACTTGCAAAAGGCTTGAAACTTTAGCATTGCAACTTGTGAGATATACTCTAAGTAAAACTTACGAGTATTTTCAAGTTATTTAGATCACTTGTTTTTTCGGGATTGTTTAGATACTTACACTTGGGTGTTTATCTTTGTTCCGCAACAATCCTTGTATTTGTTTATATCAATAAATCAAATACATTAGAAAAGAAACAACGTGTCTCAATGCTACATACTTGATTATACTTATATATATCTTTATATAGTTTCTGCCAATTTAGTTCTTGTTATTTACGATAAGTCAATTGTTTCTTGTTATCCATATCTGGATCGTAAACTGAACTTGTC
>CM067171.1:124151969-124198372 GCA_034093135.1 Erigeron breviscapus | reverse complement strand
TGTTCCCATATTGGTATAACCGTGCCAACTTCTCAAACCTCTCTAAGTGCTGGTATGGATCCCATTTCCTTTTACCATCAAACTGTTGCTCCTCAATGCTTTTAAGATGATTACCTTTCAGATTGAAATCATGAGCAATGGTCGGAGGTCTTATAGGACTACCACGGTTGGCAGGAATAGTGCGGACCCTCTCACCATAACGTATATCGTTCGGATCCCTTTCTTCGTCTCCCATTTCCTCTTCTAACTGAACTTCTAGATTGAAAAACTCGTCTAAATAGAAACCTTCCTCGTCCGAATCAGGAGTGGGTCTAGCAATAGGCGAGAAGGGTGTAGGTGTTGTGAAGTTAAACCTACGTCTTGTCGGTGTTCTCAAAGGACTATTTAGAGGTAAACCCGAAGACCGCAAGTTCATCAACTAAGAAGTAGACCTGTAAAACACAACTAACCAAACACGTCAATTGCACCTGTGATAAGCAAAGAAAAGCAAAACTAAACTATAAAGCAAGTAACTTCCTCACGCGTGAGGAAGGATCAAACCACTAAATTAACAACTAAAACGGCACACAATCCCCGGCAGCGGCGCCAAAAACTTGATGTGCTAAATCGAGTTTAAAATTTAAAACTAGAAATACCTTGAAACTCACTACTATGCACTATCGGGCAGTGGACCCGATCGTATGCAGTATAGTTAAAAAGTAAGTCCAGGTTCGTTCACGGGGATTGGTTTGAATCAATTGTTTAACAAAGTAGTTTGGGAAACAGGGTGGAACACTTTGAATCACACTTTGACAATTAAAGTAGAGTAAATTTAAAAGACAGAACACTTGAAAGTAAAGAAAAGCTTAAATCAATAATAGTAAAGTTCATCCACCTTGACTTCGCTAGACTTCAAACATGATTGCATTCAATTAAGATCAAATTCATTAAGAGTCGAAAAGATAATCGTGAAAGGATAAACCGCTCGCGTGGTACCACCGACCGCTCGCAAATCACCCAAACACCTAAATTGCTAGTTTAATTACCCAAGCCGGTACCACCAATGCCTAGACAACCTTACCAACAATTAGTTTGCTTGACTATCAAATTACCAATTGTGCCTATGTGAAAATAACGTGGTACCACCAACCGTTACAAATCACGTTGACAAAATGATTCATTTTATTAAAATGACATTCACTATCATACCATGAACTAGCGATAATTGCTCATAGACAAGCAACCGTTAGAAAATCACATATGTATTCAACTAGTACCACTAACGAAGAACACACATGCCACCAACATCATAATAATAATAATAAAGGAATTAAATCATCAAGATCTCGACACAACGATAATAGAAATCAACTCTTTGAATTAAAACATATAGCAATCACATCATTCGTCTAGTTTCATCAAGGTGGATGATCGAAAGATTAGCCACTCATGATTAAATTGAGATAAGAATCAACATAAAGGAAGAACATGATGTACCAATCGTTCTTTGAAATTGAAATTGCAAGACAATAAAATAGATACGATCTAAGTGGGTGCACGTGAATCTTCAATGAATCGGAAGATGATGAAGTCTTGAATTGATCCTTGAAGGTGTTCCTTGAAGTGCAGCTCTTAGAAAGAAAAGTTGATCCCCCTGGGAATTAGGTTTGAAAAACTATTTATACCCCCCTTTAATCTGATGCAAAAACTGTCAAAAACCTTTCAGTCCCGCACTCTCACTGCGGCGCAGTGGGCGAGTGATGCCCCCACTGCGGCGCAGTGCAAATACACTGCCTTTGGTGCTCGTTTGATCAAGGCTGACTGCGGCGCAGTGGGCACACGCACATCCCACTGCGTCGCAGTGTAAATACACTGGTTAAACACTCCTTTCTTTCACTTGCTGACTGCGGCGCAGTGGGCCTGTTCACCACCACTGCGTCGCAGTGAAAATACACTGGACTCGATTCTCACTCCCTTGAGATGACTGCGGCGCAGTGGGCGAGTTCACCACCACTGCGTCGCAGTGTAAATGTACTGGTCCAAAGGCTACATCAACAAATGAAGTCTTGCATATTTTTTTTCTATCTCATTTCACTCTCGAACTCTCCAAGCAACTTCATGACCTCAAAATTACTCGAAATTGCACCAAACGGACACGTCACCTGTTTAGAACCTGAAACCACTAACAAAACCATAAACGCGCCAAATGCCAGCAAAATCGACTAAAAACATATAATAAAAAGGCCAATAACGATGTGGGCGATGGGTATAAATTGGTCACATCACTTCCATTTGTTGTCTTCGACTTCAACTGGAATGATTCTTCAACTGGTCAGTTCTCAACTGGAGGAAGCCTTCAGTTGCGTTGACTGTACGGTGCAACTGGACTTCAATATATTTCTGGACAAATCTTCTGGGTCTCCAGTTTCACTGAGGTCTCCAGGTGCAACTAGAGACTGGCCAGTTTACCAGTAAACTGGTCCTAACAAGAATAACGTATATCGAAATAATGCAAAGAACAATAAGTAATGCTAATTATAGTAAAGATCTAGTAATTAACGAAATAAAGTAAAGGTAAGGAACAAGAACACCGAGATTTGTTATCGAGGAAAAGCCCTTAATCCTTTATGGATCGCCGACATAAAAACCCCGGGAGGAAGCAATCGTCCCTGCCTTTGTTCTCTTATTAATGGTTGTTAAAAATGATTACAATGGTAGAATTCGGTTGATCGATATTGCTAAGTGTGAGAATAGAGATGAGAATATTGAGAGCAGTGTGTGTGAATACAAGTGTGAAGTAAGTGAGTAAAAATATGTCCTAGATCGATCAGCCTTATTCGTTTATATAGACCTAGGATCTAACTAACTATGCGAGTTTATAGGGATCTTCCAGGTCTTCAGTAATTGAACGTTGGAGAGTATCTTGCTCAGTCAAATGAACGTTGAAGCTATTCTCCTCATGCTGAAATCAACTTGAAGTCCGATTATACTGGCAGACCAAGTCTTCTTTGCGTGTTGATGAATTGTTCCATGTGCGACTTTGCTTTTTATACCGTTAGAGATATTTTCCACAGCCTTATATCGAATATTCTGGAATCTGCATGCTTAACTCATGTGGAAATGATAATAACAATTGAAACATAACATAAGCAAAATATTAATAAGTTATCAGAATATTCATCTATGTCAAGATCCTGATACGTCAAGATCTTGGTCTCTCAAGATATTGGTACTTGAAATTTCACCCATAACACATGTTACTTTGTTATAGACACGACGATTTGGTGTTCCTGGATCATATCCAAGAAAGTATCCTTCATACACTTTTTCATCAAACTTTGCTAAGTTTGGTTGAACCTTTAGGAAGGTACATGGTACACCAAATGGTTGTAAATGACTCAAATTTGGTTTTCTATTGTGTAACAGCTCATAACACGTTTTGTTAAACCGTTTCACCGTGAGAACCCTGTTAAGTACATAACACGCAGTGTTTATAGCTTCACCCCAGAATATGTCAGCCAACATTGTTCGTGCAGCTTCAATAAGTGTTCTATTCTTCCGTTCAGAAACACCATTTTGCTGAGGTTGATACGGAGCACTAAATTGCTGCTCAATGCCCTTGCTGAGACAATAAAACTCCATCATCCTATTCTTGAACTCTGTTCCATTGTCACTACGAATTTTCTTAATTCTTGTGTTATAGACATTTTCCACTTTTGCAAAGAAGTGCACCAGTATTTGATATGTCTCATCCTTTGAAGTAAGGAAGAACACCCATGAGAATCTCGAAAAATCATCTGTGACAACTAAACAGTAATACATTCCTCCGATACTTTTCACATTTACTGGGCCAAATAAGTCCATGTGTAGAAGCTCAAACGGAGTGGCAATAGAATTCAGAGACTTGGACTTATGATTAATCTTGTGTTGTTTGCCCTTTTTGCATGGAACACATTTACCCTCATTTCCATATCTCTTCAATGGAACACCTTCTACCAACCCATTTTTGGTAATGAAATTCATTTTTCGAAAATGAAGATGAGCCATTTTTCTATGCCAAAGTAAAGAGTCTGATTCAGAGGCTTGAGACAAAAGACATGTAGTCTCAATCTCAGGATTAGAGATACCCAATGCCATTGCATATATATCCCTTTTCCTTGGAGCCCTCAAAAGAATCCACTCTTCAGGAATCACATATCCAGGCTTTAGGATAAGTGCTTCCTCCTTGGTGAAGTGAACAGGATTCCCTTTGTCACAAATCTGAGACACACTCATTAAATTGTGACTTAACTGTTCAACATAATTCACCTTTTCAAGCTTGATTTTCCCATTTGTGACATCACCAACTCCGGTAATTGAGCCACCCTTGGGACCAGCAAAGCTTACATAAGCTCGCAATATTTCAACAAAATTTGACAGTAATGATTTATCTCCTGTCATATGTCTTGAACAACAACTACCAACATACCATATACTAATGGCCTTTTTTAATAGGTCATGTTGCTCATCAAGAATATTCATCTTTGCCATGAAGTTAACCAGACCATCTATGTCTACATCCGCTGAGACATCAGATGTCTTGACTTCAACTTTGTCGACACACTCTGCAACCTCACTATCAAGATTATCGATAACAGACCCCACATTATTTGTCTCCGCCAAGAAGGCATTAGACAAAAATGTCTGATCATTGTTTCTCTTTTGATGATGAACCATCAACCCTGTTGAACTTTCATCATGTGTAATCGGATAGTTTCTTTGTTGCCGTGTGTTGGAAGCATTTTGTGTTGTTCCATCATTGTAGAAATCCTGATAAGTCACACTAGTCTTATCAACATTTCTAGGTCTCTGGCATTCCCTAGCAAAGTGTCCAAAGCCCTCGCAATTGTAACACTTTACCTTTGACTTATCAAAGCAAAGCTTGGAACCCATGACCTTTCGCCATGTTTTGCCAAGAATCGTTTAGCCCGAAGAGTCAACATGGCCATTTGCCATTGTAAGTCAATCTCTTCTAAGTCCAAAGGATCAATTTGTTCGTAGTCTTCATCTATAAGACTAGGATTCTGAACCTTTCCTTGGATAAACTGTTCATAAGATGTCACAAATGACGCAAGAACGGATAAGTGACTTTCCGCACATTTGACACTTATAGGCACAGTGGAACTAGCACTGGAGGTAGGATATCCACGGTTGCCTAGATTGTCGCTCTGACTTGAAACAAAACATATGTTCCCCTCAGAGTCAAACGAGATTTTTTGTAAGTCAACATCTTCACTTAGGAAGGCACTTGTGCTTCCATTAGAAGAACCTTGACCCACATTAATCGTAGGCCTACCGTAATAAAGCTCGGGAATCTGAGCATTATTATATCCTGCTTCCCTCCTCTTTAGTTTCATTTCTTGTCCCCGAAACTTAGCAACTATCTGAGTCAAGGACATGTCAGAGAAATCTGCTTTCTCCTGCAAAGTGGTAATGTAATTACTCCACTTTTCCGGCAAGGAGCTCAAAAATTTCTCGACTTTTTCCTCCTCAGAGTAGGTAACCTCAAATGCTTGCAACTCTGCTAACAAATGATAATACCTTGTAATTAGTTGATCTAAGTTTTCACTTCTTAACCCATTAAATACATTATACTGATGCTTTAAAAGGTCTCTACGATTCTTTTTAAGTGTTTCATCCCCTTCACAATGATTCTTTAATGCTAACCAAAGTTCTTTAGATGTATTGAATCCATTAAATAAATGTAATATTTCTTGTGGCAATGACATTTTTAAACATGATAATGCCTTTTTCTCTGCCTCATACAATTTTTTATTAGATTCAGTCATATCTTGATAAGCATATACTTTGCTAACACCACTATCCTCATATGTTGGGGCACTATATCCTTCTGTCATACAAGTCCACATTCTAATATCCGTGAATTGCATAAAGGATTCGAATTGACCTTTCCAAGAAAAGTATTGGTCAATGATCATCAGTTTAGGTGGTGAATTACCCTTACCGGTCTCATGATCCATACGTATCAATTGGTTAAGATAATTTGCTGCCATTGTGTATGTGATTCAACAAAGAAACACGCAAAACCATAAGAACACGCAAATCAGGGAACACTCAAATGAAACACGCAAGGGTGTAGAAACACGCAAAACAAGAACACTCAAAACTGAAACCCCTCAAACTTGAGAACACTCAAACAAGATCACGCAAACCACTGAATGCGCAAAATGTTTGAAAATCACGCAGATCTGAGATGCACTGAAACACGCAAAGTACTGTACTTAAGAAACACGCAAAAGTACAAGTACAAGAACACGCAAAACCACTATTTTTCAATCTTTCTCAGATCTTGAACCCGATATTGTTACTTGATCGTTGAAACCTTGAGAAAATAGTTTTAGGATTGAGATGTGTCATATTTTGGTGTAAAGTTTGAACATTTCTTTCAAACACACCCAAAAACAATCTCCACCTTATGAACACGCAAATAAAGAAGATATCCAAACCGGACTCAATCTCGAACCAAGGTATAGAAACCTTTGGCTCTGATACCAGTTGTAAGTTCAGGTCGACCTCGTTTGTCGGACCGTCGAAACGAGATTGACTAAGGATATGTCGAGGTGCGGAATCCCTCGAGATAACCCATGGTTTTTATATCACCTTTTTAGGATATATATATATATCTATATATATATCTATGCGTGGACATAAACACTCGTATTTGGTTAATATAGTGAGGCGGCTTTCCGGACAAACAATACCCACTTGGTAACCTAAGTCCTAAGCCAACCAACACGAGTGTGTGTTTTGCGGTTCGTGCGTGAGACGAGTAGCACCCTCAAGATCTACTAGATTTGTGTGTTCTTAGCTCTAGTAGTTTCTCTCTCAAGATTTGCTCATTTCTCTCTCTACACTCTTGTTAGAACACGCATAAACACACACCCATATATATAGGCAAGGGCTGGAACACGCAAATCCTAGTGGGTTTGCGTGTTTCTGTGTCAGCCCAAGCCCATTAGGGTTTGGCCTGTTTGAGAGTTCTTCTGAACAAGCATACATTTGCTTGTTCCCAAGAAACTCTCAAACCATTTGAGAGTTTTACTGAACAAGCAAACTTTTGCTTGTTCCCAAGAACTCTCAAATGACACTTAGGAATATTTGAGTTAATGTTTCTACTGCTGTTGATACGCAGAAACAACATTAACTCAGTCAATGTTTCTACTGCTGTTGATACGCAGAAACAACATTGTTTACATTACCTTTGGAAGTATATATTAAGTTAATGTTTCTACTGTTGTTAAACGCAGAAACAACATTAACTTAACTTCCCTTTGAAAGTACATTAAGTTAATGTTTCTACTGCTGTTAAACGCAGAAACAACATTAACTTAACTTCCCTTTGAAAGTACATTAAGTTAATGTTTCTACTGTTGTAAAACGCAGAAACAACATTAACTTAATTACTCTTTACATGTAATGTCTACACTTGTTTTGTAGATCAAGGAACATGAAGGGTGATCACTATCAACAAAGACAAGCATAACAACGTGGAACAAGGTCTTCACCTTTTGGCTTTCTTGCCAACTTTTGGTTGAAGGTTTTCACCTTCTCTTAAATTCGCCCATGTCGCACGTTAATTAATTTCATGGTTGAAGGGTTAAATTCCAAGGTCATCGAAATTAATTCTTTTGGTTGTCGATGTTACCATCGATCCCGAATTGGCTAACCACGCCACCCAATACTCATACACACGAATTGGCTAACCACGCCACCCATGCAAGTTTAAGATATGGAGACACCCTCCAGATCTTGAACACCAAAGTCCCTAAGCAAATATTAAAATTAAGAATTTCCCTTCTTAATTTTAATCCACAGTGAAATTAATCCTATCTCCACACGTATTATTATTTAATGCAGGGCTTTGATGAAAATAATTGAAGTCTGACGACCATTAAGACATTGGAGCTAGAGATCATAGCCTACAAGTGGAATCTTTATTACAATTAAAAGGTGCATGTATCTAATCCTTTATTTACTCTTTTGATTTGACTGATTACTATTTGAAGAGTCAAGTAAGTTATGGGTCATAAATAACTGCCACATGACATCACTGCATTATTTGTTATTTACCCATTTTACCCTTAAATAACATGTTTGACACTTACATATGGAATAAAAATGGATCAAAATAAGATTTTCATTAATAATTCATATGTACATTCATGAAAAACTACCCGAAAGCAGTTTTCTTACAACCATGATCAATCATTCCAGATTGATCTCTCCCCTCCTAAACATTGTTATTCTACCTCTCACTACCCCTATCGATTCGACTTCCTAGAATCCTAAACATCAAAAGAGTTCAAAAAATATGGGCTCCGACCTTGACCATTTATCCATCATCGCCCATAAAAATGGTTTAATCAGAAAAAGAACCAGGCTTTAGTTTTTTAGCAACTTTGGCGTAAACCAGATCCACTTTTGCCAGTTGGAGTTCCTCCTTGGTTTTTGCCAATTCTTCTTCCAATTCCCGTATTCTAGCCCTTTCAGCCTTTCTAGTTTCCAAAAGTGATTGGATGAATTGGTCTCTACTTCTTATCCCTTCATCCTTGATCCTAGCGACCTCCATGTAAGCATATCTCATTTGAGAAAAACACTGGGGAAAGAGAAAAAATATAAGACCTAAGAAGATAAATAAATATAAAATAGATTATTCTACCTGAAGAAGCCTTCTCTCTGACTTGTTGACTCCCCAATCTACTCTTGGAGGATCATGAATTCTGAGATGTGATTCGTTGGTAACTTCTGACATGTTAATGTTATGGGAGTTAATCGAAATAGAAAATATTATTTATAACTTTTTAAGCATAAGAAAACTGTTTACAAATGGTAAAAACTGTGGGCTTAAATAGAGGAGTGAGAAGATGGAAATTGAACCGTCAATATGATGGCTGTCAAATCGTGTCGCCTAAATTAACTCTTGGTTTTCCAACTTACACGCGTTTTATCCCTAAGTTAGTTTTATCTCTTTGTTTGACTTGAGTTAAAGCTTTCTCTAGAAGATTCAAAGTTATTTCCACATAAATGTTTATATTAAAATAACTTTGGGGACAATTGTTATGGGTGAAATTCTGAGCACCAATATCCTGAAGTACCAAGATCCTTACGTGCTAAGATCTTGACATCGATAATATTCTTGTAACTTACTGAATATTTTACTAACGGTATAAAATACTTGTTATTATTATTTCCACATGAGTTACTTGTGCAGATTCTAGAATATTCGTTATTATTTGGATATTTAGCTATGAAGAATATCTCTAACGGTGCAATTGAGATATAACACATGAGTTTATTCATCAACAAGTAAGAAGACTTGGTCTTGCAACATAATCGGACTTCTAGTTGATTTCAACATGAGGAGAAAAGACTCCAACGTTCATTTGGCCAGTCAAGATACTCTCCAACGTTTCAATATGAAAACCCGGAAGATCCCGGATATCTCGCATAGTTAGTTAGTCACTTAGTCTATATAAATGAACAAGGTTGATCGATATAGGAC
Organism: Erigeron breviscapus; assembly: GCA_034093135.1. Classification (NCBI taxonomy): domain Eukaryota; kingdom Viridiplantae; phylum Streptophyta; class Magnoliopsida; order Asterales; family Asteraceae; genus Erigeron; species Erigeron breviscapus. The sequence continues at coordinate 124,188,831 of CM067171.1, read as the reverse complement.
ACATTGCAATACGCTATTTCACATGCTTACTTATATTCACACTCACTCAATTCTCTGCCCTCTCATCTTTTTTCTCAACTAAGTTCCATCATTGTAATCATTTAAACAATAATTAATAAGAGAACAAAGGCAGGACGATTGCTTCCTCCCAGGGTTTTTATGCTGGTAATCCAAAAGGATTAAGGGCTTTTCCTCGATAACAAAAGTTTGGTTACATAACTGATTTAAGTCTTCAAGATGATTATCTTAAGTAATTTTTGACCAAAACACCGATTAAGTTAATACACTTATTTTTTTTATTAAATATAATATTTAATGTTATGTGCATTTAGAATGGAGGTTTGTAAAGTTTAACCAAATAAGCATCTTATCTATGAAGTATAGTACAATGCTCAATGGTTAAAAGGACATTTTTCTTATTCAAGATGTCTTGTGTTCAAGTCTTGGGGTGGACATAACAAGTCCCTCTATAAGGATTTGGCTTGGGTATACCCATGTTCAAGTCTGATAGACAGGGTTTATCCCTATTAATCGTCGTGCCTTCGGGTGAATTAGTAGAGGGTTTTCCCCCGATCAAGTATTTGAAACACGCATTTATAATTTTATACTTTGAGGAAGCTGTATAGCGTACCCGGTTAAGACAACGCATACTAGACTTCCCGCTGTAAAATCACGATACAAAGTTTAAAACGAAATTCACATTTCAACAAAAAAAATCCATGAAATATAGAAAAAAAAAATTTGAAACGGTAAAAAGAAAAAAGAAAAACAAAAGTTAACTAAGCCAACAGACTTTTCGCTCTCCATTTTTTTCTTTATATATCTCACACTCACAATTCAAGATACAACTACATCTCTCTATCCCAAAAGGACAAAAAGAGTAATAAAAAAAAAAAAAAAAGGGGGAAAAAGAAAAGGAGGAAGATGGCGTTTGCAATGAGAGTGAAAGTAGCCCCAAATTCAGCGAATCTACAAGAAGCGAGAAGTAAAACATTCGATTTCTTCAAAGCAGCATGCCGATCTATTCCTGCTATCATGGAAATTTACAACCTATACGACGTCGCTAACCCTTCTCAGCTTCGTTCCACTATTGCTGCTGAAATCCGCAAGAACGCCCATATCACCAACCCTAAGGTATCATCTTTCTATCTAGATCTTTCCTTTCCTTTTCTGTTTTTTTATTTTATTATTTTAATCAATCAATTTATTGATTTTTAAGAAAACAACCTTGGTATCATTATCACTATTATATGTGGGTGGGTTTTGTATTATTCATGTTGCTCTAATAGGGTTTTTGGGAAGACCTGATAAATTTTTGAATCACGTAAATTTATTGCTTCCACGACAAAGTATTTTGACCTGATAAACCTTTGAATCGCGTAAAAAATATTGACAGAAGTTATAATGGGCATACCCATCTCTAAATCAATGGTGCTCCCAAAACATGCTTTGGGAATTCAGATAACATGGAAACCAAACTATATCTTTTACAATTTACCACATAATATCTTCACAACAAGTTTAAACATGATACCTAAGGTGAAGAGATTCTAATATATTTATACTCTATTACACAATATAAACACCATCAAACTTCTAGTCGTTTAAACCGTATATCAGAAGCCTGCCTAAATCATAAGCCGCTAACTGACCTTCTTCAAGCGGCATTCTAACATTTCTCCCACTTAGTACAAAGTCCAATCCATTGTGCTAAAGCAGCAACCTTCATACGCTATTACCAAACTCTCCTTAATACACCAATGCACCTGCAGACCTCCCTCTCTCTAAGTAATAGTAATTTAGAATTCCTTTCTTGCCAAATAAAGCAAAACAAAGACATTGGATGACACCCCAGACAGATTTATTTGCAGGCAAAAGACACATACATATTGCCAGTTACTTATTGGGGACAAAACTTTGCTAATAACACTCTCTAGTCTGCCCATTACCATGTTTTTCACTCATATTTCTCTAGCAAGATTACAGCAAATGAACACCTGATCATGAGGATCTATAACATTCTTACAAATGCACATTTCGCATCACTTCTTAGTTCTTAACCCCCAAAGCTGCATTCTATTCTTAATGGTTAACCTCTCTTCAATTGCTAAATTATAAGTTTGTCTAATAAGGGTATTATTTTTGTAAATACATGTAGCCTTTTGAGAGAGTGAATGGGGTTGACTATTTGATGAATTATCATTTGTATCACATCTTTGCATATGGATTAGCCTGAACTATTAGTGAATCTTTATTTGCTCAGTGGTTTTTGTTCATGTCACTTATGACTGGTGATGCATGTCAAAATGTGGATGGCTGGTAAATATGGTGAATTTAGGCACTACAATGGAGTGGGAATAACACTTTTTGGGGCGTAACTGCCTAAGAACTAAAATGATAAACTGGAATGTTAATTTTCATCATTAGATTATGCATATCTTTTTTGGTTATAATATCATATGGCTATGAACTTATCCAATAAGATATTATGGGCATATTAAATATATAAAGTAAGCGTCTAGAGGCTTGTAAATGTGTCGCAAGTTACATATTCCTGTCACTCAGTATATATATATTAAGTTCACCAAAGTGGCAATAGCCCAACGGTACCACCACCATGTGACCACATGGTCCCACAAACATACAGGGTTGACAAAATATACCGGGTATTGAAACTTGCCAAAGGCAAATAGAGAACTATATTTGTGATCCATGTGTGAGTAGGTGAGTCATCGGGCAGAGAGCTAAGTGGTGTGCCCTAGGGATGAGCAAAATTACCGAAATACCGAAACCGAACCGGTACCGGTACCGAAAATCGGTACTGATAGGATTCGGTATCGGTATCGGTTCTAGAAATTCAGTGAAATCGGTTCGGTACGGGGAAACCGATTATTAATACCGATTTCTAGTATTTCAATTTTTTCTGCAACTATTTCACGTTTAGCTGCAAGTTTTATGCTATTCTGCTAGTGCATATGTCCCTTTGTTTGATCCTTTGTAGCTTTACATGCTTAGTTGTATTAAGTCAGATTTTTTTATGGCATTAAAATTGGTATTATCTATGATTTAATTCCCTTCGTTCAATCAACAGAAAACTCATTCGTCCATCCCTTCATGATTAATCAAGTTCCATCTCTTGTTAGTGTTTAAATTAATTATGCAGGAATCTTTAAATTTTGTAATGGGTCGGTGGTCTTCTCCTTTTCAAATTTCAAACATATTGGCAGGTTGGAATTACAATCTAAATAGTTGTTGGCTACTCGTTCAGGGGTGGATAACTGGATTTTGAGTCGTAGCCACTTGGTCCGGCAGTGCTATCAATACTTGATGGTTTCCAACATTTTCTTATTTAGCAAACTTTTGTTTGAGTGTATGCTTGTTACGTGAGTTTATCGTCGAATTATGACACCAACTTGTTTTGCAAAGAAAACAGGAGAGAGTCTTTATGTCAAATTCGGTACATATAGGTATGGAACCGAAAATCTCGGTACCGAAACCGGTACCGAACCGGTACCGGTACCGGAAATTCGGTACGGTATTCGGTAAAGGGTTTGGGAGTTTTTCGGTTTCGGTATTTTTCGGTATCGGTACGGTTCGGGACGGTACCGATACCATCCCTAGTGTGCGCTTTGGGTACCAATGCGGTACATGGGATTAAGGTGTTCCCACCCACTTACACTTTTGAGAAAATAAAAAAGATAATATTTTTATATTCTAATATATATATATATATATAGGATAGAGATCGAGAGAGAAGGTTTTTAAGGAGAGAAGGGAAAGAAGGTCCGTTTTTTATTTTTTTTAGCTTGTTTTTTTGATTTTTTCACTTTTTTCATTCTTTTTTTAATTAATTTAATCCATAAAAAAAAAAAAATTTAAAAATTTTCTAACCGAGTTAGTGAGTTATACATGTAAGGGTACGGTACGGGCTTCGCCCTTAAGGATATTAATAAGGGGTAGCTGGTGGGAGTGATAGGTCATAGAGGGTGATAGGTCATAGGGGGTGATCGGTGATGGGTGATCTACCTAACGGGCTTCGCCCTTAGCTATCATGGCTCCGCCATAGACTGAGAGGCTTCGCCTATAGCTTACGGGCTACGCCCTTTGAAAAAAAAATATTTTTAAAAATTTTAAAATTTTTATATGGAATTAGTTAATTAAAGAGAGAATGAAAAAAGTGAAAAAAAGAAAAAAAGTTCAAAAAAACAAGCTAAAAAAACTCAAAAACGAACCTTCTCTCCCTTCTTTCCTTAAGGTACCTTCTCATTTGATCTCTATCCTATATATATATTAAGTTCACATATTACCCTTGTCAAAGTTGCACGTTTTTCGTGTTCCCTAAAATATTCATAATGTTTAACTTGCATCATATCATCGTTCCCTAACATGTCTTTTCTATGCAAACAATCGAGCTTTTAACTTTTAATATTATTATTGAACGTCTTGTGATATCCCCAAAAAGATCACAAATGCAAATAATACCTAATGCATTTGCCAAATTTAGCTTTACTCAAGGCAACTTATGAGAACTTTATTGGGTTGTGTTGCAGCATATCAACTAGTAGATCAGGAGGATAAATATATAATGAGTGCACCATGACTAGTGATATATCATATAACTGAAGGGCATATGGCCTAGTGGTATTGAGCCTCCCAAACAAATAAGAGCTTGTGAGTTCAAGTCCCCCATCGAGGAAAAATTATTGGATGTGTGAATATTTTTCTTTCACAAAAAAAGATCATAAAGTTTCTGATCTGGCATTTTATTTCTCTTAATTGCATTTCTGTTACCTGGTCGGAGAGAAAAAGTGTACTGTAGCTAATTTCTAAAAGCTTTATATTAGGTTATATTTATTTATTACACAAGGATTCAAGATACTTAGGTTATGTATTATTTACGAAGTACTAAGAAAGTTTGGCGAAGCAAAAGATATGAAAAGGAAGAGAATATTTGGTGCTTTTAATCGTTAAGGTTGTTATATCAATCGAAAATATTGTAACAGGTTGAAGTCATGTGCAGAGTAAGTGACTATCAAAGTTGTAGAGCTTCAGTGTTTAGGGGGTTTATCACTAGGGTTTATGGGATGATTTGCATTTTTTAAACATATGTTGGCCCCTTCCATATTTGGTCTAAGTTATTTAAGCTCCAACAGATTAGGTTTATCTGAAGAACTCCAGTGCTGTCCTTTCCTAGAACATGTTATTGAAAAAGTTGTGACTGGGTGAAGTAGTAAGTAAACCTTGTGATTCACGTTTGCATTAAGTTTTAAAAGTTCTATATGTTACTTGTATATCAATTGTAAGGCTTAGAAAATTCTGAAAAGCAACTGTCGGTCTGTCGTGACATTCTAGAAACAGCTAGCAAGAATGAAGGGGAGAAAAAAACTTCCTTTAACTTTATAATTCTACTATGCATTACATAATCATTTGTCACAATATAGGGCGGTGGTAAGCTGGTATGGAATTAAAGTGGTGGTAAGTTGAAGTTGGTAACAAGCACATCGAGAAAAACTCATCACACTGGAAAAATTGTAACATCAGTACTGCCCGAAATCACTTCTTACTGGAAGTCATCACACTTATATTTAGTAATGAAAAATAAAACTTAACACACACAAACACGTGGTAATAACCATGATGCTGCTGCCACGCCAGCCACCACACCGAGGCTGGAAAGCTTCGAGACGCTGAAACATGTCGTGGGGGTGGTCATCACGCTGGATAAGAGTCTTGTTCCGAGTACTCCAAATGTTTATGTTAAATGCTTAGGCGGACATATAAACACATTAAATTTGTATAGTAAGACTGCTTTAAATAATAACTACTTTAATTGCTTAGTGTGTTCTATCTATGTATATACCTAACAATGTATGTTGATCTCATCATTATTATTATTTTTCGTCAACAGCGATCTCATTATCATCTTTGCTTATGATTGTGCATCAATCACTATTGCTGAGCCTGTTTGTTTTATTACTCAAAGTATTGTCTAGATAAAGTTTTTGGACAGATAAATATAGTGTAGTATTCTTTGTTTTATGTGTTGAATAAAGGGTTTGTAAAAGGAAAAAAGTGAAAATTCAGTCAATGAGTAAAGAAATACACCTATGGCTTTTTGAGTTAAGTCATTGTTTATGGATTAAGCAAAAACAGACTCTAAATGCAATTTTCAATAATGAGCTTATGATTCTATATCAAAACAAAATATTGAAACTTCATTATTACTTTAATGGATGCATAACTTTAAGTCTGTTAATGATTGCCGCAGGTTATCGATATGCTTCTGTTCAAGGGAATGGAAGAGTTGAGTAACATTACAGAGCATGCGAAGCAACGACATCATATTATTGGGCAGTATGTGGTGGGTAATCATGGGCTTGTTCAAGATGTGGCCACCAAGGATGAGAACTTATCCAACTTTCTCAAAAATTTCTATAAAAGCAACTACTTCTAAACGCTTTCCATCGTACCTCCAGTGGCTGCATTATGTCTTCTATTGTATGTCGCATTCTCAAATAATTATGTTATCTGACATAATGGATTACTGGTTCTTTCTTTTCCTATCTGAATAACATCCCTTTGTTGATTACAAGCAATATTGATAAACATTAAAACAAGGCTTTCTTGTTTGTTGCTTTGTTTTTCATTGTACTTGACTATATGTTCTTGCCAAAAGCATGGAAATTGAATCATTGATATGTGTTGCATGGAAATTGAATCATTGATGCGTGTTTGTTATTTTCTATCAAGATATTTCATTACAACTAGTGGAGGAGCTATGTGGTGGCCAAGGGTGGCCATGGCAACCCCACAATATTTATAAAACTCTATATTTTTAGTACTATTTCTATGAATTTATTTAGTTTTAAGCTAATTGGCAACCCCAGATTAATGTAATTGAATTTTGTAGTTTAATTTTACACTTGTTAGTATTGTGAAAATCGTTCGGCGACCCCAAAACAAAAATCTTGGCTCCGCCACTGATTACAACAGGTAGTACGTAGTAGATTCAAAGAGTAAGCTTGTATGGATCTCGTGCTATGAGCCTATGATAGTGTCTCCTTGGACGGCAGAAATATTTCATTGATTGCTCGAAAAAGTTGAGCAAATACTGTAACTTCATTGTGTCGATTCCAAAACTGAACTAAACGAGTTGAAAGATTGTATGCGTGTACGTATAAGATGAAAGTCTAGTGGGTAAATATCTTGGATTGTTATAAGATGGAAAGTCTAATGGGTAAATTAAGGGATTTTTTTTTATTAAGATTATTATTATTATTATTATTATATATATACTAGTTTTAATACCCGTACAATGTACGGTTTATCTATATATATGTTATTCGATTATGTTATTTATAGATAAATTGAACATTCGAGCCGAGTAGGGTATTAGTTTACGAAATTTTGAATATATTAAACAAAAACTATACCACTTCGTATGTATTGTTTTTGAGTATTGGGGTAATTTCATGCATTAAAATAAGGTAAATCCTAGATTTATTTTCGTTACGTGAATTTGAAATTTATATCTTCTCCATCATGTGTTATCTAAATCACTTGTTATCTTTATAGATAACAATTTGGGGGTTTGGGGGAGGGGATGTTGGCTTGTAAACCAGGGATCGAATCTCAATTCTCCATGGTTTCGGGCATTTACCTCCTCGGGCACATGCGGGCCGTGTTATCGCTCCCGTGGTCTCCATGGGTGCCATCGGGTTCCAACCTCTAGCATACTGCCAGCTTGAATGTCACTGGTAGGGTTCGAACCACTAATCAACTAACACGTCGTTTTAAAAAAAAATCACATAGAAATATTAGTGTACATCAAACACTATACAACAAATTATGCAATACTAAAACCATATGTAGATATTAGTGTACATACATGAACTATATGAAAACGGTAAGTTATAACTACAAATTTCAGATAAATAAAGATGCATTATGTATAGGTGCAATCAAATTTTTAAGTGGTTAAAAGAAAAGAAGTTAATGACAAGTAATACTCACAAGATATGTACGAATCGATTAGAATGCAAATTTGATTAATGATTAACTTAAAGGGGATGATATTGGTACCATAACTTTTTATTAAGCTAACATATATACGCATTATTGACTTGTACATACAGTGTGGTGACTTAATAAGAATCTATTATACGAATATCAATTCTCTTAACTTAAGCATACGTACAAACACATACATATATTTAAAAAAAATGATTAGCTAGGATAATGATATACGGAGTATAAAAGTTGGGGATGAAAAGAGTTGGTAGAAAATAGAAATACTTAATCGAAAAAATTTTAATAATTATATATTTAATATATTATTAATTTATAAACATATCATATATATATATATATACTAGATTTTAGACCCATGTCAAATACACGGGTTTTACAATACTATCAATATAAGAATTAGTATATGGAACAAAAAAATACAAAATATACGTAAAAAGGAATTGAGATATTCAAATGTTATTACTGAATATTAAATCATATATCAAAGTTGGATGGTGTATCAGAGTTTATTTTATACAAACTATTACTAAGAAGAAATATTAACTTTGATTACACAATTGACAGAATTTTCATTGATGTTTTGCAAATGATTAAATGTTAGTTTATTATAGTTTAAAAAATTTAGTAGACTATTTTAATAATAAAAATTTGATCTATATATTAAAACTTTAAGTTTTATATTTAAATATCTGTTAAAAATATGTCCATCGAAGTTTTTCTTATTTACTAAAAAATCTTTAAAAAAAGGATAATAGTACATATTTGAAGTTTTTTGATACGGTATGATTTTTCTTAACTATATACTACGTAGAGCTATCAATTTGTAGATAAGGTTTGACAAAAATGATAAATAAGATTTATAATATATTTAAAATAATTATAAATGGTATTTCGAAATCAAGGAATATAATAGTTTATAAAAATCTTAATCTTAAAGTCTATCTACTAAGTAGAGTTTTTGGTTTGTAAAATAATAAAAGCTTGTATTTGGATCCAAATCCAAATTTAGGAGACGTTAGTATTGATCCAAATTAAGCTACGTGTGTTTTTTAACCTTTTTGAAATTTTTTATTTTTTATTAATTAAATCAATTCATGTAAAAAAATAAATGATGACATCATCAAAAGTCAAATTGATAAAATCGGTAGCTGTGATTGATTAATAAGATATTATGTTAAAAACAATAAAAATAGCGGCTAGTTCGTGGGGTTTTCAAAGATTTCGTGTGTTGTGATTTTATTTATAGAGTTCAGTTTATATAAGAAGAATTTGTATCCTAATAACAACATGATTATCTTTATATAGTCTGATTACAATTACTAATAACAACAATATTACAATTAGTTTGATTACAATTAATAATATAAAATAAAATATTGATATAAATATTAATTCGTATTAATCCAAATGTTGTAACCTCTCTAACTTTTACATTTATATTTTGTTATTAGATAGACATTATGCAATAAAGTTAATTATTTTTAAATTGGTTAAAGTGTAAATTGGTGATGGAAAACCAAAAAGTGTAATTAATTTAGACATGTGTTGATTTAATTAATTTTAAATTGAGGTCTGTGATTGGTCAATTGAGGTTAGGTCAGTTGCCTTTTAGTATATACTAGATTTTAGACCCGTGTCAAATACACGTAATTGTTTAATTATGACATATTAAATATAAAAATAAGTATATGAAACACATGCAAGAAGACGTATACCACATTAAAATATAAAAAATTACCAAATAATTTTTCTAGCGGGCTAAGGTGTTGCTGTTATATTAAGTCCGTTTTATGTTAATGTTGTAGAACATTTGTTTCTCAACATGTACAAACTTTTTGGTCATAATTTATGCATGACTTAATTATGGGATAAAGCTAATAACAATTAGACCCAATTGTTATACACAATACAGTTTTACGACTATCCAAGTTATGCACCTATAATTTATTTCTTTTAAAAAAAATATAGATACGAATTATGGAAGAGAAGGGGAGAGAGAAAACTTTTGCAGAAAAACTGAAAAAGGGTGCAGATGTGTTTTTTGTGTATTTTATTATCTTAATCTTAATAATAATAGTAAACTAAATGGAGTGAATATATATAAATAATTGTATTTATCTCGATTGAGGGATTTTAATATAAATAGAGATAGAGATGGACACTTTTTTTAATACTTGTATTTATCTACGTTGTCCTTTTTTAAAAAAAGAAAATAAGATCGACAGGTAGTTTTAATAAGATATAACTTATTTAATAGCTGTATTGTATCTATCATTTAATAGTTGTATTAATCTATAAAGATTTTTTTTTATCGACATATTTTTTATTTTTATATTTTATATAACATGACTTGATTTTGAGAAATTAAATTTAGTCACATGTTTAATTTGATAATTTAAAGAAATTGAGAGTTTTGATTGGTCAATTGAGGTTAGGTCAGTTTTCTTTTAGTATATAAAGATATATATAGGGGTGAGTTAAATAAAGGAGAACAAATTAGAAAAGGACAAGGGGACAGATTTTAACCGTCCGATCGCGTCCCATCTTCAGATTAGAAGTAACTAGTTACTTTATCCGCGCGTTGCCGCGGAATACTCTTTTTACACGATAAAATTTTGGACCCAAATTTATGTCAAAAATTCGAACCCAAATTTTAAAAAAGACAACTAAACATGTAGCAATAACAATAAAAATGTAAAGAATAATAAGATGTATAAAAACATAAACAATAATTATATTAATGTTTAAATGTTATAAACGTAAGACGTAACAATGATGAAAGTTGTTATATATTAAAACGTTATATATATAAAAGGACGATGAAAAAAAAAAAACCAAATGTTTAAAAGTAAAACCGTAACTGTGAAAGTTGTTTGAAGAAAATATGAGAAGCTAAAAATTTAGTGTCAAAAAATGAAAAAAACTTTGATGGGAAAAAGTTAAACTTTAGGGGGTTAAAATGAAAATTGGTAAAAAATAGTATATGCTATAAGAACTTGTACATTTCATGGTTAAAAGACTTGTACCTTTCATATTACTTCTTAGTATATACGAGCATTAGCTCAATGGTTAAATGACCATCCCTCCTTGCTTGAGGTCTTGTGTTCAAGCCTTGGGGAGGGCATAGGAATTAAGTCCCTTTATGAGGACTTGACTTGGGTATACTCAGGTTCAAGTCTGAGGGGTCAAGGTTTACCCCTATTAATCGTCGTGCCTTCGGGCGGATTAGTAGGGTTTTCCCCCATCGGGTATTTGAAATAGGCATTTCTACTTCGAGGGAGCTCTCTAGCGCGGACCCGGTTAAGACAACGTATGCTAGACCTCCCGTTGTCGAATCGCGACACGAAGTTTCAGCGAAATTCACCTTTAAAAAAAAAAGATAAAATACCGCCGCCTTTCGTGTTATAGTATGTTTAGTTATGTAATAACTAATTATCTACGGTAACATTTTCCTCGTTACGTCATTTTGTAATACTGAGAACTTTTTGGCCGGAGAATTTTTTTTAGAAACATTTATTGTCTACGTCAAAACTCATTGGTACCAGATGAGTAAGTAGGCATAGTTGTATTATTAATAAGATTTATTTGTTAATGTTAAAATTTGTAAAATTAATTACATGTAAAGTAAAAATATAAAAGCTAAAGTTACTTATCTTGAAATTGCAAGTTATAGCTAATTAACCGCTTTAATTAAATGTATGAAAAAGTTATAAAATATACCTTTTATCATGCATACATAGCATTACATCGTACGTAATGCCTTTTGTTAAACTTAAGTGTTATGTAAATTAAAGAAAAACATAAATATAGACGTTATATTGAATAAAACATAAATCTGATAAATTACACACAGGATCTATATTTTAATTAAAGTAAATTACAAAAGTTAATTAAATAACAATGAACCAATTATTAACCGAAGGAAAACTATATCAACTTATTAAGAACACTTAATTATTCATGTCCTTATTTAGTTATTTATATGTATTTAATATGATATAATATATTTAATGTTAATATTTTATTAATTAATATAACATAATACCCACAACCCACCCACTGTTTTACAAAACCTCTCTCGTCTGTTTGCTGTAAATCCATCTCCATTTTCCTTGTCTTAATAATTATCTTAGTATTTTAATGATAACTGAAAATGTAATTCCGGTGGCTTGCACTGATTTGATTTGGCACTGCTTGTTTTAAGCTTTTTTTTCAGCCAACACCGACCACCGTCGACCACCATCAACAATGCCACCGTTGCTGGATTCGGAGGATGACCGGAAATTTGGTAACCACCGTCCTTTCCGCTGTAGCAACTTCAGACAACTACATGCACATCTTCAGTTTCATGCAATGTTATCGCAAGGAGGTTATTGAATATTGATTCGTATATGGATCTTACTTTCTTTTTACAAATATGACATCTGGTATTATGACGGAAATATTTAATTTTTTTCCTTTCATGATTCTTTTATGTTGGTAACTTGTGTTTTTTGATTCATGTTTGATAGCATTTATTTAATCAAGTTGTCATCTGACGGCGACTGGTAACCGGAATTTGGCTGATCACTTTAACGGCAGAAAGGAAGATGGATCATTTTGTACTGTGTGTGCAGTTGTACACTGTGTTCTCCGGGTTTTTTTTAAAAGAAAAGAAAAGAGTTGAAGAGATGGGAATGGAAGAGAATGGGTATAATTTTTATCCTTTCAAATCATCCCATATTTGGGAAGAAAATTTTTAACAAAATCAACTAAAAAATCCATTCATTTCATTTCTTTTCATTTCTCTTCTTTCCCTAAAAAAAACTCAAGAACACAATTTATGTTAAAATCTTTTGTATTCTTTCCCTTTCTTCCCATTAAAAAAACTCAAGAACACACGGGTATAGTTATATCAATGAATAAAAAGTTTGATGAAAATTACCGTCTTGAAGAAACAAAAGAAAAAATTATTATTTCAGGGCAGATAGTACATCATGCATAAAAAGTTGTAAAAAAGTAGTTGGTTTTTAGTATATAGGTTAATATAATAACACGGAAGGGTAAAAAAGTAATCTCAAAACCTTTGTCTTCAACTTAGCTCTCCAAAAGATGAACTCATTTTCTTATTTCTCCCAAATCACAAACGCATTTTCTTACACACAATTTATATAATCCATCGACCTCCATCATTTCCACCTTAGAAAACCACCGTCACCGCCATAGTACGACTATACTTCACCATTATCGACAACTTAGATCTGTTAAACGCCACCATCACCATCACTTCCATCATTGCAAAGAATCTTTAACCGCCTGTTATGATGAAAACAGAATTTAGAGAGAAAAGGAATTTCACACACAAAACTAGTCTTTATTGATGGATAAATGGGTATATATTTACAATAATCAGGTAACTTCTTCTAACAGTTTTTCCCGCCTTCCACTATCCAATTGTCACAACTAGTCCCTCATGTTTTCTATTTTACATTTGCAACCCAAACTCTATTTTACATGTAACAATACCCTCCTGTTCTTAAGAATTTTGTCCTCAAAATTTGAAATGAGGAAATCGACACTGCATATCATCCAAGAACTCCCAAGTTGCTTCAGTCATGGGTAGTTCTTCCCATTGAATTAAGACTTTCATAGCTCCTTTATTCCCTCTCTTGACCATGCCCCTATCCAGAACAGCTTTAGGGTGCAACACCAATCTTGAACCTTGTGGTAATGGAGTCTGGTGATCTGTTGGTCCATGAGCTTTCTTCAAGAGTGAAACATGAAAAGTGTGATGCATCTGGGCCTCAGCAGGGAGGTCCAATTTATAAGCAACTTGTCCAACTCTTTGTAAAATCATGAATGGGCCAAAGAATTTAGGTGAAAGCTTCCTGTTGGTGTGTGATTTGAGTGTCTTTTGAGCAAAGGGATGTAATTTGACATACACCCAGTCACCTTGAGAAAATTCTCTGTCTGATCTATGCATATCACTGAACTGTTTCATACGATTCCTGGCCATTTCCAAGTTCTGCTTCAATTGCTGGATCATAACCTCTCTGTCCCTGTACAACTCCTCCACTGCCTGAATAGAAGTGTCTCCTGCAATGTATGGAATGTGAATGTTTGGTTTAATACCAAACAATGCCTCATAAGGACTCATTTTAATTGTTGAATGCCAAGTTGTGTTATACCACCATTGGGTCAAAGGGATCCATTTCACCCACTGCAATGGAGAATCCATACACATACACCTCAAGTATGATTCCAAACACCTATTTAGGACTTCAGTTTGACCATCTGTTTGAGAGTGGTAAGAAGAAGACATGGCCTGTTCTATCCCCTGCAGTCTTAAGAACTCCTTCCAAAAATTACTTATGAATAGAGTATCTCTGTCAGAAACAATAGTGAGTGGGCAAACATGGATCTTGAAGATAGTATCTAGAAAAACTTGAGCCACTGAAGCAGCAGTGTATGGGTGAGACAGGGGTATGAAGTGCCCATATTTAGTCAATCTATCCACCACTACCAAAATTGTCTCTTTACCTTGCACCTTAGGTAAACCTGATATGAAATCCATTGAGATATCAGTAAAAATGGATTTTGGGACAGGTAATGGCTGCAGTAAGCCTGGGGTAGCAATGGGTTCATATTAGCTTTCTGGCACACTGAGCATTCTTTGATGAAAACTCTTGACATCTTTGATGCACTTTTTCCAGTAAAAAAGATCCTTGATCTTGGATAATGTTGGAATAATTCCAGAATGTCCTCCCATTGCTGAAGAATGATAAGTAGAGATGATAATTTTTCTTAAATTGTCATCTTTAGGTATTATTATTTTCTTTTTCCTCAATAAGAGACTGTCATCCCAGCTTTTGTTTGGAATTTGTTGTCCATTCTGCAACCTCTCAATCAACTGTTTGCAATCCTCATCATTTTGCCAAGCTTGTTGTATCTTATCCCATAAAACTGGATTGACTGCACTAATTGCCACCTGAAATAAAGCTAATCCCTCTGGAAAAGTGCATCTGCCACTACATTCTCCACTCCCTTTTTGTAACTAATTTCAAAATCATAGCCCATTAATTTGGCTAACCATTTCTGCTGCAGTGGAGTGACAATTTTCTAATCCAGTAGATGCTTCAAACTTTGATGATCAGTCTTGATGATGAAATGCTTGGAAGCTAAGTGATGATGCCAATGTTTGACTGCCATGATAATGGCCAACAACTCCTTTTCATACACAGACCATGATTGTTGTCTCATGGTTAATGCTTCGCTTAAAAAAGCAACTGGGTGTCCATTTTGCATAAGGACTGCACCCATACCCTTTCCAGATGCATCTGTCTCCAAAACAAATGTGGCAGAGAAGTCTGGCAACTTTAAAACTGCTGGATTACCAAGGGCTTGTTTTAATTGCTGAAATGCTTTGTTTCCCTTCTAAATTCCAAGTGAACCCATCCTTCTTTAACATATCAGTCAAGGGTCTTGCAATTATTCCAAAATGCTTAATAAACCTTCTGTAATACCCACATAACCCTAAAAATCCTCTCAACTGTTTAACTGTAGTGGGTAGTGGCAATTCCTGAATTGCCTTAATTTTGCTTGGATCAGTTGCTACCCCTTTTTCATTGATAATATGACCCAGATATTCTATTTGAGCAGCAGCAAAAGCACATTTTGATTTTTTTGCTTTCAAGTCATGTTTCCTCATTAAATCCAAAACAATTTTCAGATCCTCTAAATGTTGCTCCCACCCTTTGCTATACACCAAAATATCATCAAAAAATACCAAAGCACTCTTCCTAAGATCAGACTTAAAGGTGGCATTCATAAGGGCTTGAAAAGTAGCAGGTGCATTGGTAAGGCCAAAAGGGAGTACCAGAAATTCAAAGTGGCCTTCATGTGTTTTGAAAGTTGTTTTGTAGATGTCATCTTCATGCATTCTCACCTGGTGATAGCCTGAACTCAAGTCCAATTTAGAAAAAAATAGTGGCACTCTGCAGTTCATCTAACAGCTCCTCTATGAGTGGAATGAGATAAACATCTTTAACTGTAGCTTCATTAAGTCTTCTATAATCAATGCACATCCTCCATGATCCATCCTTCTTCTTCACTAAAACAACTGGGGCTGCAAAGGGGCTGGTACTATGCCTGACTATACCATTGTCAAGCAATTCCTTGGTCATTTGCTCAATAACATCCTTATGTGCTCTTGGATACCTGTATGGCTTCAAATTAAGATCAACCTGCTCATTCTTAAGCTTGATTATGTGATCACAATCTCTTTTTGGTGGTAATCCTTTTGGTACTTCAAATATACTGTCCAATAAACTGTCTAATTTCCCATCATGCTTGCAGCCTGTAATACTGGTTGATGCATTGTGACTTCACTCAAGGGTTCTTGCAAAGTGAAAAGCTCTGCCTGCACTACCTTTTCTTTACTGCCCACCCATTGTGACATTTTCTCCATAGAGCATAGTTGGACTCCTTGTTGTCCAACTCCTTTTAATTCAAATTTCTGCCCTCCAACCTCAAATTTCATTGTTAAATTCTTCAAATTCCATACTATGTCATTCAAGGTGGCTAACCATTGGACCCCCAAATAAATATCATAATTTGTCAATTCAATCAATAACATATCAGCTTGAAAATTGTTACCCTGCATTCCCCAAATAAAGTCTTTACAAAAACTCATGCAGGCCATATTTCTCCCATTTGCCACAGTTACTTTCACATCAGGGATTGAATGGTTTTGTAAACTAACTTCATGGCTAAAGCTTCATTCATGAAATTGTGGGTTGACCCACTATCTATGAGGATATGTAACCTCCTTGTCCCCACTGAACCAACAACTTGCATAGTAGAGTAAGATGGGATACCCATAATAGCATTCAGAGAAATTTAAGGATCCCCCTGCACCAATTCATGCTCTACCATGGTATTCAACTGCTGCTCAATTGCACAAACCTCCTCTTCAGAATCATCCAAGACTTCTACCAAAAATAACTGTTTTCTACCCTTACAAACCCTACTATGGCCACTAGTGAATTTTTCTTCACAGTAAAAACACTCATTTCTGGCCCTTTTTTCTTCCATTAATTTGCTACTAATTCTTTTTGGAACAATAGCATTTGCACTTGATGGACTGGGTAACAAGGGTTGTTTGGCTACACTGGTCAGGGTATTGGTTTTTGCATATGACGGTTTGTATCCAGATTTAGATACTGAACTGGTTGACCCCCAAGTTTTGCAGCCTAAAGTTTTATTGGCTTGATTCTGCATTCTTGCTAGAGAATATGTTTCTCTAAGGGTTTTGGGCTTAAACAATCTAATATGGCATTTAATTTCAGGTTTTAACCCCTCAATGAAGATGCTAACAGTATACTTTTCAGGTAATTTCACCTTATTTAACAGTAAATCAAAAGCATCACAATAATCATCCAACTCACCAGTCTGTGTCAGTGCTTTCAATGCCCCCATTGCATCCTCTACTAGTGTTTGAGCAAATCTTGCAGAAATAGACCTCTGGTACTCATCCCATGTGATTTCTTGCATTGTTTTGCCACTTGATTTGATATATGCCAGATGCCAAGACAGAGCTCTTCCCTCCAAATGAGCAGCTGCATATCTCATCTTGTAATTCTCAGGTGTTTCATCTAATTCAAAGAAATGTTGGCATCTATATAGCCACCCTTCCACATCATCACCTTCAAATTTTGGAAATTCTACCTTTGTGAGACGGTTATTACCCCAACGGCCACCTGAACTGCCATCGCCGCCCTGCACCACCGCCCTCTGGTTCTCTAATCGTGAAAAATTAGCTTCCCACTGCTTCTGCATCTATGTAAATATGTTCTTTAGGGATAATAAACCCTCATGTGTTGTATTTGCGAATTGATCAACCCTAGAAACATCTTTGGATAGTTTCTCAACTTCTTGATTACGTGTCGTCATCTTCTTTGATTTGTAAACTGTAACCGTCGCCGGAGATAGTGACGGAAACTGCTCGTTGTATGAAGCAGAATTCTGATCAAAAATGGAGGAATCTATGATTCCAATGTTCGCTGGAGATAATGGAGTTGATAACCAGAACCGTCGCCGGAGAAGAGGCCGGCGGTTAAGCTCTGATACCAATTTGTTATGATTAAAACAGAATTTAGAGAGAAAAGGAATTTCACACACAAAACTAGTCTTTATTGATGGATAAATGGGTATATATTTACAATAATCAGGTAACTGCTTCTAACAGTTTTTCCCGCCTTCCACTATCCAATTGTCACAACTAGTCCCTCATGTTTTCTATTTTACATTTGCAACCCAAACTCTATTTTACATGTAACACCGCCGATCTACTTTACGAGATTCTGATAATTATTCGTAAGTTTAATTTTATTTTGATGATTATTTGATTATTAATTAAATAATTTTAATTTTTTTTGTATAATTTTGATTTATATTATTGTAATTTGGTAATATGTATAGATTGATTGGAGGTTTATATGAAGGAATAATTCACCTAATTTGATACATTTTTAGATCAAAGTGATGATTCTTTGATTCTTATGCTTGTTTAGAAGGATTTTTACATATGGTCAAAGGTGTAATAAAAGGGTTATGATGTTGTGCATATGAAGGATGCAATCAAGATAATACAAAATACCACTCATCATCTATTTGATCCCGATGATATGTTGACCGTATGTCTGCCACTATACACACATATTTGTTTGAATCTTCTTGTTAATCTTCATTTAGGACTGGAGATAGCTTTTGATAAAATTATCTTTATGACAACTAATATATTAAAGCAAATGAAAAAGCAAGAAACATTGGTGATGGCTATTTAAAACAGTGGATATATCTTGTAGTACACATTTTAATTAGCTAATAATGTATCTGATTTTTAAAAAAATGTATCAGCTTGCTTATGAACATTTATGTATGGCATGTCTATGGCAACCTTTTAATTTCAAAACTTAAGACATATTGGATAGATATAATACGGGTTTAGGTTTGGGGTTGAGTTTTATTTAGAAGTAACCTTAATTGTGTGTGCGATTTTGTTTAGTGGGCAGTTATTTTGAGAAGGGTAGAGGGAGTGGAAATGTTTATACGTATATTGATGGTTGCTCACGATGCAGCTAGTAAAACTATGGTTTTGTAAAAGCTTAAGTTGGGAGACTTCGTCACTAGTATTCCTACTATCTGTATGCTTCTGTTGTGATTTATATATGTTAAGTATATATGTTTTTTGATAAGGAATACTAGTTGTGATCACCGATTAAGAAAGGGCAGAAAGTGGTGTTCTTGAAATATCATAAAGTTTATCTTTTTATTGACGTTACCAATGACATATACTAGCCGTTTGTCATTCTTTCGCATGTGTGAGTTTATCTTTCACTTAAGCTGAGTGTTGCAAGAGCTTTTTGGAGCTTATTGTAGCTTAAAGCCATTTTGTATGTGGCGTTTAGAAGAAAAACTACAGCTCATAAGAGCCCCTTTTACATATCGCATTTAGAAGCTGATGTTGCTACTGCACAAGAACATGGATATGAATCATCATTACTCTCTCGGTTGGGTCTCAAACCTGGAAAGGTAAATCACATCTTAAATGTGGTCTTTATTGATTTAGAACACTAGTTTATGGCTATATAGAATCTTTTTTGTGATAATGTTTTCGTCATATTTTAGAGGTCTCAAGTCTTGCAAAAGCTATATGTATACTTGCAAAGATGGAAGAGCCAATTGGCCAAGTACTAAAGAGCACATAGGTAATTAATGATCACTTTGTTCTCTTGGAGTTCTTATTAAAATACAAATGCCTTAAATTAATATGTTTTAGCTAATTAATATTATTGCATACAGATTTCACATAGATTCATCTTAGGGGAAGATGTCGTCTCCCTTGGGTGTCCTTATTGTTATCTTTGAGTCTCGGCTCGATGCATTAGTTCAGGTATCGTAAAACTGTTTTATAAATATTGTTTCATAAATAATGGCTCCTTCAATGTTCTGCCTTACTTATTGTACCGCTTCATGCATTATTAATCTTTTGAGAGGCTTAAGTTTATGTTTTTTTTTTTTATCATGTTTGTCTTTTGATAAATAAAAACCAGATAAATTATGGTATGTGGTAGACATTTTTGTTTTTGGATAACCAAGATGGGGTTACCAAGTTTGTAGTTGCTAACAAAAATTGTAACTATAATTTCAACTTTCGTCGAATTTCATACTTTTTTTTACAAGATAGCATCGTTAGCCATGAGAACTGGGAACGGGCTGTTACTAAAAGGGGGAAAGGATTAAAGGAAGCAAAACATTCTAATGCAATCTTGCACAAGGTCAACTTTGCTGACTAACTTGAATTGAATCATACAAATGCATTTCTCATACTTTTTCTTTCATTGAAGTTATACATTTTGCTTAGATGATGTGGTGAATGTTAACCAATATGCGTTTATCTCCGATAGAAGTATTTCAGATAATATTTTGCTTACACAGGAGCTTATGCATGGTTATCACCTTAATAGAGGTCCACCAAGGTGTGCATTCAAAGTGGATATTCAAAAGGCATAGGACACGGTTGATTGGAGGTTCTTACGGAAAACATTGTTAGGATTTGGGTTCCATCCAAAAATTTTTGCTTGGATTATGTCTTGCGTGAGTTCTCCCTCTTTTTCTATTAGTGTTAATGGGCAGCTACATGGTTTTTTTCAAGGGAAAAGGGGTCTAAGACAGGGTGATCCAATTTCTCCATACTTATTTACTATTGTTATGGAGGTTTTGTCTCGTCTGTTACAACGATCTGCTAGGAACTCTGATTTTAAGTTTCATAACAGGTGTGAAAAGGAAAATATTATAAATTTTTGTTTTGTGGATGACTTGATTTTGTTTGCTTATGGTGATATTACTTCAGCGAAGATGATTATTGATGTTCTTAACGAATTCAAGGATATGTCTGGGCTTGTTCCGAGCTTCTAGAAGAGTACGGCATTTTTTTGTTACGTTAAGGACCAAGTGAAGACGGCTATTATGGATGTCATGAAATTTGAAGTTGGTACACTTCCGGTTCGTTATTTGGGGTGCCTTTGATTTCGAGCAGGTTAGTGTATCAAGATTGTGCTCCTCTTGTGGAAAGAATGGAAAAAAGGATAACTAGTTGGAGGAACAAGACGCTGTCTTTCGCTGGGCGCTTGCAGTTAATTAAGTCAATTCTCTCTTCCTTACATAACTACTGGGCGTCTGTCTTTATACTACCTGCTCGTGTTATAGCTGAATTGGAACAAAAAATGCGGGGTTTTTTGTGGTGTCAAGGGGATATGGTTAAAGGTAAAGCGAAAGTGGCTTGGAAGTCTATATGTGTGCCTAAATATGAAGGAGGTTTGGGCATTAGACGAATTGCAGATGTTAATAAATCTCTTATGACTTCGCATGTTTGGAGGCTGATTAATGATAAGAAATCGTTATGGGTCAGGTGGGTTCATTCGTATAAGCTGAAGGGGTGAAACTTCTGGGATGTTCCACAACGAGCTGGAATGACTTGGGGCTGGCGGAAAATCTTAGAGCTTAGGAGTGTCATTCGACCATTCTTATGGTCGTCCATTGGTGATGGCAGGTCGACTTCGACTGGATTTGATAAATGGGACATGGTGTGTCCGCTTAGCGACTTTATTACTCCAAGAGCTATAAAAAGTGCAGGTTTTTCTATGGAGGACACTCTAGCGGATATTATCCAGGAATGTGTATGGAAATGGTCTAGTGCTTGGTATGATCTTTTCCCAGTTCTCATTAATTGTGTGGCTCCTAATCTGTTCCTGGTAAGCAAGACAAATTGGTTTGGCGTAATGAGACTGGGAAAGAAGTTGATTTTGTGGCTAGTCAAGTTTGGGATGCGATTCGGCATAGGGGTGCTGAAATTGAGTGGGTTAATTTGGTTTGGTTTTCGTCTTGTATCCCGCGGCACTCGTTCCTTTTATGGCTTGTTCTAAAGCGGAAATTGAAAACCCATGATCGATTGAAACCATGGGATGTGGGGGGCGACTAACCTTAATCTTCTTTGTTGTTCATTGTGTAAATCAGGTCCGGATTCTCACAATCACCTTTTCTTTGAGTGTAGCTTCTCTTCTCAAGTCTGGTTCTAATTAAAAATATGGCGGATTTAGGTCATACCTCCTCAGATTGGGACGATATTGTGGTTTGCCTTATTCAACGTTCAAGAGGTAAATCGGTAGTAAGTGTTATTGAAAGGCTAGTACTAGCCGCGGCAGTGTACTTTATTTGGCAAGAAAGGAATAATCGCTTGTTTACCACTAATACTCGATCTCCTGCTAGCCTTAATGACATAATTGTGAAGACTGTTAGATTGCGAATGGCGACAATAAAGTTTAAAGGTGGTGCAAAAGTGCAAAAGCTGCTTGATATGTGGAAGCTTAGTCCAGCGTGATTCTTTAGATTAACCTAATTCTACTTATTTTAAGTTGTATTAGGATGGTTTTAATTCGTTGTATTGCTCTTTTGCTTGATATAACTTGCATGGCATGTCATGCAAGTAATTAGTATGGTACTCTGCCATACTACTTGTATTGTACTGTTATTTTTGTTGTTGGTATAAAAGTTTAAACGGGGTATCTTTACCCATTTTCTGAAATTTCAGATTATTACTTCATGTATCCCTAAACAATTGGTAAAGGGTTAACTGGGCTTGTGACTTCTAGAGAAGAGATTCCTGAATTACTCAAGGTTGGTTTTATTTGCTAGGATGGATGTGTAATTTTTTTGTTTTCTACTACAATCTAAGTAACACACAATTACGATTCTCTTATACAACTTGATGATGTTATCGATTTTGTGATTCCAAGAGGAAGCACTGAACTAGTTTATCAAATAAAGTCCGCAACACAAAAACTGTTCTTGGTCTGCCGGTAAGAGTGTATGACTGTCTTAGATAATCATTTATGCTCTTTGTAAATAAAAAAAAAACTTTTTCACAGTTCAAAGATGATCTAGTAATTCCACTTTGCTAACTTATCAAATGGAATTTTGCCATGTCTATGTTGACAAATCTGCTGATATGAAGCAAAGAACATAGTTTTGGATGCAAAAACGGATTACCCCGCAGCCTGTAATGCTATGGTAGCTTAAGTCACTGAGCTCATCTGTTGCAGCTATGTTAAAGGTAAGTGCATTGCGGTGTTTGCAGTTTTAGTCCAAACTTTAATGCCTACTGACATAATGTTTTGTATTCAGAGAGAAGTGGACAAAAGTATGGACACATTTTTTAATGCCTTTGCTGGACAAGATACAACCTATGTACTTGCTGGATTAAATCAATTGAAGGTGATTTCTTCTGCTATTGCATGCAATATGGGGTTAGACTTGCAAAGTCGTAAATGTTGAAGTTGTTTTTTTTAGTTCAAACTATTAAGATTTTTTGACGTCTTGAACCGAGGCCTAGTTTTCTCAAAGCAAGGGCTTAAGGAGCGGCGGCAAAGTAGTCGTGGTGGTGGTGGACCAAAGAGAGATGGTTCCTCAAATCATCATGTGGTTCAAAGATGCAAGTAGCAGCAACAAAATACTATTCATGATCGTTCACTTGTGTTACAAAAACCAAGCTTTTGTGGTAAAGCTTACAATGCGAAAAATAACAACGGGAAGGTAAAGAAGTGTAAGAAGCATAGAAAGTGTAAATGTTCGAATTAAATTAACACTTATGATGTTACAAAAGGCATGAAGGCGATTAATTTAAGTTGTTACCTGTCGTTTAAATGTCGTGGGAATGAAGGTGTAATTGGTTAAGCTGGTTGTTTTATGACTTTTGCTACTATTAGACTTGATATTTTTTGTCATGTTAATGTTTTTTGCTACTAATACTACCTGTTGACTTGGAATTGTCGATAAATTTGTCGTTTAATGTGGTTCTTGTGGCTAAGGAGCTATTTTGAACTTTGAAATTGTCGTTTACTGTGATTCTTGTCGTTTAATATTTTGTCTTATTAATTGTCACATGTGTAAACCAATTCATTTATTTTTTATATCTAACTTACACATATGTAAGTTTTACTTACACATGTGGAAGATGTACAATTTATGAGTTCTGATTAATCATCTGATTTTGATATCTAACTTACACATGTGTAAGTTATACAATTTACGCATGTGTAAGATATACAACTTACTGGTTTCGAAAAGTCATATGATTTTGACGTCTAACTTACACATGTGAAAGTAGTTGTTAACTTAAACTTACACATGTGTAAGTAATACAACTTACCAGTTCTGAATAATTATTTGATTTTGATATTTAACTTACACATGTGTACGTCTACTAACTTTACACATGTGTAAGTATACAACTTACCAGTTCTGAATAATTATTTGATTTTGATATTTAACTTACACATGTGAAGATGTACAATTTATGAGTTCTGATAATCATTTATTTTTTATATCTAACTTACACATATGTAAGTTTTACTTACACATGTGGAAGATGTACAATTTATGAGTTCTGAATAATCATTTATTTTTTATATCTAACTTACACATATGTAAGTTTTACTTACACATGTGGAAGATGTACAATTTATGAGTTCTGAATAATCATTTATTTTTTATATCTAACTTACACATATGTAAGTTTTACTTACACATGTGAAGATGTACAATTTATGAGTTCTGATAATCATCTGATTTTGATATCTAACTTACACATGTGTAAGTTTTACTTACACATGTGAAGATGTACAATTTATGAGTTCTGATAATCATTTATTTTTTATATCTAACTTACACATATGTAAGTTTTACTTACACATGTGGAAGATGTACAATTTATGAGTTCTGAATAATCATTTATTTTTTATATCTAACTTACACATATGTAAGTTTTACTTACACATGTGGAAGATGTACAATTTATGAGTTCTGAATAATCATTTATTTTTTATATCTAACTTACACATATGTAAGTTTTACTTACACATGTGGAAGATGTACAATTTATGAGTTCTGAATAATCATCTGATTTTGATATCTAACTTACACATATGTAAGTTTTACTTACACATGTGTAAGATGTACAACTTATGAGTTCTGATTAATCATCTGATTTTGATATCTAACTTACACATGTGTAAGTTATACAATTTACGCATGTGTAAGATATACAACTTACTGGTTTCGAAAAGTCATATGATTTTGACGTCTAACTTACACATGTGAAAGTAGTTGTTAACTTACACATGTGTAAGTTACTGTGTAAGTTATACAACTTACCATTCTGAATAATTATTTGATTTTGATACGTAACTTACACATGTGTAAGTTGTACTACTAAACATGTGTAAGGTATAATATTTGTGAATTACATATTTATTATATAATAACAATATAAAACAACTTATATGAAACAACAATATCTTACATCATATATTTTAGATAATAAAAGCAAAAAAATAATCAATATAACTTGTATTCTCACTATTGATCTTAAGGCCAGTGTATAACAAAAACATACATTATATATATAAACTACCCTAGCAATAACAAAAAAAAAAGATAATAAACTTCATGCTTTTAACTTTTCCAAGCCTTATTTTTATTTTACCTTATAAACCTCAACTTGGTCAAAAGAAAGTGGTGTACACTTATCATTCGAGGAAGGCTAGCCATACTAAGGAGAAAAGATGATCGGCAAGGAGAAAAAGGCACGATTAACAGAGATGGTCTTTTCCTCGGGCAATGATCATCCCCTCTTACTTTTCTACACGGTCTATAACAAATAAAACGTTTAGCAATTTTACTATAATAATTTCTAAAAATTGTATCAACTTCTAAAAATAATATATCAACCAATTGGTTATTTTGTATCTCCATTCTTAATATTTATAAGTTTACATTTAAACAGCAAAAATCAAACTTGTATATAATTAATGACCCAAAGAGAAAAAAAAAAGATCTGATATTCTGATCCATACATTGGTATGGACATAAAAATAAAACTATGAACATTATGAATACACAAATCGTTGTTATTAATTATAGTTACCAATTGTTTATGTACTAAGAACACAAAGTGAAAGGGATTAGCTAGTGTGAATCTTCTTTTTGAGAGTTCTTATCATCCCTTTTGATATTCTGTTGTTTTGGTTCTACAGTAAATCATGTAGACATTCCGGAGAAGTTTGATGTGATTCTTAGAATCTCGTAGCCGGTTCTAACCCGTATAGATCCTGTGTAAACTAGTTGGTCATCAGTGTATTTTGTTAGCAATCCTGTTGGATAATGAGAAACCAGTGCTTCCGTCTTGTTTGCTGCACTCCATTGAAATTTTGGTAGCAACAGGTAGAAGATCGAAGAAAGTACTGTCATAAGATATATCAATCGAATTAGAACAACACATGAGAAGAACACTTCTTTGAATAAAATGAATACAAATAATAAGGGAAAGTTGCTTTACTAAAAAGATTGGATGGGAGGGCTAAACTCGGACTGTCGGACATGTTAGCCCAATACCAGCTAGGGACTCTCCAATTTTTGGGTCGAGAGCAGTTTAAATGTCATCAAAACAATATTCAACTTTAGCCAAATAGCTTCTAAGCCCGAGGGAACACAGTTATTAGAAATGGGAACTTTAGATCTAGATAAGACAAACGGTTTATATATGTAATTTAACAATGTAAGTTTTACTTACACATGTGAAGATGTACAATTTATGAGTTCTGAATAATCATCTGATTTTGATATCTAACTTACACATGTGTAAGTTATACAACTTACGCATGTGTAAGATATACAACTTACTGGTTTCGAAAAGTCATATGATTTTGACGTCTAACTTACACATGTGTAAGTTATACAATTTACGCATGTGTAAGATATAATATTCATGAATTATACTTTATTTTATAATTAATAACAATATAAAACAACTTATATGAAACAACAATATCTTACATCATATATTTTAGATAATAAAAGCAAAAAAATAATCAATATAACTTGTATTCTCACTATTGATCTTAAGGCCAGTGTATAACAAAAACATACATTATATATATAAACTACCCTAGCAATAACAAAAAAAAAAGATAATAAACTTCATGCTTTTAACTTTTCCAAGCCTTATTTTTATTTTACCTTATAAACCTCAACTTGGTCAAAAGAAAGTGGTGTACACTTATCATTCGAGGAAGGCTAGCCATACTAAGGAGAAAAGTATGATCGGCAAGGAGAAAAAGGCACGATTAACCGAGATGGTCTTTTCCTCGGGCAATGATCATCCCCTCTTACTTTTCTACACGGTCTATAACAAATAAAACGTTTAGCAATTTTACTATAATAATTTCTAAAAATTGTATCAACTTCTAAAAATAATATATCAACCAATTGGTTATTTTGTATCTCCATTCTTAATATTTATAAGTTTACATTTAAACAGCAAAAATCAAACTTGTATATAATTAATGACCCAAAGAGAAAAAAAAAAGATCTGATATTCTGATCCATACATTGGTATGGACATAAAAATAAAACTATGAACATTATGAATACACAAATCGTTGTTATTAATTATAGTTACCAATTGTTTATGTACTAAGAACACAAAGTGAAAGGGATTAGCTAGTGTGAATCTTCTTTTTGAGAGTTCTTATCATCCCTTTTGATATTCTGTTGTTTTGGTTCTACAGTAAATCATGTAGACATTCCGGAGAAGTTTGATGTGATTCTTAGAATCTCGTAGCCGGTTCTAACCCGTATAGATCCTGTGTAAACTAGTTGGTCATCAGTGTATTTTGTTAGCAATCCTGTTGGATAATGAGAAACCAGTGCTTCCGTCTTGTTTGCTGCACTCCATTGAAATTTTGGTAGCAACAGGTAGAAGATCGAAGAAAGTACTGTCATAAGATATATCAATCGAATTAGAACAACACATGAGAAGAACACTTCTTTGAATAAAATGAATACAAATAATAAGGGAAAGTTGCTTTACTAAAAAGATTGGATGGGAGGGCTAAACTCGGACTGTCGGACATGTTAGCCCAATACCAGCTAGGGACTCTCCAATTTTTGGGTCGAGAGCAGTTTAAATGTCATCAAAACAATATTCAACTTTAGCCAAATAGCTTCTAAGCCCGAGGGAACACAGTTATTAGAAATGGGAACTTTAGATCTAGATAAGACAAACGGTTTATATATGTAATTTAACAATGTACTTGCCTGAGATGCACAATAGGATATAACCTAACGATTTCCAAACTTTATATCCCTCCTTGAGTGGTTCTAGCGATTCTTGTAGTACAATAAGGTCTTGGCTTAACCGGTAATCTCCAAACTTTAGCTCCTTAACCATATCTATTCACTTCTCTATCCAAGTATCCATGAGAGATTGAATCCAACCACTTTGAGTCCACTTGGCTTCTTTTCAAGTTTGTTCTTCCACGAGTTCTTCGAAGGATGCTTCCAAAATACCTTTGATGAGAGAGTACAGTTTTTTCAATATTTCGGGCTAGAAAGCTCCTGAGCCAATTTGATCCCATTTAAAAGCATTGGGGTAATGCAACTCGAAATCCTGTAATAGCGTTTTTTCTGCCACTCCAATTGTTATTAATTATAGTTACCAATTGTTTATGTACTAAGAACACAAAGTGAAAGGGATTAGCTAGTGTGAATCTTCTTTTTGAGAGTTCTTATCATCCCTTTTGATATTCTGTTGTTTTGGTTCTACAGTAAATCATGTAGACATTCCGGAGAAGTTTGATGTGATTCTTAGAATCTCGTAGCCGGTTCTAACCCGTATAGATCCTGTGTAAACTAGTTGGTCATCAGTGTATTTTGTTAGCAATCCTGTTGGATAATGAGAAACCAGTGCTTCCGTCTTGTTTGCTGCACTCCATTGAAATTTTGGTAGCAACAGGTAGAAGATCGAAGAAAGTACTGTCATAAGATATATCAATCGAATTAGAACAACACATGAGAAGAACACTTCTTTGAATAAAATGAATACAAATAATAAGGGAAAGTTGCTTTACTAAAAAGATTGGATGGGAGGGCTAAACTCGGACTGTCGGACATGTTAGCCCAATACCAGCTAGGGACTCTCCAATTTTTGGGTCGAGAGCAGTTTAAATGTCATCAAAACAATATTCAACTTTAGCCAAATAGCTTCTAAGCCCGAGGGAACACAGTTATTAGAAATGGGAACTTTAGATCTAGATAAGACAAACGGTTTATATATGTAATTTAACAATGTACTTGCCTGAGATGCACAATAGGATATAACCTAACGATTTCCAAACTTTATATCCCTCCTTGAGTGGTTCTAGCGATTCTTGTAGTACAATAAGGTCTTGGCTTAACCGGTAATCTCCAAACTTTAGCTCCTTAACCATATCTATTCACTTCTCTATCCAAGTATCCATGAGAGATTGAATCCAACCACTTTGAGTCCACTTGGCTTCTTTTCAAGTTTGTTCTTCCACGAGTTCTTCGAAGGATGCTTCCAAAATACCTTTGATGAGAGAGTACAGTTTTTTCAATATTTCGGGCTAGAAAGCTCCTGAGCCAATTTGATCCCATTTAAAAGCATTGGGGTAATGCAACTCGAAATCCTGTAATAGCGTTTTTTCTGCCACTCCAATTGTTATTAATTATAGTTACCAATTGTTTATGTACTAAGAACACAAAGTGAAAGGGATTAGCTAGTGTGAATCTTCTTTTTGAGAGTTCTTATCATCCCTTTTGATATTCTGTTGTTTTGGTTCTACAGTAAATCATGTAGACATTCCGGAGAAGTTTGATGTGATTCTTAGAATCTCGTAGCCGGTTCTAACCCGTATAGATCCTGTGTAAACTAGTTGGTCATCAGTGTATTTTGTTAGCAATCCTGTTGGATAATGAGAAACCAGTGCTTCCGTCTTGTTTGCTGCACTCCATTGAAATTTTGGTAGCAACAGGTAGAAGATCGAAGAAAGTACTGTCATAAGATATATCAATCGAATTAGAACAACACATGAGAAGAACACTTCTTTGAATAAAATGAATACAAATAATAAGGGAAAGTTGCTTTACTAAAAAGATTGGATGGGAGGGCTAAACTCGGACTGTCGGACATGTTAGCCCAATACCAGCTAGGGACTCTCCAATTTTTGGGTCGAGAGCAGTTTAAATGTCATCAAAACAATATTCAACTTTAGCCAAATAGCTTCTAAGCCCGAGGGAACACAGTTATTAGAAATGGGAACTTTAGATCTAGATAAGACAAACGGTTTATATATGTAATTTAACAATGTACTTGCCTGAGATGCACAATAGGATATAACCTAACGATTTCCAAACTTTATATCCCTCCTTGAGTGGTTCTAGCGATTCTTGTAGTACAATAAGGTCTTGGCTTAACCGGTAATCTCCAAACTTTAGCTCCTTAACCATATCTATTCACTTCTCTATCCAAGTATCCATGAGAGATTGAATCCAACCACTTTGAGTCCACTTGGCTTCTTTTCAAGTTTGTTCTTCCACGAGTTCTTCGAAGGATGCTTCCAAAATACCTTTGATGAGAGAGTACAGTTTTTTCAATATTTCGGGCTAGAAAGCTCCTGAGCCAATTTGATCCCATTTAAAAGCATTGGGGTAATGCAACTCGAAATCCTGTAATAGCGTTTTTTCTGCCACTCCAATTGTTATTAATTATAGTTACCAATTGTTTATGTACTAAGAACACAAAGTGAAAGGGATTAGCTAGTGTGAATCTTCTTTTTGAGAGTTCTTATCATCCCTTTTGATATTCTGTTGTTTTGGTTCTACAGTAAATCATGTAGACATTCCGGAGAAGTTTGATGTGATTCTTAGAATCTCGTAGCCGGTTCTAACCCGTATAGATCCTGTGTAAACTAGTTGGTCATCAGTGTATTTTGTTAGCAATCCTGTTGGATAATGAGAAACCAGTGCTTCCGTCTTGTTTGCTGCACTCCATTGAAATTTTGGTAGCAACAGGTAGAAGATCGAAGAAAGTACTGTCATAAGATATATCAATCGAATTAGAACAACACATGAGAAGAACACTTCTTTGAATAAAATGAATACAAATAATAAGGGAAAGTTGCTTTACTAAAAAGATTGGATGGGAGGGCTAAACTCGGACTGTCGGACATGTTAGCCCAATACCAGCTAGGGACTCTCCAATTTTTGGGTCGAGAGCAGTTTAAATGTCATCAAAACAATATTCAACTTTAGCCAAATAGCTTCTAAGCCCGAGGGAACACAGTTATTAGAAATGGGAACTTTAGATCTAGATAAGACAAACGGTTTATATATGTAATTTAACAATGTACTTGCCTGAGATGCACAATAGGATATAACCTAACGATTTCCAAACTTTATATCCCTCCTTGAGTGGT
The DNA here is from genome assembly GCA_034093135.1 of Erigeron breviscapus. Lineage (NCBI taxonomy): Eukaryota > Viridiplantae > Streptophyta > Magnoliopsida > Asterales > Asteraceae > Erigeron > Erigeron breviscapus. The sequence continues at coordinate 124,157,428 of CM067171.1, read as the reverse complement.
TCTAGCGATTCTTGTAGTACAATAAGGTCTTGGCTTAACCGGTAATCTCCAAACTTTAGCTCCTTAACCATATCTATTCACTTCTCTATCCAAGTATCCATGAGAGATTGAATCCAACCACTTTGAGTCCACTTGGCTTCTTTTCAAGTTTGTTCTTCCACGAGTTCTTCGAAGGATGCTTCCAAAATACCTTTGATGAGAGAGTACAGTTTTTTCAATATTTCGGGCCAGAAAGCTCCTGAGCCAATTTGATCCCATTTAAAAGCATTGGGGTAATGCAACTCGAAATCCTGTAATAGCGTTTTTTCTGCCACTCCAACAACATTCCCTCTATACATTCCTTCAGTTTTGTTGGAGTCTCTAAAGGAGGCAGGCTCTTGATCAACTACATGGTCTGTAGTGTGGAATGGTGGTGACTCATTTTGAGAACCCAAACTGCTTAAGGCGATCACTTCATTTGGAAACTTCTCTTGTCCCTGATCATTGCTGCTAATAGCCTCGGTCTCACTATTACCCAACCTACCATTTCCATGATTAGAAATATTTTCACCATCATCTGCGAGTTAAATATGTTATCAGAACAGAGATAAACGAAATGGCCGGGCTGGGTGGCTAGCCGCTGGCTAATGGGTCATAAAGGGCTGGGCCACAACATTTTCTTCCAAATGTTAAAGAAGGTTCTGTAACGAACTTGTATGTCAATTATGGTTGCAAAGTTATATTATGACCAAAATATATCTTTGCTATATGAACTTATTTGAGTGAAGCAAAGTTGCACAAGTACGAGGAACCATGGTTCTGACCCTTCATTGCTGATACAACCCAGGTTAAAAGTAGCGAGTACCCATGTCTACCCATTTTGACCCATTACAAAAAGAGAAACTTTTTTTTTGGTCCATTAGAATATGCGTGAAATTTATAGACAACAGACGACAATCCAACATTTTTTAAAACAGCCCAGGTGGATCCAAATTTATTCAGATTGGGTTCATTTTGGCAGAGCTAGCTGTGATAAATGGCTGTAGGAGATAATGTTCAAATGGAAGAAATTGCTTCTATTTTCAATGAAAGAGTAACCGCTGGAGAAAACCTTAATGGACACCGCCAACTTGCTACCCCATGGCCCACCAGATGAAGCCCCTGGTACAATAGTGGGGCGTGTGTTCAAACCTCATATCTGGGGTGTTATGGAACTAAGTTGTTTCAAAGGGCATAGTTGTGATGTGGGTCACACTATAGGTACCAATGTGGTACATGGGATTAAGGTCTTCCCACCCAAATACACTTTTACACAAGTTATAAGATCTTACCAAAAAGTGTGTATTTTTCGTACAAGTTTTTAAAAGTAACAAACAAATGGGAATTTACTCAATTTGTATCTACCTCATATAATCAGTTCTATTTTTTCTGAAACTAATTATCGGACCATTAATAAATAGTCGAAATAAAAGTATGTTAATCCAAGCATTGAACAATGATTTGTGCAACTTCAAGTGACAATAATCAAATAATCAGTTTTTTGGATTTCGTACGTAACACCTAGTTGAGTTAAGTACCTGATACATTTTTATAAAAACTTGATACATTATTTGTCTATATTTCGTTGAAGCATTTCGCCAAACAGTTGGTATGCATCAAATTATTAAAAATCAGGATCACTCAAAAGCACATACAAACATCGATATACCAATATAAATTAACCATCGTCCAACTGCCACCAAAATACTAATCATACTCGTAGTAAAAATCAATTTGATACCTGATGTAAAAATAGAAAGATTGGTCGCTGGAGCTCCTGTGCTCACACCACCAACATATATTAAATTATTATTATTATAATTATTATTAAAAGAAACCTCACAAGATGATCAAAGAAGAAGAAGAAGATGGTCCTGCCTTCAGCTGAGCTGGCGGAGTAGTCGCCGGACGTTTATTAGACGATTGGTGGTTGGTAGTTTGTGTGTTGGAGAAAGAACGTTAGTTTCCATGGATAAATGGAAAGTACAAAAATACCCATACCAGACTACCAGTCTTGTTCCGTTGAAAAGAGTATTTATCTGATAAGTTTCCCTTCAAAATCTGAGCCGCTCAAATTTGAGATCTGACGGTTCAAAAGTGTCCCCTAGTTCTTTTTTTTTTAACCCATCCTCAAATTATCTTTTCTTATAATAAAAATAAGACTAAAAGGACACATGTCGCGTAAAGAATGTGTAAAGTGTTGTTTAATTAATGCTTTATTCTTGTTTTAGTTTATTGTAGATAGGATTAAACAATTTTTCCAAATATGGATCATGTCTCCATACCAGTCAAGGTCAAGTACTCGGAAGCGGTACCAAATTTAATTGGTAACGGGACCAATATCAATTATTGGTGGTCTATAGGATCGGTATCAAGAAAATATCTAAAATACAGGGAAGGAAAATACCGATATCCTAGAGAAAACTTCATATATAGTATGTATTAGATTTTTGCCCATGTCAAATACATGTTAAATATGTAAATTTAAATATAAAAATATAGGTAATGCAACATACAATTGTCGTACTTGAAAATTGAACGTTGTAGCTTGTACCAACGGTTGATGAAAAAAGAGAGTTAATAACAGTTTACAAGACCACGGTACCCTTTATTTCTTATTCAAACAATGTATCAATTTTTGGGGAAAAAATGAATTCTTAAACTCAAAATTTAAAAACTAAATATATCGATTTGATTAAAAACAATATTTGAGATTGATGATCGAATTAAAAAATAGAGTTTGAGATACAAATAACTAAAATTCGATATCATTTAGTGAATTATCAGTTAATAAAGTTAAAACTAAAGAATTATTAATTTAAGGGAGAACATCATATATACCCTTCCTAAACATCAAAATCACGTATTTACCCACTTAAACAACATAATATCATATACACCCAATCTAAACTTTAAAACTATCAAATTTACCCATTTTATTAATAAACTCGTTAATATTCTCAAATTTACCCATTTTTTAATTAAATTCAATAAAATTAATTTATTTATTTAAATCTTTTGTCCCTTGGAATAAATAACATAAAATTGCATTTTATAAGATAATTTTACATTGACCTAAAATTAGCAAAAGGCTTTTGACCATTACAGTAAGCTCGACCGAATGTTTTTTTCTTGCAATTAAATTTGTCATACTAATCTACTCGTTTATGTTTCTAAATAATACACGTAATTTGATTATAGCTATGAATTTATAATTTATTGTTGTTGAATACTGGAGATTTCGTGCAACCTTTTTCTATTGTAATGAATGTTATACATGAAACCCAGTCTAGACTATTAAGTCATACGCTAATTAGGTGCATGATCTGCTTAGCATTGTCATATTAAACTTTTATAATTAATAAATTAATATTTTCCTTTAATACAATATATATATATACATTAATATTTATAATTATAGTTATATAGTACATATTTAATTTTGAAATAGCCCTGTAAAAATGATAGTTTATGTTATTATTATGAATTAAGGATGATCGATGGGGTATATATTTGTTCTTGTGGTTAAATAATCATATAGTTAGTCCAGTAGCTAGCGTTAGACTATATGCCTCATGCTTATCATGATAGATTTTAATATCGGATATAAATAAAATGAGTTTATCAATAAGATGGGTGAATTTGATAGTTTTAAGGTTTAAATTGGGTATATATGGTATTATGTTATTTAAGTGGGTAAATTTGTGATATTGATGTTTAAGAGGGGGATATATGATGTTCTCCCTTAATTTAAAAATTATAGATTATGTAAAAGTTATTGTTAACTTTTGCTAATCATATTAAATATTAGGTCTAAGATAAAAAAATATTTAGTAAAGTTTAGGATTTCGATTGAGTAATAGGTCGTTAATGTAGATTTCTTCTAATATATACACGAGTAGACACAAATCATTATATATTAAAACTTAAAAATTAATATTTCGTTATATGGATTAGATTAGTTTTATTATAATATAAATAACTACATGTTAAAGTATTATATATTCAAAAGTTTATATATATTGGGAGGGCTTTTTCGTCTTTTCTTTCATCACATGGACGTTTTATGCAACTTGATGTGTAAACCACATGGACGTTTTATGCAAATAACCTTTTTATCTTTTTTTATTCAATTTTATGCTTTTTAAAGAATTATTTAGCTGTAACTAATTATGACTAAATGTCTATGTTATTTGAAGATCTCGTATATGTCTATATCATATAATAAACTTTCATATCTCAGTTATTGAGTGTACTTGGTTATATTTGGCAACCATATAAGCTGTCACTTGTAGATTTTTGATTAGCTGGGTATATCCAATAACCGGGATTTGAAAGTTAATTACATGACATCGACATTTTACGAAACTTTTAATAACATTAATATTTAGCTATTGTTAGTTACATCCACATGTAATAATCTTATTTTTGTAAATTTTTTTTTAGAACGACATTCTAATCTATTCCTACTCCTAAATTACACGCATGCCTGGGATGAAACCCATGACTCTCGAAAAATTTCTATTAATCCACCCCCACAAATGTGGAAAGTGGGACTCGAACCCAGGTGGATACCTCCAAGGTCAAAGACCTTACCAATGGGCCACCAACCCCATTGGCAATAATGTTATTTTTTAATCATATGTTCTTAAAACCTAAAACACCTCCTCAACCTTGCTTTCATTTTTCAGATCTAAAAACCAACCACCAAATTTTTAGAAATTAAACCATCATCAGAAATATAATAAGTGTATATATAAACAAAAATAAACACTTCTTCACTGAAAATGGTTTATTTTGAATATTTTATTTAAGGGAAGGGAGATTTGTAGAGTTTGTGATGGTTTTGATATATGGTTGTTTAGATATGTGATTTTTGATTGTGTATGGTGTTGGTTTAGTTTTTAAAAATTTGGTCGTTAAAGATGAAAAAATGTTGGTGGTTGGTTTTTAGATCTGAAATACGAAAACATGGTTGAGGAGGTGTTTTAGATTTTAAGAGCATATGATTAAAAAAAGATTATTAAATGTGGATGTAACTAACAATAACTAAATATTTATGTTATTAAAAGTTTCGTAAAATGTTGATGTCATGTAATGAACTTTCAAATCCCGGTTATTGGATGTACCCGACTAATCAAAACTTACAAGTGTCAGCTTATAGGTTGCCACATATACCCAAGTACACTCAATAACTGAGATATGAAAGATCATTATATGATATAGACATATACGAGATCTTTATATAACATAGACATTTAGTCATAGTTAGTTGCTTCTACAAGTAATAATCCTTTAAAAAAAGTATAAAAAAGAAGGGGAAAAAAAGATAAAGAAGTTCTTTGCATAAAACGTCCCTGTGGTTTGCACACCAAGTTGCATAAAACGTCCCTGTGAGAAAGGAAAAGACGAAAAAGCCCTCACATGTGGGGCACGTGATG
>CM067171.1:124107868-124150969 GCA_034093135.1 Erigeron breviscapus | reverse complement strand
TCCTGATCAGTTAGTATTGAAGGATTGTAATGGGGTGATTCAGGAGTTTTCGGTCTCAATGGTTTGGGATTCGGCCTAAAGCACCGGAAGTGAACTGGTATCCTCTAGTTTGGTTTACCAATTGTATACCGAAGCATGCGTTTCATCTATGGTTGGTTATGAAGAAAAAACTAAAAACTCAAGATTTGCTTCGAGTTTGGGATGTTCATGCGTCTTCAACAACATCTTTAGTGTGTCCTTTATGTGAGCTGCAGCTGGATTCTCATGAACATTTATTTTTTGAATGTTCTTTTCCTCGCAGGTTTGGACTCGTGGAATTTGAGTTCTATTGTTTCGTCCTTGATTCCACTAGTTAGGAGGAAGAATGTGGATGTGATTTCTAGAAAGCTTGTCTTAGCTGCTGCTTCTTACTTCATTTGGCAAAAAAGGAATAATCGTCTTTTCAGTAACTCTAAAAGATCGGTTCAGCAATTGAGTGAAGTAATTTGGTCTACGGTTCGTCTTAAGTTGTTGTCTTTGCGCTTCAAACATAATAAACGTGTTGAGAAGCTGGTTCATAACTGGAAGCTACCTGTTGCATTAGTTAGTGGAATGTAATATGTCGTTTATTTATTTTGTAACTAGTTGAGTTGTTTGCTTGCGCTTGGAATGCTTGTATTCCATGCGCTTTGGTTGTGGTTGTTGCCGTTTTGGCTTGTTTGTAATTTGCCGGTTTGGTATTCAGCCTTACCGCCATAACTTATTTTGACATTTATATAAATTTAATCAGGGATGACGGCCTTTTACCGACATAATTCATTTGGCATCATTCATTTGTGGCATTTTAGTCATCTTTAAAGTTACTTTTACTTAATATCACGTATTAAATAATAGCATATAACTTTATACGTTGTTATTTTATTGTGCTTGCTATACATTATCCGTTTATGATGCTTTTGTAATTAATGTCGGTTATATATGTTGTTAGTATTAATTAAATAATAACATATAATTTTACACATTATTTTATTGTGCTTGGTAAACATTATTTGTTTGTACACATTGTGCTTGGTACACATTATTGTGTAACATTATAATTTACTATTAAAAAATAAGAAATCCTAATAATTATTATCCAAATATTATTTATATTAATATTTATAAAAAAAATCTCGCTAATTTACATTTTTTTCCCCATCAATAACTTACATTTTTAAGTCTCACTAAATACTTAATTTATAGAGTTAATTGCATAAAACGTCCCTGTGGTTTGCACAAATTCGTGGTTTACATCCCCCCAAAATTTTTATAATGGTTTCATCCCTAATTCAAGTTTTATTAGCAAGTTACATCTTTTTGAGGAACGACGTCAAATTCTTTTCGTTAAATGGCATCACGTGCCCCACATGTGAGGGCTTTTTCGTCTTTTCCTTTCTCACAGGGACGTTTTATGCAACTTGGTGTGCAAACCACAGGGACGTTTTATGCAAAGAACTTCTTTATCTTTTTTTCCCCTTCTTTTTTATACTTTTTTTAAAGGATTATTACTTGTAGAAGCAACTAACTATGACTAAATGTCTATGTTATATAAAGATCTCGTATATGTCTATATCATATAATGATCTTTCATATCTCAGTTATTGAGTGTACTTGGGTATATGTGGCAACCTATAAGCTGACACTTGTAAGTTTTGATTAGTCGGGTACATCCAATAACCGGGATTTGAACATTACAGGACATCGACATTTTACGAAACTTTTAATAACATAAATATTTAGCTATTGTTAGTTACATCCACATTTAATAATCTTTTTTTAATCATATGCTCTTAAAATCTAAAACACCTCCTCAACCATGTTTTCGTATTTCAGATCTAAAAACCAACCACCAACATTTTTTCATCTTTAACGACCAAATTTTTAAAAACTAAACCAACACCATACACAATCAAAAATCACATATCTAAACAACCATATATCAAAACCATCACAAACTCTACAAATCTCCCTTCCCTTAAATAAAATATTCAAAATAAACCATTTTCAGTGAAGAAGTGTTTATTTTTGTTTATATATACACTTATTATATTTCTGATGATGGTTTAATTTCTAAAAATTTGGTGGTTGGTTTTTAGATCTGAAAAATGAAAGCAAGGTTGAGGAGGTGTTTTAGGTTTTAAGAACATATGATTAAAAAATAACATTATTGCCAATGGGGTTGGTGGCCCATTGGTAAGGTCTTTGACCTTGGAGGTATCCACCTGGGTTCGAGTCCCACTTTCCACATTTGTGGGGGTGGATTAATAGAAATTTTTCGAGAGTCATGGGTTTCATCCCAGGCATGCGTGTAATTTAGGAGTAGGAATAGATTAGAATGTCGTTCTAAAAAAAAATTTACAAAAATAAGATTATTACATGTGGATGTAACTAACAATAGCTAAATATTTATGTTATTAAAAGTTTCGTAAAATGTTGATGTCATGTAATGAACTTTCAAATCCCGGTTATTCGATGTACCCGACTAATCAAAAACTTACAAGTGACAGCTTATATGGTTGCCAAATATAACCAAGTACACTCAATAACTGAGATATGAAAGTTTATTATATGATATAGACATATACGAGATCTTCAAATAACATAGACATTTAGTCATAATTAGTTACAGCTAAATAATTCTTTAAAAAGCATAAAATTGAATAAAAAAAGATAAAAAGGTTATTTGCATAAAACGTCCATGTGGTTTACACATCAAGTTGCATAAAACGTCCATGTGATGAAAGAAAAGACGAAAAAGCCCTCCCAATATATATAAACTTTTGAATATATAATACTTTAACATGTAGTTATTTATATTATAATAAAACTAATCTAATCCATATAACGAAATATTAATTTTTAAGTTTTAATATATAATGATTTGTGTCTACTCGTGTATATATTAGAAGAAATCTACATTAACGACCTATTACTCAATCGAAATCCTAAACTTTACTAAATATTTTTTTATCTTAGACCTAATATTTAATATGATTAGCAAAAGTTAACAATAACTTTTACATAATCTATAATTTTTAAATTAAGGGAGAACATCATATATCCCCCTCTTAAACATCAATATCACAAATTTACCCACTTAAATAACATAATACCATATATACCCAATTTAAACCTTAAAACTATCAAATTCACCCATCTTATTGATAAACTCATTTTATTTATATCCGATATTAAAATCTATCATGATAAGCATGAGGCATATAGTCTAACGCTAGCTACTGGACTAACTATATGATTATTTAACCACAAGAACAAATATATACCCCATCGATCATCCTTAATTCATAATAATAACATAAACTATCATTTTTACAGGGCTATTTCAAAATTAAATATGTACTATATAACTATAATTATAAATATTAATGTATATATATATATTGTATTAAAGGAAAATATTAATTTATTAATTATAAAAGTTTAATATGACAATGCTAAGCAGATCATGCACCTAATTAGCGTATGACTTAATAGTCTAGACTGGGTTTCATGTATAACATTCATTACAATAGAAAAAGGTTGCACGAAATCTCCAGTATTCAACAACAATAAATTATAAATTCATAGCTATAATCAAATTACGTGTATTATTTAGAAACATAAACGAGTAGATTAGTATGACAAATTTAATTGCAAGAAAAAAACATTCGGTCGAGCTTACTGTAATGGTCAAAAGCCTTTTGCTAATTTTAGGTCAATGTAAAATTATCTTATAAAATGCAATTTTATGTTATTTATTCCAAGGGACAAAAGATTTAAATAAATAAATTAATTTTATTGAATTTAATTAAAAAATGGGTAAATTTGAGAATATTAATGAGTTTATTAATAAAATGGGTAAATTTGATAGTTTTAAAGTTTAGATTGGGTGTATATGATATTATGTTGTTTAAGTGGGTAAATACGTGATTTTGATGTTTAGGAAGGGTATATATGATGTTCTCCCTTAAATTAATAATTCTTTAGTTTTAACTTTATTAACTGATAATTCACTAAATGATATCGAATTTTAGTTATTTGTATCTCAAACTCTATTTTTTAATTCGATCATCAATCTCAAATATTGTTTTTGAATCAAATCGATATATTTAGTTTTTAAATTTTGAGTTTAAGAATTCATTTTTTCCCCAAAAATTGATACATTGTTTTGAATAAGAAATAAAGGGTAGTGCTCATGTAAATGTTATTAACTTCTTTTTTATCAAGTTGGTACAAGCTACAACGTTCAATTTTCAAGTACGACAATTGTATGTTGCATTACCTATATTTTTATATTTAAATTTACATATTTAACATGTATTTGACATGGGCAAAAATCTAATACATACTATATATGAAGTTTTCTCTAGGATATCGGTATTTTCCTTCCCTGTATTTTAGATATTTTCTTGATACCGATCCTATAGACCACCAATAATTGATATTGGTCCCGTTACCAATTAAATTTGGTACCGCTTCCGAGTACTTGACCTTGACTGGTATGGAGACATGATCCATATTTGGAAAAATTGTTTAATCCTATCTACCAATAAACTAAAACAAGAATAAAGCATTAATTAAACAACACTTTACACATTCTTTACGCGACATGTGTCCTTTTAGTCTTATTTTTATTATAAGAATTAAAAATTTGAGGATGGGTTAAAAAAAAAAGAACTAGGGGACACTTTTGAACCGTCAGATCTCAAATTTGAGCGGCTCAGATTTTGAAGGGAAACTTATCAGATAAATACTCTTTTCAACGGAACAAGACTGGTAGTCTGGTATGGGTATTTTTGTACTTTCCATTTATCCATGGAAACTAACGTTCTTTCTCCAACACACAAACTACCAACCACCAATCGTCTAATAAACGTCCGGCGACTACTCCGCCAGCTCAGCTGAAGGCAGGACCATCTTCTTCTTCTTCTTTGATCATCTTGTGAGGTTTCTTTTAATAATAATTATAATAATAATAATTTAATATATGTTGGTGGTGTGAGCACAGGAGCTCCAGCGACCAATCTTTCTATTTTTACATCAGGTATCAAATTATTTTTACTACGAGTATGATTAGTATTTTGGTGGCAGTTGGATATGGTGTTATTATATTGGTATATCGATGTTTGTATGTGCTTTTGAGTGATCCTGATTTTTAATAATTTGATGCATACCAACTGTTTGGCGAAATGCTTCAACGAAATATAGACAAATAATGTATCAAGTTTTTATAAAAATGTATCAGGTACTTAACTCAACTAGGTCTTACTAGCTCCAGAAAACTGATTATTTGATTATTGTCACTTGAAGTTGCACAAATCATTGTTCAATGCTTGGATTAACATACTTTTATTTCGACTATTTATTAATGGTCCGATAATTAGTTTCAGAAAAAATAGAACTGATTATATGAGGTAGATACAAATTGAGTAAATTCCCATTTGTTTGTTACTTTTAAAAACTTGTACGAAAAATACACACTTTTTGGTAAGATCTTATAACTTGTGTAAAAGTGTATTTGGGTGGGAAGACCTTAATCCCATGTACCACATTGGTACCTATAGTGTGACCCACATCACAACTATGCCCTTTGAAACAACTTATTTCCATAACACCCCAGATATGAGGTTTGAACACACGCCCCACTATTGTACCAGGGGCTTCATCTGGTGGGCCATGGGGTAGCAAGTTGGCGGTGTCCATTAAGGTTTTCTCCAGCGGTTACTCATCTTATTACTTTCATTGAAAATAGAAGCAATTTCTTCCATTTGAACATTATCTCCTACAGCCATTTATCACAGCTAGCTCTGCCAAAATGAACCCAATCTGAATAAATTTGGATCCACCTGGGCTGTTTTAAAAAATGTTGGATTGTCGTCTGTTGTCTATAAATTTCACGCATATTCTAATGGACCAAAAAAAAAAGTTTCTCTTTTTGTAATGGGTCAAAATGGGTAGACATGGGTACTCGCTACTTTTAACCTGGGTTGTATCAGCAATGAAGGGTCAGAACCATGGTTCCTCGTACTTGTGCAACTTTGCTTCACTCAAATAAGTTCATATAGCAAAGATATATTTTGGTCATAATATAACTTTGCAACCATAATTGACATACAAGTTCGTTACAGAACCTTCTTTAACATTTGGAAGAAAATGTTGTGGCCCAGCCCTTTATGACCCATTAGCCAGCGGCTAGCCACCCAGCCCGGCCATTTCGTTTATCTCTGTTCTGATAACATATTTAACTCGCAGATGATGGTGAAAATATTTCTAATCATGGAAATGGTAGGTTGGGTAATAGTGAGACCGAGGCTATTAGCAGCAATGATCAGGGACAAGAGAAGTTTCCAAATGAAGTGATCGCCTTAAGCAGTTTGGGTTCTCAAAATGAGTCACCACCATTCCACACTACAGACCATGTAGTTGATCAAGAGCCTGCCTCCTTTAGAGACTCCAACAAAACTGAAGGAATGTATAGAGGGAATGTTGTTGGAGTGGCAGAAAAAACGCTATTACAGGATTTCGAGTTGCATTACCCCAATGCTTTTAAATGGGATCAAATTGGCTCAGGAGCTTTCTAGCCCGAAATATTGAAAAAACTGTACTCTCTCATCAAAGGTATTTTGGAAGCATCCTTCGAAGAACTCGTGGAAGAACAAACTTGAAAAGAAGCCAAGTGGACTCAAAGTGGTTGGATTCAATCTCTCATGGATACTTGGATAGAGAAGTGAATAGATATGGTTAAGGAGCTAAAGTTTGGAGATTACCGGTTAAGCCAAGACCTTATTGTACTACAAGAATCGCTAGAACCACTCAAGGAGGGATATAAAGTTTGGAAATCGTTAGGTTATATCCTATTGTGCATCTCAGGCAAGTACATTGTTAAATTACATATATAAACCGTTTGTCTTATCTAGATCTAAAGTTCCCATTTCTAATAACTGTGTTCCCTCGGGCTTAGAAGCTATTTGGCTAAAGTTGAATATTGTTTTGATGACATTTAAACTGCTCTCGACCCAAAAATTGGAGAGTCCCTAGCTGGTATTGGGCTAACATGTCCGACAGTCCGAGTTTAGCCCTCCCATCCAATCTTTTTAGTAAAGCAACTTTCCCTTATTATTTGTATTCATTTTATTCAAAGAAGTGTTCTTCTCATGTGTTGTTCTAATTCGATTGATATATCTTATGACAGTACTTTCTTCGATCTTCTACCTGTTGCTACCAAAATTTCAATGGAGTGCAGCAAACAAGACGGAAGCACTGGTTTCTCATTATCCAACAGGATTGCTAACAAAATACACTGATGACCAACTAGTTTACACAGGATCTATACGGGTTAGAACCGGCTACGAGATTCTAAGAATCACATCAAACTTCTCCGGAATGTCTACATGATTTACTGTAGAACCAAAACAACAGAATATCAAAAGGGATGATAAGAACTCTCAAAAAGAAGATTCACACTAGCTAATCCCTTTCACTTTGTGTTCTTAGTACATAAACAATTGGTAACTATAATTAATAACAATTGGAGTGGCAGAAAAAACGCTATTACAGGATTTCGAGTTGCATTACCCCAATGCTTTTAAATGGGATCAAATTGGCTCAGGAGCTTTCTAGCCCGAAATATTGAAAAAACTGTACTCTCTCATCAAAGGTATTTTGGAAGCATCCTTCGAAGAACTCGTGGAAGAACAAACTTGAAAAGAAGCCAAGTGGACTCAAAGTGGTTGGATTCAATCTCTCATGGATACTTGGATAGAGAAGTGAATAGATATGGTTAAGGAGCTAAAGTTTGGAGATTACCGGTTAAGCCAAGACCTTATTGTACTACAAGAATCGCTAGAACCACTCAAGGAGGGATATAAAGTTTGGAAATCGTTAGGTTATATCCTATTGTGCATCTCAGGCAAGTACATTGTTAAATTACATATATAAACCGTTTGTCTTATCTAGATCTAAAGTTCCCATTTCTAATAACTGTGTTCCCTCGGGCTTAGAAGCTATTTGGCTAAAGTTGAATATTGTTTTGATGACATTTAAACTGCTCTCGACCCAAAAATTGGAGAGTCCCTAGCTGGTATTGGGCTAACATGTCCGACAGTCCGAGTTTAGCCCTCCCATCCAATCTTTTTAGTAAAGCAACTTTCCCTTATTATTTGTATTCATTTTATTCAAAGAAGTGTTCTTCTCATGTGTTGTTCTAATTCGATTGATATATCTTATGACAGTACTTTCTTCGATCTTCTACCTGTTGCTACCAAAATTTCAATGGAGTGCAGCAAACAAGACGGAAGCACTGGTTTCTCATTATCCAACAGGATTGCTAACAAAATACACTGATGACCAACTAGTTTACACAGGATCTATACGGGTTAGAACCGGCTACGAGATTCTAAGAATCACATCAAACTTCTCCGGAATGTCTACATGATTTACTGTAGAACCAAAACAACAGAATATCAAAAGGGATGATAAGAACTCTCAAAAAGAAGATTCACACTAGCTAATCCCTTTCACTTTGTGTTCTTAGTACATAAACAATTGGTAACTATAATTAATAACAATTGGAGTGGCAGAAAAAACGCTATTACAGGATTTCGAGTTGCATTACCCCAATGCTTTTAAATGGGATCAAATTGGCTCAGGAGCTTTCTAGCCCGAAATATTGAAAAAACTGTACTCTCTCATCAAAGGTATTTTGGAAGCATCCTTCGAAGAACTCGTGGAAGAACAAACTTGAAAAGAAGCCAAGTGGACTCAAAGTGGTTGGATTCAATCTCTCATGGATACTTGGATAGAGAAGTGAATAGATATGGTTAAGGAGCTAAAGTTTGGAGATTACCGGTTAAGCCAAGACCTTATTGTACTACAAGAATCGCTAGAACCACTCAAGGAGGGATATAAAGTTTGGAAATCGTTAGGTTATATCCTATTGTGCATCTCAGGCAAGTACATTGTTAAATTACATATATAAACCGTTTGTCTTATCTAGATCTAAAGTTCCCATTTCTAATAACTGTGTTCCCTCGGGCTTAGAAGCTATTTGGCTAAAGTTGAATATTGTTTTGATGACATTTAAACTGCTCTCGACCCAAAAATTGGAGAGTCCCTAGCTGGTATTGGGCTAACATGTCCGACAGTCCGAGTTTAGCCCTCCCATCCAATCTTTTTAGTAAAGCAACTTTCCCTTATTATTTGTATTCATTTTATTCAAAGAAGTGTTCTTCTCATGTGTTGTTCTAATTCGATTGATATATCTTATGACAGTACTTTCTTCGATCTTCTACCTGTTGCTACCAAAATTTCAATGGAGTGCAGCAAACAAGACGCCTGGCTTTTCATTATCACAGGGCTGTTGCTAAAAAGGTCCGTGGGTTGACGAGGGTTTCGACAGGAGGTGCTGTACGGGTTGTTGGGGGTACCGGGGGGGCTACTGGGGGGTTCTAGTGTGAGTCGAATTTGTTGGGGGGAGTGGTGGTTTAGGGTGTTGGTGGATTCAAGGGGGTGATGCGGGTGGTGCGGAGGGGATCGGTAGGGTTCGTTTTCGATTGGATGATGTTGTTTGTCGGGCTCATTGGGGGGGGAGGGCGGCGAGGTATTATGTCTCAACACGATTTGGTATTTGATGGTTGTTGTTTTTTTGTTGTGTCCTGTGTGGGGTGGTCGTGGTTTGTTTTTTGTTTCTGTTGGGGTGAGTTTATTTGTGTACAGTGTGGGATTGTTTTTGTGTGTTGTGAGATGTGTAAACCTTGTTCGTGGGTTATGAGTTGTGGGAGTACAGGATGGGGCCGAGCGTGTGATGTGGAGTAATGTTTTGTTAGACGTGTGATCGATTGTTTGAAGTTGTCGTGTCAGTTAATTGGGTGATTTATGTTGTTATGGGACGGGTAGTGAAGTAAGGAGGGGGGCGGTTGGGCGGGGAGTGATCGCGGGGTTGCTGCCGGAAGGGAATTAAAGGCGTCGGCGGGGTGTATCGTGCTTTTTCTCGCTTGGGGTCTTTTTGTTTGTGTGGTTGTTTGTGGTGGGGGTTGGGGTGGACTTTTTTGGGGTCGAGGTTTTGTAGGGTTATATAGTTTAGGAGAAGTTATGATAAGGTTAATGAAAGCAAGTTGCACGATGAAAAAGACCATCTCTGTTAATCGTGCCTTTTTCTCCTTGCCGATCATACTTTTCTCCTTAGTATGGCTAGCCTTCCTCGAATGATAAGTGTACACCACTTTCTTTTGACCAAGTTGAGGTTTATAAGGTAAAATAAAAATAAGGCTTGGAAAAGTTAAAAGCATGAAGTTTATTATCTTTTTTTTTTGTTATTGCTAGGGTAGTTTATATATATAATGTATGTTTTTGTTATACACTGGCCTTAAGATCAATAGTGAGAATACAAGTTATATTGATTATTTTTTTGCTTTTATTATCTAAAATATATGATGTAAGATATTGTTGTTTCATATAAGTTGTTTTATATTGTTATTAATTATAAATAAAGTATAATTCATGAATATTATATCTTACACATGTGTAAGTTGTATAACTTACACATGTGTAAGTTAAATATCAAAATCAAATTGATTATTCAGAACTGGTAAGTTGTATTACTTACACATGTGTAAGTTTAAGTTAACAACTACTTTCACATGTGTAAGTTAGACGTCAAAATCATATGACTTTTCGAAACCAGTAAGTTGTATATCTTACACATGCGTAAGTTGTATAACTTACACATGTGTAAGTTAGATATCAAAATCAGATGATTATTCAGAACTCATAAATTGTACATCTTCCACATGTGTAAGTAAAACTTACATATGTGTAAGTTAGATATAAAAAATAAATGAATTGGTTTACACATGTGACAATTAATAAGACAAAATATTAAACGACAAGAATCACAGTAAACGACAATTTCAAAGTTCAAAATAGCTCCTTAGCCACAAGAACCACATTAAACGACAAATTTATCGACAATTCCAAGTCAACAGGTAGTATTAGTAGCAAAAAACATTAACATGACAAAAAATATCAAGTCTAATAGTAGCAAAAGTCATAAAACAACCAGCTTAACCAATTACACCTTCATTCCCACGACATTTAAACGACAGGTAACAACTTAAATTAATCGCCTTCATGCCTTTTGTAACATCATAAGTGTTAATTTAATTCGAACATTTACACTTTCTATGCTTCTTACACTTCTTTACCTTCCCGTTGTTATTTTTCGCATTGTAAGCTTTACCACAAAAGCTTGGTTTTTGTAACACAAGTGAACGATCATGAATAGTATTTTGTTGCTGCTACTTGCATCTTTGAACCACATGATGATTTGAGGAACCATCTCTCTTTGGTCCACCACCACCACGACTACTTTGCCGCCGCTCCTTAAGCCCTTGCTTTGAGAAAACTAGGCCTCGGTTCAAGACGTCAAAAAATCTTAATAGTTTGAACTAAAAAAAACAACTTCAACATTTACGACTTTGCAAGTCTAACCCCATATTGCATGCAATAGCAGAAGAAATCACCTTCAATTGATTTAATCCAGCAAGTACATAGGTTGTATCTTGTCCAGCAAAGGCATTAAAAAATGTGTCCATACTTTTGTCCACTTCTCTCTGAATACAAAACATTATGTCAGTAGGCATTAAAGTTTGGACTAAAACTGCAAACACCGCAATGCACTTACCTTTAACATAGCTGCAACAGATGAGCTCAGTGACTTAAGCTACCATAGCATTACAGGCTGCGGGGTAATCCGTTTTTGCATCCAAAACTATGTTCTTTGCTTCATATCAGCAGATTTGTCAACATAGACATGGCAAAATTCCATTTGATAAGTTAGCAAAGTGGAATTACTAGATCATCTTTGAACTGTGAAAAAGTTTTTTTTTTATTTACAAAGAGCATAAATGATTATCTAAGACAGTCATACACTCTTACCGGCAGACCAAGAACAGTTTTTGTGTTGCGGACTTTATTTGATAAACTAGTTCAGTGCTTCCTCTTGGAATCACAAAATCGATAACATCATCAAGTTGTATAAGAGAATCGTAATTGTGTGTTACTTAGATTGTAGTAGAAAACAAAAAAATTACACATCCATCCTAGCAAATAAAACCAACCTTGAGTAATTCAGGAATCTCTTCTCTAGAAGTCACAAGCCCAGTTAACCCTTTACCAATTGTTTAGGGATACATGAAGTAATAATCTGAAATTTCAGAAAATGGGTAAAGATACCCCGTTTAAACTTTTATACCAACAACAAAAATAACAGTACAATACAAGTAGTATGGCAGAGTACCATACTAATTACTTGCATGACATGCCATGCAAGTTATATCAAGCAAAAGAGCAATACAACGAATTAAAACCATCCTAATACAACTTAAAATAAGTAGAATTAGGTTAATCTAAAGAATCACGCTGGGCTAAGCTTCCACATATCAAGCAGCTTTTGCACTTTTGCACCACCTTTAAACTTTATTGTCGCCATTCGCAATCTAACAGTCTTCACAATTATGTCATTAAGGCTAGCAGGAGATCGAGTATTAGTGGTAAACAAGCGATTATTCCTTTCTTGCCAAATAAAGTACACTGCCGCGGCTAGTACTAGCCTTTCAATAACACTTACTACCGATTTACCTCTTGAACGTTGAATAAGGCAAACCACAATATCGTCCCAATCTGAGGAGGTATGACCTAAATCCGCCATATTTTTAATTAGCAACCAGACTTGAGAAGAGAAGCTACACTCAAAGAAAAGGTGATTGTGAGAATCCGGACCTGATTTACACAATGAACAACAAAGAAGATTAAGGTTAGTCGCCCCCCCCATCCCATGGTTTCAATCGATCATGGGTTTTCAATTTCCGCTTTAGAACAAGCCATAAAAGGAACGAGTGCCGCGGGATACAAGACGAAAACCAAACCAAATTAACCCACTCAATTTCAGCACCCCTATGCCGAATCGCCTCCCAAACTTGACTAGCCACAAAATCAACTTCTTTCCCAGTCTCATTACGCCAAACCAATTTGTCTTGCTTACCAGGAACAGATTAGGAGCCACACAATTAATGAGAACTGGGAAAAGATCATACCAAGCACTAGACCATTTCCATACACATTCCTGGATAATATCCGCTAGAGTGTCCTCCATAGAAAAACCTGCACTTTTTATAGCTCTTGGAGTAATAAAGTCGCTAAGCGGACACACCATGTCCCATTTATCAAATCCAGTCGAAGTCGACCTGCCATCACCAATGGACGACCATAAGAATGGTCGAATGACACTCCTAAGCTCTAAGATTTTCCGCCAGCCCCAAGACATACCAGCTCATTGTGGAAAATCCCAGAAGTTTCGCCCCTTCAGCTTATACGAATGAATCCACCTGACCCATAACGATTTCTTATCATTAATCAGCCTCCAAACATGCGAAGTCATAAGGGCTTTATTAACATCTGTGATTCGTCTAATGCCCAAACCTCCTTCATATTTAGGCACACATATAGATTTCCAAGCCACTTTCGCTTTACCTTTAACCATATCCCCTTGACACCACAAAAAACCCCGCATTTTTTGTTCCAATTCAGCTATAACACGAGCAGGTAGTATAAAGACAGACGCCCAGTAGTTATGTAAGGAAGAGAGAATTGACTTAATTAACTGCAAGCGCCCAGCGAAAGACAGCGTCTTGTTCCTCCAACTAGTTATCCTTTTTTCCATTCTTTCCACAAGAGGAGCACAATCTTGATACACTAACCTGCTCGAAATCAAAGGCACCCAAAATAACGAACCGGAAGTGTACCAACTTCAAATTTCATGACATCCATAATAGCCGTCTTCACTTGGTCCTTAACGTAACAAAAAAATGCCGTACTCTTCTAGAAGCTCGGAACAAGCCCAGACATATCCTTGAATTCGTTAAGAACATCAATAATCATCTTCGCTGAAGTAATATCACCATAAGCAAACAAAATCAAGTCATCCACAAAACAAAAATTTATAATATTTTCCTTTTCACACCTGTTATGAAACTTAAAATCAGAGTTCCTAGCAGATCGTTGTAACAGACGAGACAAAACCTCCATAACAATAGTAAATAAGTATGGAGAAATTGGATCACCCTGTCTTAGACCCCTTTTCCCTTGAAAAAAACCATGTAGCTGCCCATTAACACTAATAGAAAAAGAGGGAGAACTCACGCAAGACATAATCCAAGCAAAAATTTTTGGATGGAACCCAAATCCTAACAATGTTTTCCGTAAGAACCTCCAATCAACCGTGTCCTATGCCTTTTGAATATCCACTTTGAATGCACACCTTGGTGGACCTCTATTAAGGTGATAACCATGCATAAGCTCCTGTGTAAGCAAAATATTATCTGAAATACTTCTATCGGAGATAAACGCATATTGGTTAACATTCACCACATCATCTAAGCAAAATGTATAACTTCAATGAAAGAAAAAGTATGAGAAATGCATTTGTATGATTCAATTCAAGTTAGTCAGCAAAGTTGACCTTGTGCAAGATTGCATTAGAATGTTTTGCTTCCTTTAATCCTTTCCCCCTTTTAGTAACAGCCCGTTCCCAGTTCTCATGGCTAACGATGCTATCTTGTAAAAAAAAGTATGAAATTCGACGAAAGTTGAAATTATAGTTACAATTTTTGTTAGCAACTACAAACTTGGTAACCCCATCTTGGTTATCCAAAAACAAAAATGTCTACCACATACCATAATTTTTCTGATTTTTATATATCAAAAGACAAACATGATAAAAAAAAAAAACATAAACTTAAGCCTCTCAAAAGATTAATAATGCATGAAGCGGTACAATAAGTAAGGCAGAACATTGAAGGAGCCATTATTTATGAAACAATATTTATAAAACAGTTTTACGATACCTGAACTAATGCATCGAGCCGAGACTCAAAGATAACAATAAGGACACCCAAGGGAGACGACATCTTCCCCTAAGATGAATCTATGTGAAATCTGTATGCAATAATATTAATTAGCTAAAACATATTAATTTAAGGCATTTGTATTTTAATAAGAACTCCAAGAGAACAAAGTGATCATTAATTACCTATGTGCTCTTTAGTACTTGGCCAATTGGCTCTTCCATCTTTGCAAGTATACATATAGCTTTTGCAAGACTTGAGACCTCTAAAATATGACGAAAACATTATCACAAAAAAGATTCTATATAGCCATAAACTAGTGTTCTAAATCAATAAAGACCACATTTAAGATGTGATTTACCTTTCCAGGTTTGAGACCCAACCGAGAGAGTAATGATGATTCATATCCATCTTCTTATGCAGTAGCATAGCTTCTAAACGCGATATGTAAAAGGGCTCTTATGAGCTGCAGTTTTTCTTCTAAACGCCACATACAAAATGGCTTTAAGCTACAATAAGCTCCAAAAAGCTCTTGCAACACTCAGCTTAAGTGAAAGATAAACTCACACATGCGAAAGAATGACAAACGGCTAGTATATGTCATTGGTAACGTCAATAAAAAGATAAACTTTATGATATTTCAAGAACACCACTTTCTGCCCTTTCTTAATCGGTGATCACAACTAGTATTCCTTATCAAAAAACATATATACTTAACATATATAAATCACAACAGAAGCATACAGATAGTAGGAATACTAGTGACGAAGTCTCCCAACTTAAGCTTTTACAAAACCATAGTTTTACTAGCTGCATCGTGAGCAACCATCAATATACGTATAAACATTTCCACTCCCTCTACCCTTCTCAAAATAACTGCCCACTAAACAAAATCGCACACACAATTAAGGTTACTTCTAAATAAAACTCAACCCCAAACCTAAACCCGTATTATATCTATCCAATATGTCTTAAGTTTTGAAATTAAAAGGTTGCCATAGACATGCCATACATAAATGTTCATAAGCAAGCTGATACATTTTTTTAAAAATCAGATACATTATTAGCTAATTAAAATGTGTACTACAAGATATATCCACTGTTTTAAATAGCCATCACCAATGTTTCTTGCTTTTTCATTTGCTTTAATATATTAGTTGTCATAAAGATAATTTTATCAAAAGCTATCTCCAGTCCTAAATGAAGATTAACAAGAAGATTCAAACAAATATGTGTGTATAGTGGCAGACATACGGTCAACATATCATCGGGATCAAATAGATGATGAGTGGTATTTTGTATTATCTTGATTGCATCCTTCATATGCACAACATCATAACCCTTTTATTACACCTTTGACCATATGTAAAAATCCTTCTAAACAAGCATAAGAATCAAAGAATCATCACTTTGATCTAAAAATGTATCAAATTAGGTGAATTATTCCTTCATATAAACCTCCAATCAATCTATACATATTACCAAATTACAATAATATAAATCAAAATTATACAAAAAAAATTAAAATTATTTAATTAATAATCAAATAATCATCAAAATAAAATTAAACTTACGAATAATTATCAGAATCTCGTAAAGTAGATCGGCGGTGTTACATGTAAAATAGAGTTTGGGTTGCAAATGTAAAATAGAAAACATGAGGGACTAGTTGTGACAATTGGATAGTGGAAGGCGGGAAAAACTGTTAGAAGCAAGTTACCTGATTATTGTAAATATATACCCATTTATCCATCAATAAAGACTAGTTTTGTGTGTGAAATTCCTTTTCTCTCTAAATTCTGTTTTAATCATAACAAATTGGTATCAGAGCTTAACCGCCGGCCTCTTCTCCGGCGACGGTTCTGGTTATCAACTCCATTATCTCCAGCGAACATTGGAATCATAGATTCCTCCATTTTTGATCAGAATTCTGCTTCATACAACGAGCAGTTTCCGTCACTATCTCCGGCGACGGTTACAGTTTACAAATCAAAGAAGATGACGACACGTAATCAAGAAGTTGAGAAACTATCCAAAGATGTTTCTAGGGTTGATCAATTCGCAAATACAACACATGAGGGTTTATTATCCCTAAAGAACATATTTACATAGATGCAGAAGCAGTGGGAAGCTAATTTTTCACGATTAGAGAACCAGAGGGCGGTGGTGCAGGGCGGCGATGGCAGTTCAGGTGGCCGTTGGGGTAATAACCGTCTCACAAAGGTAGAATTTCCAAAATTTGAAGGTGATGATGTGGAAGGGTGGCTATATAGATGCCAACATTTCTTTGAATTAGATGAAACACCTGAGAATTACAAGATGAGATATGCAGCTGCTCATTTGGAGGGAAGAGCTCTGTCTTGGCATCTGGCATATATCAAATCAAGTGGCAAAACAATGCAAGAAATCACATGGGATGAGTACCAGAGGTCTATTTCTGCAAGATTTGCTCAAACACTAGTAGAGGATGCAATGGGGGCATTGAAAGCACTGACACAGACTGGTGAGTTGGATGATTATTGTGATGCTTTTGATTTACTGTTAAATAAGGTCAAATTACCTGAAAAGTATACTGTTAGCATCTTCATTGAGGGGTTAAAACCTGAAATTAAATGCCATATTAGATTGTTTAAGCCCAAAACCCTTAGAGAAACATATTCTCTAGCAAGAATGCAGAATCAAGCCAATAAAACTTTAGGCTGCAAAACTTGGGGGTCAACCAGTTCAGTATCTAAATCTGGATACAAACCGTCATATGCAAAAACCAATACCCTGACCAGTGTAGCCAAACAACCCTTGTTACCCAGTCCATCAAGTGCAAATGCTATTGTTCCAAAAAGAATTAGTAGCAAATTAATGGAAGAAAAAAGGGCCAGAAATGAGTGTTTTTACTGTGAAGAAAAATTCACTAGTGGCCATAGTAGGGTTTGTAAGGGTAGAAAACAGTTATTTTTGGTAGAAGTCTTGGATGATTCTGAAGAGGAGGTTTGTGCAATTGAGCAGCAGTTGAATACCATGGTAGAGCATGAATTGGTGCAGGGGGATCCTTAAATTTCTCTGAATGCTATTATGGGTATCCCATCTTACTCTACTATGCAAGTTGTTGGTTCAGTGGGGACAAGGAGGTTACATATCCTCATAGATAGTGGGTCAACCCACAATTTCATGAATGAAGCTTTAGCCATGAAGTTAGTTTACAAAACAATTCAAATTCCTGATGTAAAAGTAACTGTGGCAAATGGGAGAAATATGGCCTGCATGAGTTTTTGTAAAGACTTTATTTGGGGAATGCAGGGTAACAATTTTCAAGCTGATATGTTATTGATTGAATTGACAAATTATGATATTTATTTGGGGGTCCAATGGTTAGCCACCTTGAATGACATAGTATGGAATTTGAAGAATTTAACAATGAAATTTGAGGTTGGAGGGCAGAAATTTGAATTAAAAGGGGTTGGACAACAAGGAGTCCAATTATGCTCTATGGAGAAAATGTCACAATGGGTGGGCAGTAAAGAAAAGGTAGTGCAGGCAGAGCTTTTCACTTTGCAAGAACCCTTGAGTGAAGTCACAATGCATCAACCAGTATTACAGGCTGCAAGCATGATGGGAAATTAGACAGTTTATTGGACAGTATATTTGAAGTACCAAAAGGATTACCACCAAAAAGAGATTGTGATCACATAATCAAGCTTAAGAATGAGCAGGTTGATCTTAATTTGAAGCCATACAGGTATCCAAGAGCACATAAGGATGTTATTGAGCAAATGACCAAGGAATTGCTTGACAATGGTATAGTCAGGCATAGTACCAGCCCCTTTGCAGCCCCAGTTGTTTTAGTGAAGAAGAAGGATGGATCATGGAGGATGTGCATTGATTATAGAAGACTTAATGAAGCTACAGTTAAAGATGTTTATCTCATTCCACTCATAGAGGAGCTGTTAGATGAACTGCAGAGTGCCACTATTTTTTTCTAAATTGGACTTGAGTTCAGGCTATCACCAGGTGAGAATGCATGAAGATGACATCTACAAAACAACTTTCAAAACACATGAAGGCCACTTTGAATTTCTGGTACTCCCTTTTGGCCTTACCAATGCACCTGCTACTTTTCAAGCCCTTATGAATGCTACCTTTAAGTCTGTTCTTAGAAAGAGTGCTTTGGTATTTTTTGATGATATTTTGGTGTATAGCAAAGGGTGGGAGCAACATTTAGAGGATCTGAAAATTGTTTTGGATTTAATGAGGAAACATGACTTGAAAGCAAAAAAATCAAAATGTGCTTTTGCTGCTGCTCAAATAGAATATCTGGGTCATATTATCAATGAAAAAGGGGTAGCAACTGATCCAAGCAAAATTAAGGCAATTCAGGAATTGCCACTACCCACTACAGTTAAACAGTTGAGAGGATTTTTAGGGTTATGTGGGTATTACAGAAGGTTTATTAAGCATTTTGGAATAATTGCAAGACCCTTGACTGATATGTTAAAGAAGGATGGGTTCACTTGGAATTTAGAAGGGAAACAAGCATTCCAACAATTAAAAGAAGTCCTTGGTAATCCACAGTTTTGAAACTGCCAGACTTCTCTGCCACATTTGTTTTGGAGACAGATGCATCTGGAAAGGGTATGGGTGCAGTCCTTATGCAAAATGGACACCCAGTTGCTTTTTTAAGCGAAGCATTAACCATGAGACAACAATCATGGTCTGTGTATGAAAAGGAGTTGTTGGCCATTATCATGGCAGTCAAACATTGGCATCATCACTTAGCTTCCAAGCATTTCATCATCAAGACTGATCATCAAAGTTTGAAGCATCTACTGGATTAGAAAATTGTCACTCCACTGCAGCAGAAATGGTTAGCCAAATTAATGGGCTATGATTTTGAAATTAGTTACAAAAAGGGAGTGGAGAATGTAGTGGCAGATGCACTTTTCCAGAGGGATTAGCTTTATTTCAGGTGGCAATTAGTGCAGTCAATCCAGTTTTATGGGATAAGATACAACAAGCTTGGCAAAATGATGAGGATTGCAAACAGTTGATTGAGAGGTTGCAGAATGGACAACAAATTCCAAACAAAAGCTGGGATGACAGTCTCTTATTGAGGAAAAAGAAAATAATAATACCTAAAGATGACAATTTAAGAAAAATTATCATCTCTACTTATCATTCTTCAGCAATGGGAGGACATTCTGGAATTATTCCAACATTATCCAAGATCAAGGATCTTTTTTACTGGAAAAAGTGCATCAAAGATGTCAAGAGTTTCATCAAAGAATGCTCAGTGTGCCAGAAAGCTAATATGAACCCATTGCTACCCCAGGCTTACTGCAGCCATTACCTGTCCCAAAATCCATTTTTACTGATATCTCAATGGATTTCATATCAGGTTTACCTAAGGTGCAAGGTAAAGAGACAATTTTGGTAGTGGTGGATAGATTGACTAAATATGGGCACTTCATACCCCTGTCTCACCCATACACTGCTGCTTCAGTGGCTCAAGTTTTTCTAGATACTATCTTCAAGATCCATGGTTGCCCACTCACTATTGTTTCTGACAGAGATACTCTATTCATAAGTAATTTTTGGAAGGAGTTCTTAAGACTGCAGGGGATAGAACAGGCCATGTCTTCTTCTTACCACTCTCAAACAGATGGTCAAACTGAAGTCCTAAATAGGTGTTTGGAATCATACTTGAGGTGTATGTGTATGGATTCTCCATTGCAGTGGGTGAAATGGATCCCTTTGACCCAATGGTGGTATAACACAACTTGGCATTCAACAATTAAAATGAGTCCTTATGAGGCATTGTTTGGTATTAAACCAAACATTCACATTCCATACATTGCAGGAGACACTTCTATTCAGGCAGTGGAGGAGTTGTACAGGGACAGAGAGGTTATGATCCAGCAATTGAAGCAGAACTTGGAAATGGCCAGGAATCGTATGAAACAGTTCAGTGATATGCATAGATCAGACAGAGAATTTTCTCAAGGTGACTGGGTGTATGTCAAATTACATCCCTTTGCTCAAAAGACACTCAAATCACACACCAACAGGAAGCTTTCACCTAAATTCTTTGGCCCATTCATGATTTTACAAAGAGTTGGACAAGTTGCTTATAAATTGGACCTCCCTGCTGAGGCCCAGATGCATCACACTTTTCATGTTTCACTCTTGAAGAAAGCTCATGGACCAACAGATCACCAGACTCCATTACCACAAGGTTCAAGATTGGTGTTGCACCCTAAAGCTGTTCTGGATAGGGGCATGGTCAAGAGAGGGAATAAAGGAGCTATGAAAGTCTTAATTCAATGGGAAGAACTACCCATGACTGAAGCAACTTGGGAGTTCTTGGATGATATGCAGTGTCGATTTCCTCATTTCAAATTTTGAGGACAAAATTCTTAAGAACAGGAGGGTATTGTTACATGTAAAATAGAGTTTGGGTTGCAAATGTAAAATAGAAAACATGAGGGACTAGTTGTGACAATTGGATAGTGGAAGGCGGGAAAAACTGTTAGAAGAAGTTACCTGATTATTGTAAATATATACCCATTTATCCATCAATAAAGACTAGTTTTGTGTGTGAAATTCCTTTTCTCTCTAAATTCTGTTTTCATCATAACAGGCGGTTAAAGATTCTTTGCAATGATGGAAGTGATGGTGATGGTGGCGTTTAACAGATCTAAGTTGTCGATAATGGTGAAGTATAGTCGTACTATGGCGGTGACGGTGGTTTTCTAAGGTGGAAATGATGGAGGTCGATGGATTATATAAATTGTGTGTAAGAAAATGCGTTTGTGATTTGGGAGAAATAAGAAAATGAGTTCATCTTTTGGAGAGCTAAGTTGAAGACAAAGGTTTTGAGATTACTTTTTTACCCTTCCGTGTTATTATATTAACCTATATACTAAAAACCAACTACTTTTTTACAACTTTTTATGCATGATGTACTATCTGCCCTGGAATAATAATTTTTTCTTTTGTTTTCTCAAGGTGGCAAGACGGTAATTTTCATCAAACTTTTTATTCATTGATATAACTATACCCGTGTGTTCTTGAGTTTTTTTAATGGGAAGAAAGGGAAAGAATACAAAAGATTTTAACATAAATTGTGTTCTTGAGTTTTTTTTAGGGAAAGAAGAGAAATGAAAAGAAATGAAATGAATGGATTTTTTAGTTGATTTTGTTCAACAAATCTTCTTCCCAAATATGGGATGATTTGAAAGGATAAAAATTATACATTCTCTTCCATTCCCATCTCTTCAACTCTTTTCTTTTCTTTTAAAAAAAACCCGGAGAACACAGTGTACAACTGCACACACAGTACAAAATGATCCATCTTCCTTTCTGCCGTTAAAGTGATCAGCCAAATTCCGGTTACCAGTCGCCGTCAGATGACAACTTGATTAAATAAATGCTATCAAACATGAATCAAAAAACACAAGTTACCAACATAAAAGAATCATGAAAGGAAAAAAATTAAATATTTCCGTCATAATACCAGATGTCATATTTGTAAAAAGAAAGTAAGATCCATATACGAATCAATATTCAATAACCTCCTTGCGATAACATTGCATGAAACTGAAGATGTGCATGTAGTTGTCTGAAGTTGCTACAGCGGAAAGGGACGGTGGTTACCAAATTTCCGGTCATCCTCCGAATCCAGCAACGGTGGCATTGTTGATGGTGGTCGACGGTGGTCGGTGTTGGCTGAAAAAAAAGCTTAAAACAAGCAGTGCCAAATCAAATCAGTGCAAGCCACCGGAATTACATTTTCAGTTATCATTAAAATACTAAGATAATTATTAAGACAAGGAAAATGGAGATGGATTTACAGCAAACAGACGAGAGAGGTTTTGTAAAACAGTGGGTGGGTTGTGGGTATTATGTTATATTAATTAATAAAATATTAACATTAAATATATTATATTAATTAATATATATATAATAACTAAATAAGGACATGAATAATTAAGTGTTCTTAATAAGTTGATATAGTTTTCCTTCGGTTAATAATTGGTTCATTGTTATTTAATTAACTTTTGTAATTTACTTTAATTAAAATATAGATCCTGTGTGTAATTTATCAGATTTATGTTTTATTCAATATAACGTCTATATTTATGTTTTTCTTTAATTTACATAACACTTAAGTTTAACAAAAGGCATTACGTACGATGTAATGCTATGTATGCATGATAAAAGGTATATTTTATAACTTTTTCATACATTTAATTAAAGCGGTTAATTAGCTATAACTTGCAATTTCAAGATAAGTAACTTTAGCTTTTATATTTTTACTTTACATGTAATTAATTTTACAAATTTTAACATTAACAAATAAATCTTATTAATAATACAACTATGCCTACTTACTCATCTGGTACCAATGAGTTTTGACGTAGACAATAAATGTTTCTAAAAAAAATTCTCCGGCCAAAAAGTTCTCAGTATTACAAAATGACGTAACGAGGAAAATGTTACCGTAGATAATTAGTTATTACATAACTAAACATACTATAACCGCGGCAAAGCGCGGGTATTTTTCTTTCTTTTTTTTTTTTTAAAGGTGAATTTCGCTGAAAACTTCGTGTCGCGATTCGACAGCGGGAGGTCTAGCATACGTTGTCTTAACCGGGTCCGCGCTAGAGAGCTCCCTCGAAGTAGAAATGCCTATTTCAAATACCCGATGGGGAAAAACCCTACTAATCCGCCCGAAGGCACGACGATTAATAGGGGTAAACCTTGACCCCTCAGACTTGAACCTGAGTATACCCAAGTCAAGTCCTCATAAAGGGACTTAATTCCTATGCCCTCCCCAAGGCTTGAACACAAGACCTCAAGCAAGGGGGATGGTCATTTAACCATTGAGCTAATGCTCGTATATACTAAGAAGTAATATGAAAGGTACAAGTCTTTTAACCATGAAATGTACAAGTTCTTATAGCATATACTATTTTTTACCAATTTTCATTTTAACCCCCTAAAGTTAACTTTTACTCCACATCAAAGTTTTCGTTTTCATTTTCTTGACACTAAATTTTTAGCTTCTCATATTTTCTTCAAACAACTTTCATACAGTTACGGTTTTACTTTTAAATATTTGTTTTTTGATTATTTTCATCCGTCCTTTTATATATATAACGTTTTTAATATATAACAACTTTCATCGTTACGTCTTACGTTCATGTAACATTTAAAACATTAATATAGTTATTGTTTATGTTTTTATACATCTTATTATTCCTTTACATTTTTTTTATTGTTATTGCTACATGTTTAGTGGTCTTTTTTTAAGATTGAGTTTGAATTTTTGACATAAATTTGGGTCCAAAATTTTATCGTGTAAAAAGAGTATTCCGCGGCAACGCGCGGATAAAGTAACTAGTTACTTCTAATCTGAAGATGGGACGCGATCGGACGGTTAAAATCTGTCCCCTTGTCCTTTTCTAATTTGTTCTCCTTTATTTAACTCACCCCTATATATATCTTTATCTATACTAAAAGACAACTGGCCTAACCTCAATTGACCAATCAAAACTCTCAATTTCTTTAAATTATCAAATTAAACATGTGACTAAATTTAATTTCTCAAAATCAAGTCATGTTATGTAAAATATAAAAATAAAAAATATGTCGATAAAAAAAAATCTTTATAGATTAATACAACTATTAAATGATAGATACAATACAGCTATTAAATAAGTTATATCTTATTAAAACTACCTGTCGATCTTATTTTCTTTTTTTAAAAAAGGACAACGTAGATAAATACAAGTATTAAAAAAAGTGTCCATCTCTATCTCTATTTATATTAAAATCCCTCAATCGAGATAAATACAATTATTTATATATATTCACTCCATTTAGTTTACTATTATTATTAAGATTAAGATAATAAAATACACAAAAAACACATCTGCACCCTTTTTCAGTTTTTCTGCAAAAGTTTTCTCTCTCCCCTTCTCTTCCATTCTTAAAATTCGTAGCTATAATTTTAAAAAGAAATAAATTATAGGTGCATAACTTGGATAGTCGTAAAACTGTATTGTGTATAACAATTGGGTCTAATTGTTATTAGCTTTATCCCATAATTAAGTCATGCATAAATTATGACCAAAAAGTTTGTACATGTTGAGAAACAAATGTTCTACAACATTAACATAAAACGGACTTAATATAACAGCAACACCTTAGCCCGCTAGAAAAATTATTTGGTAATTTTTTATATTTTAATGTGGTATACGTCTTCTTGCATGTGTTTCATATACTTATTTTATCTTTAATATGTCATAAACAATCCGTGCATTTGACACGGGTCTAAATCTAGTATATACTAAAAGACAACTGACCTAACCTCAATTGACCAATCACAGACCTCAATTTTTTTAAATTAATTAAATCAACACATGTCTAAATTAATTACACTTTTTGGTTTTCCATCACCAATTTACACTTTAACCAATTTAAAAATAATTAATATTTTATTGCATAATGTCTATCTAATAACAAAATATAAAAATTAAAAGTTAGAGGTTACAACATTTGGATTAATACGAATTAATATTTATCAATATTTTATTTTATATTATTAATTGTAATCAAACTAATAGTAATATTGTTGTTATTAGTAATTGTAATCAGACTATATAAAGATAATCATGTTGTTATTAGGATACAAATTCTTCTTATATAAACTGAACTCTATAAATAAAATCACAACACACGAAATCTTTGAAAACCCCACGAACTAGCCGCTATTTTTATTGTTTTTAACATAATATCTTATTAATCAATCACAGCTACCGATTTTATCAATTTGACTTTTGATGATGTCATCATTTATTTTTTTACATGAATTGATTTAATTAATAAAAAATAAAAAATTTCAAAAAGGTTAAAAAACACACGTAGCTTAATTTGGATCAATACTAACGTCTCCTAAATTTGGATTTGGATCCAAATACAAGCTTTTATTATTTTACAAACCAAAAACTCTACTTAGTAGATAGACTTTAAGATTAAGATTTTTATAAACTATTATATTCCTTGATTTCGAAATACCATTTATAATTATTTTAAATATATTATAAATCTTATTTATCATTTTTGTCAAACCTTATCTACAAATTGATAGCTCTACGTAGTATTTAGTTAAGAAAAATCATACCGTATCAAAAAACTTCAAATATGTACTATTATCCTTTTTTTAAAGATTTTTTAGTAAATAAGAAAAACTTCGATGGACATATTTTTAACAGATATTTAAATATAAAACTTAAAGTTTTAATATATAGATCAAATTTTTATTATTAAAATAGTCTACTAAATTTTTTAAACTATAATAAACTAACATTTAATCATTTGCAAAACATCAATGAAAATTCTGTCAATTGTGTAATCAAAGTTAATATTGCTTCTTAGTAATAGTTTGTATAAAATAAGCTCTGATACACCATCCAACTTTGATATGATTTAATATTCAGTAATAACATTTGAATATCTCAATTCCTTTTTACGTATATTTTGTATTTTTTTGTTCCATATACTAATTCTTATATTGATAGTATTGTAAAACCCGTGTATTTGACATGGGTCTAAAATCTAGTATATATATATATATATGATATGTTTATAAATTAATAATATATTAAATATATAATTATTAAAAGTTTTTCGATTAAGTATTTCTATTTTCTACCAACTCTTTTCATCCCCAACTTTTATACTCCGTATATCATTATCCTAGCTAATCATTTTTTTTAAATATATGTATGTGTTTGTACGTATGCTTAAGTTAAGAGAATTGATATTCGTATAATAGATTCTTATTAAGTCACCACACTGTATGTACAAGTCAATAATGCGTATATATGTTAGCTTAATAAAAAGTTATGGTACCAATATCATCCCCTTTAAGTTAATCATTAATCAAATTTGCATTCTAATCGATTCGTACATATCTTGTGAGTATTACTTGTCATTAACTTCTTTTCTTTTAACCACTTAAAAATTTGATTGCACCTATACATAATGCATCTTTATTTATCTGAAATTTGTAGTTATAACTTACCGTTTTCATATAGTTCATGTATGTACACTAATATCTACATATGGTTTTAGTATTGCATAATTTGTTGTATAGTGTTTGATGTACACTAATATTTCTATGTGATTTTTTTTTAAAACGACGTGTTAGTTGATTAGTGGTTCGAACCCTACCAGTGACATTCAAGCTGGCAGTATGCTAGAGGTTGGAACCCGATGGCACCCATGGAGACCACGGGAGCGATGACACGGCCCGCATGTGCGAAGAGGTAAATGCCCGAAACCATGGAGAATTGAGATTCGATCCCTGGTTTACAAGCCAACATCCCCTCCCCCAAACCCCCAAATTGTTATCTATAAAGATAACAAGTGATTTAGATAACACATGATGGAGAAGATATAAATTTCAAATTCACGTAACGAAAATAAATCTAGGATTTACCTTATTTTAATGCATGAAATTACCCCAATACTCAAAAACAATACATACGAAGTGGTATAGTTTTTGTTTAATATATTCAAAATTTCGTAAACTAATACCCTACTCGGCTCGAATGTTCAATTTATCTATAAATAACATAATCGAATAACATATATATAGATAAACCGTACATTGTACGGGTATTAAAACTAGTCTAATAATAATAATAATAATAATAATAATAATAATCTTAATAAAAAAAAATCCCTTAATTTACCCATTAGACTTTCCATCTTATAACAATCCAAGATATTTACCCACTAGACTTTCATCTTATACGTACACGCATACAATCTTTCAACTCGTTTAGTTCAGTTTTGGAATCGACACAATGAAGTTACAGTATTTGCTCAACTTTTTCGAGCAATCAATGAAATATTTCTGCCGTCCAAGGAGACACTATCATAGGCTCATAGCACGAGATCCATACAAGCTTACTCTTTGAATCTACTACGTACTACCTGTTGTAATCAGTGGCGGAGCCAAGATTTTTGTTTTGGGGTCGCCGAACGATTTTCACAATACTAACAAGTGTAAAATTAAACTACAAAATTCAATTACATTAATCTGGGGTTGCCAATTAGCTTAAAACTAAATAAATTCATAGAAATAGTACTAAAAATATAGAGTTTTATAAATATTGTGGGGTTGCCATGGCCACCCTTGGCCACCACATAGCTCCTCCACTAGTTGTAATGAAATATCTTGATAGAAAATAACAAACACGCATCAATGATTCAATTTCCATGCAACACATATCAATGATTCAATTTCCATGCTTTTGGCAAGAACATATAGTCAAGTACAATGAAAAACAAAGCAACAAACAAGAAAGCCTTGTTTTAATGTTTATCAATATTGCTTGTAATCAACAAAGGGATGTTATTCAGATAGGAAAAGAAAGAACCAGTAATCCATTATGTCAGATAACATAATTATTTGAGAATGCGACATACAATAGAAGACATAATGCAGCCACTGGAGGTACGATGGAAAGCGTTTAGAAGTAGTTGCTTTTATAGAAATTTTTGAGAAAGTTGGATAAGTTCTCATCCTTGGTGGCCACATCTTGAACAAGCCCATGATTACCCACCACATACTGCCCAATAATATGATGTCGTTGCTTCGCATGCTCTGTAATGTTACTCAACTCTTCCATTCCCTTGAACAGAAGCATATCGATAACCTGCGGCAATCATTAACAGACTTAAAGTTATGCATCCATTAAAGTAATAATGAAGTTTCAATATTTTGTTTTGATATAGAATCATAAGCTCATTATTGAAAATTGCATTTAGAGTCTGTTTTTGCTTAATCCATAAACAATGACTTAACTCAAAAAGCCATAGGTGTATTTCTTTACTCATTGACTGAATTTTCACTTTTTTCCTTTTACAAACCCTTTATTCAACACATAAAACAAAGAATACTACACTATATTTATCTGTCCAAAAACTTTATCTAGACAATACTTTGAGTAATAAAACAAACAGGCTCAGCAATAGTGATTGATGCACAATCATAAGCAAAGATGATAATGAGATCGCTGTTGACGAAAAATAATAATAATGATGAGATCAACATACATTGTTAGGTATATACATAGATAGAACACACTAAGCAATTAAAGTAGTTATTATTTAAAGCAGTCTTACTATACAAATTTAATGTGTTTATATGTCCGCCTAAGCATTTAACATAAACATTTGGAGTACTCGGAACAAGACTCTTATCCAGCGTGATGACCACCCCCACGACATGTTTCAGCGTCTCGAAGCTTTCCAGCCTCGGTGTGGTGGCTGGCGTGGCAGCAGCATCATGGTTATTACCACGTGTTTGTGTGTGTTAAGTTTTATTTTTCATTACTAAATATAAGTGTGATGACTTCCAGTAAGAAGTGATTTCGGGCAGTACTGATGTTACAATTTTTCCAGTGTGATGAGTTTTTCTCGATGTGCTTGTTACCAACTTCAACTTACCACCACTTTAATTCCATACCAGCTTACCACCGCCCTATATTGTGACAAATGATTATGTAATGCATAGTAGAATTATAAAGTTAAAGGAAGTTTTTTTCTCCCCTTCATTCTTGCTAGCTGTTTCTAGAATGTCACGACAGACCGACAGTTGCTTTTCAGAATTTTCTAAGCCTTACAATTGATATACAAGTAACATATAGAACTTTTAAAACTTAATGCAAACGTGAATCACAAGGTTTACTTACTACTTCACCCAGTCACAACTTTTTCAATAACATGTTCTAGGAAAGGACAGCACTGGAGTTCTTCAGATAAACCTAATCTGTTGGAGCTTAAATAACTTAGACCAAATATGGAAGGGGCCAACATATGTTTAAAAAATGCAAATCATCCCATAAACCCTAGTGATAAACCCCCTAAACACTGAAGCTCTACAACTTTGATAGTCACTTACTCTGCACATGACTTCAACCTGTTACAATATTTTCGATTGATATAACAACCTTAACGATTAAAAGCACCAAATATTCTCTTCCTTTTCATATCTTTTGCTTCGCCAAACTTTCTTAGTACTTCGTAAATAATACATAACCTAAGTATCTTGAATCCTTGTGTAATAAATAAATATAACCTAATATAAAGCTTTTAGAAATTAGCTACAGTACACTTTTTCTCTCCGACCAGGTAACAGAAATGCAATTAAGAGAAATAAAATGCCAGATCAGAAACTTTATGATCTTTTTTTGTGAAAGAAAAATATTCACACATCCAATAATTTTTCCTCGATGGGGGACTTGAACTCACAAGCTCTTATTTGTTTGGGAGGCTCAATACCACTAGGCCATATGCCCTTCAGTTATATGATATATCACTAGTCATGGTGCACTCATTATATATTTATCCTCCTGATCTACTAGTTGATATGCTGCAACACAACCCAATAAAGTTCTCATAAGTTGCCTTGAGTAAAGCTAAATTTGGCAAATGCATTAGGTATTATTTGCATTTGTGATCTTTTTGGGGATATCACAAGACGTTCAATAATAATATTAAAAGTTAAAAGCTCGATTGTTTGCATAGAAAAGACATGTTAGGGAACGATGATATGATGCAAGTTAAACATTATGAATATTTTAGGGAACACGAAAAACGTGCAACTTTGACAAGGGTAATATGTGAACTTAATATATATATAGGATAGAGATCAAATGAGAAGGTACCTTAAGGAAAGAAGGGAGAGAAGGTTCGTTTTTGATTTTTTTAGCTTGTTTTTTTGAACTTTTTTTCTTTTTTTCACTTTTTTCATTCTCTCTTTAATTAACTAATTCCATATAAAAATTTTAAAAATTTTAAAAATATTTTTTTTTCAAAGGGCGTAGCCCGTAAGCTATAGGCGAAGCCTCTCAGTCTATGGCGGAGCCATGATAGCTAAGGGCGAAGCCCGTTAGGTAGATCACCCATCACCGATCACCCCCTATGACCTATCACCCTCTATGACCTATCACTCCCACCAGCTACCCCTTATTAATATCCTTAAGGGCGAAGCCCGTACCGTACCCTTACATGTATAACTCACTAACTCGGGTTAGAAAATTTTTTAAATTTTTTTTTTTTTATGGATTAAGTTAATTAAAAAAAGAATGAAAAAAGTGAAAAAATCAAAAAAACAAGCTAAAAAAAATAAAAAACGGACCTTCTTTCCCTTCTCTCCTTAAAAACCTTCTCTCTCGATCTCTATCCTATATATATATATAAAGTTATATTGAGAACGTTAAAAAATAGCAATTTTTCTCAAAAGTGTAAGTGGGTGGGAACACCTTAATCCCATGTACCGCATTGGTACCCAAAGCGCACACTAGGGATGGTATCGGTACCGTCCCGAACCGTACCGATACCGAAAAATACCGAAACCGAAAAACTCCCAAACCCTTTACCGAATACCGTACCGAATTTCCGGTACCGGTACCGGTTCGGTACCGGTTTCGGTACCGAGATTTTCGGTTCCATACCTATATGTACCGAATTTGACATAAAGACTCTCTCCTGTTTTCTTTGCAAAACAAGTTGGTGTCATAATTCGACGATAAACTCACGTAACAAGCATACACTCAAACAAAAGTTTGCTAAATAAGAAAATGTTGGAAACCATCAAGTATTGATAGCACTGCCGGACCAAGTGGCTACGACTCAAAATCCAGTTATCCACCCCTGAACGAGTAGCCAACAACTATTTAGATTGTAATTCCAACCTGCCAATATGTTTGAAATTTGAAAAGGAGAAGACCACCGACCCATTACAAAATTTAAAGATTCCTGCATAATTAATTTAAACACTAACAAGAGATGGAACTTGATTAATCATTAAGGGATGGACGAATGAGTTTTCTGTTGATTGAACGAAGGGAATTAAATCATAGATAATACCAATTTTAATGCCATAAAAAAATCTGACTTAATACAACTAAGCATGTAAAGCTACAAAGGATCAAACAAAGGGACATATGCACTAGCAGAATAGCATAAAACTTGCAGCTAAACGTGAAATAGTTGCAGAAAAAATTGAAATACTAGAAATCGGTATTAATAATCGGTTTCCCCGTACCGAACCGATTTCACTGAATTTCTAGAACCGATACCGATACCGAATCCTATCAGTACCGATTTTCGGTACCGGTACCGGTTCGGTTTCGGTATTTCGGTAATTTTGCTCATCCCTAGGGCACACCACTTAGCTCTCTGCCCGATGACTCACCTACTCACACATGGATCACAAATATAGTTCTCTATTTGCCTTTGGCAAGTTTCAATACCCGGTATATTTTGTCAACCCTGTATGTTTGTGGGACCATGTGGTCACATGGTGGTGGTACCGTTGGGCTATTGCCACTTTGGTGAACTTAATATATATATACTGAGTGACAGGAATATGTAACTTGCGACACATTTACAAGCCTCTAGACGCTTACTTTATATATTTAATATGCCCATAATATCTTATTGGATAAGTTCATAGCCATATGATATTATAACCAAAAAAGATATGCATAATCTAATGATGAAAATTAACATTCCAGTTTATCATTTTAGTTCTTAGGCAGTTACGCCCCAAAAAGTGTTATTCCCACTCCATTGTAGTGCCTAAATTCACCATATTTACCAGCCATCCACATTTTGACATGCATCACCAGTCATAAGTGACATGAACAAAAACCACTGAGCAAATAAAGATTCACTAATAGTTCAGGCTAATCCATATGCAAAGATGTGATACAAATGATAATTCATCAAATAGTCAACCCCATTCACTCTCTCAAAAGGCTACATGTATTTACAAAAATAATACCCTTATTAGACAAACTTATAATTTAGCAATTGAAGAGAGGTTAACCATTAAGAATAGAATGCAGCTTTGGGGGTTAAGAACTAAGAAGTGATGCGAAATGTGCATTTGTAAGAATGTTATAGATCCTCATGATCAGGTGTTCATTTGCTGTAATCTTGCTAGAGAAATATGAGTGAAAAACATGGTAATGGGCAGACTAGAGAGTGTTATTAGCAAAGTTTTGTCCCCAATAAGTAACTGGCAATATGTATGTGTCTTTTGCCTGCAAATAAATCTGTCTGGGGTGTCATCCAATGTCTTTGTTTTGCTTTATTTGGCAAGAAAGGAATTCTAAATTACTATTACTTAGAGAGAGGGAGGTCTGCAGGTGCATTGGTGTATTAAGGAGAGTTTGGTAATAGCGTATGAAGGTTGCTGCTTTAGCACAATGGATTGGACTTTGTACTAAGTGGGAGAAATGTTAGAATGCCGCTTGAAGAAGGTCAGTTAGCGGCTTATGATTTAGGCAGGCTTCTGATATACGGTTTAAACGACTAGAAGTTTGATGGTGTTTATATTGTGTAATAGAGTATAAATATATTAGAATCTCTTCACCTTAGGTATCATGTTTAAACTTGTTGTGAAGATATTATGTGGTAAATTGTAAAAGATATAGTTTGGTTTCCATGTTATCTGAATTCCCAAAGCATGTTTTGGGAGCACCATTGATTTAGAGATGGGTATGCCCATTATAACTTCTGTCAATATTTTTTACGCGATTCAAAGGTTTATCAGGTCAAAATACTTTGTCGTGGAAGCAATAAATTTACGTGATTCAAAAATTTATCAGGTCTTCCCAAAAACCCTATTAGAGCAACATGAATAATACAAAACCCACCCACATATAATAGTGATAATGATACCAAGGTTGTTTTCTTAAAAATCAATAAATTGATTGATTAAAATAATAAAATAAAAAAACAGAAAAGGAAAGGAAAGATCTAGATAGAAAGATGATACCTTAGGGTTGGTGATATGGGCGTTCTTGCGGATTTCAGCAGCAATAGTGGAACGAAGCTGAGAAGGGTTAGCGACGTCGTATAGGTTGTAAATTTCCATGATAGCAGGAATAGATCGGCATGCTGCTTTGAAGAAATCGAATGTTTTACTTCTCGCTTCTTGTAGATTCGCTGAATTTGGGGCTACTTTCACTCTCATTGCAAACGCCATCTTCCTCCTTTTCTTTTTCCCCCTTTTTTTTTTTTTTTTATTACTCTTTTTGTCCTTTTGGGATAGAGAGATGTAGTTGTATCTTGAATTGTGAGTGTGAGATATATAAAGAAAAAAATGGAGAGCGAAAAGTCTGTTGGCTTAGTTAACTTTTGTTTTTCTTTTTTCTTTTTACCGTTTCAAATTTTTTTTTTCTATATTTCATGGATTTTTTTTGTTGAAATGTGAATTTCGTTTTAAACTTTGTATCGTGATTTTACAGCGGGAAGTCTAGTATGCGTTGTCTTAACCGGGTACGCTATACAGCTTCCTCAAAGTATAAAATTATAAATGCGTGTTTCAAATACTTGATCGGGGGAAAACCCTCTACTAATTCACCCGAAGGCACGACGATTAATAGGGATAAACCCTGTCTATCAGACTTGAACATGGGTATACCCAAGCCAAATCCTTATAGAGGGACTTGTTATGTCCACCCCAAGACTTGAACACAAGACATCTTGAATAAGAAAAATGTCCTTTTAACCATTGAGCATTGTACTATACTTCATAGATAAGATGCTTATTTGGTTAAACTTTACAAACCTCCATTCTAAATGCACATAACATTAAATATTATATTTAATAAAAAAAATAAGTGTATTAACTTAATCGGTGTTTTGGTCAAAAATTACTTAAGATAATCAATCTTGAAGACTTAAATCAGTTATGTAACCAAACTTTTGTTATCGAGGAAAAGCCCTTAATCCTTTTGGATTACCAGCATAAAAACCCTGGGAGGAAGCAATCGTCCTTGCCTTTGTTCTCTTATTAATTATTGTTTAAATGATTACAATGATGGAACTTAGTTGAGAAAAAAGATGAGAGGGCAGAGAATTGAGTGAGTGTGTATATAAGTAAGCATGTGAAATAGCGTATTGCAATGTGTCCTATATCGATCAACCTTGTTCATTTATATAGACTAAGTGACTAACTAACTATGCGAGATATCCGGGATCTTCCGGGTTTTCATATTGAAACGTTGGAGAGTATCTTGACTGGCCAAATGAACGTTGGAGTCTTTTCTCCTCATGTTGAAATCAACTAGAAGTCCGATTATGTTGCAAGACCAAGTCTTCTTACTTGTTGATGAATAAACTCATGTGTTATATCTCAATTGCACCGTTAGAGATATTCTTCATAGCTAAATATCCAAATAATAACGAATATTCTAGAATCTGCACAAGTAACTCATGTGGAAATAATAATAACAAGTATTTTATACCGTTAGTAAAATATTCAGTAAGTTACAAGAATATTATCGATGTCAAGATCTTAGCACGTAAGGATCTTGGTACTTCAGGATATTGGTGCTCAGAATTTCACCCATAACAATTGTCCCCAAAGTTATTTTAATATAAACATTTATGTGGAAATAACTTTGAATCTTCTAGAGAAAGCTTTAACTCAAGTCAAACAAAGAGATAAAACTAACTTAGGGATAAAACGCGTGTAAGTTGGAAAACCAAGAGTTAATTTAGGCGACACGATTTGACAGCCATCATATTGACGGTTCAATTTCCATCTTCTCACTCCTCTATTTAAGCCCACAGTTTTTACCATTTGTAAACAGTTTTCTTATGCTTAAAAAGTTACAAATAATATTTTCTATTTCGATCAACTCCCATAACATCAACATGTCAGAAGTTACCAGCGGTGAATCACATCTCAAAT
Organism: Erigeron breviscapus; assembly: GCA_034093135.1. Taxonomy (NCBI): domain Eukaryota; kingdom Viridiplantae; phylum Streptophyta; class Magnoliopsida; order Asterales; family Asteraceae; genus Erigeron; species Erigeron breviscapus. Next base: position 124,115,269 of record CM067171.1, on the reverse strand, counting down.
CCATGATCCCCCAAGAGTAGATTGGGGAGTCAAAAAGTCAGAGAGAAGGCTTCTTCAGGTAGAATAATCTATTTTATATTTATTTATCTTCTTAGGTCTTATATTTTTTCTCTTTCCCCAGTGTTTTTCTCAAATGAGATATGCTTACATGGAGGTCGCTAGGATCAAGGATGAAGGGATAAGAAGTAGAGACCAATTCATCCAATCACTTTTGGAAACTAGAAAGGCTGAAAGGGCTAGAATACGGGAATTGGAAGAAGAATTGGCAAAAACCAAGGAGGAACTCCAACTGGCAAAAGTGGATCTGGTTTACGCCAAAGTTGCTAAAAAACTAAAGCCTGGTTCTTTTTCTGATTAAACCATTTTTATGGGCGATGATGGATAAATGGTCAAGGTCGGAGCCCATATTTTTTGAACTCTTTTGATGTTTAGGATTCTAGGAAGTCGAATCGATAGGGGTAGTGAGAGGTAGAATAACAATGTTTAGGAGGGGAGAGATCAATCTGGAATGATTGATCATGGTTGTAAGAAAACTGCTTTCGGGTAGTTTTTCATGAATGTACATATGAATTATTAATGAAAATCTTATTTTGATCCATTTTTATTCCATATGTAAGTGTCAAACATGTTATTTAAGGGTAAAATGGGTAAATAACAAATAATGCAGTGATGTCATGTGGCAGTTATTTATGACCCATAACTTACTTGACTCTTCAAATAGTAATCAGTCAAATCAAAAGAGTAAATAAAGGATTAGATACATGCACCTTTTAATTGTAATAAAGATTCCACTTGTAGGCTATGATCTCTAGCTCCAATGTCTTAATGGTCGTCAGACTTCAATTATTTTCATCAAAGCCCTGCATTAAATAATAATACGTGTGGAGATAGGATTAATTTCACTGTGGATTAAAATTAAGAAGGGAAATTCTTAATTTTAATATTTGCTTAGGGACTTTGGTGTTCAAGATCTGGAGGGTGTCTCCATATCTTAAACTTGCATGGGTGGCGTGGTTAGCCAATTCGTGTGTATGAGTATTGGGTGGCGTGGTTAGCCAATTCGGGAGATCGATGGTAACATCGAGAACCAAAAGAATTAATTTTGATGACCTTGGAATTTAACCCTTCAGCCATGAAATTAATTAACGTGCGACACGGGCGAATTTAAGAGAAGGTGAAAACCTTCAACCAAAAGTTGGCAAGAAAGCCAGAAGGTGAAGACCTTGTTCCACGTTGTTATGCTTGTCTTTGTTGATAGTGATCACCCTTCATGTTCCTTGATCTACAAAACAAGTGTAGACATTACATGTAAAGAGTAATTAAGTTAATGTTGTTTCTGCGTTTTACAACAGTAGAAACATTAACTTAATATATACTTCCAAAGGTAATGTAAACAATGTTGTTTCTGCGTTTAACAACAGAAGAAACATTAACTTAATATATACTTCCAAAGGTAATGTAAACAATGTTGTTTCTGCGTTTAACAACAGTAGAAACATTAACTTAATATATACTTCCAAAGGTAATGTAAACAATGTTGTTTCTGCGTTTAACAACAGTAGAAACATTAACTTAATATATACTTCCAAAGGTAATGTAAACAATGTTGTTTCTGCGTATTAACAGCAGCAGAAACATTAACTCAAATATTCCTAAGTGTCATTTGAGAGTTCTTGGGAACAAGCAAAAGTTTGCTTGTTCAGAAGAACACTCAAATGGTTTGAGAGTTTCTTGGGAACAAGCAAAAGTTTGCTTGTTCAGTATAACTCTCAAATGGTTTGAGAGTTTCTTGGGAACAAGCAAATGTATGCTTGTTCAGAAGAACTCTCAAACAGGCCAAACCCTAATGGGCTTGGGCTGACACAGAAACACGCAAACCCACTAGGATTTGCGTGTTCCAGCCCTTGCCTATATATGGGTGTGTGTTCATGCGTGTTCTAACAAGAGTGTAGAGAGAGAAATGAGCAAATCTTGAGAGAGAAACTACTAGAGCTAAGAACACACAAATCTAGTAGATCTTGAGGGTGCTACTCGTCTCACGCACGAACCGCAAAACACACACTCGTGTTGGTTGGCTTAGGACTTAGGTTACCAAGTGGGTATTGTTTGTCCGGAAAGCCGCCTCACTATATTAACCAAATACGAGTGTTTATGTCCACGCATAGATATATATATATATATATATATATCCTAAAAAGGTTGATATAAAAACCATGGGTTATCTCGAGGGATTCCGCACCTCGACATATCCTTAGTCAATCTCGTTTCGACGGTCCGACAAACGAGGTCGACCTGAACTTACAACTGGTATCAGAGCCAAAGGTTTCTATACCTTGGTTCGAGATTGAGTCCGGTTTGGATATCTTCTTTATTTGCGTGTTCATAAGGTGGAGATTGTTTTTGGGTGTGTTTGAAAGAAATGTTCAAACTTTACACCAAAATATGACACATCTCAATCCTAAAACTATTTTCTCAAGGTTTCAACGATCAAGTAACAATATCGGGTTCAAGATCTGAGAAAGATTGAAAAATAGTGGTTTTGCGTGTTCTTGTACTTGTACTTTTGCGTGTTTCTTAAGTACAGTACTTTGCGTGTTTCAGTGCATCTCAGATCTGCGTGATTTTCAAACATTTTGCGCATTCAGTGGTTTGCGTGATCTTGTTTGAGTGTTCTCAAGTTTGAGGGGTTTCAGTTTTGAGTGTTCTTGTTTTGCGTGTTTCTACACCCTTGCGTGTTTCATTTGAGTGTTCCCTGATTTGCGTGTTCTTATGGTTTTGCGTGTTTCTTTGTTGAATCACATACACAATGGCAGCAAATTATCTTAACCAATTGATACGTATGGATCATGAGACCGGTAAGGGTAATTCACCACCTAAACTGATGATCATTGACCAATACTTTTCTTGGAAAGGTCAATTCGAATCCTTTATGCAATTCACGGATATTAGAATGTGGACTTGTATGACAGAAGGATATAGTGCCCCAACATATGAGGATAGTGGTGTTAGCAAAGTATATGCTTATCAAGATATGACTGAATCTAATAAAAAATTGTATGAGGCAGAGAAAAAGGCATTATCATGTTTAAAAATGTCATTGCCACAAGAAATATTACATTTATTTAATGGATTCAATACATCTAAAGAACTTTGGTTAGCATTAAAGAATCATTGTGAAGGGGATGAAACACTTAAAAAGAATCGTAGAGACCTTTTAAAGCATCAGTATAATGTATTTAATGGGTTAAGAAGTGAAAACTTAGATCAACTAATTACAAGGTATTATCATTTGTTAGCAGAGTTGCAAGCATTTGAGGTTACCTACTCTGAGGAGGAAAAAGTCGAGAAATTTTTGAGCTCCTTGCCGGAAAAGTGGAGTAATTACATTACCACTTTGCAGGAGAAAGCAGATTTCTCTGACATGTCCTTGACTCAGATAGTTGCTAAGTTTCGGGGACAAGAAATGAAACTAAAGAGGAGGGAAGCAGGATATAATAATGCTCAGATTCCCGAGCTTTATTACGGTAGGCCTACGATTAATGTGGGTCAAGGTTCTTCTAATGGAAGCACAAGTGCCTTCCTAAGTGAAGATGTTGACTTACAAAAAATCTCGTTTGACTCTGAGGGGAACATATGTTTTGTTTCAAGTCAGAGCGACAATCTAGGCAACCGTGGATATCCTACCTCCAGTGCTAGTTCCACTGTGCCTATAAGTGTCAAATGTGCGGAAAGTCACTTATCCGTTCTTGCGTCATTCGTGACATCATATGAACAGTTTATCCAAGGAAAGGTTCAAGATCCTAGTCTTATAGATGAAGACTACGAACAAATTGATCCTTTGGACTTAGAAGAGATTGACTTACAATGGCAAATGGCCATGTTGACTCTTCGGGCTAAACGATTCTTGGCAAAACATGGCGAAAGGTCATGGGTTCCAAGCTTTGCTTTGATAAGTCAAAGGTAAAGTGTTACAATTGCGAGGGCTTTGGACACTTTGCTAGGGAATGCCAGAGACCTAGAAATGTTGATAAGACTAGTGTGACTTATCAGGATTTCTACAATGATGGAACAACACAAAATGCTTCCAACACACGGCAACAAAGAAACTATCCGATTACACATGATGAAAGTTCAACAGGGTTGATGGTTCATCATCAAAAGAGAAACAATGATCAGACATTTTTGTCTAATGCCTTCTTGGCGGAGACAAATAATGTGGGGTCTGTTATCGATAATCTTGATAGTGAGGTTGCAGAGTGTGTCGACAAAGTTGAAGTCAAGACATCTGATGTCTCAGCGGATGTAGACATAGATGGTCTGGTTAACTTCATGGCAAAGATGAATATTCTTGATGAGCAACATGACCTATTAAAAAAGGCCATTAGTATATGGTATGTTGGTAGTTGTTGTTCAAGACATATGACAGGAGATAAATCATTACTGTCAAATTTTGTTGAAATATTGGGAGCTTATGTAAGCTTTGCTGGTCCCAAGGGTGGCTCAATTACCGGAGTTGGTGATGTCACAAATGGGAAAATCAAGCTTGAAAAGGTGAATTATGTTGAACAGTTAAGTCACAATTTAATGAGTGTGTCTCAGATTTGTGACAAAGGGAATCCTGTTCACTTCACCAAGGAGGAAGCACTTATCCTAAAGCCTGGATATGTGATTCCTGAAGAGTGGATTCTTTTGAGGGCTCCAAGGAAAAGGGATATATATGCAATGGCATTGGGTATCTCTAATCCTGAGATTGAGACTACGTGTCTTTTGTCTCAAGCCTCTGAATCAGACTCTTTACTTTGGCATAGAAAAATGGCTCATCTTCATTTTCGAAAAATGAATTTCATTACCAAAAATGGGTTGGTAGAAGGTGTTCCATTGAAGAGATATGGAAATGAGGGTAAATGTGTTCCATGCAAAAAGGGCAAACAACACAAGATTAATCATAAGTCCAAGTCTCTGAATTCTATTGCCACTCCGTTTGAGCTTCTACACATGGACTTATTTGGCCCAGTAAATGTGAAAAGTATCGGAGGAATGTATTACTGTTTAGTTGTCACAGATGATTTTTCGAGATTCTCATGGGTGTTCTTCCTTACTTCAAAGGATGAGACATATCAAATACTGGTGCACTTCTTTGCAAAAGTGGAAAATGTCTATAACACAAGAATTAAGAAAATTCGTAGTGACAATGGAACAGAGTTCAAGAATAGGATGATGGAGTTTTATTGTCTCAGCAAGGGCATTGAGCAGCAATTTAGTGCTCCGTATCAACCTCAGCAAAATGGTGTTTCTGAACGGAAGAATAGAACACTTATTGAAGCTGCACGAACAATGTTGGCTGACATATTCTGGGGTGAAGCTATAAACACTGCGTGTTATGTACTTAACAGGGTTCTCACGGTGAAACGGTTTAACAAAACGTGTTATGAGCTGTTACACAATAGAAAACCAAATTTGAGTCATTTACAACCATTTGGTGTACCATGTACCTTCCTAAAGGTTCAACCAAACTTAGCAAAGTTTGATGAAAAAGTGTATGAAGGATACTTTCTTGGATATGATCCAGGAACACCAAATCGTCGTGTCTATAACAAAGTAACATGTGTTATGGGTGAAATTTCAAGTACCAATATCTTGAGAGACCAAGATCTTGACGTATCAGGATCTTGACATAGATGAATATTCTGATAACTTATTAATATTTTGCTTATGTTATGTTTCAATTGTTATTATCATTTCCACATGAGTTAAGCATGCAGATTCCAGAATATTCGATATAAGGCTGTGGAAAATATCTCTAACGGTATAAAAAGCAAAGTCGCACATGGAACAATTCATCAACACGCAAAGAAGACTTGGTCTGCCAGTATAATCGGACTTCAAGTTGATTTCAGCATGAGGAGAATAGCTTCAACGTTCATTTGACTGAGCAAGATACTCTCCAACGTTCAATTACTGAAGACCTGGAAGATCCCTATAAACTCGCATAGTTAGTTAGATCCTAGGTCTATATAAACGAATAAGGCTGATCGATCTAGGACATCTTTTTACTCACTTACTTCACACTTGTATTCACACACACTGCTCTCAATATTCTCATCTCTATTCTCACACTTAGCAATATCGATCAACCGAATTCTACCATTGTAATCATTTTTAACAACCATTAATAAGAGAACAAAGGCAGGGACGATTGCTTCCTCCCGGGGTTTTTATGTCGGCGATCCATAAAGGATTAAGGGCTTTTCCTCGATAACAAATCTCGGTGTTCTTGTTCCTTACCTTTACTTTATTTCGTTAATTACTAGATCTTTACTATAATTAGCATTACTTATTGTTCTTTGCATTATTTCGATATACGTTATTCTTGTTAGGACCAGTTTACTGGTAAACTGGCCAGTCTCCAGTTGCACCTGGAGACCCAGTGAAATTGTCCAGTGAACTGGAGACCCAGAAGATTTGTCCAGAAATATATTGAAGTCCAGTTGCACCGTACAGTCAACGCAACTGAAGACTTCCTCCAGTTGAGAACTGACCAGTTGAAGAATCATTCCAGTTGAAGTCGAAGACAACAAATGGAAGTGATGTGACCAATTTATACCCATCGCCCACATCGTTATTGGCCTTTTTATTATATGTTTTTAGTCGATTTTGCTGGCATTTGGCGCGTTTATGGGTTTTGTTAGTGGTTTCAGGTTCTAAACAGGTGACGTGTCCGTTTGGTGCAATTTCGAGTAATTTTGAGGTCATGAAGTTGCTTGGAGAGTTCGAGAGTGAAATGAGATAGAAAAAAAAATATATATGCAAGACTTCATTTGTTGATGTAGCCTTTGGACCAGTACATTTACACTGCGACGCAGTGGTGGTGAACTCGCCCACTGCGCCGCAGTCATCTCAAGGGAGTGAGAATCGAGTCCAGTGTATTTTCACTGCGACGCAGTGGTGGTGAACGCACACTGTAGGATTCTTCTGAGAATACCTAGGAAAACTAGAATACCTAAACTGCGGAGGTTGTTTGTTACCTAATGAGAAAGTTTCAATCTTAACAATCTTCGGACCACTGCTTGTTTTGACTTCTTTTTGTGACTGAGATTCAGATTTGACCTTTGTACATCTTTGGTTGCCTAGAAGTCTTTTGGACTGTGGGACTTTTCTTTGATGGTTTGGTCTTTGGTTTTGAATCAGTCTTGGGTGATGGGTTGGTCTTTGATCATTGGGTGGTCTTTGGTCTTTGGAACTTATCGGATGAGGAAGAGTGTGACTTTGGAATCTTCTTTAGATTTAAATCAAGTTTTTCTCACTTTTAACAAAACGTGTTATGAGCTGTTACACAATAGAAAACCAAATTTGAGTCATTTACAACCATTTGGTGTACCATGTACCTTCCTAAAGGTTCAA
>CM067171.1:124003052-124106868 GCA_034093135.1 Erigeron breviscapus | reverse complement strand
GTGATGAGGAAATTACACCATAAACTGTAAATTACCCATGACTCTATCAATTTTCTTGAGGACACCCGTTCCTTTCTTAGGCTTTTGACTCCAAGTATAGTGAAGACCCGAGCTTTTAATATCAAGAACTTCAATGTCAGTAACACACTCCTTGAATTCTCTCATACCTATAGTAATATGAGACGAGCCAGCGGAAATCTTCTATTTCCCATTATAGTATTACAATGCTTACTTTCATTTTGCTTCATTAATTAAATTCAATAGATTCGAATTTTATCCAACTCTTAATCACCATTCATATAATTATTACTTTGTAAGATTCTCGCAAGATTTTACTTATCTTGTAGACAAGATATAATTAATTAATTTCTTTTGATTAAAAATCCTCAATTAGAATTTCTAATCACATAGTGCATTGCTTTTCTAGATAACTTTATTTATTTATTACGATTCTAGATTCATGTGTGTCATTTCCATATTTCTCTTATACTTTCAAGTCTCAATTTTGGAAATGTCTCACATCGACTTACCGTATTAAAACATATATGTTAGTTATGTCTTTGCAAAAGATATTTACAAGAAATTTCCTTTTATTACATAACCTACATAAAGAATGCCCTTATGAACAACTTCTCAAGATATTCTTTTATCGCATTTCGTCCTCGCTAACGATAATTTCATATCTTGATTCTTTAAGATTATTCTCGATATCCGAAGGATCCAAGAATTAAATCTTAACTCATGTTCATTTCAATCTATCTATATCTTATTCTTCAAAGAAGTTTAAGATTTCAACAAGTTTCCAAAAACTCATTGTGTACGATAGATTGCATTCTATAGCATTTGTAATGACTATATACATAAGATCCTAGATCCAATATAGTTTTCAATTCAACTCTAAGTTCTATTGATCTTTAGAAATGCTATTGTGTTTTCACGTTGTCCCTCGAGATCTCTTTCTCAAGTACTTAACGTATCTTTAGGTAAGAATCCTAAGAAGGCTTATGATTCGCGTTCCTTCCTTAAATTTCAAGAATCTCAAAAGGATTCTGAAATCTATTAAGTAAGGTAACTTTCTCCCACTTAATCTAAGAACTTACAAGAATTCTCCGATTTAATAAGTATTTAGTTTTGCTCCCACTTAATCTAAGAATTAACAAGATTCCTTGATCTTAGTGAGTTCAAGACTTTACTTATTTTGGGATATAGTGATCAAGACCTAGTCCGATTTTTTCGAATCAATGTTGATTCAAGACTTTACTTATTTTGGGATATAGTTTTGCTCCCACTTAATCTAAGAATTAACAAGATTCCTTGATCTATCGTGGCTAACTCACGAGATCTTCTCAACTTATGAAACTTTGATCTAGTCAAAATCTCTTATGACCTTCTTCGATAGAATCTCAGTGGTGCAAGAACTATATTATTTTGGATTATATCAAGTCACATCTAGAGTGTGTCCCGATTTAAACAAATACTTTCAAACAAGTATTCATCAAATTATCCAAAACAATCATAAGTATAAACAATCAAAAGTAGTAACGACAATTTCAACAAATGCTCAAGACATATAAAGCTAAGAAGAATAACTTTATTAAAACCGTAAAGGTTCAAAATGAATCTAATATCCATAAGCATTCATAAAAGTAAAAACTCGACTAAAGCGAGATACTAAATTGTCTTAAAATAAACAAGACTTAAAACTAAGATTCAACATTTATTAATAAATGCTCTTCAACCATCCGAACTTTGAATCTTCAGTCTTGCTCTCACTACTTCTTTTTCGATCCTAAAAAACATTTCACACAAATGTTTAGATTGATAATCAATATCAACGGCTCAAGGAAAATGATAGTTTACAAAGAGATACCTGATTTGGAGCTTCCCTTTCCCTTGACCTTTTCGAGCTCAGCGAGATAGTCAGGGAAATTACGCCTCCAATGTCCTACTTTTCCACAATGGAAACATGTAGCATCTTTCGCATGGTGATCTCTTTTCTTCTTCTTGCGTGACGTGAATTCCGAGGCATCTTGCTTGCCTTGCTTTTCACTTCTCCACTTCTTTTTCTTGACACCTCCTTCAGCGATATGCAAGACAGCCGGAGTCTTGGTTGGCATAACATCTTCAGCCGTTTTCAACATTTGATGCAGCTCATAGATACTCTTCTTCCACCCTTGCATATTGTAATTCAATACAAATGCATCATAGTCCTTTGTAAGTGAATTCAAAATGAGATTCACCGCAAGGTCTTAACGAATGGGTGAGTCAAGTCGCTGAAGCTTATTGACATAGCTTTTCATCTGAAGGACATAGTTGCTGATGCAGAGACGTCCAGGTTCACTGAACTGGAGGAACCCAACGAACTGAAGAAGTCAACCGAGCTGAAGGAAACTGAGCTGATAATGCCATCTGAACAAGCCATGTTGATTCTACCAGCAGTGGCCCATTTCAGACAAGTCTTTTCTGAACCAGTCCAGTCACCAGTAGTAACACTTATCCAGTGGCAACATCCTCCAGTGACCAACTCTGAAGGTCCACCAGATGAATGCTCCAGTGACCAACACTGAAGGTCCACCAGATGAATGCTCCAGTGACCAACACTGAAGGTCCACCAGATGAATGCTCCAGTGACCAACACTGAAGGTCCACCAGTGGCAGTCCAGATTTATGTTCCATTGTCCAGATAATAAAGTCCCCACTGAAGGCTTATATCTGTGGGTCTAATAAAGAAGGAATGACAGCTGTCAAGGAAGGAGCGTGTGACTAACGGTATTGTGGGACCACGTGCAGGGGGAAAATGTTTCTAGAAGCTTTACGTGTCCATTTTCCATTGGATAATTAATTAGTGGTGGTCCGTAGCACATGAAAGTTTTTTGAATATTTTATTGTATTTCGTTAATTCCTAGGTAGAGCATGTGGCTATAAATAGAGGTTTATTTTCCTTGTAAAAATCAGTTTTGGATATTGAATGAAATTAATAGAGCAGCCTCTATTTCTTACAAAAATCTTCTTTTACCTTTGGAGATCTTTGATCTTGGTGGTTAGGAGTGACCCCTTTATCAATATTTGTGGTGACTTGTTCTTTATCAAATATTGTGGTGAGGTCTTTTAATCTTCGGTTTCATTTATCTATGATCGTGGTGGCTAGACCTTTATCGATTGTAGTGGTGGGGCGGAGTGTTTCCTTTATCCTTGATTCCGGTGGCTTGGCCTTTACGAATCTTGGTGGTGGATTCTTTTATCTATCATTTTAATTCTTATTGTCTTGTTTTGTTGTTTGTTTCATATAAAATCTAGAAAATACAAAAAATAGTCTTCCGCTGTCATTTGTCGTGTGATTTACGCATCAAATTTGGTATCAGAGCCAGGTTTAAAAAGGTTTCTTAATCTTTTTGTCCGTTGGGGTATTGTTTGTTTAGATCCCATTTCGATTTAGTCAGATCTGTTTGTTGGTTGTTTAGATCTAGTTGTTACTGGTATAGATCTATTGTTTGTTGAATATAAATGGCTTTTAGAAGAAATATGACGTTAGATGAAGCTAATAATGCTAGGAGAGATAGGCAAATTGAAGATCTACAAGAAGCACTTGGTAGAGTTGTTCATATGTTAGAAGATGGTGGTTTACGATTTAATCGAGAAAATGTTGTTGCCAGTGAAAGAGATTCTGAATCTCAAGGTCCTAGTGTAAGATCTGATAGTACACCTAGAAACTCTAGTGATTCTGATGAACCACATCCTAGAGAAAGGCGCAGGAGGCATAAGGGTGATGATACTAGGGATATTAAGATAGATCCACCAGATTTTAATGGGTCTTCTAACCCAGAAGAGTATTTTGAATGGGTCTAGGTGATGGACAGAATAATGGAAATAAAAGGTTATGATGATAAAAAGAGTTTCAAGGTTGCCATTATTAAACTTAAGAAATATGCTTCATCATGGTATGATAACATGAAATCTGAAAGGGAGTACAAGGGCAAAAGTAAAATCAAGACCTGGTCCAAACTAAAGGAGGTCATGCAGAAGAGGTTTGTTCCCCAGTCGTACAAGCAAGATCAGTATCTATTGATGAACAATCTGAAGCAAGGATCCAAGGATCCAAGGATCCAAGGAAGTTGTAGAGTACATTAGAGAGTTTGAGCATTTGAAGACCAGAACTGGTGTGAATGAGACTGAAGAGCACACTATTTCCAGATTTCTTGGTGGTCTGAACGCTGCCATTACTGAGAAAATTGAGTTGCAGCCTATCTGGACATATGAAGGTGCATGCAAGATGGCTATCCAGATTGAAAGACAACTGAAGAAGAAGGTTCCGTACAAGTCATTCAGTAAGGTTCCTGCCAGTACAAGTCAACCAGTTACCAGTCAACCAGTTCCCAGATTTACTGAAACTGTCCAGAAATCCTTCAAAGGCAAAGAAAAGGAAACTGGAGGATCAAAGGAACCAGTTGGAAGGAAATGTGATGCGTAAATCACGCGACAAACGACAGCGGAAGACTATTTTTGGTATTTTCTGGATTTTATATGAAACAAACAACTAAACAAGACAATAAAACTAGAATGATAGATAAAAGAATCCACCACCAAGATTCGTAAAGGCCAAGCCACCGGAATCAAGGATAAAGGAAACACTCCGCCCTACCACTACAATCGATAAAGGTCTAGCCACCACGATTATAGATAAAGGAAACCGAAGATTTAAAAGACCTCACCACAATATTTGATAAAGAACGAGTCACCACAAATATTGATAAAGGGGTCACTCCTAACCACCAAGATCAAAGATCTATAAAGGTAAAAGAAGATTTGTAAGAAATAGAGGCTGCTCTATTAATTTTCATTCAACATCAACTAACTTTACAATGAGAAATAGAGCATCTATTTATAGCCACATGCTCTACCTAGGAATTAACGACATAATAATAAAATAATACATAAAAGCTGTCATGTGCAAGCCACTAAGTAATTTGGACCAATAAAATATGGACATGTAAGCTTCTAGAAACATTCCCCTGCAAGTGGTCCCATAATATTGTTAGAAACGTTCTGTCACACGCGCCTTCTTTAACGGCTGTCATTCTTCTTTATTATTGGGCCCACAAACAACTTCAGTGGAGACTTTATTAATTGGTAACTGGAACATAAATTTGGACCGCAACTGGAGACAAAAACTGGAGCACGTCATCTGGAGGACCTTCAGTAGTGGTCACTGGAGCACGTCATCTGGAGGACCTTCAGTAGTGGTCACTGGAGCTTGCCACTGGAGAAATGTTACTACTGGTGACTGAACTGGTTCAGAAAAGACTTGTCTGAAATGGGCTACAACTGGCAGAATCAACATGGCTTGTTCAGAGGGCATGATCAGTTCAGTTGCCTTCTTCAGTTCACTGGGTTCCTCCAGTTCAATGAATCTGGTCATTTCCGCATCATTCTCCCCCTCTAGAAAGAGACTTGTCCTCAAGTCTTCGAGGTACTCATCCTCCAGATAAGGCATTAGATCTCCCACATTAAAAGTACTTGAAACTGCCATGTCTCCAGGTAACTCAACCTTGTAAGCATTATCACCATATCTCTCCAGAATCTGTTCAGCTCTGGGCATTAGTTTACTCTTTCTTTTTGCTGGAAACCTTTCTTTTCTAAGATGCACCCACACAAGATCACCTGGTGAAAAACTGGGTTGCTTTCTGTTCTTGTTTGCCTTGGCCTTGTAACTGGCATTTGCTTTCTCAATTCTGGCCTTCACTTCTCCATGAATTCTCTTTATTTCTTTTGCTCTGGTTTCAGCTTCAATGCTTGCTTTTGGTTCAATCGAAAATGGAATTAAGTCAATGGGAGTCAGTGGATTGACACCATAACAAACTTCAAATGGGGATTTACTGGTGGAATAGTTAGGAGCTCTGTTGAAAGCAAATTCAGCATGAGCAAGCTTCAAATCCCAATCCTTCAGTGTCTTCTTCACCAGTGTTCTTAACAACATACCAATTGTTCTGTTCATAACTTCAGTCTGTCCATCAGTCTGAAGATGGTGAGACGTACTGAACAACAATCTGTGCCCATCAATCTCCATAGAGTTTTCCAGAAATAACTCAGAAACTTTACATCTCTATCTGACACAATTGATTTGGGAATCCCATGCAATCTAACAATCTCTTTGAAGAACAAACTCGCCACAGCTGAAGCATCATTGGTTGTATTGCAAGCAACAAAATGAGCCATTTTTGAGAATCTATCAACAACCACCATAATTGAGTCTTTTCCCCTTTGGGTTCTGGGCAGTGCAACAATAAAATCCATGCTAAGATCTTCCCAAGGTTGGTTTGGAACTGGAAGAGGAGTGTACAGTCCTTTGTGAAAAGTTGTCTTCGCCTGGTGACAAGTTGGACAGCGACTGATGAGATTATGGACATCCTTCAGTAGACTTGGCCAGTAGAAGTGTTCAGTGAGAATCTCTCCAGTTTTGTTTATTCCGAAATGACCAGCTAAACCTCCTCCATGGGCTTCTCTTATTAGCAAATCTCTAATCGAACCTCTGGGAATGCACAACTTTCCATTCTTGAATAAGAATCCATCTTGAACAGTGAATGGTCCTTTCAGATTAGCTTCAGTAGTTTTTTCAGAAAAATCTGGATCAGCAGCATATAACTCCTTTATGAAAGAAAATCCAAGTACTCTTGCTTCCAGAATTGACAACAATGAATATCTTCTAGAAAGTGCATCAGCAACAACATTGGCTATTCCAGCTTTATGTTTAGAAACAAATGAATAAGACTGTGAAAATTCCACCCATTTTGCATGCCTGGCATTAAGCTTATGCTGACCATTAATGAACTTCAGTGCTTCATGATCAGAAAACAATACGAACTGTTTTGGCTTCAGATAATGTGACCAGTGAGTGATAGCACGAATTATTGCATAAAATTCTTTATCATAAGTGCTATATTTTAATTTTGATCCGTTCAGTTTCTCACTGAAATAAGCAACTGGACGCCCACTCTGCACCAGTACTGCACCAATACCAACTCCACTGGCGTCACACTCTAATTCGAACAACTGATCAAAATCTGGTAAAGATAGAACTGGAGCTGAACTGAGTTTTTCCTTCAGTGACTCAAACGCCAGTTGGGCTGAACTTGGCCAGTTGAACACACCTTTCTTCAGACAGTCGGTAATCGGAGCTACAACTGTAGAGAAATTCTTGATAAATCTTCTATAAAATGATGCCAGTCCATGAAAACTTCTAACTTCAGTGATGGTTGTAGGAACTGGCCATGACTTGATAGCATCAACCTTCGAAGGATCCATAGAAATTCCATCCTTGGACACAATATACCCCAGAAATATAACACTGTCCACTATAAAATCACATTTCTCTAGTTTGCCATACAACTGGTGTCTCCTTAGCAGTTCAAATACCTTCTTCAGATGATTAACATGTTCAGCTTCAGATTTTGAATGAGTGGTCTGAGAACTTCATTCATCAGTCTCATGAACGTACTGGGGGCATTTGACAAGCCGAAAGGCATCACTAACCATTCATATAAGCCTCCTTTGATTTTGAATGCAGTTTTCCACTCATCTCCATCCTTCATTCTGATCTGGTGATAACCACTTCTGAGATCAATCTTTGAAAACACTCTGGAGCCATGTAACTCATCAAGCATATCATCCAATCTGGGAATAGGATATCTATACTTAATAGTTATATTGTTGATGGCTCTGCTGTCAACACACATTCTCATCGTTCCATCTTTCTTTGGGACCAGTAGAGCAGGAACTGAACAAGGACTCATGCTTGCTCTGACATAACCCTTTTCGACCACTTCATCTACTTGTCTTTGCAATTCTTTGGCTTCATTAGGAGAACAACGATAAGCAGCTTTGTTTGGAAGAACTGAGCCTGGAACCAAGTCAATCTGGTGCTCAATACCTCTAACTAGAGGTAAACCTTCAGGTAGATCTTCAGGAAAAATATCTCTGAACTCCTTCAGTAATGACTTCAGTAAACTGGGGACTTCAGTGGACTTCTTCTCTTCAGATTTTTCAACGACCAGTAGCATTAGAACTGGAGAGCCTTCAGATAACTCTTCTTCAACTTCAGATTGAGATAAAAACAAAGGCTTACTGGGCTGATCCTTCTTGACCTTCATCAGTTCGGTGGGCTTCAAAGAAGTCAGTGTGACCCTCTTTCCACTTATATTCAGAGAATATGAATTCATACGACCATCATGATGAACATAATTATCAAATAACCATGGTCGACCCAACAAAATGTGACAGGCATCCATGGGAACAACATCACATATAATTTTATCTTGGTAAACTGACCCAATTGAAAAGGGAATAGTGACTTGTCGATTTACCTTTACTTCAGAACCTTCGCTTAACCATTGCAACTTGTAAGGTCTGGGATGCTTCACTGTTGGTAGTTCCAGTTTTTCTACCATGTAAGTTGAAGCAGCATTTGCACAACTGCCACCATCGATGATCAGATCACATACCTTGCCTTTCACTGTGCATCTGGAGTGGAAAATATTCTCTCTCTGAGCAGTATCAGCTGTAACTTCATCAGTATGCATCACTCTCCTGACAACCAACATCTCTCCAATATCTGCACCAACATAAGCTTCTTTTTCTTCTTCTTCATCGTACACTGGCTCACCTCCTTCAGTTTGGACCAGGTCTTGATTTTACTTTTGCCCTTGTATTCTCTTTCAGATTTCATGTTATCATACCAAGATGAAGCATATTTCTTAAGTTTAATAATGGCAACTTTGAAACTTTTTCTATCATCATAACCCTTTATTTCCATTATTCTGTCCATCACCTGGACCCATTCAAAATACTCTTCTGGGTTAGAAGACCCATTAAAATCTGGTGGATCTATCTTAATATCCCTAGTATCATCACCCTTATGCCTCCTACGCCTTTCTCTAGGATGTGGTTCATCAGAATCACTAGAGTGCCTAGGATTACTATCAGATCTTTCACTGGGTCCTTGAGATTCAGAATCTCTTTCACTGGCAACAACATTTTCTCGATTAAATCGTAAACCACCATCTTCTAACATATGAACAACTATAGCAAGTGCTTCTTGTAGGTCTTCAATCTGTCTATCTCTTCTAGCATTATTAGCTTCGTCTAAAGTCATATTTCTTCTAAACGCCATTTATAACCAACAAATAACTCACAATCAATAGATCTAAGCAAATAACTAATAGATCTAAACAATCAATCAACAGATCTTAAACAAAACCTCAACAGACAAAAAGATTGAGAAACCTTTTTAAACTTGGCTTTGATACCAAATTTGATGCGTAAATCACGCGACAAACGACAGCGGAAGACTATTTTTGGTATTTTCTGGATTTTATATGAAACAAACAACTAAACAAGACAATAAAACTAGAATGATAGATAAAAGAATCCACCACCAAGATTCGTAAAGGCCAAGCCACCGGAATCAAGGATAAAGGAAACACTCCGCCCCACCACTACAATCGATAAAGGTCTAGCCACCACGATTATAGATAAAGGAAACCGAAGATTTAAAGACCTCACCACAATATTTGATAAAGAACAAGTCACCACAAATATTGATAAAGGGGTCACTCCTAACCACCAAGATCAAAGATCTATAAAGGTAAAAGAAGATTTGTAAGAAATAGAGGCTGCTCTATTAATTTTCATTCAACATCAACTAACTTTACAATGAGAAATAGAGCATCTATTTATAGCCACATGCTCTACCTAGGAATTAACGACATAATAATAAAATAATACATAAAAGCTGTCATGTGCAAGCCACTAAGTAATTTGGACCAATAAAATATGGACACGTAAGCTTCTAGAAACATTCCCCTGCAAGTGGTCCCATAATATTGTTAGAAACGTTTGTCACACGCGCCTTCTTTAACGGCTGTCATTCTTCTTTATTATTGGGCCCACAAACAACTTCAGTAGAGACTTTATTAATTGGTAACTGGAACATAAATTTGGACCGCAACTGGAGACAAAAACTGGAGCACGTCATCTGGAGGACCTTCAGTAGTGGTCACTGGAGCACGTCATCTGGAGGACCTTCAGTAGTGGTCACTGGAGCACGTCATCTGGAGCAGTCATCTGGAGCTTGCCACTGGAGAAATGTTACTACTGGTGACTGAACTGGTTCAGAAAAGACTTGTTTGAAATGGGCTACAGCTGGCAGAATCAACATGGCTTGTTCAGAGGGCATGATCAGTTCAGTTGCCTTCTTCAGCTCGCTGGGTTCCTCCAGTTCAATGAATCTGGTCATTTCCGCATCAAAATGTTTTAAGTGTCATGGCTTTGGTCACTTCCAGGCCCAGTGTCCTAATCAAAGAGCCTTGACTGCCAAAGAGATTGAATGTTTGCCAGATGTCGACACTGAAGAAAGTGAACCAATGTACGATGAAGAGTCCTATGTTGGTGCAGATGTGGGAGAAATGTTGGTTGTCAGAAGAGTGATGCATGCTGATGAAGTTACCACTGATACTGCCCAGAGGGAGAACATTTTTCACTCCAGATGCACAGTCAAAGGAAAAGTTTGTAATCTGATCATTGATGGAGGGAGTTGTGCAAATGCTGCTTCAGCTTACATGGTAGAGAAACTGGAACTACCCACAGTTAAGCACCATTGACCTTACAAGTTGCAATGGCTCAGTAAAGGATCAGAGGTAAAAGTTAATCGTCAAGTTACTATTCTGTTTTCAATTGGATCAGTTTATCAAGACAAAATTGTTTGTGATGTTGTACCTATGGATGCTTGTCATATTTTATTGGGTCGACCATGGTTATTTGATAATTATGTTCTTCATGATGGTCGTATGAACTCGTATTCTTTGAATATAAGTGGAAAGAAGGTCACACTGACTTCTTTGAATCCTAATGAACTGATGAAAGTCAAGAAAGACCAGCCCAATAAGCCTTTGTTTTTGTCTCAAGCTGAAGTCGAAGAAGAGTTATCTGAAGGCTCTCCAGTTATGATGTTACTGGTCGTTGAAAAATCTGAAGAGAAGGAGTTCACTGGTGTCCCCAGTCTCCTGAAGTCTCTACTGAAGGAATTCACTGATGTTTTCCCAGAAGACCTACCTAAAGGTTTGCCACCAGTAGAGGAATTGAACACCAGATTGACCTGGTTCCAGGTTCAGTTCTTCCAAACAAAGCTGCTTATAGATGTTCGCCTACTGAAGCAAAAGAATTGCAAAGACAGGTAGATGAGTTGGTTGCCAGAGGTTATGTCAGAGCGAGCATGAGTCCTTGTTCAGTTCCAGCTATCCTGGTCCGAAAGAAAGATGGGTCGATGAGAATGTGTGTTGATAGCATGGCCATAAATAATATAACTATTAAGTATAGATATCCCATTCCCAGATTGGATGATATGCTTGATGAGTTACATGGCTCCAGAATATTTTCCAAGATTGATCTCAGAAGTGGCTATCACCAGATCAGAATGAAAGATGGAGATGAGTGGAAAACTGCTTTCAAAATCAAGGGAGGTTTGTATGAATGGTTAGTTATGCCTTTTGGCTTATCTAATGCTCCCAGTACTTTCATGAGACTGATGAACGAAGTTCTCAGGCCACTCATTGGTCAGTTTGTTGTTGTTTACTTTGATGATATTCTGGTGTATTCGAAATCTGAAGCTGAACATGTTAGCCATCTGAAGAAGGTATTTGAACTGTTGAGAAGACACCAGTTGTATGGAAAACTGGAGAAATGTGATTTTATGGTGGAAAGTGTGATATTTTTGGGATATGTTGTGTCTAAGAATGGAATTTCTATGGATCCCTCTAAGGTTGATGCCATCAGATCATGGCCAGTCCCAACTACAATCACTGAAGTTAGGAGTTTTCATGGACTGGCATCTTTTTACAGAAGGTTTATCAAGAATTTCTCTACAGTTGTGGCCCCAATCACTGATTGTCTGAAGAAAGGAGTGTTTGACTGGCCAAAGTCAGCCCAGTTGGCTTTTGAGTCACTGAAGGAAAAGCTCAGTTCAGCTCCAGTTCTATCTTTGCCAGATTTTGATCAGTTGTTTGAGTTAGAGTGTGACGCCAGTGGAGTAGGTATTGGTGCAGTTCTGGTACAAGCAGGGCGTCCAGTTGCATATTTCAGTGAAAGCTCAATGGCTCTAAACTGAAGTATAGCACTTATGACAAGGAGTTTTATGCAATTATTCGTGCTATCACTCACTGGTTACATTATCTGAAGCCGAAGCAGTTTGTCTTATTCTCTGATCATGAAGCCCTGAAGTTTATAAATGGTCAACACAAGCTTAATGCCAGACATGCAAAATGGGTGGAATTTTTGCAGTCTTATTCGTTTGTTTCTAAACACAAAGCTGGAGTAGCTAATGTTGTTGCTGATGCACTGTCCAGACGATATTCACTGTTATCAATTCTGGAAGCAAGAGTTCTTGGATTTTATTTCATTAAAGAGTTGTATGCTACTGATCCAGACTTTGCTGATCACCTCACTGAAGCTAACCAGAAAGGACCATTTATTGTTCAAAATGGTTTCTTATTTAAAAATGGAAGGTTGTGCATTCCCAGGGGTTCAATAAGGGATTTGCTGATAAGAGAAGCACATGGAGGAGGTTTAGCTGGCCATTTTGGCATTAACAAGACTGGAGAGATCCTCACTGAACACTTCTACTGGTCAAGTCTACTGAAGGATGTCCAGAGTATTATCAGTCGCTGTCCAACTTGTCACCAGGCGAAGACTACTTTTCACAAAGGATTGTATACTCCTCTTCCAGTTCCAAACCAGCCATAGGAAGATCTCAGTATGGATTTCATTGTTGCACTGCCCAGAACTCAGAGGGGAAAAGATTCAATAATGGTGGTTGTTGATAGGTTTTCAAAATGGCACATTTTATTGCTTGTAACACAACCAATGATGCTTCAGCAGTAGCAAATTTGTTCTTTAAGGAGATTGTCATGTTGCATGGAATCCCCAAGATGATTGTGTCAGATCGAGATGTGAAGTTCTTGAGTTATTTCTGAAAGACTCTATGGAGATTGATGGGTACCAGATTGTTGTTCAGTATGTCTCACCATCCTCAGACTGATGGACATACTGAAGTTACCAACAGAACAATTGGTATGCTGTTAAGAACACTGGTGAAGAAGACACTGAAGGATTGGGATCTGAAGCTCGCTCATGCTGAGTTCGCTTTCAACAGAGCTCCTAACTATTCTACCAGTAAATCTCCGTTTCAAATATGCTATGGTGTCAATCCACTGACCCCCATTGATTTAATTCCATTTTCGATTGAACCAAAAGCCAGTATTGAAGCTGAAGCCAGAGCAAAAGAAATCAAGAAGATTCATGAAGAAGTGAAGGCCAGAATAGAGAAGGCGAATGCAAGTTACAAGGCCAGGGCAAACAAGAATAGAAAGCAGCCCAGTTTTGCACCAGGTGATCTTGTGTGGGTCCATCTGAGAAAAGAAAGGTTTCCAGCAAAGAGAAAAAGTAAACTGATGCCCAGAGCTGAAGGACCATTCAAGATTCTGGAGAGATATGGCGATAATGCTTACAAAGTTGAATTACCTGGAGATATGGCTGTTTCAAGCACGTTTAATGTGGGAGATCTGATGCCTTATCTGGAGGATGAGTACCTCGTGGACTTGAGGACAAGTCCCTTTTCAGAGGAGGAGAATGATGCAGAGACGTCCAGGTTCACTGAACTGGAGGAACCCAGCGAACTGAAGAAGTCAACCGAGCTGAAGGAAACTTAGCTGATAATGCCATCTGAACAAGCCATGTTGATTCTACCAGCAGTGGCCCATTTCAGACAAGTCTTTTCTGAACCAGTCCAGTCACCAGTAGTAACACTTCTCCAGTGGCAACATCCTCCAGTGACCAACTCTGATAATCCACCAGATGAATGCTCCAGTGACCAACACTGAAGGTCCACCAGATGAATGCTCCAGTGACCAACACTGAAGGTCCACCAGATGAATGCTCCAGTGACCAACACTGAAGGTCCACCTGTGGAAGTCCAGATTTATGTTCCATTGTCCAGATAATAAAGTCCCCACTGAAGGCTTATATCTGTGGGTCCAATAAAGAAGGAATGACAGCTGTCAAGGAAGGAGCGTGTGACTAACGGTATTGTGGGACCACGCGCAGGGGGAAATGTTTCTAGAAGCTTTACGTGTCCATTTTCCATTGGATAATTAATTAGTGGTGGTCCGTAGCACATGACAGCTTTTTGAATATTTTATTGTATTTCGTTAATTCCTAGGTAGAGCATGTGGCTATAAATAGAGGTTTATTTTCCTTGTAAAAATCAGTTTTGGATATTGAATGAAATTAATAGAGCAGCCTCTATTTCTTACAAAAATCTTCTTTTACCTTTAGAGATCTTTGATCTTGGTGGTTAGGAGTGACCCCTTTATCAATATTTGTGGTGACTTGTTCTTTATCAAATATTGTGGTGAGGTCTTTTAAATCTTCGGTTTCCTTTATCCTTGATTCTGGTGGCTTGGCCTTTACGAATCTTGGTGGTGGATTCTTTTATCTATCATTTTAATTCTTATTGTCTTGTTTTGTTGTTTGTTTCATATAAAATCTAGAAAATACCAAAAATAGTCTTCCGCTGTCGTTTGTCGCGTGATTTACGCATCAGTTTCTCACGGGCTGACCTACTTCCATTTTGCATGCATGTAATCCATGAACAATTTGGAATAGTTCTTGTTGAGCTTGTTTCTCAAACATGCTCTTGAGCTCCTTAATCATGCTATAAGCATCCAATTTCTCCATATCCCTCTGAAGCTCAGAGTTCATACTCGATAACATAAGACATGCTATCTCACTCTGCTCATCGTACTTACTCTGATAGTCAACACGGTATTCAGGGGTACTATCACTAGTTGGAGCAACCGGAAGCGGTTTTTCAAGAATGTGCAACTTCTTTTCATGTTTAAGCACAATTCTCATATTGCGATACCATTCATTGAAGTTGTCACCATCTAGTTTGTCCTTATCAAACAAGGACTTGAGCAATGCAGACTTAATGGTATTTTGAGTTGTAGAGGCCATCTAAAAGTAACGTTCAAACATAGGGATTTAGATATTTAAGGCTTTAACTAAATCAACTACCCTTAGATTTTAATCTACGCATGTATCTTAAAATCATTTATAGTTTTAAAGCTTAAAGAACCAAATCGAGTCCACATCACGTGTATCCGACAACTTATTCGGACGACCACATGTTTGTTTATCAATAAGGCCGGTCCATAGACCGATCGCACATTGCGACTCTTAATGAGACTTTGATCACTACTTGATCCTATGGCATGTTTAGTCTCATCCTTGCCGACTAGTACCTTAGGCAACTTATCCAAGGCGACCTAGCAAAATCCGCCTATAAGGTGGCGTGTGGCTGTCCGTGTCCGGTAACTGGGATTGGCAGACACGAAGGACCACCCCGTTTCTACACTATGGCTTAGGCAACTTATCCAAGGCGACCTAGCAAAATCCGCCTATAAGGTGGCGTGTGGCTGTCCGTGTCCGGTAACTGGGATTGGCAGACACGAAGGACCACCCCGTTTCTACACTATGGCTTAGGCAACTTATCCAGAGCAACAGGGAGTGTATACTGTCAGGTGCTTCTCATAGGATGGCAGGGATTTCTTTATGGGCGGGTAGTAAAACTAACTCTAAGTAGTTTAAAACAATCCTATTCCGCATGCAATTCAAATAGGAATAAAGCACCGAGCATGTAAAAACAACTTTAACACATAGAGTTTCGTGAAAGGAATGTTTGTGTGGCACTAGGTCATAACCTAACGTGAGATAAGGCATAAATGAACACAAACAATATGCATGCAATTAAAACAACCCTTTTAATTTACTTATTCGTTTCACAAAACTTGAAGCGAGATTAATCTAGTTTTCTCAAAAACATTAACCTCATTTTAAAACTCATTTTAATTTATTAAAACTTTTTTTAATCCTTTTAAAACTCCTTTTAAAACTTGAAAAACATTTTCAAGTCATGTGTGTAAAACTCGTTTTAAGGCATTTCATAAAATTCACATTTAGACAAATAAAGGATTTGCATCTTCTAATTTATAATTCCATATGCCGGTTCAACTAATATGAACCCTAAAACAAAAGTAAGTATAAAACTCCTTTTATAATTTGAAAAACATTTTCAAGTCATGTGTGTAAAACTCGTTTTAAGGCATTTCATAAAATTCACATTTAGACAAATAAAGGATTTGCATTTCTAATTTATAATTCCATATGCCGGTTCAACTAATATGAACCCTAAAACAAAAGCAAGTATAAAACTCCCTTCTATTGTCGAATAAACGGGATTCCGAATTGGTTTATGTTTTCTCCATGATTTCGAAATTTTGAGTATAATTTTATAAAATTTTATATTTCAAAAATCTTAATTAATTAAACCTTTAATTTCCAAAACAATTTTATACTCAAAAAAATTAAATTTAAATTTATCAAATGAATTTAAAAAGGAGAAAACAACCAATTAAGACGCAATTCATCTTTATGGAATACTATAAACAATATGCAAATATTAAAACACATAATTTAGTGACCAAGACAAATTATCTACATAAAAGGTCACACAGTCGATTCAACCCGATACGCATAAACATACGGGTTCAATCAACCGATTGATTTATAATCTCTTTAAAATCATTTATCTATTTTAGCCACAAATATCCATGCATGATCTACGCTCTGGTACCACTGTTGGGTTTCCGTTAACCGCACAACTATTGTGTCTACAATAAACGTTCTATTTCCGCAAGGTTATCAGAGTCATTTATTAAAACATGAGTGGTATCTTTTGTAAATAATTAAAACGGTTAATTATTTAAGTTTAAAAACAATTTTATATTTATTAAAAGCATGTTTTAAAACCGTGAATGTTCCTAGGTAATTCTCGTTAGTCTCGTAAACGAATTAATATAATTAATTCGTTTAGACGATTAATCTAATTTAATCATCCAAGACTAACTCTATTAAGCTATAAGCGGAATGATTAACGAAACAATTAAACCTAGTTTAATTCTTAAATATAATCAAAGCCAAGACCTAACATGCATGCAAATATAGCAAACTAAAATAGATAAACATAATTAAATAGAATGAAAGAACACTAACCTTTTAGCGCGCGAAACCCTAAAATACCGACTAGAGAAAGTCGACCACCACCTCACGAACCACGAACCGAACTTGATGCGTAAATCACGCGACAAACGACAGCGGAAGACTATTTTTGGTATTTTCTGGGTTTTATATGAAACAAACAACTAAACGAGACAATAAAGTAAAATGATAGATAAAGAATCCACCACCAAGACTCGTAAAGGCCAAGCCACCGGAATCAAGGATAAAGGAAACACTCCGCCCCACCACTACAATCGATAAAGGTCTAGCCACCACGATATAGATAAAGGAAACACTCCGCCCCACCACTACAATCGATAAAGGTCTAGCCACCACGACTATAGATAAAGGAAACCGAAGATTTAAAAGACCTCACCACAATATTTGATAAAGAACGAGTCACCACAAATATTGATAAAGGGGTCACTCCTAACCACCAAGATCAAAGATCTATAAAGGTAAAAGAAGATTTGTAAGAAATAGAGGCTGCCCTATTAATTTTCATTCAACATCAACTAACTTACAATGAGAAATAAAGGCCTTATTTATAGCCACATAATCTTACCTAGGAATCAACGACAAAATAATAAAATAATACAAAAGCTGTCATGTGCAAGCCACTAATTAATTTGGACCAATAGAAAATAGACACATAAGGCTTCTAGAAACAATCCTCTTCAAGTGGCCCACAATATCGTTAGGAATATCAATGCTTTTGCACGCTCCTTCTTGAACTACTAAAAAGCTGCCACGCGTCCATACCCACGTCCTTATTGACCCCACACAACCTTCAGTTAAAGTAAACTTTATTATAGACAACTGGAGCATTTATCTGGAGCACTTCACTGGTGGACTTCAGTCTTCACTACTGGAGCTCGTCAGATGTCATCTGGAGCATTCATCTGGAGCAGTCATCTGGAGCAAGTTACTGGACATCTTCACTGGTGGATTACCAGAGTTGGTCACTGGAGCTTGCCACTGGAGAAGTGTTACCACTGGTGACTGGACTGGTTCAGAAAAGACTTGTCTGAAATGGGCCACTGCTGGCAGAATCAACATTGCTTGTTCAGATGGCATTATCAGTTTACTGGGTTTCTCCAGTTCAGTGAATCTGGACATTCCCGCATCATTCTCCCCCTCTAAAAAGAGACTTGTCCTCAAGTCTTCGAGATACTCGTCCTCCAGGTAGGGCATCAGATCACCAACATTTAATGTACTAGAGACTGACATATCTCCAGGAAGTTCAACTTTGTAAGCATTTTCTCCATATCTCTCCAGAATCTAGAATGGACCGTCAGCTCTGGGCATCAGTTTGCTTTTTCTCTTGGCTGGAAATCTTTCCTTTCTGAGATGCACCCAAACAAGATCACCTGGTGAGAAACTGGGCTGCTTCCTGTTCTTGTTTGCCTTGGCCTTGTAACTGGCATTTGCTTTCTCAATTCTGGTCTTCACTTGTTCATGAATCTTCTTGATTTCTTTTGCTCTGGTCTCTGCTTCAACACTTGCCTTTGGCTCAATCGAAAAAGGAATCAAATCAATAGGAGTTAGTGGATTGACACCATAACAAACTTCAAATGGGGATTTACTGGTTGAATAATTTGGAGCTCTATTGAAGGCAAACTCAGCGTGAGCAAGCTTCAGATCCCAATCCTTCAGCGTCTTCTTCACCAGTGTTCTCAATAACATACCAATTGTTCTGTTCGTGACTTCAGTCTGTCCATCAGTCTGAGGATGGTGAGACGTACTGAACATCAATCTGGTACCCATCAGTCTCCATAGAGTCTTCCAGAAATAGCTTAAAAACTTCACATCTCGATCAGAAACAATGGATTTAGGAATTCCATGTAATCTGACAATCTCCTTAAAGAATAAATTCGCTATAGCTGAAGCATCATTTGTTGTATTACAAGCAACAAAATGAGCCATTTTTGAGAATCTATCAACAACCACCATTATAGAATCTTTTCCCCTCTGGGTTCTGGGCAGTGCAACAATAAAATCCATACTGAGATCTTCCCAAGGTTGGTTTGGAACTGGAAGAGGAGTGTACAAACCTTTGTGAAAAGTTGTCTTTGCCTGGTGACAAGTTGGACAGCGACTGATAATACTCTGGACGTCCTTCAGTAGACTTGGCCAGTAGAAGTGTTCAGTCAGAATCTCTCCAGTTTTGTTGATTCCAAAATGTCCAGCTAGACCTCCTCCATGTGCTTCCCTTATTAACAAATCTCTTATTGAACCCCTTGGAACGCACAACTTACCATTCTTGAATAAGAAACCATCTTGAACAGTGAATGGTCCTTTCAGATTAGCTTCAGTAACTTTCTCAGAAAAATCTGGATCAGCAGCATATAACTCCTTTATGAAAGAAAATCCAAGTACTCTTGCTTCCAGAACTGATAATAAAGAATATCTTCGTGATAGTGCATCAGCAACAACATTGCAAACTCCAGCCTTGTGCTTTGAAACAAATGAATAAGACTGCAAGAACTCTACCCACTTTGCATGTCTGGCATTAAGCTTGTGTTGGCCATTTATGAACTTCAGGGCTTCATGATCAGAGAATAAGACAAACTGCTTTGGCTTCAGATAATGTGACCAGTGAGTGATAGCACGAATAATTGCATAGAATTCTTTGTCATAAGTACTATACTTCAGTTTAGATCCATTCAGTTTCTCACTGAAGTATGCAACTGGACGACCACTTTGCACCAGTACTGCACCAATACCAACTCCACTAGCATCACATTCAAGTTCAAATAGCATATCAAAATCTGGTAAGGATAGAACTGGAGCTGAACTGAGCTTCCCCTTCAGTGCTTCGAACGCCAGTTGAGCTGAACTTGGCCAGTTGAACATACCTTTCTTCAGACAATCAGTGATAGGAGCCACAACTGTAGAAAAGTTCTTTATGAACCTTCGATAGAATGATGCCAGTCCATAAAAACTTCTAACTTCAGTGATGGTTGTAGGGACTGGCCACGATCTGATGGCTTCTACCTTCGATGGATCCATTGAAATCCCATTTTTCGACACAACATACCCCAGAAATATCACACTATCCACCATAAAATCACATTTCTCCATTTTTCCATACAACTGGTGTCTTCTTAGCAGTTCAAATACTTTCTTCAGATGACCAACATGTTCAGCTTCAGATTTAGAGTACACCAGAATATCATCAAAGTAAACAACAACAAACTGACCTATAAGTGGCCTCAGAACTTCATTCATTAGCCTCATGAATGTACTGGGGGCATTTGACAAGCCGAAAGGCATCACTAACCATTCATATAGGCCTCCTTTGATTTTGAACGCAGTTTTCCACTCGTCTCCATCCTTCATTCTTATCTGGTGATAACCACTTCTGAGATCAATTTTTGAAAACACTCTGGAGCCATGTAACTCATCAAGCATATCATCCAATCTGGAATAGGATATCTATACTTAATAGTTATATTGTTGATGGCTCTGCTGTCAACACACATTCTCATCGTTCCATCTTTCTTTGGGACCAGTAGAGCAGGAACTGAACAAGGACTCATGCTTGCTCTGACATAACCCTTTTCGACCAGTTCATCTACTTGTCTTTGCAATTCTTTGGCTTCATTAGGAGAACAACGATAAGCAGCTTTGTTTGGAAGAACTGAGCCTGGAACCAAGTCAATCTGGTGCTCAATACCTCTAACTGGAGGTAAACCTTCAGGTAGATCTTCAGGAAAAACATCTCTGAACTCCTTCAGTAATGACTTCAGTAAACTGGGGACTTCAGTGGGCTTCTTCTCTTCAGACTTTTCAACGACCAGTAGCATTAGAACTGGAGAGCCTTCAGATAACTCTTCCTCAACTTCAGATTGAGATAAAAACAAAGGCTTACTGGGCTGATCTTTTTTGACTTTCATCAGTTCGGTGGGCTTCAAAGAAGTCAAGGTGACCTTCTTTCCGCTTACATTCAGAGAATAGGAGTTCATACGACCATCATGATGAACAAAATTATCAAATAACCATGGTCGACCCAACAAAATGTGACAGGCATCCATGGGAACAACATCACATATAATTTTATCTTGGTAAACTGACCCAATTGAAAAGGGAATAGTGACTTGTCGGTTTACCTTTACTTCAGAACCTTCGCTTAACCATTGCAACTTGTAAGGTCTGGGATGCTTCACTGTTGGTAGTTCCAGTTTCTCTACCATGTAGGTTGAAGCAGCATTTGCACAACTGCCACCATCGATGATCAGATCACATACCTTGCCTTTCACTGTGCATCTGGAGTGGAAAATATTCTCTCTCTGAGCAGTATCAGCTGTAACTTCATCAGTATGCATTACTCTCCTGACAACCAACATCTCTCCCACATCTGCACCAACATATGATTCTTCATCTTCTTCTTCATCGTACACTGGCTCACCTTCTTCAGTGTCGACATCTGGCAAACATTCAATTTCTCTTGTAGTCAATGCTCTTTGATTAGGACACTGGGCCTGGAAGTGACCAAAGCCATGACACTTGAAACATTTTCTTCCAACTGGTTCTTTAGAAGCTCCAGTTTCTTTCTCTTTCCCTCTGGAGGATTTCTGAGCAGCTTCAGTAAATCTGGCAACTGGTTGACTGGCAACTGGTTGACTTGCACTGGCAGGAACCTTACTGAATGACTTGTATGGAACCTTCTTCTTCAGTTGTCTTTCAATCTGGATGGCCAGTTTACATGCACCTTCGTATGTCCAGATAGGCTGCAATTCAATCTTCTCAGTAATGGCAGCGTTCAGACCACCAAGAAATCTGGCTATAGTGTGCTCTTCAGTTTCATTCACACCAGTTCTGGTCTTCAGATGCTCAAACTCTCTAATGTATTCTACAACCTCCTTAACTCCTTGCTTCAGATTGTTCATCAGTAAGTACTGGTCTTGCTTGTACGACTGGGGAACAAATCTCTTTTGCATAACTTCCTTTAGTTTGGACCAGGTCTTGATTTTGCTTTTGCCTTTATATTCTCTTTCAGATTTCATGTTATCATACCAGGATGAAGCATATTTCTTCAGTTTAATAATGGCAACTTTGAAGCTTTTTCTATCATCATAACCTTTTATCTCCATAATCCTGTCCATCACCTGGACCCATTCAAAATACTCTTCTGGGTTAGAAGACCCATTAAAATCTGGTGGATCTATCTTAATATCCCTAGTATCATCACCCTTATGCCTCCTACGCCTTTCTCTAGGACGTGGTTCATCAGAATCACTAGAGTGTCTAGGATTACTATCAGATCTTTCACTACCACCTTGAGATTCAGTATCCCTTTCACTTGGAACAACATTTTCTCGATTAAATCTTAAACCACCATCTTCTAACATATGAACAACTCTACCAAGAGCTTCTTGTAGATCTTCTATCTGTTTATCTCTCCTAGCATTATTAGCTTCATCTAAAGTCATATTCCTTCTAAAAGCCATTTATAACCAGCAAACAACTCACAATCAATAGGTCTAAACAAATATCCAACAGATCTAAACAATCAAACAACGACAACCAAAAGATTAAGAAACCTTTTGCAAACCTGGCTTTGATACCAATTTGATGCGTAAATCACGCGACAAACGACAGCGGAAGACTATTTTTGGTATTTTCTGGGTTTTATATGAAACAAACAACTAAACGAGACAATAAAGTAAAATGATAGATAAAGAATCCACCACCAAGACTCGTAAAGGCCAAGCCACCGGAATCAAGGATAAAGGAAACACTCCGCCCCACCACTACAATCGATAAAGGTCTAGCCACCACGACTATAGATAAAGGAAACCGAAGATTTAAAAGACCTCACCACAATATTTGATAAAGAACGAGTCACCACAAATATTGATAAAGGGGTCACTCCTAACCACCAAGATCAAAGATCTATAAAGGTAAAAGAAGATTTGTAAGAAATAGAGGCTGCCCTATTAATTTTCATTCAACATCAACTAACTTACAATGAGAAATAAAGGCCTTATTTATAGCCACATACTCTTACCTAGGAATCAATGACAAAATAATAAAATAATACAAAAGCTGTCATGTGCAAGCCACTAATTAATTTGGACCAATAGAAAATAGACACATAAGGCTTCTAGAAACAATCCTCTTCAAGTGGCCCACAATATCGTTAGGAATATCAATGCTTTTGCACGCTCCTTCTTGAACTACTAAAAAGCTGCCACGCGTCCATACCCACGTCCTTATTGACCCCACACAACCTTCAGTTAAAGTAAACTTTATTATAGACAACTGGAGCATTTATCTGGAGCACTTCACTGGTGGCCTTCAGTCTTCACTACTGGAGCTCGTCAGATGTCATCTGGAGCATTCATCTGGAGCAGTCATCTGGAGCAAGTTACTGGACATCTTCACTGGTGGATTACCAGAGTTGGTCACTGGAGCTTGCCACTGGAGAAGTGTTACCACTGGTGACTGGACTGGTTCAGAAAAGACTTGTCCGAAATGGGCCACTGCTGGCAGAATCAACATTGCTTGTTCAGATGGCATTATCAGTTTACTGGGTTTCTCCAGTTCAGTGAATCTGGACATTCCCGCATCAGAACTCCTTGCCACGAACTAAGAGTCCAAGAGTAGAACTCCTCAAGAGGTGCACACACACGAACAAATCCCCAAGACTAGCTAGTTGCTAGCCTTAACTCGTATTAAATATATATATGAATATATATATATATATATTAATATATATAAAACATAACTAATATGCAAAAGCCGAAAACCCTAACAATAAGCTAGGTGAGTTCGACCCAAGCAAGAGGAGAGGGACGAAATTCTTGAGAGAATTATGTGAGAAACCTAAGAAATCCCTTATATTTATAAGGGTTAAAACCCTTGGGGTTTTCTCTAGGTTTCCTATGTGGGATAGTAAAAGGAAACTTCCAAAAATCCTTTTTCTCCCTCCCCTTTGATTCGTGACCGACCCCATGGGGTATACATGGGCCAATCTTGTTTGGTCCATGATCAAATGGATTGGTCCATGGTGCTTAGGTACCCGATCCGATTTTTACCCGATTCGCGGTTTCGACACGAAAATCATTTCCAAATCTATTTTTAAAAAGTTCTTATATTTTACATATTTTAACAAATTCAACTAGTCTTTCAATGTTCTTCGCGTGTGACCCTTCTTGGATCATATATAAACGACCGTAAAAATTTCGTTAACATATTTCCATAATTCGAACAATGTGTAATATTGATTTTACTCACTAAGCGTTTCGCTTACTCGTTAGATTTTTTTATCTTTCTTTTTGTAGGTGTATCATGACGAAAGGTAACAATACAAGGATTTTTTTTTGAACAGCAGTGGTGATTGTACTCAGCGGCATGCCTCTTCATCGTCCGGTAGAGATCGACCACGTCACCAGCACAGTCAATCCGAGGGCATGACTGGCGGTGGAAGTCCCACTACCGTTCTGGAGGAAACTAGCTAAATGCTAGAGAAAACCCCCATGCCCCACCTCATTGGCAAGGACTTCCCAATATGTCTTTCAAAGGTTTTGAACCCGTGACCAACATTTGGCTTAAAGACATAAGGGGCACTAGATGTCCAGTTGGGCTAAATCCCAGGATTTGAGTTAAGCTCTTGGAAAGATGGAAACTTGTACCCTTTTGTTGGAGTACAAGTTGTCTCTTGTACATTTGATCTTGATATGTCGCTGAAAATTTTATAACGGGTCATTTTGTAATAGTAATTTAATAATTTGGTCAAATGTTTTTTTTGATATTTATTATGCGTAACAGATTTTAATGTAAATTAATAAGTATGGATATTAGATTTTAGAAAAGGTATTGTCAAAAATTCTAATTTTGTTTGTTGTTTCTTCTTTGATAAAAAAAGAAGTTATTTTAATAAGTTTCATTTTTATATAATATAAATATTTCTAAAAAAATAACAATGTTTTAATAAGTTTTGGGCGTTACAGGTATGAAGAGTGAGACAATATAAGACATTTATTCGATTTTATTTATATTTTTTTTTCCGGTAAAAGGCCGTCACCCCTGGTTATTATATTAAAATGAAAGAGCAGGCAACTTGGTAGAATACCAAGCCGACTTTTACAAAAACACACACAAAAATGCAATGTCCAAAATCAACAGGGATAAAACCCCGACCAATCTAATCTAGATATACAATCAATCAACTAAACAATATTAGTGAAATAGGCAACCTCAAACATGCACATCACTAATACAAAGACAAATGAGAGGGACACATTTACAAGGAAACCGAAGTTTCCTCAAACATGCACATCAACCTGTCGAAGCACTAGCGAGAGGGACATATTTACAAGGTGTCTATACCACTAATAATGAAACCGGAAGATCCCAAGCTGCTATAAGTCTTTCCAAATGTGCCTTCCTTCTATACTTGAACGTAAGCATCTTCTACCGCACAGTCGAAAATATAATCTCAGCAAGAACATCAGGAGGCCGAGCAGTCTTTATGAATAATCTAGTATTCCTCTCCTGCCATATGAAATAAACACTTGCTGCAAGTATAAGCTTATCAATGACATTCTCCATAGTCTTCTTTCTCGCCACAGGAAGCAATCTACCGATAATTTGGTCCCACATGCACGACCGAGAGCTCAAAACAGCCTTCATATTAACTTTGTTCCACACCTGTCTTGAATAATTACATTCAAAGAATAGATGATTATGAGAGTCAGGCTCATTACTACATAAAGAGCACTTCAAGTCCACACCTTGGAGGACATCCCATTGCATTAGTAGATCTTGAGTTTTCAATCTTCTTCTAAAGACAAGCCATAGGATAAATGCATGCTTAGGAATACAATAATTAAACCAAGCTAACTTCGACCAAGTAGTACTAGGACACCTTGGTCGAATATCTTCCCAAACAACATTGACTGAAAATTGTCTTTCAACACCATCTCTATCTTTCCAATACCAATAATCTGCCATATTAGTCATAACAGGAGCTGAAGAGAACAAATCAACACGGTTCAACCAGTTATGAGGTACATTCCATTGATTATCATGGACAAGGTTCTCTACTTTTGTTTCAATAGTAAACCCAGCTGAAGCAATATCTCTAGGTGAGAAAGTATCACCTAATGGGCTACTTCTACACCAATTATCATACCAAGCATTTGTAAGGGCACCATTACCAACATTAACCCATATAAACTTACGAATGATGGGTCGAACTTGTAACATCTTCCTCCAACTCCATGATAGGTTACCTCGATAAGGAACATTCCAGAAGCTCATACCACGAAGTTTAGTCGTATGAATCCATTTAACCCAAAGAGACTCTTTATGGGTTAATAAATTCCAGATATGGACAGAAATGAGAGCAACATTAAATGGTCGAAGTCTACGAATACCAAGACCACCCTCCTCTTTAGGAAGACACACATCATCCCAACATACTTTGGCCTTCCCTCGATACATATCTCCCTGACTCCATAAAAAACGACGCATAATCTGCTCAATATCAAGAATAATACTCATAGGAAGAATGAACACAGACGACCAGTAGACATGTATAGATGAAAGGACCGAATTAATAAGTTGAACACGGCCAGCAAAAGACAAAAACTTATTACGCCAATCATTCACTCTTTTTTGGACTTTATCCACAAGTAGTTTGCAATCACGGGCAACCAATCTTGATGATACTAAAGGAACACCAAGATACTTGACCGGTAACTGTCCTTCTTCAAATGGAAGAATGCTAAGAATAGCTTGCTTAACAGAATTCGGGACATTACAGAAATACGCAGTACTCTTTGGCAAACTAGCTGAAAGACCAGAAACCATTCGAAACTCGTCAAGAGAGTCCATAATAACTCTAGCTGAATCTACTGTTCCGCGCATGAAAATGAAAAGATCATCGGCAAAGCATAGATTAATAACCTGAAGCTCATCACACTTATGATGAAAGGAGAACAACTCTGAATTATGAACATTACGCCTCAAAATAAGCGTGAGAATCTCCATGACAAGTGTGAATAAATAAGGAGAAAGAGGATCACCCTGTCGAAGGCCTCTCTTACCTTTAAAATACCCGTGATAATGTCCATTAATGCTAAGAGAAAAAGTAACCGTAGTCACACAAAGCATAATCCACTCAATCATTCGAGTAGGGAACCGAAACACCTCCAGAACAACCTTGAGAAAACCCCAATCAACAGTGTCATAAGCCTTCTGAATGTCAACTTTTAGAGCACACCGAGGAGGGCCTCTGTTAAGATGGTAATTATGCATAATATCTTGGGTGAGAAGAACATTATCAGATATTCGTCGACCCGGGATAAAAGCCGATTGATTAATGCTAACAATATCACCAAGGCTATCCTTAATCCTGTTTGCAATAATTTTACTAATGCATTTAAACAGGATATTACAAAGAGAAATCGGGCGAAAATCCGTAACATTGGAGGGGGAAGCAATCTTTGGGATAAGAGCAATGACCGTATGATTCATCTCCATCAAAAGCTTTCCAGATACAAAGAAATCTTGAACAGCATCTGAAATATCTTTACCAATCACATCCCAAGCCCCTTTAAAAAACGCAGCTGAGTAACCATCCGGTCCAGGTGATTTATCATCACCTATAGAAAATAAAGCTT
This sequence comes from Erigeron breviscapus, assembly GCA_034093135.1. Lineage (NCBI taxonomy): Eukaryota > Viridiplantae > Streptophyta > Magnoliopsida > Asterales > Asteraceae > Erigeron > Erigeron breviscapus. Next base: position 124,079,071 of record CM067171.1, on the reverse strand, counting down.
GCTTAACCTCATCAGATGTAACTTCACGAATCATAGCATCAGCTTTCTGAGTTGGGATGGTATTAGAAATTAAGCCCACAAGGTTTATCGGTGACACCCCAATCGAATGACCAAGAAACTGTGAGTAATGAGAAACAAAAGCACCATATACATCATCCCCATCCACAAGATTACCGTTCGAATCATGAATCGAACTAATATGGTTTCGAGCTGTTCTAGTCTTAACTACTTTATGAAAAAAAGCAGAGTTCGAATCACCAACACGAAGCCACTCAACTTTAGCTTTCTGTTTAAGAAAACGTTCTTCTTCAATTACCGCCTCATTATACGCCTGTAAATAAACAGCTTCTTCCTCCCTTAAATCTGAATTATGAGGGTCCTTATCCAAATCCGTTTGAACATCTTCCAATTCAGATTTCAATCTGATCACATTATTATGAATATTTCCTTTATCAATTAATAGCTTCCTTAATGGCTTCTTAAGAGATTTTAGCTTTCTGAGAACTTGATACATCGGAACACCATCATAAGGAACATTCCATTCTCTTCGCACTACATCCTGAAAATTCTTATCAAAAACAAGTAAATTAACAAACTTAAAAGGTTTAGGTTTGAACTTAGTTTTTGTAAAAAGCTTCAGGACTGCAGGAGCATGATCCGAAGTTAAGTATGGCTTAAAAACAACAGAAGCACCAACAAAATCCGTAAAGAACTCCTCAGTAGCCATAACTCTATCAATTTTCCTTAAAATACCATCAACACCACGTGGTTTTTGATTCCACGTATATTGAAGTCCAACCATATTAACATCAGCAACTTCTATATCTGCAACACAATCACGAAAATCTCTAGTGCCAATATCAACATTCGACGAGCTAGCAGTAGAATCATGTAAATTCAATGTAGCATTAAAATCACCAAGTACACACCAAGGTTTACCCACTGCAAACACCTTATGCCTCTTCAAGTCATTCCATAAAGAACGTCGATCAACATAATAATTATGAGCATACACAAAAGAACACAATAACATTTTCTTGTCCTCCTTAAGAAATATTTGCACATGAATAACTTGGTCAGTTTGGGATAATACCATAAGATCAAGCACACGAAAGTCCCAAGCCATAATAATCCGAGCACCTTTATTACATAGGTGGCTATTCGACATCCACTTCCAATTTGGAAAAACACGATCACATATAGAAGGAACCAGATTATGCGATAAGTGAGACTCAAGAACGACACATAAAGAAAGAGAATTATCAGAAACAAGTCTTTGAACCGCCTTTTGTTTAGGGGACCGATTCATTCCCCGTATATTCCAAATAGCAAAATTAATCATTGGAAACCTGCTCTACGGGAGTGCTTGCCCCCTCAGACAATAGTGAATCAATGTTATTCTTTGTAGCTTCATCAAAAATCACTTCATCATCATCAGAATCCGTATCATAATCGTCTTGCTATTTATATGTACTAGGCACATGTATGTATTATAGGTTGTAAAGGAGTGAGGCGGAAAGGCCGGCGACCCACGCCCGGATCGCCTGTGGGTCGCCGGGAACACCACCCCCTAGGCGATCCGGCGTTTTGGCGATCTTCACGGGTTACTTCATTTTCGTTTGACCATCACACTCTCCCATAAACTTAAAAGCCGTTTGAAACGTCTATAAATTTTTATAAAAACTTTTTTTTTCATTTTTTTTATCAATATATACCACTATATTTTTCATTCCATCAAACAATTCACACATTTACACACTTTCATTATATAAAACACTCTTACAAACACAAACAACAATTTGTATAATATGGCTTAGACAAAGTCGGAAGAAGTTAGTTCAACTAAAGCTTGGATCGAGGTATCGGAAGAGGAAGATCCTGATTGCGGTATGCTTATTTGTCATTATGATGCGTAAATCACGCGACAAACGACAGCGGAAGACTATTTTTGGTATTTTCTGGATTTTATATGAAATAAACAATCAAACAAGACAATAAAATAAAAATGATAGATAAAGAATCCACCACCAAGACTCGTAAAGGCTAAGCCACCGGAATCAAGGATAAAGGAAACACTCCGCCCCACCACTACAACCGATAAAGGTCTAGCCACCACGATTATAGATAAAGGAAACCGAAGATTTAAAAGACCTCACCACAATATTTGATAAAGAACAAGTCACCACAAATATTGATAAAGGGGTCACTCCTAACCACCAAGATCAAAGATCTATAAAGGTAAAAGAAGATTTGTAAGAAATAGAGGCTGCTCTATTAATTTTCATTCAACATCAACCACCTTACAATGAGAGATAAAACCTCTATTTATAGCCACATGCTCTACCTAGGAATTAACGACAAAATAATAAAATAATACATAAAAGCTGTCAAATGCTAGCCACTAATTAAATTTGGCCAATAGGAAATGGACAGCGTGGGCTTCTAGAAACATTCCCCTGCAAGTGGTCCCACAATACCGTTAGAAATGTCATTGTCACACGCGCCTTCCTTTACAGCTGTCATTCTTCTTTATTTGGCCCACAAACATGGGACTTCAGTGGACACTTTATTCTCATGCACACATCCTTATCCAAGACCTTATAGAACTGGTGATGTGGCAGCCTTTTATTGAATAAAGCAACTTCTTGACTGAATAAAACTCTGCTGAAGTATGCTGACTGGAGTTGCTTGCTGATGCTATTCGCTGATGACTTTCATTTGATCAGGGAGGGACTTGCCACTTGGAGTAAAGTAACAATTGGAGGTTGTTTGTCAGTGAAGGCTTGTCCATAATGGGCTATGGCTGGCAAGATGAGCATGGCTTGTTCTGGAGGCATCTTCAGTCCAATGCTCACTGCCAGTTGATTGCTGCCAGGTATTTCAGCGACCCCTTCTAGCTGACTGGAATTAGTCAGTTCAGCGAGTGGGATCATATTCGCATCATTCTCCCCCTCTAAAATAGGACTTGTCCTCAAGTCCTCGAGATATTCATCTTCAAGGTAAGGCATCAAATCTCCAACATTAAAAGTGCTTGAAACCGACATGCTTCCTGGTAATTCAACCTTGTAAGCGCTGTCACCGAACTTTTCCAGTATTCTGAATGGTCCTTCAGCTCTTGGCATTAGTTTGTTCTTTCTCTTGGAAGGAAATCTTTCTTTTCTGAGATGCACCCAAACAAGATCGCCAGGTGCAAAACTAGGCTGCTGACGATGCTTATTAGCTCTGGCCTTGTATTCTTCATTTGCTTTCTCAATTTTTGCCTTTACTTGCTGGTGTATTTTTTTGATTTCCTTAGCTTTCTCTTCAGCATCAACACTTACTATTGGCTCAATTGAAAAAGGAATTAAATCAATGGGAGTTAAAGGATTGGTACCATAACAAACTTCAAATGGAGTCTTGCTGGTTGAGTGGTTGGGGGCTCTATTAAAAGCGAACTCAGCATGAGCAAGCTTTAGATCCCAATCTTTCAGCGTCTTGTTCACCAGCGTCCTTAATAACATCCCGATGGTCCTATTAGTAACTTCAGTCTGGCCATCAGTTTGGGGGTGATGAGAAGTGCTGAACAGGAGCTTAGTTCCCATCAATCTCTACAAAGTTTTTCAGAAATTTCGTATCCCTATCAGAAACAATGGTTTTGGGAATTCCATGAAGACGGACAATTTCTTTGAAGAATAAATTTGCTACTGCTGAGGCATCATTAGTGGTGTTACAAGGAATGAAATGGGCCATTTTTGAGAATCTGTCAACCACCACCACGATAGAATCTTTTCCTCTCTGGGTTTTGGGTAAAGCAACAATGAAATCCATGCTCAGATCTTCCCATGGTTGACTTGGAACTGGAAGAGGAGTGTACAAACCTTTGTGAAAAATTGCCTTGGCCTGATGACAGGTTGAGCATCTGCTGATGATATTCTGGACGTCTTTCAGCAGACATGGCCAATAAAAATGTTCGCTGAGGATGTCAGCAGTCTTAGTAATACCAAAATGACCAGCGAGTCCTCCGCCATGAGCTTCTCTTATCAGCAAGTCTCGAATTGAGCCCTTAGGGATACACAACCTTCCATTTTTAAATAAAAACCCATCTTGCACTAAATATGATCCTTTGGAGGGACCGTCAGTGAAGTGACCAGCAAAATCTGTATCAGCAGCATACAAATCTTTGATAAAAGAGAACCCAAGAACCCTTGCTTCCAAAATGGAAAGCAATGAATATCTTCTTGAGAGTGCATCAGCAACAACATTCTCTACCCCAGCTTTATGTTTAGACACAAATGAATAAGACTGCAAAAATTCCACCCATTTTGCATGCCTTGAATTTAACTTATGCTGACCATTGATGTACTTCAGAGCTTCATGATCAGAATATAAAACAAACTGCTTGGGCTTCAGATAGTGTGACCAGTGATTGACAGCCCTGATGATAGCATAGAATTCTTTGTCATACGTACTGTACTTCAGCTTCGAACCATTCAACTTTTCACTGAAGTATGCGACTGGTCTCTTTTCTTGAACAAGGACTGCACCAATACCAACTCCACTGGCGTCACACTCCAATTCGAATAATAACTCAAAATTTGGTAAGGACAGGACTGGTGCTGAGCTGAGCTTTTCTTTCAGCAATTCAAAGGCACTCTGAGCTGACTTAGGCCATTCAAACACACCTTTCTTTAGGCAATCAGTAATGGGAGCTACAACAGTTGAGAAATTTCTGATGAATCTTCTATAAAATGATGCCAGACCGTGAAAACTTCTTGCCTCTGTAATCGTTGTAGGAGCTGGCCAGGACTTAATTGCTTCAACCTTCGAAGGATCCATTGAAATTCCATTTTTAGATACAACGTATCCAAGAAATATCACACTTTCCACCAAGAAATCACATTTCTCCAGCTTCCCATACAACTGGTGTTTCCTTAGCAACATAAATACTTCTCTCAGATGATTAACATGCTCAGCTTCATTCTTCGAATATACTAGAATATCATCAAAATAAACTACCAAAATGACCAATGAGTGGTCTGAGGACTTCATTCATCAGCCTCATGAAAGTACTTGGGGCATTCGATAAGCCAAAAGGCATTACTAGCCATTCAAATAGACCCCCTTTAATCTTGAATGCAGTTTTCCATTCATCTCCATCCTTCATTCGAATCTGGTGATAGCCACTTCTCAGATCGATTTTGGAAAATATACAGGAACCATGTAATTCATCAAGCATATCATCCAACCTGGGGATAGGATATCGATACTTGATAGTGATATTATTGATAGCTCTACTATCAACACACATACGCATTGAGCCATCTTTCTTTGGAACTAAGAGAGCTGGTACAGAACATGGACTCATACTTGCTCTCACATAACCCTTAGCAATCAGTTCATCGACTTGCCTTTGCAATTCTTTAGCTTCAGTGGGTGAACACCTATAAGCAGCTTTGTTAGGAAGGATTGATCCTGGAATTAGATCAATCTGGTGTTCAATACCCCTGATAGGAGGCAAACCAGAAGGCATTTCTTCAGGAAATACGTCAGCATATTCTTTCAGCAAGGGTTTGACTAAACTGGAAATGTTAGCGAGCCCCTTCTTATCAGCAAGTTCAACCATCAGCAACATCATTACTGAGGTGCCATCAGCGAGTTCTTTCTCAACTTCGGTTTGGGTCATGAACAAAGCTTTGTCTCGCTGATCCATCACCTTGGTTTTTGAGTGCTCATCGGGTTTCAAAGAAGTTAGGGTGATCTTTTTCCCATTTACAAATAATGAATAAGAGTTTAAACGGCCATTGTGGAATGTGCTTATCAAACAACCATGGCCTTCCCAACAACAAATGGCACGCATCCATAGGGACAACATCACAAACAATCTCATCCTGATAAATAAGACCAATAGAAAATGGAATAGTAACTTGTTGAGTAACCTTTACCTCTGTTCCCTCACTGAGCCATTGAAGCTTGTAAGGACGGGGATGCTTCAGTGTAGGTAACCCCAGTTTATCAACCATGTAAGTTGAAGCAGCATTAGCACAGCTGCCTCCATCAATGATAAGACTGCATACCTTTCCTTTGATGGTACATCTTGAGTGGAAGATATTCTCTCGCTGAGCTTTGTCAGCAGTTACTTCATCAGCGTGCATCATTCTTCTGACCACCAGCATCTCCCCAATATCAGCACCTACATATGTTTCTTCAGCGCCATCATCATCATCGTACACTGGTTCTTCTTCCTCAGTTTCAGCTTCTGGTAAATTTTCTATCTCCCTGATAGTCAGTGCTCTGCTCGCTGATTGGGACACTGGGCCTGGAAATGACCAAGTCCATGTCACTTGAAACATTTCTTTCCTACTAGCTCTTTTGATCCTCCAGTTTCTTTCTCCTTTCCTCTGAAGGGTTTCTGAACAGTTTCACCGGGCCTGGTAGCTGGTTGACTGGAGCTAGAAGTAATCTTAGTGAAAGGTTTGTACTGAACCTTCTTCTTCAGCTGCTTTTCAATCTGGAGGGCCAGTTTGCATGCACCTTCATAAGTCCAGATGGGCTGTAATTCCATCTTCTCAGCAATGATAGCATTCAACCCCCTAAGGAATCTGGCGATAGTATGCTCTTTAGTTTCTTTGACACCAGTTCTTGTCTTCAGCTGCTCAAACTCCCTGATATACTCTACCACTTCTTTAGCACCTTGCTTCAGATTATTCATCAGTAGATACTGATCTTGCTTGTACGTCTGAGGAACAAATCTCTTCTGCATAACTTCCTTCAGTTTAGACCAGGTCTTGAATTTACTCTTACCCTTATATTCCCTTTCAGATTTCATATTATCATACCAAGATGAAGCATACTTTTTAAGCTTAATAATGGCAACCTTAAAACTCTTTTTATCATCATAACCTTTTATTTCCATAATTCTATCCATCACCTGAACCCATTCAAAATATTCTTCTAGGTTTGATGAACCAACAAAATCTGGTGGATCTATCTTAATATCCTTAGTATCATCGACCTTATGTCTCCTTCGCCTTTCTCTGGGCTGTGGAACATCAGAATCACTAGAGTTTCTGGGCGTACTATCAGATCTCTCACTAGGATCTTGAGATTCAGAATCTCTTTCACTAGTAACAATATTTTCTCGATTAAATCTTAAACCACCATCTTCTAACATATGAACAACTCTACCAAGTGCCTCTTGTAGATCTTCAATCTGCTTATCTCTCCTAGCATTATGAGCTTCTTCTAATGTCATGTTTCTTCTAAAAGCCATTTATATTCAACAAACAATAGATCTATACCAACAACAACAAGATCTAAACAACCAACAAACAGATCTGACTAAATCGAAATGAGATCTAAACAAACAATACCCCAACGGACAAAAAGATTAAGAAACCTTTTGGTAACCTGTCTCTGATACCAAATTGATGCGTAAATCACGCGACAAACGACAGCGGAAGACTATTTTTGGTATTTTCTGGATTTTATATGAAATAAACAATCAAACAAGACAATAAAATAAAAATGATAGATAAAGAATCCACCACCAAGACTCGTAAAGGCTAAGCCACCGGAATCAAGGATAAAGGAAACACTCCGCCCCACCACTACAATCGATAAAGGTCTAGCCACCACGAATATAGATAAAGGAAACCGAAGATTTAAAAGACCTCACCACAATATTTGATAAAGAACAAGTCACCACAAATATTGATAAAGGGGTCACTCCTAACCACCAGATCAAAGATCTATAAAGGTAAAAGAAGATTTGTAAAAAATAGAGGCTGCTCTATTAATTTTCATTCAACATCAACCACCTTACAATGAGAGATAAAACCTCTATTTATAGCCACATGCTCTACCTAGGAATTAACGACAAAATAATAAAATAATACATAAAAGCTGTCAAATGCTAGCCACTAATTAAATTTGGCCAATAGGAAATGGACAGCGTGGGCTTCTAGAAACATTCCCCTGCAAGTGGTCCCACAATACCGTTAGAAATGTCATTGTCACACGCGCCTTCCTTTACAGCTGTCATTCTTCTTTATTTGGCCCACAAACATGGGACTTCAGTGGACACTTTATTCTCATGCACACATCCTTATCCAAGACCTTATAGAACTGGTGACGTGGCAGCCTTTTATTGAATAAAGCAACTTCTTGACTGAATAAAACTCTGCTGAAGTATGCTGACTGGAGTTGCTCGCTGATGCTATTCGCTGATGACTTTCATTTGATCAGGGAGGGACTTGCCACTGGAGTAAAGTAACAATTGGAGGTTGTTTGTCAGCGAAGGCTTGTCCATAATGGGCTATGGCTGGCAAGATGAGCATGGCTTGTTCTGGAGGCATCTTCAGTCCAATGCTCGCTGCCAGTTGATTGCTGCCAGGTATTTCAGCGACCCCTTCAGCGACCCTTCTAGCTGACTGGAATTAGTCAGTTCAGCGAGTGGGATCATATTCGCATCACATTAGTATAACTATTTTTGGTTCACCATTGATAATGTTTTATTAAGTACTAAATCGTTTTTTATGTTATTGTGTTTTTGAATATGGAAAACCAACATGCCAGTTATCGCAAAGAAGACGCCTTTGTCTCTAAATGGCACCATATGTGCGCCTCTATTCACTCGTTCAACCAAATTTTTACCCGTTTGAACAACCATCCTAACGATGCAAGAATTCAAAATGCGTTGGCTGAGTATACAGCAACGGTTGGGCAGCCATTTCATCACATGGCCGAGTGGAAGTTGCTAAGGAGAAGTCTGAAGTTCTAGTTTTGTAATAATAATAGTTATGTATTTCGTATTCTTCCCTCGTTTGCACCGTTGGGATGTTTTTGAAGAAAATCCAATTAAAACCACTAAACATATGGTTAGTTTTGGTAGAGCGATATATTGTATTCAAAATATTAACCAAAATGCGTTTAATATTTTGAATACGATATATCGTCTAACAAAACTATCCGGATGTTTAGTGGTTTTAATTGGATTTTTGGAAAAACCGTTCTAACGGTGTAAACGAGGCAAGAATACGAAATACATAACCCCAAGCGTGTAGTGTTTTTATATATTTATTTGTAATGTTTTATGATTTTATATATGTATTTGTAATGTTTTATAATTTTGTGATCTTGTTAGAAATATAAATGTAGTAGTTGATTTGTATACTTTATATTGTTTTATACTTAGAATGTAAATGTCTAAGTATGGAAGGGGCTTAGTGTAAATTAGTCATATGTATATAAATCCCTTCCATTAAGCATTTTGTAACCTTTGACCATATAATACAAGCTAATCTTTCCCTGACATCTCTCTACTCTCTCTCTACTTTCTCTCACTAGAAACCTCCATTAACACACACTAAAACACACACTAAAGCTCGAATTCTAGTCATAACAATTGGTATCAGAGCACAATCAGAGTTGCTGAACGATCCACAAGCTTATTACAAGCTTAATTTGTGCTTAATTTCAGAATTTGAGCATTTTTTCTGAAAGGTTCATTTGCAGAGCTCACTGTTTCAGTGATTCCTGCAAATTAAGTGTGTTTCTGTCCTTATTTTGTTGACCGATCGATTTTATATCAATATATCTTCCTTCGCTATCAATTTCAGAAGCTAATTTCATCATTTGAGTAGTTTTCAATCGAGCTCTACAAATCGCATGTTTGTGAGGGTTTGAGTTCCAGTTGAAATTAGCATCTAATTTGTTTGAGGATTTGTGCGCATTGATTTTCTGAACATTTTGATATAAAGTTCGAGTTCTAATTCGCAAAAATTAAGAAGATATCGAAGATTTACAATCTTCTCTGCAAATGAGGTGTTAGTTGAACGAAGAAGACAACAAAATAACCGACTATTTTGTCGTGTTGTTGAATTCTTACTTGTACTATTTGTAGAAGTCGTTGGCTAAGTGGTATTCTTATTTGTACTATTTGCAGAGCTCCTTGCTTCGGCAAATACGTGTTTCAGAAATTTGGCTAAGTACTGGAACTTCACTTGTTCTATTTGCAGAGCATTTGCTCGGCAAATAGTTGTTTTTGAGAATTGAGAATTCTTGATTTGAGACTGGTGCTACTTGCATTGTTTGCAGAAGTTTAGCTCGGCAAACAAGTGGTTTTGGGTGGTGTGACTAAGTACAAGTTCTATTTGTACTGTTTGCAGAGTTAATTGCTCGGCAAATAGTTGAAATTGATTCTTCGACCAAGTGATTTTATAAGTTGTACTGTTTGCAGAGATTAAGCCCATTTTGCATGTTGAATTTAACTTATGCTGACCATTGATGTACTTCAGAGCTTCATGATCATAATATAAAACAAACTGCTTGGGCTTCAGATAGTGTGACCAGTGATTGACAGCCCTGATGATAGCATAGAATTCTTTGTCATACGTACTGTACTTCAGCTTCGAACCATTCAACTTTTCACTGAAGTATGCGACTGGTCTCTTTTCTTGAACAAGGACTGCACCAATACCAACTCCACTGGCGTCACACTCCAATTCGAATAATAACTCAAAATTTGGTAAGGACAGGACTGGTGCTGAGCTGAGCTTTTCTTTCAGCAATTCAAAGGCACTCTGAGCTGACTTAGGCCATTCAAACACACCTTTCTTTAGGCAATCAGTAATGGGAGCTACAACAGTTGAGAAATTTCTGATGAATCTTCTATAAAATGATGCCAGACCGTGAAAACTTCTTGCCTCTGTAATCGTTGTAGGAGCTGGCCAGGACTTAATTGCTTCAACCTTCGAAGGATCCATTGAAATTCCATTTTTAGATACAACGTATCCAAGAAATATCACACTTTCCACCAAGAAATCACATTTCTCCAGCTTCCCATACAACTGGTGTTTCCTCAGCAACATAAATACTTCTCTCAGATGATTAACATGCTCAGCTTCATTCTTCGAATATATTAGAATATCATCAAAATAAACTACCACAAAATGACCAATGAGTGGTCTGAGGACTTCATTCATCAGCCTCATGAAAGTACTTGGGGCATTCGATAAGCCAAAGGCATTACTAGCCATTCAAATAGACCCCCTTTAATCTTGAATGCAGTTTTCCATTCATCTCCATCCTTCATTCGAATCTGGTGATAGCCACTTCTCAGATCGATTTTGGAAAATATACAGGAACCATGTAATTCATCAAGCATATCATCCAACCTGGGGATAGGATATCGATACTTGATAGTGATATTATTGATGGCTCTACTATCAACACACATACGCATTGAGCCATCTTTCTTTGGAACTAAGAGAGCTGGTACAGAACATGGACTCATACTTGCTCTCACATAACCCTTAGCAATCAGTTCATCGACTTGCCTTTGCAATTCCTTAGCTTCAGTGGGTGAACACCTATAAGCAGCTTTGTTAGGAAGGATTGATCCTGGAATTAGATCAATCTGGTGTTCAATACCCCTGATAGGAGGCAAACCAGAAGGCATTTCTTCAGGAAATACGTCAGCATATTCTTTCAGCAAGGGTTTGACTAAACTGGAAATGTCAGCGAGCCCCTTCTTATCAGCAAGTTCAACCATCAGCAACATCATTACTGAGGTGCCATCAGCGAGTTCTTTCTCAACTTCGGTTTGGGTCATGAACAAAGCCTTGTCTCGCTGATCCATCACCTTGGTTTTTGAGTGCTCATCGGGTTTCAAAGAAGTTAGGGTGATCTTTTTCCCATTTACAAATAATGAATAAGAGTTTAAACGGCCATTGTGGAATGTGCTTATCAAACAACCATGGCCTTCCCAACAACAAATGGCACGCATCCATAGGGACAACATCACAAACAATCTCATCCTGATAAATAAGACCAATAGAAAATGGAATAGTAACTTGTTGAGTAACCTTTACCTCTGTTCCCTCGCTGAGCCATTGAAGCTTGTAAGGACGGGGATGCTTCAGTGTAGGTAACCCCAGTTTATCAACCATGTAAGTTGAAGCAGCATTAGCACAGCTGCCTCCATCAATGATAAGACTGCATACCTTTCCTTTGATGGTACATCTTGAGTGGAAGATATTCTCTCGCTGAGCTTTGTCAGCAGTTACTTCATCAGCGTGCATCATTCTTCTGACCACCAGCATCTCCCCAATATCAGCACCTACATATGTTTCTTCAGCGCCATCATCATCATCGTACACTGGTTCTTCTTCCTCAGTTTCAGCTTCTGGTAAATTTTCTATCTCCCTGATAGTCAGTGCTCTGCTCGCTGATTGGGACACTGGGCCTGGAAATGACCAAGTCCATGTCACTTGAAACATTTCTTTCCTACTAGCTCTTTTGATCCTCCAGTTTCTTTCTCCTTTCCTCTGAAGGGTTTCTGAACAGTTTCACTGGGCCTGGTAGCTGGTTGACTGGAGCTAGAAGTAATCTTAGTGAAAGGTTTGTACTGAACCTTCTTCTTCAGCTGCTTTTCAATCTGGAGGGCCAGTTTGCATGCACCTTCATAAGTCCAGATGGGCTGTAATTCCATCTTCTCAGCAATGATAGCATTCAACCCCCTAAGGAATCTGGCGATAGTATGCTCTTCAGTTTCTTTGACACCAGTTCTTGTCTTCAGCTGCTCAAACTCCCTGATATACTCTACCACTTCTTTAGCACCTTGCTTCAAATTATTCATCAGTAGATACTGATCTTGCTTGTACGTCTGAGGAACAAATCTCTTCTGCATAACTTCCTTCAGTTTAGACCAGGTCTTGATTTTACTCTTACCCTTATATTCCCTTTCAGATTTCATATTATCATACCAAGATGAAGCATACTTTTTAAGCTTAATAATGGCAACCTTAAAACTCTTTTTATCATCATAACCTTTTATTTCCATAATTCTATCCATCACCTGAACCCATTCAAAATATTCTTCTGGGTTTGATGAACCAACAAAATCTGGTGGATCTATCTTAATATCCTTAGTATCATCGACCTTATGTCTCCTTCGCCTTTCTCTGGGCTGTGGAACATCAGAATCACTAGAGTTTCTGGGCGTACTATCAGATCTCTCACTAGGATCTTGAGATTCAGAATCTCTTTCACTAGTAACAATATTTTCTCGATTAAATCTTAAACCACCATCTTCTAACATATGAACAACTCTACCAAGTGCCTCTTGTAGATCTTCAATCTGCTTATCTCTCTAGCATTATGAGCTTCTTCTAATGTCATGTTTCTTCTAAAAGCCATTTATATTCAACAAACAATAGATCTATACCAACAACAACAAGATCTAAACAACCAACAAACAGATCTGACTAAATCGAAATGAGATCTAAACAAACAATACCCCAACGGACAAAAAGATTAAGAAACCTTTTGGTAACCTGTCTCTGATACCAAATTGATGCGTAAATCACGCGACAAACGACAGCGGAAGACTATTTTTGGTATTTTCTGGATTTTATATGAAATAAACAATCAAACAAGACAATAAAATAAAAATGATAGATAAAGAATCCACCACCAAGACTCGTAAAGGCTAAGCCACCGGAATCAAGGATAAAGGAAACACTCCGCCCCACCACTACAATCGATAAAGGTCTAGCCACCACGAATATAGATAAAGGAAACCGAAGATTTAAAAGACCTCACCACAATATTTGATAAAGAACAAGTCACCACAAATATTGATAAAGGGGTCACTCCTAACCACCAAGATCAAAGATCTATAAAGGTAAAAGAATATTTGTAAGAAATAGAGGCTGCTCTATTAATTTTCATTCAACATCAACCACCTTACAATGAGAGATAAAACCTCTATTTATAGCCACATGCTCTACCTAGGAATTAACGACAAAATAATAAAATAATACATAAAAGCTGTCAAATGCTAGCCACTAATTGAATTTGGCCAATAGGAAATGGACAGCGTGGGCTTCTAGAAACATTCCCCTGCAAGTGGTCCCACAATACCGTTAGAAATGTCATTGTCACACGCGCCTTCCTTTACAGCTGTCATTCTTCTTTATTTGGCCCACAAACATGGGACTTCAGTGGACACTTTATTCTCATGCACACATCCTTATCCAAGACCTTATAGAACTGGTGACGTGGAAGCCTTTTATTGAATAAAGCAACTTCTTGACTGAACAAAACTCTGCTGAAGTATGCTGACTGGAGTTGCTTGCTGATGCTATTCGCTGATGACTTTCATTTGATCAGGGAGGGACTTGCCACTGGAGTAAAGTAACAATTGGAGGTTGTTTGTCAGCGAAGGCTTGTCCATAATGGGCTATGGCTGGCAAGATGAGCATGGCTTGTTCTGGAGGCATCTTCAGTCCAATGCTCGCTGCCAGTTGATTGCTGCCAGGTATTTCAGCGACCCCTTCTAGCTGACTGGAATTAGTCAGTTCAGCGAGTGGGATCATATTCGCATCACATTAGTATAACTATTTTTGGTTCACCATTGATAATGTTTTATTAAGTACTAAATCGTTTTTTATGTTATTGTGTTTTTGAATATGGAAAACCAACATGCCAGTTATCGCAAAGAAGACGCCTTTGTCTCTAAATGGCACCATATGTGCGCCTCTATTCACTCGTTCAACCAAATTTTTACCCGTTTGAACAACCATCCTAACGATGCAAGAATTCAAAATGCGTTGGCTGAGTATACAGCAACGTGTGGGCGGCCATTTCATCACATGGCCGAGTGGAAGTTGCTAAGGAGAAGTCTGAAGTTCTAGTTTTGTAATAATAATAGTTATGTATTTCGTATTCTTCCCTCGTTTGCACCGTTGGGATGTTTTTGAAGAAAATCCAATTAAAACCACTAAACATATGGTTAGTTTTGGTAGAGCGATATATTGTATTCAAAATATTAACCAAAATGCGTTTAATATTTTGAATACGATATATCGTCTAACAAAACTATCCGGATGTTTAGTGGTTTTAATTGGATTTTTGGAAAAACCGTTCTAACGGTGTAAACGAGGCAAGAATACGAAATACATAACCCCAAGCGTGTAGTGTTTTTATATATTTATTTGTAATGTTTTATGATTTTATATATGTATTTGTAATGTTTTATAATTTATATGTAATATCTGTTAGAAATATAAATGTAGTAGTTGATTTGTATACTTTATATTGTTTTATACTTAGAATGTAAATGTCTAAGTATGGAAGGGGCTTAGTGTAAATTAGTCATATGTATATAAATCCCTTCTATTAAGCATTTTGTAACCTTTGACCTGATAATACAAGCTAATCTTTCCCTGACATCTCTCTACTCTCTCTCTACTTTCTCTCACTAGAAACCTCCATTAACACACACTAAAACACACACTAAAGCTCGAATTCTAGTCATAACAATTGGTATCAGAGCACAATCAGAGTTGCTGAACGATCCACAAGCTTATTACAAGCTTAATTTGTGCTTAATTTCAGAATTTGAGCATTTTTTCTGAAAGGTTCATTTGCAGAGCTCACTGTTTCAGTGATTCCTGCAAATTAAGTGTGTTTCTGTCCTTATTTTGTTGACCGATCGATTTTATATCAATATATCTTCCTTCGCTATCAATTTCAGAAGCTAATTTCATCATTTGAGTAGTTTTCAATCGAGCTCTACAAATCGCATGTTTGTGAGGGTTTGAGTTCCAGTTGAAATTAGCATCTAATTTGTTTGAGGATTTGTGCGCATTGATTTGCTGAACATTTTGATATAAAGTTCGAGTTCTAATTCGCAAAAATGAAGAAGATATCGAAGATTTACAATCTTCTCTGCAAATGAGGTGTTAGTTGAACGAAGAAGACAACAAAATAACCGACTATTTTGTCGTGTTGTTGAATTCTTACTTGTACTATTTGCAGAAGTCGTTGGCTAAGTGGTATTCTTATTTGTACTATTTGCAGAGCTCCTTGCTCGGCAAATACGTGTTCAGAAATTTGGCTAAGTACTGGAACTTCACTTGTTCTATTTGCAGAGCATTTTGCTCGGCAAATAGTTGTTTTTGAGAATTGAGAATTCTTGATTTGAGACTGGTGCTACTTGCATTGTTTGCAGAAGTTTAGCTCGGCAAACAAGTGGTTTTGGGTGGTGTGACTAAGTACAAGTTCTATTTGTACTATTTGCAGAGAACTAAGCTCGGCATTTAGTTGTTTTTAAGAATTTGGTCACTTACACTATTTGCAGAGAACTAAGCTCGGCATTTAGTTGTTTTTAAGAATTTGGTCACTTACACTATTTGCAGAGAACTAAGCTCGGCATTTAGTTGTTTTTAAGAATTTGGTCACTTACACTATTTGCAGAGAACTAAGCTCGGCATTTAGTTGTTTTTAAGAATTTGGTCACTTACACTATTTGCAGAGAACTAAGCTCGGCATTTAGTTGTTTTTAAGAATTTGGTCACTTACACTATTTGCAGAGAACTAAGCTCGGCATTTAGTTGTTTTTAAGAATTTGGTCACTTACACTATTTGCAGAGAACTAAGCTCGGCATTTAGTTGTTTTTAAGAATTTGGTCACTTACACTATTTGCAGAGAACTAAGCTCGGCATTTAGTTGTTTTTAAGAATTTGGTCACTTACACTATTTGCAGAGAACTAAGCTCGGCATTTAGTTGTTTTTAAGAATTTGGTCACTTACACTATTTGCAGAGAACTAAGCTCGGCATTTAGTTGTTTTTAAGAATTTGGTCACTTACACTATTTGCAGAGAACTAAGCTCGGCATTTAGTTGTTTTTAAGAATTTGGTCACTTACACTATTTGCAGAGAACTAAGCTCGGCATTTAGTTGTTTTTAAGAATTTGGTCACTTACACTATTTGCAGAGAACTAAGCTCGGCATTTAGTTGTTTTTAAGAATTTGGTCACTTACACTATTTGCAGAGAACTAAGCTCGGCATTTAGTTGTTTTTAAGAATTTGGTCACTTACACTATTTGCAGAGAACTAAGCTCGGCATTTAGTTGTTTTTAAGAATTTGGTCACTTACACTATTTGCAGAGAACTAAGCTCGGCATTTAGTTGTTTTTAAGAATTTGGTCACTTACACTATTTGCAGAGAACTAAGCTCGGCATTTAGTTGTTTTTAAGAATTTGGTCACTTACACTATTTGCAGAGAACTAAGCTCGGCATTTAGTTGTTTTTAAGAATTTGGTCACTTACACTATTTGCAGAGAACTAAGCTCGGCATTTAGTTGTTTTTAAGAATTTGGTCACTTACACTATTTGCAGAGAACTAAGCTCGGCATTTAGTTGTTTTTAAGAATTTGGTCACTTACACTATTTGCAGAGAACTAAGCTCGGCATTTAGTTGTTTTTAAGAATTTGGTCACTTACACTATTTGCAGAGAACTAAGCTCGGCATTTAGTTGTTTTTAAGAATTTGGTCACTTACACTATTTGCAGAGAACTAAGCTCGGCATTTAGTTGTTTTTAAGAATTTGGTCACTTACACTATTTGCAGAGAACTAAGCTCGGCATTTAGTTGTTTTTAAGAATTTGGTCACTTACACTATTTGCAGAGAACTAAGCTCGGCATTTAGTTGTTTTTAAGAATTTGGTCACTTACACTATTTGCAGAGAACTAAGCTCGGCATTTAGTTGTTTTTAAGAATTTGGTCACTTACACTATTTGCAGAGAACTAAGCTCGGCATTTAGTTGTTTTTAAGAATTTGGTCACTTACACTATTTGCAGAGAACTAAGCTCGGCATTTAGTTGTTTTTAAGAATTTGGTCACTTACACTATTTGCAGAGAACTAAGCTCGGCATTTAGTTGTTTTTAAGAATTTGGTCACTTACACTATTTGCAGAGAACTAAGCTCGGCATTTAGTTGTTTTTAAGAATTTGGTCACTTACACTATTTGCAGAGAACTAAGCTCGGCATTTAGTTGTTTTTAAGAATTTGGTCACTTACACTATTTGCAGAGAACTAAGCTCGGCATTTAGTTGTTTTTAAGAATTTGGTCACTTACACTATTTGCAGAGAACTAAGCTCGGCATTTAGTTGTTTTTAAGAATTTGGTCACTTACACTATTTGCAGAGAACTAAGCTCGGCATTTAGTTGTTTTTAAGAATTTGGTCACTTACACTATTTGCAGAGAACTAAGCTCGGCATTTAGTTGTTTTTAAGAATTTGGTCACTTACACTATTTGCAGAGAACTAAGCTCGGCATTTAGTTGTTTTTAAGAATTTGGTCACTTACACTATTTGCAGAGAACTAAGCTCGGCATTTAGTTGTTTTTAAGAATTTGGTCACTTACACTATTTGCAGAGAACTAAGCTCGGCATTTAGTTGTTTTTAAGAATTTGGTCACTTACACTATTTGCAGAGAACTAAGCTCGGCATTTAGTTGTTTTTAAGAATTTGGTCACTTACACTATTTGCAGAGAACTAAGCTCGGCATTTAGTTGTTTTTAAGAATTTGGTCACTTACACTATTTGCAGAGAACTAAGCTCGGCATTTAGTTGTTTTTAAGAATTTGGTCACTTACACTATTTGCAGAGAACTAAGCTCGGCATTTAGTTGTTTTTAAGAATTTGGTCACTTACACTATTTGCAGAGAACTAAGCTCGGCATTTAGTTGTTTTTAAGAATTTGGTCACTTACACTATTTGCAGAGAACTAAGCTCGGCATTTAGTTGTTTTTAAGAATTTGGTCACTTACACTATTTGCAGAGAACTAAGCTCGGCATTTAGTTGTTTTTAAGAATTTGGTCACTTACACTATTTGCAGAGAACTAAGCTCGGCATTTAGTTGTTTTTAAGAATTTGGTCACTTACACTATTTGCAGAGAACTAAGCTCGGCATTTAGTTGTTTTTAAGAATTTGGTCACTTACACTATTTGCAGAGAACTAAGCTCGGCATTTAGTTGTTTTTAAGAATTTGGTCACTTACACTATTTGCAGAGAACTAAGCTCGGCATTTAGTTGTTTTTAAGAATTTGGTCACTTACACTATTTGCAGAGAACTAAGCTCGGCATTTAGTTGTTTTTAAGAATTTGGTCACTTACACTATTTGCAGAGAACTAAGCTCGGCATTTAGTTGTTTTTAAGAATTTGGTCACTTACACTATTTGCAGAGAACTAAGCTCGGCATTTAGTTGTTTTTAAGAATTTGGTCACTTACACTATTTGCAGAGAACTAAGCTCGGCATTTAGTTGTTTTTAAGAATTTGGTCACTTACACTATTTGCAGAGAACTAAGCTCGGCATTTAGTTGTTTTTAAGAATTTGGTCACTTACACTATTTGCAGAGAACTAAGCTCGGCATTTAGTTGTTTTTAAGAATTTGGTCACTTACACTATTTGCAGAGAACTAAGCTCGGCATTTAGTTGTTTTTAAGAATTTGGTCACTTACACTATTTGCAGAGAACTAAGCTCGGCATTTAGTTGTTTTTAAGAATTTGGTCACTTACACTATTTGCAGAGAACTAAGCTCGGCATTTAGTTGTTTTTAAGAATTTGGTCACTTACACTATTTGCAGAGAACTAAGCTCGGCATTTAGTTGTTTTTAAGAATTTGGTCACTTACACTATTTGCAGAGAACTAAGCTCGGCATTTAGTTGTTTTTAAGAATTTGGTCACTTACACTATTTGCAGAGAACTAAGCTCGGCATTTAGTTGTTTTTAAGAATTTGGTCACTTACACTATTTGCAGAGAACTAAGCTCGGCATTTAGTTGTTTTTAAGAATTTGGTCACTTACACTATTTGCAGAGAACTAAGCTCGGCATTTAGTTGTTTTTAAGAATTTGGTCACTTACACTATTTGCAGAGAACTAAGCTCGGCATTTAGTTGTTTTTAAGAATTTGGTCACTTACACTATTTGCAGAGAACTAAGCTCGGCATTTAGTTGTTTTTAAGAATTTGGTCACTTACACTATTTGCAGAGAACTAAGCTCGGCATTTAGTTGTTTTTAAGAATTTGGTCACTTACACTATTTGCAGAGAACTAAGCTCGGCATTTAGTTGTTTTTAAGAATTTGGTCACTTACACTATTTGCAGAGAACTAAGCTCGGCATTTAGTTGTTTTTAAGAATTTGGTCACTTACACTATTTGCAGAGAACTAAGCTCGGCATTTAGTTGTTTTTAAGAATTTGGTCACTTACACTATTTGCAGAGAACTAAGCTCGGCATTTAGTTGTTTTTAAGAATTTGGTCACTTACACTATTTGCAGAGAACTAAGCTCGGCATTTAGTTGTTTTTAAGAATTTGGTCACTTACACTATTTGCAGAGAACTAAGCTCGGCATTTAGTTGTTTTTAAGAATTTGGTCACTTACACTATTTGCAGAGAACTAAGCTCGGCATTTAGTTGTTTTTAAGAATTTGGTCACTTACACTATTTGCAGAGAACTAAGCTCGGCATTTAGTTGTTTTTAAGAATTTGGTCACTTACACTATTTGCAGAGAACTAAGCTCGGCATTTAGTTGTTTTTAAGAATTTGGTCACTTACACTATTTGCAGAGAACTAAGCTCGGCATTTGAGGATGTCAAGAGAATTCAGAAGCAAAAAGGGGAGAGTTCTCATTCCGATCCATTAGCCTTGGTAGCTGAGAAGAAGAATTCAAGAGTATCAAAACAAAGATTTGTTGAGTCTGAAACTGATTCTGATTTGAGTGATATGAGTGATTCTGATTTGAGTGATATGAGTGATTCTGATCTTGATGAAAGACAGAAAGAGATGTATAAGGAACTCGCTTATTTCACGAAGGCTTTAAAGAAGAAATTCTTCAAGAAAAAACCAACCAACAATCAGATTTTGGAAAACTCACCATTCACACCTTATTTGAGAAGTTGCAACTGAATGTTGAGGATGTCAAGAGAATTCAGAAGCAAAAAGGGGAGAGTTCTCATTCCGATCCATTAGCCTTGGTAGCTGAGAAGAAGAATTCAAGAGTATCAAAACAAAGATTTGTTGAGTCTGAAACTGATTCTGATTTGAGTGATATGAGTGATTCTGATCTTGATGAAAGACAGAAAGAGATGTATAAGGAACTCGCTTATTTCACGAAGGCTTTAAAGAAGAAATTCTTCAAGAAAAAACCAACCAACAATCAGATTTTGGAAAACTCACCATTCACACCTTATTTGAGAAGTTGCAACTGAATGTTGAGGATGTCAAGAGAATTCAGAAGCAAAAAGGGGAGAGTTCTCATTCCGATCCATTAGCCTTGGTAGCTGAGAAGAAGAATTCAAGAGTATCAAAACAAAGATTTGTTGAGTCTGAAACTGATTCTGATTTGAGTGATATGAGTGATTCTGATTTGAGTGATATGAGTGATTCTGATCTTGATGAAAGACAGAAAGAGATGTATAAGGAACTCGCTTATTTCACGAAGGCTTTAAAGAAGAAATTCTTCAAGAAAAAACCAACCAACAATCAGATTTTGGAAAACTCACCATTCACACCTTATTTGAGAAGTTGCAACTGAATGTTGAGGATGTCAAGAGAATTCAGAAGCAAAAAGGGGAGAGTTCTCATTCCGATCCATTAGCCTTGGTAGCTGAGAAGAAGAATTCAAGAGTATCAAAACAAAGATTTGTTGAGTCTGAAACTGATTCTGATTTGAGTGATATGAGTGATTCTGATCTTGATGAAAGACAGAAAGAGATGTATAAGGAACTCGCTTATTTCACGAAGGCTTTAAAGAAGAAATTCTTCAAGAAAAAACCAACCAACAATCAGATTTTGGAAAACTCACCATTCACACCTTATTTGAGAAGTTGCAACTGAATGTTGAGGATGTCAAGAGAATTCAGAAGCAAAAAGGGGAGAGTTCTCATTCCGATCCATTAGCCTTGGTAGCTGAGAAGAAGAATTCAAGAGTATCAAAACAAAGATTTGTTGAGTCTGAAACTGATTCTGATTTGAGTGATATGAGTGATTCTGATCTTGATGAAAGACAGAAAGAGATGTATAAGGAACTCGCTTATTTCACGAAGGCTTTAAAGAAGAAATTCTTCAAGAAAAAACCAACCAACAATCAGATTTTGGAAAACTCACCATTCACACCTTATTTGAGAAGTTGCAACTGAATGTTGAGGATGTCAAGAGAATTCAGAAGCAAAAAGGAGACCGACTAATAGTGATTATGAGGCTGATGATTTTCTAGAAAAGGGTGCAAAGGTCTATTTTAACTATGCGTTAATGGATGAGTCATATGACTTCTTTGCTAACTCTACACAGAAGACAATCAAAGACAATCATGAGGCTGTAATACCCGAAATTCTAGAGTGTTTTACTGAAAAACCTTTGGAAAATTCTAATCCTATTCCAAAACCTGAAAATTTGAGACCTTATGTGCCACAAAAAGTTTTGGAAAAGGTAATTGAAGATCTGGAAAAGTCTCTTGAGAAAAAGCAATCTTTGATAGAAAATTTGAAGACTCAAAATCATTATGTCATTGACTCACCCAAGAATCATGAAAATGAGTGTGACCACCCCAATTGTCCTGTTTGTGAAGTTATGGCCACTCCATCTCCATCAACCAAATCTGTCTGTCAAAATGAGACAACTTCACAAAATACATGTTCTATAAGTGAAATCATGAATGCATCTGTGAAAACTGAGAGTCAAGTTGTCCATGTTTCTGTTCAAACTGATGGTGATTTAGATGATGTTCATGATATTGATGATTATTTTTTCCCAATTACCTCTGAAATTGAGACTTTCACCAAATTTTCTGAAGGAACTCAATCTTACTTGAATGAAATTGATGCTTTCAAACAAAAGTTTGAAAAAGAAAGAAAACAGAGATTAAATGTGCTAAAGGAACTTAATGATTTAAAAGTTGAATCCCAACTTCAGAAAATAGCACTTCAATTTCATAAAGAAAATGAAAAAGCATCAATTTCACTCAAGCAAAGTCCATGTCCAATGAAGAAAAGTGACGTCAGTGTGAAGTTGGAAACTGATGAAATGTCAACATATTTGGAAGACAATCATGATTTTGATCCTGAGTTTGAAAAACATTTTGTTAAAAAGGAAGAAAAACTTGATTTTCATCTAAAGAAGATTCCAAAGTCACACTCTTCACAATCTTCATCAATCAATAAGTTCCAAAGACCAAAGACCACCCAAAAATCAAAGTCCAACCCATTACCAAAGACTGCTTCAAAACCAATACCAAACCATTACCAAAGACTGCTTCAAAACCAAATAACAAACCAATACCAAAGACTGTTGCAAAACCCAAGACTAACCAATCACCTGAGACTATTTCAAGACCAAAACCAAAGAAAGGTCCCAATGTGACCTCTAGGCAAACACAGATGTACAAGGTTAAATCTGAACCTAAATCAAAGAAAGAAGTCAAAACAAGCAGTGGTCCGAAGATTGTTAAGATTGAAACTTTATCATTAGGTAACAAACAACCTCAGCAGGTTAGGTATTCTAGTTTTCCTCGATATTCTCGGAAGAATCCTAAGTTCACTTTACAAAGGATTAGAGATACTGTTACTGGAAAGACTAAATACAAAGACCAGTATGGTTGGTTGTCACCTAATTACATAAAGAAAGTGCATAAGACTACTGAACCCATCAAGAAGAAACCTGTTCAGAACATAAATGCAAAATTAGTTGCTAATTCTAAGAATGTTCGTGTTTCAGGTGACTTGTGCATGAAAAGTAGCAGTAAATGGATTCCAAAAGATAGATTCTTGCATGCTACTAGAAAACTCAAACTTGATGGAAACACAACCCATGTCAAACAAGTGTGGATTGTCCGTAGATCAAATACATTAGATAATGTTACAACATCTAGGACTAGTCCTGCTTGTATCAAAAAATGTGTATAAACTTTTACAGTTCCTTTCTTGTAATTCGTATGTGTGTTTTGAACAATTTTGTGTGTTTGTTTAATGATTGAATAACAAGTTTGCTTGTGCGTTAGTTTGCTTGTTTTTTTTTTTTTTTTTTTTTTTTTTTTTTTTTTTTTTTTTTTTTTTTTTTTTTTTTTTTTTTTTTTTTTTTTTTTTTTTTTTTTTTTTTTTTTTTTTTTTTTTTTTTTTTTTTTTTTTTTTTTTTTTTTTTTTTTTTTTTTTTTTTTTTTTTTTTTTTTTTTTTTTTTTTTTTTTTTTTTTTTTTTTTTTTTTTTTTTTTTTTTTTTTTTTTTTTTTTTTTTTTTTTTTTTTTTTTTTTTTTTTTTTTTTTTTTTTTTTTTTTTTTTTTTTTTTTTTTTTTTTTTTTTTTTTTTTTTTTTTTTTTTTTTTTTTTTTTTTTTTTTTTTTTTTTTTTTTTTTTTTTTTTTTTTTTTTTTTTTTTTTTTTTTTTTTTTTTTTTTTTTTTTTTTTTTTTTTTTTTTTTTTTTTTTTTTTTTTTTTTTTTTTTTTTTTTTTTTTTTTTTTTTTTTTTTTTTTTTTTTTTTTTTTTTTTTTTTTTTTTTTTTTTTTTTTTTTTTTTTTTTTTTTTTTTTTTTTTTTTTTTTTTTTTTTTTTTTTTTTTTTTTTTTTTTTTTTTTTTTTTTTTTTTTTTTTTTTTTTTTTTTTTTTTTTTTTTTTTTTTTTTTTTTTTTTTTTTTTTTTTTTTTTTTTTTTTTTTTTTTTTTTTTTTTTTTTTTTTTTTTTTTTTTTTTTTTTTTTTTTTTTTTTTTTTTTTTTTTTTTTTTTTTTTTTTTTTTTTTTTTTTTTTTTTTTTTTTTTTTTTTTTTTTTTTTTTTTTTTTTTTTTTTTTTTTTTTTTTTTTTTTTTTTTTTTTTTTTTTTTTTTTTTTTTTTTTTTTTTTTTTTTTTTTTTTTTTTTTTTTTTTTTTTTTTTTTTTTTTTTTTTTTTTTTTTTTTTTTTTTTTTTTTTTTTTTTTTTTTTTTTTTTTTTTTTTTTTTTTTTTTTTTTTTTTTTTTTTTTTTTTTTTTTTTTTTTTTTTTTTTTTTTTTTTTTTTTTTTTTTTTTTTTTTTTTTTTTTTTTTTTTTTTTTTTTTTTTTTTTTTTTTTTTTTTTTTTTTTTTTTTTTTTTTTTTTTTTTTTTTTTTTTTTTTTTTTTTTTTTTTTTTTTTTTTTTTTTTTTTTTTTTTTTTTTTTTTTTTTTTTTTTTTTTTTTTTTTTTTTTTTTTTTTTTTTTTTTTTTTTTTTTTTTTTTTTTTTTTTTTTTTTTTTTTTTTTTTTTTTTTTTTTTTTTTTTTTTTTTTTTTTTTTTTTTTTTTTTTTTTTTTTTTTTTTTTTTTTTTTTTTTTTTTTTTTTTTTTTTTTTTTTTTTTTTTTTTTTTTTTTTTTTTTTTTTTTTTTTTTTTTTTTTTTTTTTTTTTTTTTTTTTTTTTTTTTTTTTTTTTTTTTTTTTTTTTTTTTTTTTTTTTTTTTTTTTTTTTTTTTTTTTTTTTTTTTTTTTTTTTTTTTTTTTTTTTTTTTTTTTTTTTTTTTTTTTTTTTTTTTTTTTTTTTTTTTTTTTTTTTTTTTTTTTTTTTTTTTTTTTTTTTTTTTTTTTTTTTTTTTTTTTTTTTTTTTTTTTTTTTTTTTTTTTTTTTTTTTTTTTTTTTTTTTTTTTTTTTTTTTTTTTTTTTTTTTTTTTTTTTTTTTTTTTTTTTTTTTTTTTTTTTTTTTTTTTTTTTTTTTTTTTTTTTTTTTTTTTTTTTTTTTTTTTTTTTTTTTTTTTTTTTTTTTTTTTTTTTTTTTTTTTTTTTTTTTTTTTTTTTTTTTTTTTTTTTTTTTTTTTTTTTTTTTTTTTTTTTTTTTTTTTTTTTTTTTTTTAGATGATTATTCTCGTTACACTTGGGTATTCTTTATTCATGCAAAGAGTGAAACTCCACAAGTGATTATTGATTTCATCAAGAAGACCCAAGTCAATCTTAAATCATCTGTTAGAATTGTTCGCTCAGACAATGGCACTGAATTCAAGAATTCAACAATTGATTCTTTCTTCAAGTCCATGGGTATTTCACACCAATTTTCCGCTGTCAGAACACCTCAACAGAATGGAGTAGTTGAACGTCGAAATCGAACTCTTGTTGAAGCAGCTAGAACAATGCTTGCCTATTCGAAGTTGCCACCGAATCTATGGGCTGAAGCTGTTGCTACTGCTTGTTTTACTCAAAACAGATCCATAATAAACAAGAGGTTTGATAAAACTCCGTATGAGGTGATAAACAAAGAGGTTTGATAAAACTCCGTATGAGGTGATAAACAAAAGAAAGCCCAATGTGAACTTCTTGCACATTTTTGGATGTGTGTGTTATGTTCTCAATGATCGAGACAATCTGGGCAAATTTGAACCAAAAGGCGATGAGGCATATTTCATCGGTTATTCAAAAGAATCCATTGCATATCGTGTATATAACCGAAGAACCAAGAGAATAGAAGAGAGTATGAATGTCAAATTTGATGAACTCTCAGGAATGGTTCTTGAACAACACAGTTCAAGACCCGAACTTCAATGTCCACAAGCTTCCACAACTCAGACTGCATCAAATGTCAAATCATTCTCTACTCCGACTTCACAAGATTTGGATATCTTGTTTGAAGAATTTTTCCAAGTTCCGAAGAAAGTGTCTGAATCTGATGAGAATTCAAATGAACCATCAAGTTCAAATTCGAAAGAGATGGATCCAAATGAGTCTTCACCATCACAATCATCAGATGTTAGTTCACCATCTGATTCTCCTCCACCTACTGATTATTCAGAGTTGCATACTCAACCTCATGTTATCTCTCAAGTGACAAATCCATCAACCAATCCACCAGATTATGATCAAGATAACTTTGTTGAACCAATTGCTACTTCACTTGAACAATTGACAGAACAACATACTCCTGATTTTATTGATTCTGAAGAATCTGGTGATCCAATTGACCCAATTCCTCACACAACCAAATGGACTAAAGCTCATCCGATTTCTCAAGTCATTGGTAATCCAACAACTGGAGTTCAGACAAGATCCGCTTCCGCAAATGAATGTTTGTTTGTGAATTTCCTGAGCATTGTTGAACCAATTGCTACTTCACTTGAACAATTGACAGAACAACATACTCCTGATTTTATTGATTCTGAAGAATCTGGTGATCCAATTGACCCAATTCCTCACACAACCAAATGGACTAAAGCTCATCCGATTTCTCAAGTCATTGGTAATCCAACAACTGGAGTTCAGACAAGATCCGCTTCCGCAAATGAATGTTTGTTTGTGAATTTCCTGAGCATTGTTGAACCAATTGCTACTTCACTTGAACAATTGACAGAACAACATACTCCTGATTTTATTGATTCTGAAGAATCTGGTGATCCAATTGACCCAATTCCTCACACAACCAAATGGACTAAAGCTCATCCGATTTCTCAAGTCATTGGTAATCCAACAACTGGAGTTCAGACAAGATCCGCTTCCGCAAATGAATGTCTGTTTGTGAATTTTCTGAGCGTTGTTGAACCAAAGACAGTGAATGAAGCTCTAAGTTGTCCAGATTGGGTGAAAGCTATGCAGGAGGAACTGAATCAATTTGAACGACTTGAGGTGTGGAAATTGGTTCCCAATCTTTACAAGAACAAGGAGCCAATTAAAACCAAGTGGATCTTCAAGAATAAAAAGGATGAAACTGGAGTTGTTGTACGCAACAAAGCACGATTGGTTGCAAAGGGATATTGCCAACAAGATGGAATTGACTACGATGAGACATTCGCACCAGTTGCACGAATTGAGGCTATTCGGATGTTTCTTGCCTATGCTGCCTACAAGAACTTCACAGTCTACCAGATGGATGTTAAAACTGCCTTCTTGAATGGAATTCTCAAAGAAGAAGTCTACGTTGAACAACCAGAAGGTTTTGTGAGTTCCAAACATCCTGACTACGTTTACAGGTTAGACAAGGCATTGTATGGTCTGAAACAAGCGCCTCGTGCATGGTATGATGCTCTATCTTCTTATCTTGTGAAATCTGGTTTTAGCAAAGGTTCGATTGACACTACCTTGTTTATAAAACGACAAGGAAGTGACATCATTCTAATCCAGATTTATGTTGACGACATAATTTTCGGGTCAACTAACCCTAAATACTGCAAGAATTTCTCTGCTTTAATGATCAAGAAATTTGAAATGAGCATGATGGGTGAATTAAATTTTTTCCTTGGTCTACAAGTAAAACAGTTGTCAAATGGTACTTTTATTTGTCAATCTAAGTACATTCTTGACATGTTGAAAAAGTTTGATATGATGGATTGTCAAACAATTGGAACACCCATGGAAGCTCGAACAAAGATAAATGCTGACTTAAATGGAAAATCTTTTGATCAAAAGAAATATCGCAGTATGATAGGGTCACTCATGTACTTGACTGCAAGTCGCCCGGATATTATGTTCGCCACATGCATGTGTGCCAGGTACCAGGCCAATCCCAAGGAAAGTCATTTCCAGGCCGTTAAACGGATCTTCCGATACCTGAAAGGCACAGTGAACCTTGGTCTCTGGTATCCTAGGGATACCGGGTTTCAGTTAATTGCATATTCGGATGCTGACCATGCAGGTTGTAAGCTTGATCGAAAAAGTACTTCTGGGAGTGTACAGTTTCTAGGGGATAGATTGGTCAGTTGGTCTTCAAAGAAACAAAATTGTGTATCCACATCTACTGCAGAAGCTGAATACGTTGCTGCAGCAAGTTGTTGTTCACAGGTTCTTTGGATGAAGACACAGTTGACTGATTATGGATTTCAATTCAACAGGATTCCCATCTACTGTGACTCTAAGAGTGCTATTGCTATTTCTTGCAATCCTGTACAACACACAAAGACCAAGCACATAGATGTTCGGTACCATTTTCTTAAAGATCATGTCGAGAAAGGTAACATCGAACTCTATTTTGTCCCAACAGACTACCAACTTGCAGATTTTTTCACTAAGCCTTTGGATGAAAACAGGTTCAATTTTCTGAAAACCAAGTTGGGAATGCTTGATTTACAAACTTAAATGCTTTCATGCCATGTATTCTCTATTCATTCTCTGTTTCAAACATTGATGTGTTTTCCTTGTTATTACATGTAATGTTTGAGGGGGAGAAAAAGGGTAGAATGCATGTGTTTAGGGGGAGTTTGTAAATTTAGTATAGTCTAATATGCTTAATTTGAGGGGGAGTGTGCAAATGCATGTAAATTTTTGTCTGATTATTTGTTAATTGTTTGTTTTATTTGTTTAAATTTTTTCCTTGGTCTACAAGTAAAACAGTTGTCAAATGGTACTTTTATTTGTCAATCTAAGTACATTCTTGACATGTTGAAAAAGTTTGATATGATGGATTGTCAAACAATTGGAACACCCATGGAAGCTCGAACAAAGATAAATGCTGACTTAAATGGAAAATCTTTTGATCAAAAGAAATATCGCAGTATGATAGGGTCACTCATGTACTTGACTGCAAGTCGCCCGGATATTATGTTCGCCACATGCATGTGTGCCAGGTACCAGGCCAATCCCAAGGAAAGTCATTTCCAGGCCGTTAAACGGATCTTCCGATACCTGAAAGGCACAGTGAACCTTGGTCTCTGGTATCCTAGGGATACCGGGTTTCAGTTAATTGCATATTCGGATGCTGACCATGCAGGTTGTAAGCTTGATCGAAAAAGTACTTCTGGGAGTGTACAGTTTCTAGGGGATAGATTGGTCAGTTGGTCTTCAAAGAAACAAAATTGTGTATCCACATCTACTGCAGAAGCTGAATACGTTGCTGCAGCAAGTTGTTGTTCACAGGTTCTTTGGATGAAGACTCAGTTGACTGATTATGGATTTCAATTCAACAGGATTCCCATCTACTGTGACTCTAAGAGTGCTATTGCTATTTCTTGCAATCCTGTACAACACACAAAGACCAAGCACATAGATGTTCGGTACCATTTTCTTAAAGATCATGTCGAGAAAGGTAACATCGAACTCTATTTTGTCCCAACAGACTACCAACTTGCAGATTTTTTCACTAAGCCTTTGGATGAAAACAGGTTCAATTTTCTGAAAACCAAGTTGGGAATGCTTGATTTACAAACTTAAATGCTTTCATGCCATGTATTCTCTATTCATTCTCTGTTTCAAACATTGATGTGTTTTCCTTGTTATTACATGTAATGTTTGAGGGGGAGAAAAAGGGTAGAATGCATGTGTTTAGGGGGAGTTTGTAAATTTAGTATAGTCTAATATGCTTAATTTGAGGGGGAGTGTGCAAATGCATGTAAATTTTTGTCTGATTATTTGTTAATTGTTTGTTTTATTTGTTTAAATTTTTTTTTTTTTTTTTTTTTTTTTTTTTTTTTTTTTTTTTTTTTTTTTTTTTTTTTTTTTTTTTTTTTTTTTTTTTTTTTTTTTTTTTTTTTTTTTTTTTTTTTTTTTTTTTTTTTTTTTTTTTTTTTTTTTTTTTTTTTTTTTTTTTTTTTTTTTTTTTTTTTTTTTTTTTTTTTTTTTTTTTTTTTTTTTTTCCTTTCTTTATTTGCATGTGTGTTTGTCGTTAAAATCTGAAAAATCAAATACAAAATTAGAAAATCCAAAAATGATAAAAAGTTTTTTTATTATTTTGTTATTCTGTTTTAATTTTTTATTGTTATTTTTTTTATTTTTTTTATTATTTTATTTCTTTCTATAATTTTTGTTATTAGTTAGGTTGCAGCCCAAAACCATTATGAGCCCAAAATGAGGTTTAAGCCCAATATCAAATTGAGCCCAACTGCATGATGAACCCATGACCTGTTTGAAATCGGGTTGACACGCGGGTCGTGTCCATACCCGCGACCCGGATTCATTGTTTAAATGGAACATATGGGCGGGTCAACTCACTTTTATTCAAATTCAAATCCAGTTTCTTTTTATTTTCTCTCTAACCGATCAAAACATCACATCAATCAATCAAACTTTCATTTGTTACATAATAATCCAAGTGGGATTAATCTGGTGATCGCTTTTGTGGATAAAATCATCTATCTTTTCCTTCAGATCATCATTTTAAAGGTAAAATCACTTGTTTTATTTTCGCACTTCAACTGTTTGATTAAATGCCGAGATAAACTGTTAGTGTTTGATATGCTTTGTGACAATTTGTTGTGTGTTTTGATGATCGTAGATGCATGTTTAGGGTTTATATTTGTTGTTAATCGGTTCTGAATGGATTTATATGCTTATATTTGAGTTTTTCTGGATTTGATTGGTTGAAGGGCTGGGTAAATATTAAGTTTTGATGAAAAGTACCATTTGCAGAGCATTTTGCTCGGCAAATGGGTACTTTGTTCTTGATCTCCTTCAAATCATCATTAAGTTTGATTATCATGTTCATAATTTTCTCGAACAAGTTTTTGGATCAAAAAGAACCATTTGCAGAGCTTCTTGCTCGGCAAATGGGTCTTTGTTCTTGATCTCTTCAAATCATCATTAATGTTTGTTTATTTGTTTAATTTTTTTTTTTTTTTTTTTTTTTTTTTTTTTTTTTTTTTTTTTTTTTTTTTTTTTTTTTTTTTTTTTTTTTTTTTTTTTTTTTTTTTTTTTTTTTTTTTTTTTTTTTTTTTTTTTTTTTTTTTTTTTTTTTTTTTTTTTTTTTTTTTTTTTTTTTTTTTTTTTTTTTTTTTTTTTTTTTTTTTTTTTTTTTTTTTTTTTTTTTTTTTTTTTTTTTTTTTTTTTTTTTTTTTTTTTTTTTTTTTTTTTTTTTTTTTTTTTTTTTTTTTTTTTTTTTTTTTTTTTTTTTTTTTTTTTTTTTTTTTTTTTTTTTTTTTTTTTTTTTTTTTTTTTTTTTTTTTTTTTTTTTTTTTTTTTTTTTTTTTTTTTTTTTTTTTTTTTTTTTTTTTTTTTTTTTTTTTTTTTTTTTTTTTTTTTTTTTTTTTTTTTTTTTTTTTTTTTTTTTTTTTTTTTTTTTTTTTTTTTTTTTTTTTTTTTTTTTTTTTTTTTTTTTTTTTTTTTTTTTTTTTTTTTTTTTTTTTTTTTTTTTTTTTTTTTTTTTTTTTTTTTTTTTTTTTTTTTTTTTTTTTTTTTTTTTTTTTTTTTTTTTTTTTTTTTTTTTTTTTTTTTTTTTTTTTTTTTTTTTTTTTTTTTTTTTTTTTTTTTTTTTTTTTTTTTTTTTTTTTTTTTTTTTTTTTTTTTTTTTTTTTTTTTTTTTTTTTTTTTTTTTTTTTTTTTTTTTTTTTTTTTTTTTTTTTTTTTTTTTTTTTTTTTTTTTTTTTTTTTTTTTTTTTTTTTTTTTTTTTTTTTTTTTTTTTTTTTTTTTTTTTTTTTTTTTTTTTTTTTTTTTTTTTTTTTTTTTTTTTTTTTTTTTTTTTTTTTTTTTTTTTTTTTTTTTTTTTTTTTTTTTTTTTTTTTTTTTTTTTTTTTTTTTTTTTTTTTTTTTTTTTTTTTTTTTTTTTTTTTTTTTTTTTTTTTTTTTTTTTTTTTTTTTTTTTTTTTTTTTTTTTTTTTTTTTTTTTTTTTTTTTTTTTTTTTTTTTTTTTTTTTTTTTTTTTTTTTTTTTTTTTTTTTTTTTTTTTTTTTTTTTTTTTTTTTTTTTTTTTTTTTTTTTTTTTTTTTTTTTTTTTTTTTTTTTTTTTTTTTTTTTTTTTTTTTTTTTTTTTTTTTTTTTTTTTTTTTTTTTTTTTTTTTTTTTTTTTTTTTTTTTTTTTTTTTTTTTTTTTTTTTTTTTTTTTTTTTTTTTTTTTTTTTTTTTTTTTTTTTTTTTTTTTTTTTTTTTTTTTTTTTTTTTTTTTTTTTTTTTTTTTTTTTTTTTTTTTTTTTTTTTTTTTTTTTTTTTTTTTTTTTTTTTTTTTTTTTTTTTTTTTTTTTTTTTTTTTTTTTTTGTTTTTTTTAAAATCAACTGTTTGCAGAGCATTTTGCTCGGCAAACAGTACAAAGTGAAAATTTTAACCTAAGTTTTCAAATTCAACTGTTTGCAGAGCTTTTTGCTCGGCAAACAGTACAAAATGAGAATTTTCTCAAAGTTTTTAAAATCAACTGTTTGCAGAGCTTTTTGCTCGGCAAACAGTACAAAATGAGAATTTTCTCAAAGTTTTTAAAATCAACTGTTTGCAGAGCATTTTGCTCGGCAAACAGTACAAAATGAGAATTTTCTCAAAGTTTTTAAAATCAACTGTTTGCAGAGCATTTTGCTCGGCAAACAGTACAAAATGAGAATTTTCTCAAAGTTTTTAAAATCAACTGTTTGCAGAGCATTTTGCTCGGCAAACAGTGCATTTTGTTCAAATTGAATTCCAAGTCATTCAAGCTTTAAAAACAACTGTTTGCAGAGCTCATTGCTCGGCAAACAGATCATTTTGGTTAAAACTTTTCCAAGTCTTAAAACAACTGTTTGCAGAGCATTCTGCTCGGCAAACAGTACAAAGTGAAAAATTTTCACCAAGTTTTTTTTAAAATCAACTGTTTGCAGAGCATTTTGCTCGGCAAACAGTACAAAGTGAAAATTTTAACCTAAGTTTTCAAATTCAACTGTTTGCAGAGCTTTTTGCTCGGCAAACAGTACAAAATGAGAATTTTCTCAAAGTTTTTAAAATCAACTGTTTGCAGAGCATTTTGCTCGGCAAACAGTACAAAATGAGAATTTTCTCAAAGTTTTTAAAATCAACTGTTTGCAGAGCTTTTTGCTCGGCAAACAGTACAAAATGAGAATTTTCTCAAAGTTTTTAAAATCAACTGTTTGCAGAGCATTTTGCTCGGCAAACAGTACAAAATGAGAATTTTCTCAAAGTTTTTAAAATCAACTGTTTGCAGAGCATTTTGCTCGGCAAACAGTACAAAATGAGAATTTTCTCAAAGTTTTTAAAATCAACTGTTTGCAGAGCTTTTTGCTCGGCAAACAGTACAAAATGAGAATTTTCTCAAAGTTTTTAAAATCAACTGTTTGCAGAGCATTTTGCTCGGCAAACAGTACAAAATGAGAATTTTCTCAAAGTTTTTAAAATCAACTGTTTGCAGAGCATTTTGCTCGGCAAACAGTACAAATTGAAATTTTCTTCATTGAAATTGTTCTTTATCAATTGACAACATTTTTGTTGTTCAATATAAGAAAATTTCATACATTTCAAAGGAGTGAATCTGAACAGCTCATTTGCAGAGCTTTGAGCTCTGCATTTACATGTTTCAACTCCAATACAAATTAGAATTTCAAATATTTTTTTTATTCTTTATTTTTATTCTATGTTTCTTTTATTATTATTTGTGCTGTGTTTTAAAATGTTTATTTGTATATGTGTATTGTGTATGTAAATATATAGTATTTCATAAGTGTTTAGAGTGAGAGGCAAGGTATCGAACGCCTTTGTGTACTACCTTGTTTTCTTATCTTTTAATACTTATGTGATTCTATATATTGTCATGTTTTGTATATATATTTGGGTGAGATGCAAGGTATCGAACGCCTTTGTGTACTACTTTGTTCTCTCATTTTTAATATATATGCAAAACATTGTCTGTGTAATAAATGTGTTTTTTAAAAGTTGGTATATTTTGTTATTTTTTCTGTGTTTAACATGTCTTTTCTGGTCAAAAACTTTGGTCAGTTTGTCTTGAACAGAAAAAATAATAAAGTATCCAGATGGCAATGTTCAGAGAAGGAGATTCAATGAAAATGCAAGCTAATCAAGCATTACATATTCCTTTTGCTTGCAAATTTCCTATCATTCCAGAGATTCTCAGCTATCATCCACTAAATAATGCTTTAACTGGAGGTGCACTTGTACCTGAGAAGTATGTCTTTGAGCTGTGGGAATCTATTGAATATGTGCGAGGAAGTAAAAGGCACAACACAGCAGAATACTTCAAATTTTCACTAGAATCAGAAACTGAAATCTTCAACTGTAGATTAACTCTGGATGAATTTAGAACAATCATTGGATTTCCTGTTATAGAGGAATACGAAGAACTCCCATCTGTTGAGGAAATGTTGGCAGAGTATTTTGCTCGGCAAACAGTACAAAATGAGAATTTTCTCAAAGTTTTTAAAATCAACTGTTTGCAGAGCTTTTTGCTCGGCAAACAGTACAAAATGAGAATTTTCTCAAAGTTTTTAAAATCAACTGTTTGCAGAGCATTTTGCTCGGCAAACAGTACAAAATGAGAATTTTCTCAAAGTTTTTAAAATCAACTGTTTGCAGAGCTTTGAGCTCTGCATTTACATGTTTCAACTCCAATACAAATTAGAATTTCAAATTTTTTATTCTTTATTTTTATTCTATGTTTCTTTTATTATTATTTGTGCTGTGTTTTAAAATGTTTATTTGTATATGTGTATTGTGTATGTAAATATATAGTATTTCATAAGTGTTTAGAGTGAGAGGCAAGGTATCGAACGCCTTTGTGTACTACCTTGTTTTCTTATCTTTTAATACTTATGTGATTCTATATATTGTCATGTTTTGTATATATATTTGGGTGAGATGCAAGGTATCGAACGCCTTTGTGTACTACTTTGTTCTCTCATTTTTAATATATATGCAAAACATTGTCTGTGTAATAAATGTGTTTTTTCAAAGTTGGTATATTTTGTTATTTTTTCTGTGTTTAACATGTCTTTTCTGGTCAAAAACTTTGGTCAGTTTGTCTTGAACAGAAAAAATAATAAAGTATCCAGATGGCAATGTTCAGAGAAGGAGATTCAATGAAAATGCAAGCTAATCAAGCATTACATATTCCTTTTGCTTGCAAATTTCCTATCATTCCAGAGATTCTCAGCTATCATCCACTAAATAATGCTTTAACTGGAGGTGCACTTGTACCTGAGAAGTATGTCTTTGAGCTGTGGGAATCTATTGAATATGTGCGAGGAAGTAAAAGGCACAACACAGCAGAATACTTCAAATTTTCACTAGAATCAGAAACTGAAATCTTCAACTGTAGATTAACTCTGGATGAATTTAGAACAATCATTGGATTTCCTGTTATAGAGGAATACGAAGAACTCCCATCTGTTGAGGAAATGTTGGCAGGAGTTCATTCGTT
Source organism: Erigeron breviscapus (assembly GCA_034093135.1). Taxonomy (NCBI): domain Eukaryota; kingdom Viridiplantae; phylum Streptophyta; class Magnoliopsida; order Asterales; family Asteraceae; genus Erigeron; species Erigeron breviscapus. The sequence goes on along the minus strand of CM067171.1, from coordinate 124,043,261 downwards.
GGGTTATGCAGGAGATTTGACAACGATGAGAGATTTTCGAAGAAGTAATGTAGCAACTCTCTGGCATACGATGTACAATATTCTTTCAACCTGCTTGATGCCGTCACAGAAAGGAATTGATCTGATGACAAAAGATTCTTTGGCAATCTATTATGCAGTCACTCACAATGTGCAGTGTGACTTTGCGACTATAATATGGAAAAAGCTGATTCAAGTTGTTAAGGGAAAGGATAAACAAGACAGAAAGTATATTCCATTTATCAGATTTTTCACATTGGTTATCGAAGATGCTCTTGATAACAGAGAAGAAATCCCAAAATTGGAGAATAGCTTTAAATGTGTGATTGCCTTGTATAAATCAAATCTGAGAGGCACAAGTTGTGACACAGTAAGACCTTTTCCGATTCCACCATTTTTGATAAACCTGGTTCCTGCTCAGAGTCCTCACCTTAGGGACTTATCTCGAGTGGTTAGTCTCAGTAATGGGGTCTGAAAGCCGACAGACTCCTACCCAGACTGAGCATAGGTCGCCAAGTGAGGGTCCTAGTTCGTCAAAAAGAAAAAGAGGGGTTAGTGATGAAGGGGCCTCTGAGCAGAGGAAAAGAAAGTCTAAAAGAGTTATGTTTCAGCAAGATGTTGCTTCACCTGAACCTATTTCATCACCTGTTTCACAATCCACACCAAACATTACATCACAAACATCACCTTCACAATCTACACAATCTACACCAACCGTACCACTTTCACAATCTTCACCTTCGCAATCGACACCTTTACCATCCGTTGTTTCACCGAATCCACCAATTCTAACACCACCTCGATCAATTGCTTCAATACTACCTGATGAACCAACTCCACCACCAGGTAGACGACTTAAAATGTCTGCTAGAAGTGTTCTAAAGCAGACTTCAAAGAAGAAGAAATCAAAAAGAAAACATAAGTTGTCTAGCTCTGCAAGACAAAGACTAGAATCTTCTTCAGCAGATGTGAATGACCAACCTGGTGCCTCAGCGGAGTTTGATGTTGAACAAGCAACAAGAATTGTGCATAATGTTGAATCTGAGATTGAGCCTGAGAATGTTTGCACTGGAGATGATGTTGTGCAGGAGGAACAAGGCGGGACTGAGGGAGGAGTTGAAAATACCAGAGAGGATGTGTGGTCCGGGTTAGGACAAGGGCAAAAAGAAAACGATGGCCCTCCATTAGTTCAAACAAATGTGTCTAGCCGGGTTGTTTACCCTAGGGTAGAAATCGGGAACTGCCCATTCTCGTTTGCACCAACCTCTCCCAGCCATTCTGACTCCTCACAACAGGAGTTAGTCTCAGAAATACACGGGGATAAACCACGCTCACCACACTCTCCTCATTTGGAGGATGAGAGTGTTGAAATTAGAGAGGACCAGCCCCACCTCTCGCCTTCAGTTCATGCACAAGAGTCTAGATCCCCTAGGGACACTGATTCACAAGCCCAGTTGAGTACTGGTGCCGGAACAAGCGGAGAGGGACCCACTTTGTGTGACCCTCAAGGACAGCTTGGAAATCCTGCCTTAGCTAACATCACGCCAGCTTTAGCCGCAGGTAACAGTCCTCAGACCGAGACTGGGGAGCAGTATGAACGCCGTAGTGACACTGCTGTTCCTCAGGATCAACCTGAGACTGTATTAACGGGCATTCTCAGTGACCCCGGCGTTGTTAGAGGTGTTGCCCAACCACAACAAGTCCAGGACAGTGATTTATCACAGTCTAGGACATCCATTGATTCGGGTTGCAAAGCCCATGAATCTGAAACTGCTGGTGAGGGTACAACCCGAGGATCCGCAGGAAATCCTGAATCAGCATCGCTGAATTTAGGTCACACCTCGAGTGTGCCAACAATCCACGGGTTGGATTCTTCACATCAAACACCACCACAAAGACCACCAACACCAACTGAAATTCCATCAACATCAACAAATCAACCAACCAAAGATTCTGCATGTGAGGTTTTATTGAATATATTAAGATCGGAGGGTGATTTGTTGACTGTTACGGAAAGAGGCGTATTGAATGCCTTGGAAGTTAGAGAAAGGGAACTTGCAACTGACAAACGAGTCAAAGCTTTACAAGAACAAGTTCAAAGACAAAAGGCTGAGTATGATGCTAAACTAGCTGAATTTGAGTTAAGATTGATAGCTTTAGAATCTTGCCGACCGGCCTCGGTTCCTTCTCGTCGGGATGATCCTGATTCTGATGATCACCCCGAGGGGGAGAACCAAGGAGAAGGTCAAGCGAACATTGATAATACTTCGGCAAGAGTTGAAGGAAATGTTGGAGATGTGGTGATGGAAGAAAGAGCTTATCCAATCTTCTGTGGAGCTACAAAAGTAACCAAAACAAAGAGACCAGAATTGGATTCGATGTATAAGTTTAAGGAAGCAAGACAAATCGAAGAATACAAAGAGCTTCTCAAACTCACTAAGCAATACAATCCAAAGCTTCTGGAAGAACAAAGAAACCACAAGATTTTGGTGCTCGTCAGAGTGATTTTGGTTAAAAGGATTTCTATATCTGTACCTTGCTTTCATGTGAAAAGAGATAACAATAAGATGTACAGATTCACAGAAGCTCAGTTCAAGCTGCTACCAGTTGATGACATTATCTTTCTCTACAATCATTTCTTGAATGCAATGCAAAGGTACAAGGAAGATGTTATTGCCTTTGAAGCAGTTAAAAGATACATGTCAAGCTGCATTCAATACGCTTCATTGGAAGACTTTCAAATTGGTTTTGAAGTGGTTAAGAGAAAGATCAATGTACCATATCCAGATCAAAGTCTTTACACCAGAGACATAGAACAGCTCAGTATTGGTCAGATCATAGAAGAACCATCCTTTGGTGTTGTCTTTTTGAACAGCAGAAAAAAGAAGATCTTCATTCGTATGGATGAACTTGCTTCTTATTCAGATGGAACACTAGAATTTTGTAAAAATGTTTTGTTGTGCTTGAAAGAAGATGATCAAGATGAAAAGAAAAAGGAAGTATTTGATAAGGTAATATCCAAGATCAACCAAAGATTCTGCATGTGAGGTTTTATTGAATATATTAAGATCGGAGGGTGATTTGTTGACTGTTACGGAAAGAGGCGTATTGAATGCCTTGGAAGTTAGAGAAAGGGAACTTGCAACTGACAAACGAGTCAAAGCTTTACAAGAACAAGTTCAAAGACAAAAGGCTGAGTATGATGCTAAACTAGCTGAATTTGAGTTAAGATTGATAGCTTTAGAATCTTGCCGACCGGCCTCGGTTCCTTCTCGTCGGGATGATCCTGATTCTGATGATCACCCCGAGGGGGAGAACCAAGGAGAAGGTCAAGCGAACATTGATAATACTTCGGCAAGAGTTGAAGGAAATGTTGGAGATGTGGTGATGGAAGAAAGAGCTTATCCAATCTTCTGTGGAGCTACAAAAGTAACCAAAACAAAGAGACCAGAATTGGATTCGATGTATAAGTTTAAGGAAGCAAGACAAATCGAAGAATACAAAGAGCTTCTCAAACTCACTAAGCAATACAATCCAAAGCTTCTGGAAGAACAAAGAAACCACAAGATTTTGGTGCTCGTCAGAGTGATTTTGGTTAAAAGGATTTCTATATCTGTACCTTGCTTTCATGTGAAAAGAGATAACAATAAGATGTACAGATTCACAGAAGCTCAGTTCAAGCTGCTACCAGTTGATGACATTATCTTTCTCTACAATCATTTCTTGAATGCAATGCAAAGGTACAAGGAAGATGTTATTGCCTTTGAAGCAGTTAAAAGATACATGTCAAGCTGCATTCAATACGCTTCATTGGAAGACTTTCAAATTGGTTTTGAAGTGGTTAAGAGAAAGATCAATGTACCATATCCAGATCAAAGTCTTTACACCAGAGACATAGAACAGCTCAGTATTGGTCAGATCATAGAAGAACCATCCTTTGGTGTTGTCTTTTTGAACAGCAGAAAAAAGAAGATCTTCATTCGTATGGATGAACTTGCTTCTTATTCAGATGGAACACTAGAATTTTGTAAAAATGTTTTGTTGTGCTTGAAAGAAGATGATCAAGATGAAAAGAAAAAGGAAGTATTTGATAAGGTAATATCCAAGATCAACCAAAGACTCGAGTACAGAGACAGTATCAGAATGATGAGAGAGGCAAAGAATGTTCAAAAGTCTAAGTACGTCGTACGTCGAAGAGGAGGTTGTTGGATCAAGTACGAGCCAGGTCATCTTCCAGGCCCACAAAACATTCCACCAAGAAACTATGAAGCAAACATGATTGTTCCTGATGACAGACCAGAAGGAGATAATTGGTTCTGGCATCCAAATAAAGATAGACCGAATACAAGAGCTTGATGAATGACAAGGACTGGATATTTTTGACAAATCACTACTAAGGGGGAGATTGTTAGAAATATAAATGTAGTAGTTGATTTGTATACTTTATATTGTTTTATACTTAGAATGTAAATGTCTAAGTATGGAAGGGGCTTAGTGTAAATTAGTCATATGTATATAAATCCCTTCCATTAAGCATTTTGTAACCTTTGACCATATAATACAAGCTAATCTTTCCCTGACATCTCTCTACTCTCTCTCTACTTTCTCTCACTAGAAACCTCCATTAACACACACTAAAGCTCGAATTCTAGTCATAACAATATCTTATATTTATTTGTATATAAAGCCTAAAAAAAATAAATTTGAATTGTTATTAGCCTATCTCACCATCCAGGCAACTCCACTTTCACCTTTTTTTTCTCAGACAACCCCTCAGCAACCCAGGATGCCACATGATGCTCTCTGGTGCAAGTAGCTCAACCCCGACAACTCCATTCTTTTTAGCCAAGGATTATGGCAATTATGCATCTTCCATGGCTCATCATCTAGCAAGAATAGTCTGCCATATCAATCCATGTTTTTCTCATACCTCCTCATGCATAACCAATGACAAACATAATTTCATGCCTAATCTTATTAAAAAAAAATTTATATTCATGATTATATTACCTAACTTTAACAGTCTTTATAAAGTAAAATATATATTATATTAATAATTTTATAGATAATAATTAGTTTTATATCATTTATGTATTTTATTTAGGGTGACCTTTAAAGTGTATATGAAAATTAGTAATATGAATATAAATAAATAATAAACAAATGAAAGGTTATCTTCTTCTGAAATCAGAATGCCATCTTCTTTAGTTCTAGACCGACATTTCTTCCCTTTTTTTTCAAGGTTGTTTTTATTTTTAGATCCAAACGGTCAAAAAATAGAATTAATGGTATAGCCGTTGCCGGTTGGAAATGGTCATGCCTCAACTTTGCCTCTTCGGCAATTTATGCCTCAACCATTCATGCCTCAACCTTATCGCGACCTTGTTGGCTGTGTTGCCGGACGACATGGCGCATGGGTGATGCTGAGCCCCATGCCATTGCCATTGCCATCGTCCTAATGGCAACCTATTAAGTCTAGTGACCTAGATGAACACGCCATACAATCATGCACATTTCATTACATCTCAAAGCATAACATATCATTACATATCATATCATTTCATTTCATATCATAGGGACTGCATATCAGACCTCAATGGTCATTTACATAGCCCACATCACCTCCGGTGTAACCCCGAATACCCATAAGCAATCAAGATATCATTTGGGAAGTTTTTATATGAAACCATGTTTTTGTTGAACCCTCAGCGTGTCAAAGTAGTGTATCTTACCTTGATACAGCTTACCAACAAGTTAAGAGTATCTTATAGTGCTTGCTAAGTGCTCCCGACAACCTAGAACGAGTATAAGATCGACATATAAGCTAAACGAAGTCTTTTGTGCAAACTGGACCTCAGGTGCGCCGCACCCCCTATTTGGTGCGCCGCACCAAACCCAACTTGGACACAGGTGCGCCGCACCAAAAGTAGGTGCGCCGCATATCGGGCTCCCATTTGAAATCCAAAACCTAACCTGAGCAGTGGTGCGTCGCACCCCCCATCTGGTGCGCCGCACCTCGGCCAGTCGACCAAAAACCCAACTTTTCAACCTTTAAACGAATTCCCTTCAAACCCAAACCCTTAATCCGACCTGGAGACTTAATATTAACCTTTTTAATGATACTTTTGATGACTCAAATCAATCAATTGATCCTTTAATCATTGGCTAACATATAGCAATCGTTTGATCACCCGAAAACATGAAATCGACGATCAATCAACTATTTAACCCAACCCAAACCCTATGGCCTGGATCGAAATCACTTGTATAACATATATGATCAGATTTCAAAGGGAATTTACCTATATTACCTGTAGATGACTTAGGGGATTCGAAATCTTAACAAAACTTGCACGAAACACCTAGAATCGAAGAGTTTTTGATGATGAATTGCTTTGAGAGGGAGGAAGGATCGGCTGGAGGGTTTCACACACGTATGATCAGACTTTGTGACAATTAGTGAGACCTAATTGCACCTAAAACCCTGTCCATCAACTACTAACATTACACTTTGGGCCCCTCAACTTCTAAACTTATCTTTCTACCGGGAGTCTTAACACTCTATCAAGCACTTAATTACTTAACTTTACTTTGATTACTTTCATTAAACATCATATTAATCATTTCACATCAATCACATAAGCATTTAATCACATAATCACATATAAGGCACATAAACTTAACGAACCTAACGTTAACTAACGGAAAGTCAAATAGTCAAACACAAAATGTTTGGGATGTTACAATTACCTCCCCCTTAAGAGGATTCTGTCCCCGGAATCTCATCAGAAATGAACAAATCTGGATACTTCTCCTTCATCACGGATTCGGTTACCCAAGTTACACTTTCACCATGGTTATGCTTCCATTTGATCAACACAAGGTCAATCATTTTCCGGCGTAGCTTCTTTTGTTTTCTCCCAAGTATTGCTACTGGTTCCTTAATCATTCTTTTCCTTGGGTCAATACTCACATCCTCAATAGGGATAACACTAGACTCCTCCGCTAAGCACTTCCTCAAATAAGATACATGAAATGTGTTGTGAATTCCATCCAATTCCGGAGGCAATTCTAATTGATAAGCTACATCTTTGATACGCTTCAAAATCTTAAATGGTCCAATAAATCGTGGACTTAACTTTCCTTTCTTTCCAAAACGAATAACTCCTTTCCATGGGGAAACTTTCAGCATCACCATATCACCAACTTCAAACTCAACCGGCCTTCTTTTCTTGTCGGCATAAGTTTTCTGTCGTTCTCTAGCTACACGAAGTGCTTCCTTTGCAATATTAACTTTTTCAGCTATGATTTCTATAATTTCGGGACCTGTAATTTGCTTTTCGCCGGGCTCTAACCAACAACTTGGAGTCCTACACCTTCTACCATAAAGCATTTCAAATGGTGGCATTCCAATACTTGCATGATAGCTGTTATTATAAGCAAATTCAATCAACTTCAAGTGATCATCCCATGCCCCACCATACTCCAATACACAAGCCCTCAACATATCCTCCAATGTTTGAATTGTTCTTTCGCTTTGCCCATCAGTTTGAGGATGATAGGCCGTGCTCAAATTTACTCTAGTAGCTAACTCTCGTTGAAGACTTTTCCAAAAGCTAGATACATACCTCGTGTCTCGATCTGAAACAATAGACAATGGAACACCATGCTTTGAGACGACTTCATCTATATACATCTTTGCCATCTTAGTCAATGGTACATCTTGACGTGTTGCTAAGAATGAGCACTCTTCATCAACCTATCCACAATAACCCATACCATATCATTTCCCTTTGGTGTTCTAGGTAGCTTGGTCACAAAATCCATAGTAATATGATCCCATTTCCATTCCGGAATCTCTAACTGATGCAACATTCCATATGGCTTTTTGTGATCAGCCTTTACACGAGCACAAGTCAAGCATCTTTCAACAAAATGTGCTACTTCTCCCTTAATGTTCGACTACCAATAAATAGGCTTCAAATCTGCATACATCTTTGTAGCACCGGGGTGAACTGAATATCTTGACCTATGAGCTTCTTCAAGGATCAATTCTCGGTTACCATCAAGTAATGGTACCCAAATTCGACCCTTATATGTCCGAACTCCACGGCTGTTCGTTTCCATCTCAAGACGTTTCTTCTTCCCAATACTTTCCTTGTCGATGTTCTCCTTCAATAATGCCTTAACTTGGGCTTCCTTAATGCGGTCAAGTAAACCCGACTTTGCTTGAACAACCATACTCATTAATTTACACGAAAAATTCTGCACTTTTCTACTCAATGCATCCGCCACCACATTAGCTTTACCGGGATGATACTTAATCTCACAATCATAATCTTTCAGAAGTTCCATCCATCTCCTTTGTCTTACATTAATTTCCTTTAGTGAGAACACATATTGCAAACTTTTGTAATCGGTGTACAAGGTACACTTAGTGCCATATAAGTAATGTCTCCACAACTTTAAAGCAAACACCACAGCAGCCAACTTTAGATCATGGGTCGGGTAGTTCTTTTCATGAGGCTTCAATTGACGTGAAGCATAGGCAATAACCTTGTCCCTTTGCATAAGAACACAACCCAAACCTGAAATAGAAGCATCACTATAAACAACAAGATCATCGGTACCTTCGGGTAAGGCAAGGATTGGGGCTTCACATAACTTGGTCTTTAACGTTTGAAAAGCCTTTTCTTGAGCTTCAGCCCACACAAACTTCACCCCTTTCTTTGTCAATTCGGTCATAGGCTTAGCTATACGGGAGAAATATTGAATGAACCTTCGGTAGTAGCCCGCTAAACCAAGAAAACTCTTGATTTCCATAGGTGTCTTTGGCTGTTCCCATTTAGAGACAGCTTCAATCTTTGCGGGATCAACTTTAATACCTTCAGAAGAGATGACATGCCCGAGAAATTGAACTTCTTGAAGCCAGAATTTACACTTGGAATACTTTGCATATAACTTCTTCTCCCTAAGAACCTCAAGAACGGCTCTTAAGTGCTGACGGTGCTCGGCTTCAGACTTAGAATAAATCAGAATATCGTCAATGAAGACAATCACAAAATGATCTAAGAATGGGCGACATACCCGATTCATTAAATCCATAAAAGCGGCAGGAGCATTTGTCAACCCAAATGGCATGACAAGAAACTCATAATGCCCATATCGTGTACGAAAAGCTGTCTTGGCCACATCTTCCTTTTTGACATTTAATTGATGATAGCCGGACCGTAAATCAATCTTAGAGAAGTAAGAAGCACCATGGAGCTGATCAAAGAGATCATCAATGCGCGGGAGAGGATACTTATTCTTAACCGTTCGCTTATTCAGCTCACTGTAGTCTATGCACATGCGCATAGAACCATCCTTCTTCTTGACAAAGAGAACCGGAGCTCCCCAAGGCGAAGAACTAGGTTGTATGAAACCTTTGTTAAGTAGCTCTTGAAGCTGAGACATTAACTCTTTCATTTCTGTAGGAGCTAAATGATATGGTGCTTTTGCAACAGGAGTAGCACCGGGTACAAGATCAATCTGAAAAGTGACCTCTCGGTCTGGAGGAATGCCGGGAAGATCATCCGGAAAGACATCAGAAAATTCAGAAACTACATCAACATTAGAGATAGAAGACTTCTCCTTTCGTGTATCGATAACATAAGCAAGGAAGTGATTCTTATTATGCCGAATGCAATTGAGAGCCTTCATCAAGTTAATGATCTTTATGCTCCCTTCCTTCTTATCTCCATAAACAGAAATGACCTTACCATCCGGAGTAGAGAAACGCACGATCTTTTGAGAACATAAAATAGTAGCATCGTTTTGAGATAACTAGTCCATGCCTATCACTATATCAAAACCAGCAAGAATAGTAGGCAATAACTGGACCGGAAAGGAACGACCCTCAATCTCGATAAAACAATCATCATAACCCACACGGATGTCACTAATAGTACCGTTAGCAATTTCGACCTCTATAGAACAATCAAGGGGGGTAGTAACTCTTTCGAGCTTAGGAGCAAACAATGTAGACACAAAAGACCTATTTGCACCCGAATCAAAGAGAACAGAAGCAGGTTTAGAATTAACAAGAAAAGTACCGCTTACTACCTCATCGTTGTCCTTGGCAGCTTCCACTGTCATCTGAAGAGCTTGAACCTTTTGCTTTTGGGCAGCCACCTTCTTCCCATCATTCTTCATCTGAGGACAATCAGCAATCAAATGACCCATTTCTTGACACTTATAACACCGAGTCTTGTCTTTACAAACAGCTGCAGCGGCCCCTGTTTACCACACTTATCACACCTCTTGGTCTTGTCTGAACATGGACCATCATGATGGGACTTGCAAGCTGAACACCATGTGCTACTCTTCTTCTTATCCTTTTCCCCATTCGAGGAAGAACCACTTTTAAACCTCTTAATAGAATTTGATGACCCATTGAACCTTCTCTTGAATCCGGACTTCTTATCATCAGCTTTATCAACCACTTTCTCAGACCTGAAATCATCATCTAACCTTTTGGACTCCTTAATCGCAGCAGACAATGTAGTATGTTGCCTACAAAGGCCACGATAACTAGCAGGGAGACCATCACAATAAGCTTCAATCTGATCAACTTCTCTACGAACCATGTGACCAACAAACTTGAGCTTTTCCATAAATGAGTGAGCATACTCAGTTATGGCACCGGGCTTAGCGGTTAAAGCTCTAAAGACTCAATCAGCCTCAATTCACGAGTACCAACATATTCCTCCAAGAACTTCTCCCTGAAAGTACCCCAAGGCATGGCAGCTAGTACCTCGGGAGCCAAAGAAACTGTAGTAGATCTCCACCAATTGCGAGCATTCTTCTTAAGCATACGGGAAGCACACAACACCTTCATATCTTCGGGACAATAACATGAAGCAAATACAACCTCTATATCATCCAGCCATTCCATAGCACCTACAGCATCCTGAGTACCATCAAACTCTTTCGCACCACATTTCTGGAAGCTATCATACTTAAAGTTAGTGGCACGAGGAGCAACCACAACACGAGGCTCCACTACATTTCCCCACCATTCACATCAGCAACAACATTCTCTGGAGCAACCTGTGACCTTACAATGGATGGTTCAGCACAGTTTGAGCGGTTGGAATAGTTTGCATCAGTATGTTCATCCCGATGCAAGCTTGCTTCCCTTTCAGCTCTCATTTGAGCCAACTCCTCTTCAGTCCTTCTCAAATTGGCTCGAATAGCCCTCAATTCTTCATGCATTTCAGCTTGAGTAGGAATCTGTTCGATTACTGGGTTACCCGATCAATTTCTGATCTAGTAGGCAATTCACCGGTAATGGCCTTCGAGTTGGCCTTTGATTAACACCATTTCCAGCCCCATTCTGATCAGCTGGAGCATTGCTTGGAGTAGCTCTCTCACGTTGACTGTTAGTACGAGTGTTAACCATGTTGTCTACAATGCAATGACGACGGTTAGCAAAGGTTAAAGTGAGAACAAAGAGATTAAGGCTACATAACATTTATTTCATCAACATATAAACACATTTATGCCTCAGTCTACACTCTCACTCAGTCCCAAACCCGTCCTAAAGCATTTCACTCAAAGGCTAAGCATACCTACTTAAGCCTAACTTATCCTCTATCGGTTTAAGTCCAATTCCTATGGTAAACCTATAGTCCTTGGTTCACTTAAACCATTTCTCTGATACCACTTGTAACACCGGTCGTTTAAAAATATGGATTTCTAAAATTTTCCGCCTAACGGCGTCAAAAGAAAACGGAAGTAAACTTTAAAAGTTCAAACCACACAATCTGTTTGGTTCCTTTATTAGTTGGTGTTACTAGCCATATCATCAAAAAAAGTTTAAATGGAAACTCATCGGTTACCCAACATAAAGTAACCGACCACAATACGAATACAAGTCATAATTATCCAAACATAATGCAAAAGTCTAAAGTGAGCAGCCACTATGGGTAAACTATAGCCATCTTCAAGTCACTCTACCCATGCCTCACTCTTATTCATCATCCATCACATAACCTGCTAAACCTGAGGTGCGCCGCATATCGGGCTCCCATCTGAAATCCAAAACCTAACATGAGCAGTGGTGCGTCACACCCCCCATCTGGTGCGCCGCACCTCGGCCAGTCGACCAAAAACCCAACTTTTCAACCTTTAAACGAATTCCCTTCAAACCCAAACCCTTAATCCGACCTGGAGACTTAATATTAACCTTTTTAATGATACTTTTGATGACTCAAATCAATCAATTGATCCTTTAATCATTGGCTAACATATAGCAATCGTTTGATCACCCGAAAACATGAAATCGACGATCAATCAACTATTTAACCCAACCCAAACCCTATGGCCTGGATCGAAATCACTTGTATAACATATATGATCAGATTTCAAAGGGAATTTACCTATATTACCTGTAGATGACTTAGGGGATTCGAAATCTTAACAAAACTTGCACGAAACACCTAGAATCGAAGAGTTTTTGATGATGAATTGCTTTGAGAGGGAGGAAGGATCGGCTGGAGGGTTTCACACACGTATGATCAGACTTTGTGACAATTAGTGAGACCTAATTGCACCTAAAAACCTGGCCATCAACTACTAACTTTACACTTTGGGCCCCTCAACTTCTAAACTTAACTTTCTTAGCTTATCTTTCTACCGGGAGTCTTAACACTCTATCAAGCACTTAATTACTTAACTTTACTTTGATTACTTTCATTAAACATCATATTAATCATTTCACATCAATCACATAAGCATTTAATCACATAATCACATATAAGGCACATAAACTTAACGAACCTAACGTTAACTAACGGAAAGTCAAATAGTCAAACACAAAACGTTTGGGATGTTACAGGTAAGGAATGTGTTTTAAAGGGGACCAAGCAGCAAATTAGCATTTGCTCATTGGAACAGATGGGTAGCTATTTAGCTAATCAGACTCATGTAGTACAAGCACAGTTGTTTGCCATTCAAGATTCTGGTGAGCCAAAAGGATTCTATGAACCAGTAATCAATTCTGGTCAGAATGCAAAGGCATTAGCTGATGTGCTAGCCAAATATGAGAGTGTGTTTGAAGTACCAAAGGGTTTACTCCCAATTAGAGAAGTTGATCACAAAATTACTTTGAAGGAGGGTGCACACAATCTTAATCTCAAACCCTATAGGTATCCCAAGGCTCAAAAAGATGTCATTGAGCAGATGACTCAAGAATTATTGGACAGTGGGGTCATTAGAAACAGTACCAGTCCCTTTGCAGCACCAGTTATTTTGGTTAAGAAAAAGGATGGTAACTAGAGAATGTGTATAGACTATAGAAGGTTAAATGAAGCCACAGTCAAGGATGTTTTCCCAATTCCATTGATTTATTGGATGAATTACATGGGTCAATGGTGTTCTCAAAATTGGATTTGAGATCTGGTTTTTTTTTTTTTTGGGTAATGGGATACCCCTATGAATTATATTTCACAACACTGAAACGTTTAGGTACAAGTGGATTGACAGAGTGTCAACCAATTCATATATATGACAGGCCATATATATGTTAACAAGCAAGAAAGCAAATCAATTTAAGCAATAGAAGAGGAAACCTACACACTAGTAACAATAAACATAACTAATGTGTTGATATCTAGCAAAGACTGAATTGCAGAGCAGCGCCTATCTTGGATTTACCACTAAATGGCGTGGTACCTTCCATTCTTCCAACAAACAATCGACTGCAGGTGTATGCTTGAACCGAATAGAAACCAATTTATATCTGACCGTGGTTGCAATGAGCTCAACAATCTGGTCCGGAGGTCTAGCATGGTTAGAAAATAACCGATTGTTCCTCTCTTGCCATATGAAGTAAGCTGTGGCTGCCACCAGTAATCTTCCAATTACATTCTTTGCTGATCTTGAATTAGACTTCACAATAAGCCATTGGAGTATGTCAGCCCATGAATCAGTCATATCAGGAACTTTTGCCATAGCTTTAATACTCTTCCATACCTGTGAAGAATAATTACATTCAAAAAACAAATGTGAGTGAGAGTCCGGTCCTTGTTTGCACAAGGAACAACAGAGAAGCTGGTAGTTTGTGTTGCCGCTCAACCGACTCCATTGCATCATTTTGTCTTGGGTTTTGAGTTTCTCTCGTATAATCAGCCATACCAAAAACGCATGTCTAGGGATACTATGCGAATTCCATATAACTTTTGCCCAATTAACCTCGTTGCCCTTCATCCTAATCGAGTTCCAAACCACTTTAGAGGAAAACACATTCTCCCTTCCATCCAATTCCTTCCAAACAATAGTATCCATCTGATTTGCATGTAAATTGATAGATGGAAGGTTAATTAAAACAGGAAAAAGATCAAGCCAAGCAGTTGGCCATTTCCACTCACCATTCTGAATTACATCAGCAACATTTGAGTCTAAAGAGAGGCCGGCTTGAGCAATCTGCCTAGGAGATATTAACGAATTTAATGGGCATACATCAGCCCATTTATCAAACCATAATGACGTGCTTCTTCCATCTCCAATTTTCTTCCATAAAAATGGCCTAACTACATCTCTAAGCTGCAGTAGTTTACGCCATCCCCAGCTACAATTCTTAGGCTGCTTTACATCCCAAAAGCTTCTATTTTTGATCCTATATGAGTGCACCCATTTTACCCATAAGGATTCTCTATGAGATAAGAGGCTCCAAATGTGAAATACCATAAGTGATTTATTAACTTCAGTGATCCTACGAATATCCAAACCACCCTCACTTTTTGGTAAACAAATTGAATTCCAAGACACTTTAGCCTTACCTTTTCCCATTGGCCCTTGGCACCATAAAAATGACCGCATTTTCTTTTCAAGATCCTTAATAATACTAGCTGGCAATATAAAAACAGAAGCCCAATAGATATGAAAAGAAGAGAGGACAGATTTTACCAATTGAACTCTGCCCGCAAAAGATAAAGACTTGTTGCGCCAATCCGTTATCCTGTTTTCCAATCTCTCCACAAGCATATTACAATCCTTGTGAAGAAGACGAGTCGTTATTAATGGTACTCCAAGATAACGAACAAGAAGTGAACCTTCTTCAAAGGAGGGGGGGGGGGGGGGGGGGGGGGGGGGGGGGGGGGGGGGGGGGGGGGGGGGGGGGGGGGGGGGGTGGGGTGTATCACCAACAAATAGCCTGCTTGACATGATCAGCAACATTACAGAAATAAGCTTTACTCTTAGGAATACTTGGAATTAGCCCCGACATATCCTTAAAGACATTCACAGCATTCATAACCGTTTTTGCTGAATTTGTTTCTCCTCTAGCAAATAAAAATAAGTCATCTGCAAAACAAAGGTTAATAATGCGCTCTTTCTCACACTTATTGTGAAATCGGAAGCTAGCAGAAGAGAGCACCGAGTTCTGTAGAACAAGTGTAAGAACTTCCATCACAAGAGTGAATAAATATGGAGATAATGGATCCCCCTGTCTCAATCCCCTACCTCCTTTAAAATAACCATAAACATTCCCATTTACCACCAAAGAGAATGAAGCAGAAGTGACACAAACCATAATCCATTTGATCATTTGCTTGTGAAAGCCAAATCCATTAAGAGCAGCCTCAAGAAACTTCCAATCAACCGTATCGTAAGCTTTTTGAATATCAATTTTAAAAGCACATCTAGGGGGACCAGAATTACGATGGTAGTTGTGCATCAATTCCTGAGTGAGTAATATATTATCCGAGATTCTACGACCAGGAACAAATGCTGATTGGTTTATACTCACTATATCATGAAGACCATCCTTAATTCTATTAGTGATTATCTTACTAATACACTTATAAATGGTGTTACAGCAAGAAATAGGCCGGTAATCAAGAATAGAAGATGGTGTAGGTACTTTTGGAACTAAAGCAATCAAAGTATGATTTACCTCCTGAAGTAGCTTACTGTTTCGGAAAAATTCCTGAATAGCAAGGCACACATCATTCCCCACTATATCCCATGCACTTTTAAAAAATGTAGAGGTAAACCCATCTGGTCCAGGAGCCTTATCTTCACCAATAGAGAACATGGCAAGCCGAATCTCCTCATTGGATACATTTCGAACCATTTCAGAGGCTTTCTGACTAGATAACTTTCTTGTAAACAAATCAGGGGATGGGGATGAACTCGTAGCCCCTTCACATCCCAAGAACTTCTAATGTTGCACAAAAGCTTTTGGAGCAGCCCCACCTTCATGCAAAACACCATCTGTATCTCTAATGACTTCAATTCGACTACGGTGATTTTTACTTTTTACATAGTTATGAAAATAGGCCGAATTACAGTCACCCACTGCCAGCCATTCCACTTTAGCTTTTTGTTTCAAAAACCTCTCTTCATCAAGATGTGCAATCTGAAATTCTTTTAAACAAGCAGCTTCCTTCTCCAACAAAGATGAATCAGTCGGGTGTTTATCAATCTCAATCTGCATCTCATCAAGAGAAGCACGCAAAGTAGTAACTTTTTTATGCAAATTACCTTGTTGCAATAACAATTTGCGCATAGGACGTTTGCATGCTTTAAGGCGCTTTACAACTTTAAACATATGGTGGCCTATAACTTCCATTTTCCAAGATTCAATAACAGCTTCCAAAAATCCCTGCTTTTGAACAAGAAAGTTAGCAAACTTAAAAGGCTTTGGACGGCTGCGGGATATAGATGGCAGCTTCAAAATACATGGAGAATGATCGGACACTCTATAAGGCTGGAAAATTGCACATGAAGCTGGGAATTCATCAATGAAACTAATGTTACCCATAACTCGATCTATTTTCTTGAATATACCCCCACCTTTTTTTGGCTTTTGATTCCAAGTATAATGTAACCCAGAACTATTGATATCAACCACTTCAATTCGTTCTACACATTCCTTAAATTCACGCATACTAAGAGTCACACTTGAAGAACCATGGTAACTATCCTCCAAGTTAAGAGCCGAATTGAAATCTCCCATAATAATCCATGGCTTATTATGAACAAAAGCTTTATGAACAGCAAGATTATGCCACAATTCTCTTCTATTCTTGTAATGATTATCAGCATATACAAAAGAACAAAACAGAACACGTTGATCTTCCTTGAAAATAACTTGAACATGAATAACCTGATCAGTTTGGGACAATAGCATAACATCAACTACTTCAGTATTCCAACCTAGAATTATACGCGTGCCTTTCTGACAGATATTACCATTGGAAAGCCAATCCCAAGTTCTACATTTTTTTACAAATATCATACAGATTGGACACATTAACATGCGATTCCATAATTGCACATAAATTCAGAAAATTATCAGAAACCACCTGTCGAACCTCCTTTTGTTTTAGCGAGCGGTTCAGCCCCCTAATATTCCAGGAGGCTATACTACCCATTGACACCATCCAATCCGGGAGTGCTTGCCCCCTCAGTAGAGATTTTCACATTTTGCTTCATGCTCAGAAAATCAGCAGCCTCATTGTATACATCTTCCACTTCCTCATCATCTGATTCTCCTTCTTTATTCTTCCCTGGTTCATTCTTGCTTGCATCGACTTCAACCAGAACTGGTTCGTTTACACCAGTACCATAATCCGTAAGCACATCATAAGAATTAGATGTACTCACTTGTTTAGATGAGCTCGCCACATCAGTATTCGATTTTGGCTTAGTAATCGGCCGATAAACAAACTTTGGTTTTTGTTTTTTTGCTGGAAATCCCTGCTTAGTTGCTTTATTCCTGCCTTTTACTTGTTGAAACCCCTCACTATCCACAACCGGAGCTACCTTTTTTGTTTCTTTAACTGTCAATGGGCATGTCGAGAGATCATGACCAAAGATTTTACAACCCGAACACCTAGGTGGCTTCCATTCATATTCCACAGTAATTTCTTCCTTTGTAAACCCATCATCCTCTTGTTTCGGGACAGCAACTACTAGTTTATCTTTAAATTCATCATCCGCATTCAATTCAACTAGAGCCCTAGCCTAGCTATTCCTACCCCATGATTCCACACACATGTCAGTAGTGTATGAATCTAATTGCTTTGGATCCCCTACTTTCGAAAGTAACATACTTAAACCATCGTCTGTGTACGCGACCATGGGAACATCATGTAATTTAACCCAAACAGGGACATTCTTCAATTCTGTTTTCTTTAGGTTAACATTTGGTGACCAAACATTCAGAATTATTGGAGAGCCACGAACTAACCAAGGACCATTTTCCATAACATAATCCATACCAGCCTTAGAATTAAACTTGAAAAAAAAGAAACCATGAGCATTCATCATTATACGTGATAAGCCATGCTTTCCCCATGCATATTTCACATAATTATCAACCACAGGATAGGCAACTCTTTTTCCCAGGAAGTAACCATATAAAGTATTTTCATATCGAGAACATACCTCCTTCAATGATTCCTTAGGTAGGACAACATCAACACCTTCAAATGAAGGCGATTCCATCTTTCGTAAATTAATCTTCCTTTGCTCCTTAACCGGCCTGTTTGCCACACCTTTCAGCTTTGCAGCATATGATAAAGCCTCATTCTGCTTTTTATTGTCTACTTCAGGTGCACAAGTCGGCTTAGATTGCTTTTTGAGATCTGGTTATCATCAAGTCAGAATGTTTGAGCCAGATGTGTATAAAACAACCTTTAAGACTCATCAGGGACATTTTGAGTTTTTGTTGCTTCCATTTGGTTGACCAATGCCCCTGCCACATTCCAAGCACTTATGAACCACATTTAAGGGGGTTTTGAGGAAAAATACACTGGTATTCTTTGATGATATCTTAGTATACAGCAGTAGTATGGATCAACATGTGGCAGATTTGGAGATGGTATTATCTATAATGCAAGATAATTCACTGAAGGCAAAGAAGTCAAAATGTTCATTTGGAGGTGATAGAGTGGAGTATTTGGGACACATAATATCTGGTGAGGGGGGTGTTGATTGTGCACCGAACCGGGGTTAGGTTTCGGTAAAAGGTCGTTACCCCTGGTTATTATATATATATATATATTCAATAAAAACAGGCGCTTGACTGAATGTCAAGACGACTTACAACCCATGCACTAAAGTGCAGTCACCAGTAAGAGATGACATACCACCTCCAATAGCCAAACATCTAAAAATAACAAAATAAACTATAACAATTACACAGAAAGAAGTAATGAAAATGGGAGATCCCATGCTGTCAAGAATTGCTCTACTCTCTTTGTCTTCTTATATCTGCAAGTCATCATCTTCAATTTAACAGTCGTAATAATAGCATCTATGAGCTTATCAGGTGGTCGTTTTTGCTTCTTAAACAATCTTGCATTCCTTTCTTGCCATAAGAAATACACCGAAGCTGCAAGAACCAGCTTGGATATTACACTGATAATGGAGTTCTTCTTAGCAATAGGTCGCAACTCATCAATAATGTCAACAAAAACCCCTGATCGAGTAGACAAACCAGTTTTGGAACAGACCACATTCCAAACTTGTTGCGCATATAAACACTCAAAAAACAAGTGCTCATGGGAATCGGGTTGGATTTTACAAAATGGACACACTTGGAGTACATCTGATGTAGCATGAACATCCCAAGAACTCAATACATCCTGTGTCTTAAGTCTTTTCTTAAAAACTAACCATAAAATAATAGCATGTTTGGGTATTTGTTGAGAAAACCATACCATATTAAACCAGTCGACTTTGGGAGCTGAAAAACGAATAGATTCCCACACTCTAGCAACCGAAAAGTCATTAACATTCCCTGCTTGATCCTTCCATAACACGACGTCATCAACATTTTCACGAAGAACCGGAGGACAAATTACAGGAACCTTACCAACCCATTCCGGTGGCCACAACCAAACCCCATTTGCCACAATGTCACACACGCTTGCATTCAGACCATAACCTGCTCTAGTAATGTCACGAGGCGTTACATAAGTTTTCAACGGCCCATAAGGATTCCAATTATCATACCATGCAGATGCCAATTGTCCATCACCGAGTTTAAACCAAAGAAAGGATAAAAAATCGGCCTTAATTGAAGAAGCTTGCGCCAACTCCAAGACATATTACCTTGGCACGGAATTTCCCAAAAATTTCTCCCCCTCAATTTATAAGTATGGATCCATTTCACCCAGAGAGAGTCTTTGCGAGAAATCAAATTTTTTACATGAGTGGCTAGAAGAGCTATATTAAACTGCTCCAAACTGCGCAAACCTAAACCACCTTCATCCTTAGGCAAACAAACTACTTCCCAAGCCACTTTTGATTTACCTTTTTGCATATCTCCCTGACACCAAAGAAAACCCCGGATTATTTGTTCTATATCAGAAAGCGTGCTCGAAGGAAGCAGAAACATAGATGCCCAATACACATGCATTGAAGAAAGAACTGAAGAAATAAGTTGTAATCTACCCGCGAACGATAAAAACATATTCTTCCAATCAAGAATCCTGTTCTTCACTTTTTCAACGAGAACTTTACAGTCCTTAATCATCAATCGAGAAGAAATAAGAGGAACTCCAAGGTATTTAACCGGTAATGTGCCTTCCTCAAATGGCAGAATTGAAAGAATAGCCACTTTCACATGATTAAGCACATTACAAAAGTACGCAGTACTCTTAGGCAAACTAGGCCAGACCTGAAACCTGTTTAAATTCCTCCAAAGACTCCATAATAATCCCTGCAGAATCAACATCACCTCTCATAAAAATAAAGATCGTCAGCAAAACACAAATTAATCACCTCATATTCCACACACTGATGATGATAAGAAAACTCAGCCGAATTCGTAACTCTTCTTTTAAGAATTAGAGTTAGGATCTCCATAACCAAAGTAAACAAGTACGGTGAAAGTGGATCTCCCTGTCTGAGTCCTCTTCTACCCCTAAAAAATCCGTGCAAGTTACCATTGATATTAATAGAAAAAGTAAGCGGTAGAAACACACTCCATAATCCACATTATCATCTGGTCAGGAAAACCGAATCCAATAAGAATACTACGAGAAACTCCCAATTCACAGTGTCATACGCCTTCTGAATATCCACCTTAAAGGCACATCGTGGTGGACCTCTATCCAGATGATAATTGTGCATTAATTCCTGAGTCAAGAGGATATTATCTGCAATACTTCTGCCCGTAACAAAAGCAGGCTGATTGCAAGAAACCAAACTAACAAGGCACCCTTTAATCCTATTAGCAATTATTTTCGTGATACACTTGAACAGAACATTACACAAAGAGATTGGCCGAAAATCTGTAACTTTAGACGGGGTAGCAACCTTAGGTAGTAATGTAATAACTGTGTGATTAATCTCTTTCAACAATTTTCCTGAATTGAAAAAATCCTGAATAGCAAGAATTACCTCCGGTCCAACAAAATCCCAAGAGTTTTTAAAAAAACAAGCTGAAAATCCATCAGGCCCTGGAGATTTATCATCACCTATAGAGAACATTGCACACTTTACCTCTTCTCCAGTAACTGGCTGAGTCATCATTAATGCTTGATCCTGCGTAAGAGTATTGCTAAACAAACCAACTGAATCAATAGGAGTAACCGAATCAGCTTGACCCAAAAAATGTAAATAATGATCAGGGAATTTCGATGCTACTTGATCACCATCAAACAGATTACCATTCGAATCCAAAATCACATCTATCCGGCTTCTAGCAACTCTAGCCTTAACCACCTTATGAAAATAAGCGGAATTGGAATCACCTACCCTAAGCCATTCAACTTTCGCTTTCTGTTTAAGAAACCGTTCTTCATCTAAAACCGCTTCATTAAAAGCTTTAAGATAATCAGAAGCCTTATCTTTTAGAGCCTTATTGAAGGGGTCCTTGTCAAGAGCAAGTTGAGCTTCATCCAAATCAGACCAATATTATACATGAGGTACTGCTGAATCAGAAGTGCTTGCCCCTTTAGTACCATGTGACTTATTTTTATAGTGTTCCTGATAAAATTCATTAAAAACCTCGTCATCATCACCATCTGAATCATCATCCACTCTGACACATTTTTTTAGCCCTTCCTCTTCTGTAATAAAGTCATCTCTTAGAGCTTCATAAGGATTGCTAGTAGGAATATTAGGAGTATTTGCTGCATCAATACCCCCAGTTTTATCGGAACCAGAATTACTAGCATTAACGTTAGGTTGAAGATGGGATGATGGGTGTTTTTGGGTCGTTCGTTGGCGGTTCCCCGAAGGTAGGGTTCTAGCCTCTTTACGCCAATCGAACGATATGTGATCTATGTGTGATCGAGTGTGGTAGAATGCCTTTAAAGGTCTTTAAGTCCTCCTTTTATAGGGGGAATCGTCTTGGAGAACAAGTAGGCCTCTTTAGGGTTTCCTAAGTCTTAGGCCATGAATATCATTTCCATAATTAATGGATGGAAGTGATAAGGGTGAATCCCGGTTTTATAGGAAAGCAGTTCATATCTTTATTTATCTTCTGCGGGATCCTTCGTCACGGAGAGGCCTTCGTGCCTCAGCGCATTTATTATTCCTTTGTGTGACAGGTCCTGCGTACCGCTGGGAGGGTATATCATCAAGCCCCCCAGTCCAAGGTGATGATTCTTTCTAAATAAGCATTGCGTTGGACTATTCTTGGCCATCTAGTCTTTTCCAGGGGTGCATCTTGTAAATATTCTGAACCGCTTAATTAATTTTTGATTTGAAAGTTAATTAAGGGGTAGATGGGCGCGTATCTCTAGGCGAGTGATCGACGGCTGGGATCTTCATGCAGCCGCATATATAAATTTGATTTTCCCCTTTTTCTTTTTTATCTTATTCATTCGCAAAAGTGACCCCTCTCTCTCTTAGGGTTTCTGACCTCCGTCTCCTCCGATCACAGCGTTAGGTACGTGTTTTCTTCTCGTTTTCTTCTACTTTTCCTCTTTATTTTTCCTTCCTGATGTCAAAAGGAGGTTTAGAAACCACCGAATCGACCGTCATTCGGTCAAAACTGAATGAGTTTGTTGCTAAATATTTTCCTGGAAAAATATCGTCTTTTAAGATTCCGGCGGATGGTGAAACAGTTTTAACCCCCAGAAGGGTATGTCGGTTTTTATCTGAAATCCATGACTGAGGGTATTGTTAGATATCCTTTCACTCCTTTTCTTCTTGGTGTGCTTGATTATTTTAGTATCCATATTTCCACTATCACCCCTCTTGGTTAATCAAGGATAGTAGCCTTCGAAGTGATGTGCAGGGCGTATGGCGGTGAGCCGTCGCTTGATCTGTTTAGGTATTTTTGTCAAACTGTCCCTCTGGTGATAGGTCACAATAGGTAACCGTTCAAAAAGTGGTTGTTTTCGGAAGGGCGGTATGGATATTCGTGAATGGAAAAGTGGTTTTGTTTTTATGAAAGCTTCCTTGATCCCCAATGGCTATGATTCTGTAACTGATAGAGAGTTGTTGTGTGTTAATAAAAAATACGAGAATCCTTTCCTGATTACATTGTTGATGATTTGTGTCGGGAAACTCGATGTAATCCCATAAAAGTTGTACTATACCCTGATGTTGTTTTGTATAAAGCCAAAGTGATTGATGTCCTGCCTGGTGGTGTAGACATTGATGGTAAGGAATTTTGTTTGTTATATTTGTGGTGTTTTGGCCTTTGGTTTTGATTGTGTTGTTAATGTGTGTCTTTTGCAGACATGACTTTTAGGAAGTTTGTGAAGAAGGGTGTTAAAGAAGTAACTATGGTACCTCGTCTTGGGGGACAGGGGAGTAGCGTTGCCGATACTCCTTCTCAGAATGTTGGTTCCTCTAGCGTACGTAACGAACCCCCTGAGGTATCAAGTGTTGCGAATCCCACTATTTTGAATGTTGATATGTCTGAGGCTGAAGTTGTTGAGGTCTCTGCTACTGACAAGAGGAAGAAGAAGAAAGATGCCCCTAGCTCCAGTGTTCCTCCTTCCATCGCAGGTCGCTTAAAGAAGAGGAAAGTTGGTGATGATGCCAAATCTGCTGAGTTCCGAAAGCCTTCTGTTCCAAAGACAAGTTTGACTTTCCTTCGTCTTCGTTCATATGCTTTTATTCGATATTCTGTATTATTTGCCTGTGTGCATTTGTTTATATCTGTTGTTGACTACAGGTCTCCATGATCAAGAGTTTTTCAGTTGGCTGGATGGTGAAGACATGAATGCTGAAGATGTGAAGAAAATAGATAACATGGATAATGAGACTTTTCTGCGTGTCTTCAAAAAAGATCGTCAGTTTCATTCATATCTTGATGCAGTTGTTGCTAGGCGTTTCTCCAGGATGTCTGTTGATCTTAGGTCCAAGAGTTTGGAGGTTCAGTCTTTGTTGGCTACCGTTGAAGATTTGAAGGCTAGGGAGGCCAGGTTTGTTACCACTGTTGAATCATCTGATATTGTCCAGGATTTGAAGCAAAAAATGCGTGATTTGGAGGTTGCAGCTACTATTCGTGAGGAGGTTGTGTCGAAGTTGCAACAGGAGTGTGACGCAGAATGTAAGGGCAGCAGGTTGTTGCGTGAGAAAGTTGATGTCTTGAAGCATGATCGGGTTAGGTTGGTTACAGAGGTGATTCCACATGTGAGCAGGTCCTTGCTATATAGTGATGAAGTTGGGCAGCTTTTGGGGGAGATGAGTTCAGCTGAAAGGGCTGATGAGAGGTCCAATGTTTTAGAAGAGTTTGCTGCTGAAGGTAAATGTGATTTGCAGTGCAGGGGAGATTTTATCGCGAATGCCTCTAATGACCTTGATATCGCCGACCAGAAGGGGAAGGATGTCGTCTTTCCTTACCTGGAGAAGGTTGTAGTTGATCTCAATGCTGCTGTAGATGACCTGCTCAAAATTGTTCCCGCCTTAATTCAACCTGAAGCTGCTACTGATCCTCAGTGATGTTTTTATGGCTTGTGTGCCTTTAATGTGGCGTTTGTGCCCCCTTGAACAATTAATCATTTGCCTGCAGCTTGTAGTGATGTTTTAAACAATTTACTTTTTCATGTCTGCAGCTTGTAGCTGCCTTTGGATATTTTCTTTTGGTGATTCGCAGTTTATATCTGCATGTGGATAGTTTCTTTACAGCTTTAGGCTGTTTTGTGAATATTTTGCAGTTTTATTACTGCTCTATGAATATTGCAGCTTATGGGCTGTCTTTTAAGCAGTTGTAACTGCCTATGTCTTGCACTATTGACGTGCTTTTTGGCACCTACTTATTTGCATGCTTATTTTATGGATATATCCGTGTTGCAGGTGTCTGTTGGACTTTATAGTTGTCCTTTTAATCTCCGGAGTTTTGATTATATGGGCGTCCCCATTTTAGTATATGCATTTAGTATGCATATTGTGTTGTTTTTTTGTTTTTGTTTTTTAAAAGGACATATTTGATAAATATAAAAAGCCTTTATTTAGTAATAAAATGAGGTTACATACCATATCCTCTAGGCTTTCTTATAATAATAAAAGAGAAATGCATTATGTGACTAGGCCTTACTTACCTAACGGGGCCCATATCCGTCTAGGCGCCCGTACGAAGGACCTTCGTTCCATGAGAGCCAATGAGGTCCATTCTGGCCTTCCTCCGATATCTTTTTTGCCTTTGTCACTAAGGTACCTATTCCTCCATCTGACTGATATTTTATCATTCCATGCGTTACTGATGGGATCATCTCAAATTTCTGGATTCCTGGTCTCCCTAGGACGGCCTGGTAGGGTGAGGTTCCTTGGACCACCAAGAATGCTACCTCTTCAGTTCGTTCCCAACGTCCTTTCCCAATTGTCATTTTCACAGATAATTTTCCTATTGGTTTAGCCGTGTTCCCGGAGTACCCTTGTAACGAAGCTTCTGTCCGTTTAAAGTTCATCCGTGACACAGGGTGTAATTTCCAAAATACTTCCTCATAGAGGACGTTGCATTCGCTCCCTGTGTCTACACATATCTGCTTGACTTTTGAAATTTCAAAGAGTGCAGAAATTACCAGAGGGTCCCTGAAGATTGCGGTGTTACAGATTGAGGGGAATGTGACTCTCGCCATGTTTCCCCTATAAGTCTTCGGGAACCTTTGTTCGGTTCCAGGTTTGTTTCTCACGATAGTATAGATGGTTTTCTTAGGGCCCTTCTTCTTTTCATCTGTTTCGTCCTCCTTCTTGAAGCCCTGCTGCTGCCTCACACTTTTCACCAAGTGTGCTAATTTTCCTTCATTAATCGCTTCTTCTATTGCCCTCCGGAGCTGCCAACACACATTCGTATCATGGCCATTGTCCCTGTGGAATTCGCAGTACTTCTCCGGGTCTTTCCTGTTCCTTCCGCTCAATCTGGGTGGTGTGGGGAAGGTCTTTGCAACACTTTCAGTAAGCAATATTTCTTTAGGACTTTTGTGCATTTCCGGAAGGTTAACCCTGAGGTACCCCTTGTCGTCTTTGTAGTATGGATTATACCTTGCTTTTTCTTTATCATTTCCCCACTTCCCTTTCCTGCTTGTCGAGACTTCTTTTTCCTTTGGGGGGCTTGTGTCCCCCTTTGAGGCGGTGTCCCTGGCATCCAAGTATACATGAGCTCTCTTCCGGACCGTTTCATATGTCTTCGGGAGGTCCCTGTATAGGAATTCGACTAATCCTTTGCTCCGAAGGCCATGTAACAGTCCTGATATCCTCTGTGACTCAGGGAGGTCCACAATATCCTCCGTTTCGGTGGTGAACCGATCTATGAATGCCCTGCAACCCTCCGTGTCTCTTTGCTTTATTCCATGAGCCGCCACGTGGATTTTCTTGTGTTTCTTTTGTTGGCTGAAACGGGCCCTGAATTTTTCCTTCAGGTCATCGAAACTGGTGATGGACCCCTTCGTTACATTTTTCAGCCATTCCCTGGCGTCTCCCTTGAGTGCATATCTGAACATTCGGCACGCAACTGGTACGTTCCATACCTTCATTTCTGCAGCTCCTTCAAATGCTTCCAAAAAATCATCTGGATCACTCTTCCCATCATACGTTCCCAGATGTGAGGGATACTTTAAATCCTTCGGGAGGGGATAGTTTTGTATCCAGGCGACAAACGGGGAATTCTCGATGTTTCCTCCGACCGTTTGTAATTCCAATATGTTCTGATACACCGGAGCCCCCCCAGTTCTGAGGGCCATACGATCCCCCCACCTTTTGTAATTCCAATATGTTCTGATACACCGGAGCCCCCAGTTCTGAGGGCCATACGATCCTTGATTTGGCACAGACCCAGGGGTATGTGTGACATACTGCGGTCCTCCGATACCCTGCGAGGTCCCCTGGATCGGCGTGGCATACTGTGATGCGTAGTACTGATGGGCCTGTGCTTGTCCCGTTGGTTGATTGCCATGCGGACCTCCCTGCGGATTTGCCCGAAGGCTGGGTTCCATATGTTGGGAGTTATATTGTTGTGCTCCTAGCTGCGGTCCGTACGTACTTCCATAACTTTGGCCTTGAGGCCCTTGATAGCTTCCTGGTGGGAAATTGTATCCGGCTGGAGTGTTATACGCCGGATTGGTGCTATTCCCTCCGGTGCTTACTGGGACATACTGAGTATTCTGTACGAGGGCGGATCCTGCTTGCGGTATGTTGGACTGTTGACCCCCAGGGCCTGCGGGGCCTTGGGGAACATTAGTTTGTGCGTCAGCCCCTGCGGGGGCTGCCTCTTCCGGTCTTGAAGCTTCGGCCGCTTCAGGCTGTGTCTGGTGCGGAGGTGTTCGGTGTCGAAGGCCCTCACTGTTCAACCCAAAGCCATAACCGGCTCTGATCCTGGACCTCATGTCTCGAGGGTATCGTCGGAACCCTCTCGGAGGAGTTTCCGCATCATAGTCATCCTCCGTTTCGTCATCGAAGTTTAATACCCTACTGGTGCTGCCCAGTGCTCCGATCCTTCGCAGATGCCTCATAGTTTCCTGAATGTGACTATAGTTCCGGAGAATATAGTCTGGATCGAACAGCTGTGGGGCCCTCGATGGGGACCCTCGGGAGAATCCTCCCAGATCTCCTTGGATCTGGGTCGATCGCCCTGAATTCCCATCAGTTTGGCAATTTGTCTGTTGGTCACCGTTGATGGGTGCCTCGGTGGCCGGTCCAGATCTGGGGGGAGTGTTTCCCCCAGGTTCGTTTCCGGCCGCCCCTGCCGCTTGTTGGGAGTTTTGTTCAAATCCGGGCGGTACATCGGCCATTTCTTCCTGATTTCGGTTCAATGCAGATTATCACAAAAATGAATGGTTTTGGGATCCGAGTGTGAGGTCCCACGGATGGCGCCAAATGATTGTGCACCGAACCGGGGTTAGGTTGAAGATGGGATGATGGGTGTTTTTGGATCGTTCGTTGGCGGTTCCCCGAAGGTAGGGTTCTAGCCTCTTTACGCCAATCGAACGATATGTGATCTATGTGTGATCGAGTGTGTGTAGAATGCCTTTAAAGGTCTTTAAGTCCTCCTTTTATAGGGGGAATCGTCTTGGAGAACAAGTAGGCCTCTTAGGGTTTCCTAAGTCTTAGGCCGAGAATATCATTTTTTATAATTATTGGCTGGAAGTGATAAGGGTGAATCCCGGTTTTATAGGAAAGCAATTCTTATCTTTATTTATCTTCTGCGGGATCCTTCGTCACGGAGAGGCCTTCGTGCCTCAGCGTATTTATTATTCCTTTGTGTGGCAGGTCCTGCGTACCACTTGGAAGGGTATATCATCAGGTGTCTACTGGTCCATTAAAAATCCAGGCTGTGCAAGAGTGGCCAGTACCTCAGACAGTGAAACAATTGAGAGGATTTTTAGGGTTGGCTGGATATTATATAAGATTTATAAGGGATTTGGAGTGTTGGCAAAACCTTTAACTGAATTGTTGAAAAAAGATGGGTTTTTGTGGACTGCAGAGGCTCAGAAATCATTTGATACACTTAAGAAGGCTCTAATTTCTCCTCTAGTCCTAAAATTGCCAGATTTTGAGAAACCCTTCATAGTTCAAACAGATGCATCTTCTATTGGCATTGGAGCAGTTTTAATGCAGGAAGGCCATCCACTTGCCTTCAACAGTAAACCATTGTCCTTAAGGCAACAAGCATGGTCAGTTTATGAAAAGGAGCTTGGCAATTATATTGGCTATCAAGCAATGGCATCATTATTTAGCCAATAATCACTTTATTATCAAGACTGACCACCAAAGCTTGAAATATTTGTTAGACCAGAAGGTGGTTACTCCTTTACAGCATAAATGGGTATCAATATTACTAGGTTATGACTATGAGATTGGTTATAAGAAGGGGACTGAGAATGTTGTGGCAGATGCTCTGTCCAGAGTTCAAGGAGTTGCTTTGTTGCAATTGGGAATAAGCTCTATTAATGAGGTCCTATGAGATAAAATTAAGGAATCTTGGCAGCTTAATGATGATACAAGAGCATTGATTTCTCAGCTTGAACAGGGCAAATTGGTGCCAAAACAGGACTTGGGATGGCTATATGCTCAAAAAAAGAATAAATTACTTATTGCAAAGGATGCTCAGTTGAGAAAGGCTATTTTGTAAATGTGTCACTCATCTGCTAGTGGAGGTCACTCTGGTGTGGTTCCTACCTGGGTGAAACTTAAGGAGTTATTCTATTGGAAGGGATGTTATAAGGATGTGCAGAAATTTATCAAAATGTGCAGTTGCCAAAGATCAAAATATGAGACTGTGCCTATCCAGGCTTATTACAACCTTTACCAGTCCCAAAATCTATTTTCAGTGACATTTCTATGGATTTTATATCTGGTCTACCAAGGGTTCAGGGTAAAGATACTATATTTGTAGTGGTTGACAAGCTCACTAAATTTGGCCATTTCATATTGTTGAGCCATCCCTAATCTGCTAGTACTGTAGCACAAGCATTCATGGATCATGTTTACAAACTACATGGCTGCCCATCTACCATAGTGTCAGATAGAGATCCAGTGTTCCTCAGTACTTTTTGGAAAGAGTTTATGCGTTTGCAGGGAATTGACTTGGCCATGTCCACTGCTTACCATCCCCAATCTGATGGTCAAACTGAAGCTTTGAACAAATGCTTGGAATCTTATCTCAGAAGCATGTGTATGGACTCTCCAACACATTGGGTCAAATGGGTTCCTCTTGCTCAGTGGTGGTACAATTCTACTTGGCATTCTTCTATTAAAATGTCTCCTTATGAAGCCCTCTTTGGTGTGAAACCCAACTTCCATATTCCTTACATATGGAGATACATCAGTGGCTGCTGTTGAAGATATTCATAGAGACAGGGAGGCCATGATTGTGAAACTGAAATCAAATTTGGAAATTTCAAGAAATAGAATGACACAACTGGCAGATCTCCACAGGTCTGAAAGGGTATTTGCAGTGGGTGACTGGGTTTATGTGAAGTTACACCCTTTTGCTCAATCTTCTCTTAAAGATCATCACACAAGGAAGCTCTCTGCACGTTATTTTGGCCCATATCAAATCATTCAGAGGGTCGGAGAGGTGGCTTATAAGCTGAATCTGCCATAAGAGACTCAAATCCACCCTACTTTCCATGTCTCTTTGCTCAAGCTGGCTTCTGGTCCATCTGTACCCTCTGTCCCACTTCTAGCTTCTCCTCAAACACTTTTGAAACCAAGATCTATTGTGGACAGGCAGTTGGTGAAGAAGCGTAGATCTACAGCTGTCAAGCTTCTTGTTCATTGGGAGGGTCTTCCTCTGGAAGAAGCTTCTTGGGAAGATGTTGAAGAGTTCCAGCAAAGGATTCCTTCATTCACTTTTTGAGGAAAAAAATCTTCTTTGAGAGGGAGGTATTGTTACATAGTAATTGTATAATAGAAATAATAAAGGAATAATAAGAGTTGAGGGAATGAATATGTCAGAATGGAACTATAGGGACTAATAGTGTCAAGTTGTAAGTGAGGTTGTTAGTGGCGGTTATGATGTAGCCGTATGTGTGATAATATACATAATTGATTTGGATATATTTCTTCTTCCCCAATTCTCTCTCAATTGATTTCTCTTCATTACATTGATGGGCATGGTTATTGTTTTTGTAATTAATCTACATCAGAGGTCGTTAAATTGAATTAATCTTTTAAGAACTACAAGACAATGCATCAATGACATCCATGCGTGCAAGATGCAAAAATTTCTATGTTTCAGTCAAAAATTGAAAATGAGCAAAATTAATTCCATAAGTGACCTTTATTTACAATCATCCTTGACTTGTCAAATAACACGGTCTCTAAAAGCATATACCCATAGCCAAACACGGATATACAGTTTCACAACACACTATTAATGTTCAATAGCATACACACAATGGTGCATTACTACTACAAAGTATATCTAATGCGGCATTTTTTTTGCAACATTTCAAAGTGAGTGTTGCATTATTTAAAAAGTGTTGCATTATCTAACAAAAGTGTTGCATTAGATCTAATGCAACATGAGCTAATGCAACACCACCAAGCATTGCAATAGCTCATGTTGCATTAAATCTAATACAAAGGTTTTTTTAATTCATGCAACACCTTTCTTAAATATTGCAACATTTTTTTAAGGGAAATGATAAATCCTCTTAAAAAATAGCCGAATTATTATCCTAAAAATTTGATCATGAAATGTGTATAAATCAATAGATAGAATTAAGAGAGAGAATAAGTGAATAACACATGCTGCCGTTCAAAAAAAAAATTAATAAAAAAAAATACAAAATGAATAACACATGTCATATTTTAAGGTTATTAAGAGGATTATTAGGCTTTTTTTAGAAGGATTTATCATTTTCCTTATTTTTAAATAATGCAACACTTTCGTAAAAGGGTTAAAAAAAGTGTCACATTAGATATACTTATATAGTAATATTGGAGATATGCAACAACATATGTATAACATAATAATAAAATAGTATGCTGCTGCCTTCCAAATATGGCAAAAAACTTTGTTTTTCAGAAATCCTATGGAAGTGACTTTCACACAATTTCTTATTCAAACACATAAAACATTTTGTAAGTCTAGACTAGATTGTCAGATTCTTCAAAAATGTATTATCTCCAGATGTAATAAGTGAAAAAATCTACCTGTTATTCGCTACTAAGAGTTGAGCTGCAGCAATTCTCTAACAAAAAACATACTCTTTTGATATTTGACTAACTGTACTTGTATTCACATGCAATTTCCCAGGAACATCAAAGATCAAATTGAAACCACAATCAAAACCTTTTCTTATTATTCCAGTCGAAGACACATTAAGGCTTCTGTTTCAAGCTATTTCTGCAGCAATGACTAAAAGGAAATAGCATAGCATGCAGTAAAATTTAGCCGTACAGGAAATTAGGTATAAGAGCTTTGTCATTCCTGTATTTTAAGTAAAGATGACATGCTAATCGATGCATTGCTGTTGGTGTAAATGCCATGATACAACTATTATGAAAAGTGAAAAGTAGATACAGATAACCATCAATAGACCGCTCAGGCACTGATCTCATTGATCGTCAGACCATCACGTTCAAAAGGATCCATATTTATAAATATGACTAATGAACAGAAATAAAATTTAGTCGTCACACAAAATAAAGCTTCAGGTAGTCAATCATGGACACTAGATCCACATGAAATTAGCATCACAAACCTTCAAGTCAATCACAATATAGCTACATCAGAATGTGTCTTAATAACTTGCCATTTTGTTGTTTCTGCTTTTTGGTACGTGCTTAGAATATCAGAAAGAACACTAATCGAAGAACAACAGATAAGCAGTCGAGTAAGCATGACTGGTAGAGGCATTAGTTATCATCAAAAAGCAAGCAAAATAATAAGATGCCTATGATACAAATGAATAAACTTCTTTGACTTTACAAGAACAGGCAAGTTCAAAATGGTGAATTTGCAAATTCATCTTGATTTAAATGCATAAATGTATTGGGGAAAAAATCTAAATCCTAAGTTCATATTCAGGTATATCATCGTAGGAAAGTTGTAAGTGGAAGGTTTTGGTGGCACAACTCACCTGATCCTGCACCAACTTGTTTCAAAACCCGGTGATCGGTCCATTTTCTAAACTTACAATATATACAGAACAAGAATCATGATCTAAACCACCACTATTCATACTATTATCATCAAGAATACAAAGAGTTAGAGCGAAAGTGGACTTATAAACGTAGTCGTACCATGACCATGTCCAAACACATGTATATTAGACAAATTTTACCCGTATTATCTAGAGATTTGTTCACATAGATGTTTAGTATAAAGCTACCACTGATGATATACTCATCTACAAACTAGTACATCAGCAATACTAAAGCATTTGAAAAGGTGAAATCCAAATGCAAGGATGTTATTAGTTATGACCTGCTAGCCTTTAAGCAATTTGTGAAGTGGAGGTTGCCCGGGAACCCTGTTCAACTGGAACATAAACACCATCTTGCCTTGTGTGCCTTTCTCCTGAGTAAAATTGTTCACAAGATATAACCCATCATACACAAACGCATTACCGTTCATCCCAACCTCTTGAACTTTCCTAATCACACGAACCACATTCTTCTCACTCATACTGTTCTTCAAAGCCAAATTTCCCCTTTCAAGCTTCTGATCTACTGGAAGTACCTCCTTATTCCCTAGAAACTTAAGCCCACCCTGGCCAGAATAAAACAACACATCACCAGATTCTCTTTCATTTGAGTAACGATTAGAGTCAACTATACTAATAGCCAAAATTTTCCCTTTAATTTGTGTATAATCTATACCCGCTTGCGGTTGACAATGAAGACCAACCATCTGAAGTTGTGACCTGAACCTAAACTTATCCCCAACTTGAACCCCACAAAGCGGTCCTAGCACTTTCCCAAAATCAACCCATTTCACCCTATCTTTCACTACCTTAGCAGCCTCTCCAGGAACTCTCCAATGTGCAATCTTTTCGCCTTTCTCCTTCACTTTATTTTCCATAAACATACGGTCATAAACCTCATTAAACAGCTTCATCGCCTCTTGAATCTTTTCACGCCTAACTCGCTCCTTTTCTACAATAGCATGTCTAACATCTTCAAATTTTTTAGCAGCAAAAGTAGCATCCCCAACCTTAACATTACCAACTGGTCTTGACCTAAACACATCCTTTTTTCTATAAGGTTTAGTAACCTTTCCAACTTTGGGGTCAACATTATCTAATCTCTTTAAAGGACCCCTATCCATTTTACCCCCAACAGTTTTAATCACCCCACAGCCCGGAGGGAAATCTCGTATAACGTGTAGCCCAGTCCTTTTTTTCAGTCCAGACACTGGTTTCTTATGTTTTTGGGATTCACCAAGCTTCATATTATCGTCTAATTGACGTTTTTTTGGTTGAACAGGATGAGCAGCCATCTTCACTATTGCCATATTTGATTCCTGAAATTATAAATGTGAGAAAATAGATACAACAAAATTATATTACTAAAACTAGTAACTAAATGCAGAAGATCTTCGAAGTGACCTAGTGGTAAGGCAAGGTTTAAACCAGTGAGGTTTTGAACCTCACTGGGTAAATGTTTTGGAATGGCCAGGTAAAAATTCTAATAAACCGGAACAAGAATACTGTTACGCCACATATATAAGAGCTAAAAGCTCCTGGTAAACTGATCCTTCTCACTTCACCTATTTTAGGATGATGGCAATGGTCTAGGCATGGGGCTAGGCATGCCCATGCCTAGCGGCAAACACCGCCGCCAACGTCAAGGCATGGGCTAGGCATGAGTGATTTCAGCATACATTGCCGCTTAGGCATGGAAGAGAGAGAGAGAGAGATAATCAATGATTTAAGGAGGGATAGGAGAGAGAGTGAGTATGATTGGAGGAAATAGTAAAAGGATGGGGAGGCATGGAGAGACATGGTTGTCATAGGTTAGGCATGGCTAGACACGAGTTAGGCATGGAATGATGTGACAGTATATTATTGGTAGATGGCTAGGCATGGTTAGGCATGAGAGTGACCATTGCCATAATCTTTAGTAACTAAATGAAAATACACACACACACTATATATGTATGTATATATGTGTGTGTGTGTGTGTGTGTAATATATATATATATGGTGACAGGCAAGATTATGTCCATCACTTATAAAATCAAATTAACACACACACACACATATACATATATATATATATTATATATATATATATGTATATATATATATATATATATATATATATATATATGTATGTGTGTGTGTATATGTATATATATATATGGTGACAGGCAAGATTATGTCATACTTATAAAATCAAATTAAACACACACACACACATATACATATATATATATATATATATTATATATATATATATGTGTGTGTGTGTGTGTGTGTGTGTGTGTATATGTATATATATATATATGGTGACAGGCAAGATTATGTTCATTACTTATAAAATCAAATTAAATATATAATGAAATTGAAGTAAATGATAAACCCATGGGATTTTATGAAGCCATACCTTAGTCTGAAATAAGAGAAACTGATATGAGGTAGTCCACTCCTATAAGAACAGAAGAAAAGAAAAGAGTTGTATAAGTAGTGTTGAGAAGGTATGCTTCTCTAAAGGCCACTTCTAATTGATTAATATATACACACACACACACCCACAAAGCTAAACACGATTAATAATGTAGTACTGATACGACATCTTTTTAAATAAGTTCAAACTATACACATCAATTAATACTAATTAATAGAAATGATAGATACACATATACTATAATAAAATAACAAAATTAAGACAAATAAGCTTACATGAAAATGGACTGATGGAGTTGACTAGAAACACAGAGGAAATGGAAATGGAGACGGAAAGGGATAGAGTTTGGTACCTCGGGTTTTGAAAAATGCTTTCAAATTTCAAAATATAATTTTTTCAATGTTTTCAAAAATGAGTGAAACAAGTTTTTAATATCAAACTTTGAAAAAGTAATTACCCGATCTTCAAAGTTCAAACTTTGAAAAAGTTCAAAAATTAAGTAATTACCGGATGTAGAAAAAGTTGTACGTATATTACTATTTCGAAATGATATTCATAGCCCCGGCCAAGATAATGGATTATTACAAATAATTATTTGAATAAAAATATATTAAAAAATAAATTTCTATTATTTTAAACGCATTTTTTTTACCTAGTCAAAATTTTTCTCTCACCTTCCATATTATATGGAAAAATAATATTAATCAATTTCTTCAAATCTATTATTAAGGCCTGTTTGTTTTTTTAAGAAGTTTTCTTTATCTGAATACCACTTCTGAAAGTTAAGAGGTAGCCTAAATATCTGAAATCTGAATAAGTATTGCCGTTTGTTTTTATAAAAACGTCTGAATACACATAATTGCTTTAATAACCGTTTTTAGCGTTAAATTCTTGCAAATACTTTGATCAACCCACATTTTTTTATGACAGGAAACAAAACAAAAGATAATTAATTGATATAGTAAACTAAATATCAACTATTAAGTTTAGATCATTATTAAATTTAATAACGTATAATTATTACTTATTGTACAGTAAGGATTAAACATCAAAGTAAAATAAAAATTACTCAACAAAACAAATTGATAAACACCTAAACTTTTTACAGCTGTTATCCATTCATATATTATGTTTTTCTTTTTAAATGTTATTAGTTATTGTAGAGTAGTAGTTCAGTAGTCCTTCTATCTCTTTCATTATTCCGGTATACCGTCATAAAGGAACGAATGAAAACAATTCACCATTACAGTGACTGGAAAGTGAAACACCACTGGCAACGGAGACCTGAAAACACCGCCGGCTGCGACCTCCGACACACTAACAGTCGTCGATGATTATTGCAATATGCAAATGATGGTTACATTTTGAAAGTGTTCTTTTTTTTGGATATTGAGTTTCAGATGCTTCTAAGAGGTTAGACAACCTCTACAAAAACCAGAGGAATTTCAGATCTAGACGTCTGAGCATAAAATGAAAAACAAACGGTCCGAGTCTTGAAACCTCTCACCGAATCAGATGTAAGAGGTTATTAAGAGGAAATTTTGAAAAACAAACGAGGCCTTACTTATGAGTCATGGATACGAGTACAATACCCCTTTAAAACCAAATATCCCATAACCGTAAAAAAACTACTACTCGTATTAATTGAAGCATATAAATTTGCCATACCTGATACGAATATAACTCTTAGAATAATAATACTGCATTGAACACAGATGTTGAATTAATATCACTTCCAAGCTAATAAAAAACTCAATAAACATGATAACATATCACTTCCTATCTAGCATCATAGCAGCCTTCATGTAAACTGTATCAGACAATATACCATACATGCTTAATAGGTGCAATGTTCAAAAATTTCATCACAGGAACATTATTAACGAAATGTTTTCAGATCAGAAAATAAAAGAGATCAAATGTGACAACCTAAAACTTTAAACTAAACACAGGATTCACTCCTAAATTGTGTGGCAAATCTCTCTTCTTTGGCATGTTGGAAGAAACATTTTCTTAATCAAAACTATTTTCTTGGTTACCGCACGTCGGCTTTGTATGCCCAACTTGTTTGCATATAGAGCATGTTTTACGTGTCTTATTGGCCAACTCTTTTCCACACCTTTGACACGTCTTTTTCTTGACGCCCTTTTATTGTTGACTTTGGGGGCTGATGCGGAAATGTCCAGATTCACTGAACTGGAGAAACCCAGTAAACTGATAATGCCATCTGAACAAGCAATGTTGATTCTGCCAGCAGTGGCCCATTTCGGACAAGTCTTTTCTGAACCAGTCCAGTCACCAGTGGTAACACTTCTCCAGTGGCAAGCTCCAGTAACCAACTCTGGTAATCCACCAGTGAAGATGTCCAGTAACTTGCTCCAGATGACTGCTCCAGATGAATGCTCCAGATGACATCTGACGAGCTCCAGTTGCATCTGAAGGGCTCCAGTAGTGAAGACTGAAGGCCACCAGTAAAGTGCTCCAGATAAATGCTCCAGTTGTCTATAATAAAGTTTACTTTAACTGAAGGTTGTGTGGGGTCAATAAGGACGTGGGTATGGACGCGTGGCAGCTTTTTAGTGGTTCAAGAAGGAGCGTGCAAAAGCATTGATATTCCTAACGATATTGTGGGCCACTTGAAGAGGATTGTTTCTAGAAGCCTTATGTGTCTATTTTCTATTGGTCCAAATTAATTAGTGGCTTGCACATGACAGCTTTTGTATTATTTTATTATTTTGTCGTTGATTCCTAGGTAAGATTATGTGGCTATAAATAAGGCCTTTATTTCTCATTGTAAGTTAGTTGATGTTGAATGAAAATTAATAGGGCAGCCTCTATTTCTTACAAATCTTCTTTTACCTTTATAGATCTTTGATCTTGGTGGTTAGGAGTGACCCCTTTATCAATATTTGTGGTGACTCGTTCTTTATCAAATATTGTGGTGAGGTCTTTTAAATCTTCGGTTTCCTTTATCTATAGTCGTGGTGGCTAGACCTTTATCGATTGTAGTGGTGGGGCGGAGTGTTTCCTTTATCCTTGATTCCGGTGGCTTGGCCTTTACGAGTCTTGGTGGTGGATTCTTTATCTATCATTTTACTTTATTGTCTCGTTTAGTTGTTTGTTTCATATAAAACCCAGAAAATACCAAAAATAGTCTTCCGCTGTCGTTTGTCGCGTGATTTACGCATCAGGGCATAGAATGTTGCCTCCTTTTTCGAGTAGATTACCAATAAGGGTTGGTCTGTGATCCATCCAACACTCATTTATTGATACGTCTTGTGAGCTACCACTTGATAATGAATCAATACACCAACATAAAGGCAAATACAACGGTGGGATTTTAAAGCAATCCTTATGACGGAGTGCCCTTAAAATGTGACGGCAAAGTATTCCCCAAAACTCAAAGTTCTTGCAATCACACATAGCAATATCACCATCCCAAAATACCATGTGAGATTTGGAATTTTTTTTTGAAACGGTCGTATTACAAGGGTGTTTTGTCAAACAAGTTTTCGAAAAAAAAAATTGTGCAACCAGTTAAACCGGTAATGCTAATACCGGTTTCGAATTTTTGCCTCGAACCCGGTATTAGCATTACCGGTTTCAGAAAAAGCAAATTGAAACCGGTATTTGCATTACCGGTTTCGAACTTCGTAGCACCTTTTGCAGAAAAACAGTAACATGGCAGGTTGATTGTGACTTGACACTGACAAGGCCTGCGAACCCGGTTTTTCCAATACCGGGTTCGAATGTAAAGTGTAACATCCCGAAATTTTAAAGCAAATAAAATAAACCTTTATTATAGTTTTAACATTAAAATAGTTTCCTAGTATTTTATTTCTGAAAATAGGGTTAATTTAGTTGGACCTATAGCGGATAGCGGGTATTTTACCCACTTAACTTGGAGGGGGGTCGTGGCATATCAGGGAGGTGCCAGCCATTTTCCCTTCTCATACTCACCATTCCACTCCACCTAATCTCTTCTTGATGCTTCTATGATTCCAATCTCAATCAAATTCAATTCTTCAAGCAATTCAAGAATTCCTTTAAGATTAATGATAACAATCCTCTCCATAATCTTCATTCATCAAAATTAAAAGTTAGGGATTGTGTTGGTGATGGGGGCTGGCCGAATTTCAAGAGAGAAAAAGGGGAAGAATTGTGAATTAGAAATCTTAAA
Source organism: Erigeron breviscapus (assembly GCA_034093135.1). Classification (NCBI taxonomy): domain Eukaryota; kingdom Viridiplantae; phylum Streptophyta; class Magnoliopsida; order Asterales; family Asteraceae; genus Erigeron; species Erigeron breviscapus. Next base: position 124,003,585 of record CM067171.1, on the reverse strand, counting down.
CTCTTATCTTCCATTGTTGAGAGACACAAGAGAGGTTGAATTGATATAATTTTTCCCATGATAAAAGTTGCCTAAAAGGCCTGGGATTTTTAGCCAAAAAGTTGTGTGGTGATTTCTAAGAATTTCTATTAATTATTAAATTTAAATGATAATTAAAAAGGTAAATAAATAAATAAATTATATAAATCATGAAATTGGTTAAATAATCACAACCAATGATGAAAATGACTAAAACCTACTGGATTAAAATCATTTTAAGTCAAAGAACAAATGTCATATAATTTAGAAATAATTAAGTAAGTGAAAATCACTAATTAATAACTATTTTTAAATTAATAGAAAAATTACATAAATAAATATATATATCACAATATTCTAAGTTAAAAAGCATAATAATCAGAATATAACCCAAATATAATTAGCCACAAATTATAAAGGCAAGTGAGGTACTTAAAAGTATTTTTAAAGAATTATTTGGTTAATAAATCAAGAAAATGAATAAATAATTAATTAAATAATTAAATAAATAGTTA
>CM067171.1:123908855-124002052 GCA_034093135.1 Erigeron breviscapus | reverse complement strand
ATTGATGAGGTTTCTTCATTATAAAATGCGGAGTACCAGAATTCACACAAATAGTCATGGTACATTCTCCCTGGATTTAGGGTTAATGCACCATACAAAGGATGAGAGAAAGAAAGTATTCAATCTCCCAATGATTGATTGAGCAGGATGAGAACTGGAAAGTTTGGCCATCCAGTTATTCATATTGATTCAAATAGCTTTGGCTTCAAGAGTAATGTGACTGGGTTTAACAAGATTATCAACCGGAGCATATTCGGCAGATAGAAGATTTTTGGGTGCCATTTATGATAGAAAGATGAAGATGAAATTGAATAAATTTAGGGTTTATGATGAAGAAATTAATGAATTTGCAGTTAATATGTGTTGAGTCATGGATGTCCCCATCATTAATTGTCCTTAACTCCTTTAATAAGGAATTTTAAGATTTGGGAGTAATGTTCGAAGTAAATGTAATTGAAATTGAAAGTGGGTATATATAGGAGAGACAATGTGGAACTCAAACGGTTTATTTGAAATTATCAAATAAAATTTTTGATCGTGTTCTGAGATCCGCATTAATTACATCACATCACACATAAATGCATGACGGTTTACAGCCCACAAAACAGTAACAACTTGTACTTTTTGTTTTCACAAGGTAAAAAGACCATCATTGCGTTGAAAAATTTACATGCCACGTAGGATTAAGATAAATATCTTTGAAAAAGTTTGCTTACGTGGCACGCACAATGACCAAGTATTTTGAAAATATTTTGACAAGAGAGCACGTGTTTGAGGTAAACACGTGTTTAGGGAAAAATGGAAGAAAACACGAGTTTGAGCACGTGTTTAGAAGACAAACACGTGTTAAGATTGAACACGGCTTTAGCACAACACACGTGTTTAGGTTCACGTGTTTAATACAAGCACGTGTTTGGATTAGGTCTAACACGAGTTTAACAAAAGGCAAAGTTAAACACGTGTTTTGATGAACAGTTGCAACAAATTTTGCATGATTTGAAGCAAAATTAAGCCAAACAATAAATTTGAATTGTTATTAGCCTATCTCACCATCCAGGCAACTCCACTTTCACCTTTTTTTTCTCAGACAACTCATGGCAACCCAGGATGCCACATGATGCTCTCTGGTGCAAGTAGCTCAACCCCGACAACTCCATTCTTTTTAGCCAAGGATTATGGCAATTATGCATCTTCCATGGCTCATCATCTAGCAAGAATAGTCTGCCATATCAATCCATGTTTTTCTCATACCTCCTCATGCATAACCAATGACAAACATAATTTCATGCCTAATCTTATTAAAAAAAAATTTATATTCATGATTATATTACCTAACTTTAACAGTCTTTATAAAGTAAAATATATATTATATTAATAATTTTATAGATAATAATTAGTTTTATATCATTTATGTATTTTATTTAGGGTGACCTTTAAAGTGTATATGAAAATTAGTAATATGAATATAAATAAATAATAAACAAATGAAAGGTTATCTTCTTCTGAAATCAGAATGCCATCTTCTTTAGTTCTAGACCGACATTTCTTCCCTTTTTTTTCAAGGTTGTTTTTATTTTTAGATCCAAACGGTCAAAAAATAGAATTAATGGTATAGCCGTTGCCGGTTGGAAATGGTCATGCCTCAACTTTGCCTCTTCGGCAATTTATGCCTCAACCATTCATGCCTCAACCTTATCGCGACCTTGGTGGCTGTGTTGCCGGACGACATGGCGCATGGGTGATGCTGAGCCCCATGCCATTGCCATTGCCATCGTCCTAATGGCAACCTATTAAGTCTAGTGTTCTAGATGAACAAGCCACATATACATGCACATAACAACATTACAACATATCATTAACCACCGTAATCATTACATATCATATCATTACATTTCATATCATAGGGACTGCATATCAGGCCTCAATGGTCATTTACATAGCCCATATCACCTCCCGTGTAACCCCGAATACCCATAAGCAAATCAAGATATCATTTGGGAAGTTATTATATGAAAACCATGTTTTGTTGAACCCTCAGCGTGTCAAAGTAGTGTATCTTACCTTGATACAGCTTACAACAAGTTAAGAGTATCTTAAAGTGCTTGCTAAGTGCTCCCGACAACCTAGAACGAGTATAAGATCGACATATAAGCTAAACGAACTCTTTTGTGCAAACTGGACCTCAGGTGCGCCGCACCCCCTATTTGGTGCGCCGCACCAAACCCAACTTGGACACAGGTGCGCCGCACCAAAAGTAGGTGCGCCGCATATCGGGCTCCCATATGAAATCCAAAACCTAACCTGAGCAGTGGTGCGTCGCACCCCCCATCTGGTGCGCCGCACCTCGGCCAGTCGACCAAAAACCCAACTTTTCAACCTTTAAACGAATTCCCTTCAAACCCAAACCCTTAATCCGACCTGGAGACTTAAAATTAACCTTTTTAATGATACTTTTGATGACTCAAATCAATCAATTGATCCTTTAATCATTGGCTAACATATAGCAATCGTTTGATCACCCGAAAACATGAAATCGACGATCAATCAACTATTTAACCCAACCCAAACCCTATGGCCTGGATCGAAATCACTTGTATAACATATATGATCAGATTTCAAAGGGAATTTACCTATATTACCTGTAGATGACTTAGGGGATTCGAAATCTTAACACAACTTGCACAAAACACCTAGAATCGAAGAGTTTTTGATGATGAATTGCTTTGAGAGGGAGGAAGGATCGGCTGGAGGGTTTCACACACGTATGATCAGACTTTGTGACAATTAGTGAGACCTAATTGCACCTAAAACCCTGTCCATCAACTACTAACATTACACTTTGGGCCCCTCAACTTCTAAACTTATCTTTCTACCGGGAGTCTTAACACACTAACAAGCACTTAATTACTTAACTTTACTTTGATTACTTTCATTAAACATCATATTAATCATTTCACATTAAACACATAAGCATTTAATCACATAATCACATATAAGGCACATAAACTTAACGAACCTAACGTTAACTAACGGAAAGTCAAATAGTCAAACACAAAATGTTTGGGATGTTACAATTACCTCCCCCTTAAGAGGATTCCGTCCCCGGAATCTCATCAGAAATGAACAAATCTGGATACTTCTCCTTCATCACGGATTCGGTTACCCAAGTTACACTTTCACCATGGTTATGCTTCCATTTGATCAACACAAGGTCAATCATTTTCCGGCGTAGCTTCTTTTGTTTTCTCCCAAGTATTGCTACTGGTTCCTTAATCATTCTTTTCCTTGGGTCAATACTCACATCCTCAATAGGGATAACACTAGACTCCTCCGCTAAGCACTTCCTCAAATAAGATACATGAAATGTGTTGTGAATTCCATCCAATTCTGGAGGCAATTCCAATTGATACGCCACATCTTTGATACGTTTCAGAACCTTAAATGGTCCAATAAATCGTGGACTTAACTTTCCTTTCTTTCCAAAACGAATAACTCCTTTCCATGGGGAAACTTTCAGCATCACCAGATCACCAACTTAAACTCAACGGGCCTTCTTCTTGTCGGCATAAGTTTTCTGTCGTTCTCTAGCTACACGAAGTGCTTCCTTTGCAATATTAACTTTTTCAGCTATGATTTCTATAATTTCGGGACCTGTAATTTGCTTTTCGCCGGGCTCTAACCAACAACTTGGAGTCCTACATCTCCTACCATAAAGCATTTCAAACGGTGGCATTCCAATACTTGCATGATAGCTGTTATTATAAGCAAATTCAATCAACTTCAAGTGATCATCCCATGCCCCACCATACTCCAATACACAAGCCCTCAACATATCCTCCAATGTTTGAATTGTTCTTTCGCTTTGCCCATCAGTTTGAGGATGATAGGCCGTGCTCAAATTTACTCTAGTACCTAACTCTCGTTGAAGACTTTTCCAAAAGCTAGATACATACCTCGTGTCTCGATCTGAAACAATGGATAAAGGAACACCATGCTTTGAGACAACTTCATCTATATACATCTTTGCCATCTTGGTCAATGGTATATCTTGTCGTGTTGCTAAGAAATGAGCACTCTTCGTCAACATATCCACAATAACCCATACCATATCATTTCCCTTTGGTGTTCTAGGTAGCTTGGTCACAAAATCCATAGTAATATGATCCCATTTCCATTCCGGAATCTCTAACTGATGCAACATTCCATATGGCTTTTTGTGATCAGCCTTTACACGAGCACAAGTCAAGCATCTTTCAACAAAATGTGCTACTTCTCCCTTAATGTTCGACCAATAATAGGCTTCAAATCTGCATACATCTTTGTAGCACCGGGGTGAACTGAATATCTTGACCTATGAGCTTCTTCAAGGATCAATTCTCGGTTACCATCAAGCAATGGTACCCAAATTCGACCCTTATATGTCCAAATCCACGGCTGTTCGTTTCCATCTCAAGACGTTTCTTCTTCCTAATACTTTCCTTTTCAATGTTATCCTTCATCAAAGCCTTAACTTGGGCTTCCTTAATGTGGTCAAGTAGCCCAGACTTTGCTTGTACAACCATACTCATCAATCTACAAGAAAAATTCTGCACTTTTCTACTCAATGCATCCGCCACCACATTAGCTTTACCGGGATGATACTTAATCTCACAATCATAATCTTTCAGAAGTTCCATCCATCTCTTTGTCTTACATTAATTTCCTTTTGTGAGTGAGAACACATATTGCAAACTTTTGTAATCGGTGTACAAGGTACACTTAGTGCCATATAAGTAATGTCTCCACAACTTTAAAGCAAACACCACAGCAGCCAACTTTAGATCATGGGTCGGGTAGTTCTTTTCATGAGGCTTCAATTGACGTGAAGCATATGCAATAACCTTTGTCCCTTTGCATAAGAACAAACCCAACCCTGAAATAGAAGCATCACTATTACAACAACAAGATCATCCCCCCTCCCACCCCCCCCCCCCCCCCCCCCCCCCCCCCCCCCCCCCCACCCCCCCCAAGATCATCGGTACCTTCGGGTAAGGCAAGGATTGGGGCTTCACATAACTTGGTCTTTAACGTTTGAAAAGCCTTTTCTTGAGCTTCAGCCCACACAAACTTCACCCCTTTCTTTGTCAATTCGGTCATAGGCTTAGCTATACGGGAGAAATCTTGAATGAACCTTCGGTAGTAGCCCGCTAAACCAAGAAAACTCTTAATTTCCGTGGGTGTCTTTGGCTGTTCCCATTTAGATACAGCTTCAATCTTGGCGGGATCAACTTTAATACCTTCAGAAGAGATAACATGCCCGAGAAATTGAACTTCTCGAAGCCAGAATTCACACTTGGAATACTTTGCATATAACTTCTTCTCCCTAAGAACCTCAAGAACGGCTCTTAAGTGCTCACGGTGCTCAGCTTCAGACTTTGAATAAATAAGAATATCGTCAATGAAGACAATCACAAAATGATCTAAGAATGGGCGACATACCCGATTCATTAAATCCATAAAAGCGGCTGGAGCATTTGTCAACCCAAATGGCATGACAAGAAACTCATAGTGCCCATATCGTGTACGAAAAGCTGTCTTGGCCACATCTTCCTTTTTGACTTTTAATTGATGATAGCCAGACCGCAAATCAATCTTAGAGAAGTAAGAAGCACCATGGAGCTGATCAAAAAGATCATCAATACGCGGGAGAGGATACTTATTCTTAACCATTCGCTTATTCAGCTCACGGTAGTCTATGCACATGCGCATAGAACCATCTTTCTTCTTGACAAAGAGAACCGGAGCTCCCCAAGGCGAGGAACTAGGTTGTATGAAACCTTTGTCAAGTAGCTCTTGAAGCTGGGACATTAACTCTTTCATTTTTGTGGGAGCTAAACGATATGGTGCTTTTGCAATAGGAGTAGCACCGGGTACAAGATCAATCTGAAAAGTGACCTCTCGGTCGGGAGGAATGCCGGGAAGATCATCCGGAAAGACATCAGAAAATTCAGAAACTACATCAACATTAGAGATAGAAGACTTCTCCTTTCGTGTATCGATAACACATAAGCAAGGAAGTGATTCTTATTAGGCCGAATGAATTGAGAGCCTTCATCAAATTAATGATCTTTATGCTCCCTTCCTTCTTATCTCCATAAACAGAAATGACCTTACCATCCGGAGTAGAGAAACGCACGATCTTTTGATAACATAAAATAGTAGCATCGTTTTGAGATAACTAGTCCATGCCTATCACTATATCAAAACCAGCAAGAATAGTAGGCAATAACTGGACCGGAAAGGAACGACCCTCAATCTCGATAAAACAATCATCATAACCCACAGAATGTCAAAAGGAGGGAAAGAAGAAGCGACAGGGATCGCCATGTCGAACTATTATAGAACAATCAAGGGGGTGCGGCGGGTGTGGGTGGGACTGGTAGGAGTAGTAACTCTTTCGAGCTTAGGAGCAAACAATGTAGACACAAAAGACCTATTTGCACCCGAATCAAAAAGAACAGAAGCAGGTTTTGAATTAACAAGAAAAGTACCGCTTACTACCTCATCGTTGTCCTTGGCAGCTTCCACTGTCATCTGAAGAGCTTGAACCTTTTGCTTTTGGGCAGCCACCTTCTTCCCATCATTCTTCATCTGAGGACAATCAGCAATCAATGACCCATTTCTTGACACTTATAACACCGAGTCTTGTCTTTACAAACAGCTGCAGCGGCCCCTGTTTACCACACTTATCACACCTCTTGGTCTTGTCTGAACATGGACCATCATGATGGGACTTGCAAGCTGAACACCATGTGCTACTCTTCTTCTTATCCTTTCCCCCATTCGAGGAAGAACTACCTTTAAACTTCTTATCAGAATTTGATGACCCATTGAACTTCCTCTTGAAACCAGATTTCTTATCATCATCTTTAGTAGCCACTTTCTCAGTTCTGAAATCATCATCTAACCTCTTGGACTCCTTAATCGCAGCAGACAATGTAGTATGTTGCCTACAAAGGCCACGATAACTAGCAGGGAGACCATCACAATAAGCTTCAATATGATCAACTTCTCTACGAACCATGTGACCAACAAACTTGAGCTTTTCCATAAATGAGTGAGCATACTCAGTTATGGCACCGGGCTTAGCGGTTAAAGCTCTAAAGACTCAATCAGCCTCAATTCACGAGTACCAACATATTCCTCCAAGAACTTCTCCCTGAAAGTACCCCAAGGCATGGCAACTAGTACCTCGGGAGCCAAAGAAACTGTAGTAGATCTCCACCAATTGCGAGCATTCTTCTTAAGCATACGGGAAGCACACAACACCTTCATATCTTCGGGACAATAACATGAAGCAAATACAACCTCTATATCATCCAGCCATTCCATAGCACCTACAGCATCCTGAGTACCATCAAACTCTTTCGCACCACATTTCTGGAAGCTATCATACTTAAAGTTAGTGGCACGAGGAGCAACAACAACACGAGGCTCCACTACATTTCCCCCACCATTCACATCAGCAACAACATTCTCAGGAGCAACCTGTGACCTTACAATGGATGGCTAAGCACAATTTGAGCGGTTGGAATAGTTTCCATCAGTAGGCTCATCCGGATGCAAGCTTGCTTCCCTTTCAGCTCTCATTTGAGCCAACTCCTCTTCAGTCCTTCTCAAATGGGCTCGAATAGCCCTCAATTCTTCATGCATTTCAGCTTGAGTAGGAATCTGTTCGATTACTGGGTTAGCCCGATCAATTTCTGATCTAGTAGGCAATTCACCCGGTAATGGACTTCGAGGAGGCCTCTTATTAACACCATTTACAGCCCCATTCTGATCAGCTGGAGCATTGCTTGGAGTAGCTCTCTCACGTTGACTGTTAGTACGAGTGTTAACCATGTTGTCTACAATGCAATGACGACGGTTAGCAAAGGTTAAAGTGAGAACAAAGAGATTAAGGCTACATAACATTTATTTCAGCAACATATAAACACATTCATGCCTCTATTTACACTCTCACTCAGTCCCAAACCCGTCCTAAAGCATTTCATCTCAAAGGCTAAGCATACCTACTTAAGCCTAACTTATCCTCTATCGGTTTAAGTCCAATTCCTATGGTAAACCTATAGTCCTTGGTTCACTTAAACCATTTCTCTGATACCAACTTGTAACACCCGTCGTTTAAAAATATGGATTTCCAAAATATTTCGCCTAACGGCGTCAAAAGAAAACGGAAGTAAACTTTAAAAGTTCAAACCACATAATCTGTTTGGTTCCCTTATTAGTTGGTGTTACTAGCCATATCATCAAAATACGTTTAAATGGAAACCCATCGGTTACCCAACATAAAGCAACCGACCACAATACGAATACAAGTCATAATTATCCAAACATAATGCAAAAGTCTAAAGTGAGCAGCCACTATGGGTAAACTATAGCCATCTTCAAGTCACTCTACCCATGCCTCACTCTTATTCATCATCCATCACATAACCTGCTAAACCTGAGGTGCGCCGCATATCGGGCTCCCATCTGAAATCCAAAACCTAACCTGAGCAGTGGTCGGTAGGGTAGTAGGTACTAAAAAATAGGCCCGCTTCCAGCGAGTAACTTTGTCCTCTCCGAGATCGCAAGTGGGTTGTATTTGAAATCTCACCTCTAACCTGGTGGTGCGCTGCACCCCCCATCTGGTGCGCCGCACCTCGGCCAGTCGACCAAAAACCCAACTTTTCAACCTTTAAACGAATTCCCTTCAAACCCAAACCCTTAATCCGACCTGGAGACTTCATATTAACCTTTTTAATGATACTTTTGATGACTCAAATCAATCAATTGATCCTTTAATCATTGCTAACATATAGCAATCGTTTGATCACCCGAAAACATGAAATCGACGATCAATCAACTATTTAACCCAACCCAAACCCTATGGCCTGGATCGAAATCACTTGTATAACATATATGATCAGATTTCAAAGGGAATTTACCTATATTACCTGTAGATGACTTAGGGGATTCGAAATCTTAACAAAACTTGCACGAAACACCTAGAATCGAAGAGTTTTTGATGATGAATTGCTTTGAGAGGGAGGAAGGATCGGCTGGAGGGTTTCACACACGTATGATCAGACTTTGTGACAATTAGTGAGACCTAATTGCACCTAAAAACCTGGCCATCAACTACTAACTTTACACTTTGGGCCCCTCAACTTCTAAACTTAACTTTCTTAGCTTATCTTTCTACCGGGAGTCTTAACACTCTATCAAGCACTTAATTACTTAACTTTACTTTGATTACTTTCATTAAACATCATATTAATCATTTCACATTAATCACATAAGCATTTAATCACATAATCACATATAAGGCACATAAACTTAACGAACCTAACGTTAACTAACGGAAAGTCAAATAGTCAAACACAAAACGTTTGGGATGTTACAGGTAAGGAATGTGTTTTAAAGGGGACCAAGCAGCAAATTAGCATTTGCTCATTGGAACAGATGGGTAGCTATTTAGCTAATCAGACTCATGTAGTACAAGCACAGTTGTTTGCCATTCAAGATTCTGGTGAGCCAAAAGGATTCTATGAACCAGTAATCAATTCTGGTCAGAATGCAAAGGCATTAGCTGATGTGCTAGCCAAATATGAGAGTGTGTTTGAAGTACCAAAGGGTTTACTCCCAATTAGAGAAGTTGATCACAAAATTACTTTGAAGGAGGGTGCACACAATCTTAATCTCAAACCCTATAGGTATCCCAAGGCTCAAAAAGATGTCATTGAGCAGATGACTCAAGAATTATTGGACAGTGGGGTCATTAGAAACAGTACCAGTCCCTTTGCAGCACCAGTTATTTTGGTTAAGAAAAAGGATGGTAACTAGAGAATGTGTATAGACTATAGAAGGTTAAATGAAGCCACAGTCAAGGATGTTTTCCCAATTCCATTGATTTATTGGATGAATTACATGGGTCAATGGTGTTCTCAAAATTGGATTTGAGATCTGGTTTTTTTTTTTTTGGGTAATGGGATACCCCTATGAATTATATTTCACAACACTGAAACGTTTACAAGTGGATTGACAGAGTGTCAACCAATTCATATATATGACAGGCCATATATATGTTAACAAGCAAGAAAGCAAATCAATTTAAGCAATAGAAGAGGAAACCTACACACTAGTAACAATAAACATAACTAATGTGTTGATATCTAGCAAAGACTGAATTGCAGAGCAGCGCCTATCTTGGATTTACCACTAAATGGCGTGGTACCTTCCATTCTTCCAACAAACAATCGACTGCAGGTGTATGCTTGAACCGAATAGAAACCAATTTTTATCTGACCGTGGTTGCAATGAGCTCAACAATCTGGTCCGGAGGTCTAGCATGGTTAGAAAATAACCGATTGTTCCTCTCTTGCCATATGAAGTAAGCTGTGGCTGCCACCAGTAATCTTCCAATTACATTCTTTGCTGATCTTGAATTAGACTTCACAATAAGCCATTGGAGTATGTCAGCCCATGAATCAGTCATATCAGGAACTTTTGCCATAGCTTTAATACTCTTCCATACCTGTGAAGAATAATTACATTCAAAAAACAAATGTGAGTGAGAGTCCGGTCCTTGTTTGCACAAGGAACAACAAAGAAGCTGGTAGTTTGTGTTGCCGCTCAACCGACTCCATTGCATCATTTTGTCTTGGGTTTTGAGTTTCTCTCGTATAATCAGCCATACCAAAAACGCATGTCTAGGGATACTATGCGAATTCCATATAACTTTTGCCCAATTAACCTCGTTGCCCTTCATCCTAATCGAGTTCCAAACCACTTTAGAGGAAAACACATTCTCCCTTCCATCCAATTCCTTCCAAACAATAGTATCCATCTGATTTGCATGTAAATTGATAGATGGAAGGTTAATTAAAACAGGAAAAAGATCAAGCCAAGCAGTTGGCCATTTCCACTCACCATTCTGAATTACATCAGCAACATTTGAGTCTAAAGAGAGGCCGGCTTGAGCAATCTGCCTAGGAGATATTAACGAATTTAATGGGCATACATCAGCCCATTTATCAAACCATAATGACGTGCTTCTTCCATCTCCAATTTTCTTCCATAAAAATGGCCTAACTACATCTCTAAGCTGCAGTAGTTTACGCCATCCCCAGCTACAATTCTTAGGCTGCTTTACATCCCAAAAGCTTCTATTTTTGATCCTATATGAGTGCACCCATTTTACCCATAAGGATTCTCTATGAGATAAGAGGCTCCAAATGTGAAATACCATAAGTGATTTATTAACTTCAGTGATCCTACGAATATCCAAACCACCCTCACTTTTTGGTAAACAAATTGAATTCCAAGACACTTTAGCCTTACCTTTTCCCATTGGCCCTTGGCACCATAAAAATGACCGCATTTTCTTTTCAAGATCCTTAATAATACTAGCTGGCAATATAAAAACAGAAGCCCAATAGATATGAAAAGAAGAGAGGACAGATTTTACCAATTGAACTCTGCCCGCAAAAGATAAAGACTTGTTGCGCCAATCCGTTATCCTGTTTTCCAATCTCTCCACAAGCATATTACAATCCTTGTGAAGAAGACGAGTCGTTATTAATGGTACTCCAAGATAACGAACAGGAAGTGAACCTTCTTCAAATGGCATCACCAACAGAATAGCCTGCTTGACATGATCAGCAACATTACAGAAATAAGCTTTACTCTTAGGAATACTTGGAATTAGCCCCGACATATCCTTAAAGACATTCACAGCATTCATAACCGTTTTTGCTGAATTTGTTTCTCCTCTAGCAAATAAAAATAAGTCATCTGCAAAACAAAGGTTAATAATGCGCTCTTTCTCACACTTATTGTGAAATCGGAAGCTAGCAGAAGAGAGCACCGAGTTCTGTAGAACAAGTGTAAGAACTTCCATCACAAGAGTGAATAAATATGGAGATAATGGATCCCCCTGTCTCAATCCCCTACCTCCTTTAAAATAACCATAAACATTCCCATTTACCACCAAAGAGAATGAAGCAGAAGTGACACAAACCATAATCCATTTGATCATTTGCTTGTGAAAGCCAAATCCATTAAGAGCAGCCTCAAGAAACTTCCAATCAACCGTATCGTAAGCTTTTTGAATATCAATTTTAAAAGCACATCTAGGGGGACCAGAATTACGATGGTAGTTGTGCATCAATTCCTGAGTGAGTAATATATTATCCGAGATTCTACGACCAGGAACAAATGCTGATTGGTTTATACTCACTATATCATGAAGACCATCCTTAATTCTATTAGTGATTATCTTACTAATACACTTATAAATGGTGTTACAGCAAGAAATAGGCCGGTAATCAAGAATAGAAGATGGTGTAGGTACTTTTGGAACTAAAGCAATCAAAGTATGATTTACCTCCTGAAGTAGCTTACTGTTTCGGAAAAATTCCTGAATAGCAAGGCACACATCATTCCCCACTATATCCCATGCACTTTTAAAAAATGTAGAGGTAAACCCATCTGGTCCAGGAGCCTTATCTTCACCAATAGAGAACATGGCAAGCCGAATCTCCTCATTGGATACATTTCGAACCATTTCAGAGGCTTTCTGACTAGATAACTTTCTTGTAAACAAATCAGGGGATGGGGATGAACTCGTAGCCCCTTCACATCCCAAGAACTTCTCGTAATGTTGCACAAAAGCTTTTGGAGCAGCCCCACCTTCATGCAAAACACCATCTGTATCTCTAATGACTTCAATTCGACTACGGTGATTTTTACTTTTTACATAGTTATGAAAATAGGCCGAATTACAGTCACCCACTGCCAGCCATTCCACTTTAGCTTTTTGTTTCAAAAACCTCTCTTCATCAAGATGTGCAATCTGAAATTCTTTTAAACAAGCAGCTTCCTTCTCCAACAAAGATGAATCAGTCGGGTCTTTATCAATCTCAATCTGCATCTCATCAAGAGAAGCACGCAAAGTAGTAACTTTTTTATGCAAATTACCTTGTTGCAATAACAATTTGCGCATAGGACGTTTGCATGCTTTAAGGCGCTTTACAACTTTAAACATATGGTGGCCTATAACTTCCATTTTCCAAGATTCAATAACAGCTTCCAAAAATCCCTGCTTTTGAACAAGAAAGTTAGCAAACTTAAAAGGCTTTGGACGGCTGCGGGATATAGATGGCAGCTTCAAAATACATGGAGAATGATCGGACACTCTATAAGGCTGGAAAATTGCACATGAAGCTGGGAATTCATCAATGAAACTAATGTTACCCATAACTCGATCTATTTTCTTGAATATACCCCCACCTTTTTTCGGCTTTTGATTCCAAGTATAATGTAACCCAGAACTATTGATATCAACCACTTCAATTCGTTCTACACATTCCTTAAATTCACGCATACTAAGAGTCACACTTGAAGAACCATGGTAACTATCCTCCAAGTTAAGAGCCGAATTGAAATCTCCCATAATAATCCATGGCTTATTATGAACAAAAGCTTTATGAACAGCAAGATTATGCCACAATTCTCTTCTATTCTTGTAATGATTATCAGCATATACAAAAGAACAAAACAGAACACGTTGATCTTCCTTGAAAATAACTTGAACATGAATAACCTGATCAGTTTGGGACAATAGCATAACATCAACTACTTCAGTATTCCAACCTAGAATTATACGCGTGCCTTTCTGACAGATATTACCATTGGAAAGCCAATCCCAAGTTCTACAGATTTTTTTACAAATATCATACAGATTGGACACATTAACATGCGATTCCATAATTGCACATAAATTCAGAAAATTATCAGAAACCACCTGTCGAACCTCCTTTTGTTTTAGCGAGCGGTTCAGCCCCCTAATATTCCAGGAGGCTATACTACCCATTGACACCATCCAATCCGGGAGTGCTTGCCCCCTCAGTAGAGATTTTCACATTTTGCTTCATGCTCAGAAAATCAGCAGCCTCATTGTATACATCTTCCACTTCCTCATCATCTGATTCTCCTTCTTTATTCTTCCCTGGTTCATTCTTGCTTGCATCGACTTCAACCAGAACTGGTTCGTTTACACCAGTACCATAATCCGTAAGCACATCATAAGAATTAGATGTACTCACTTGTTTAGATGAGCTCGCCACATCAGTATTCGATTTTGGCTTAGTAATCGGCCGATAAACAAACTTTGGTTTTTGTTTTTTTGCTGGAAATCCCTGCTTAGTTGCTTTATTCCTGCCTTTTACTTGTTGAAACCCCTCACTATCCACAACCGGAGCTACCTTTTTTGTTTCTTTAACTGTCAATGGGCATGTCGAGAGATCATGACCAAAGATTTTACAACCCGAACACCTAGGTGGCTTCCATTCATATTCCACAGTAATTTCTTCCTTTGTAAACCCATCATCCTCTTGTTTCGGGACAGCAACTACTAGTTTATCTTTAAATTCATCATCCGCATTCAATTCAACTAGAGCCCTAGCCTAGCTATTCCTACCCCATGATTCCACACACATGTCAGTAGTGTATGAATCTAATTGCTTTGGATCCCCTACTTTCGAAAGTAACATACTTAAACCATCGTCTGTGTACGCGACCATGGGAACATCATGTAATTTAACCCAAACAGGGACATTCTTCAATTCTGTTTTCTTTAGGTTAACATTTGGTGACCAAACATTCAGAATTATTGGAGAGCCACGAACTAACCAAGGACCATTTTCCATAACATAATCCATACCAGCCTTAGAATTAAACTTGAAAAAAAAGAAACCATGAGCATTCATCATTATACGTGATAAGCCATGCTTTCCCCATGCATATTTCACATAATTATCAACCACAGGATAGGCAACTCTTTTTCCCAGGAAGTAACCATATAAAGTATTTTCATATCGAGAACATACCTCCTTCAATGATTCCTTAGGTAGGACAACATCAACACCTTCAAATGAAGGCGATTCCATCTTTCGTAAATTAATCTTCCTTTGCTCCTTAACCGGCCTGTTTGCCACACCTTTCAGCTTTGCAGCATATGATAAAGCCTCATTCTGCTTTTTATTGTCTACTTCAGGTGCACAAGTCGGCTTAGATTGCTGGATTTGAGATCTGGTTATCATCAAGTCAGAATGTTTGAGCCAGATGTGTATAAAACAGCCTTTAAGACTCATCAGGGACATTTTGAGTTTTTGGTGCTTCCATTTGAGCTGACCAATGCCCCTGCCACATTCCAGGCACTTATGAATACCACATTTAATGGGGTTTTGAGGAAAAATACTCTGGTATTCTTGGATGATATCTTAGTATACAACAGTAGTATGGATCAACATGTGGCAGATTTGGAGATGGTACTATCTATAATGCAGGATAACTCTTTGAAAGCAAAAAAGTCAAAATGTTCATTTGGAGGTGATAGAGTGGAATATTTGGGACACATAATATCTGGTGAGGGGGTGTTGATTGTGCACCGAACCGGGGTTAGGTTTCGGTAAAAGGCCGTCACCCCTGGTTATTTTATATATATTCAATAAAAACAGGCGCTTGACTGAATGTCAAGACGACTTACAACCCATGCACGAAAGTGCAATCACCAGTAAGAGATGACATACCACCTCCAATAACCAAACATCTAAAAATAACAAAATAAACTATAACAATTACACAGAAAGAAGTAATGAAAATGGGAGATCCCATGCTGTCAAGAATTGCTCTACTCTCTTTGTCTTCTTATATCTGCAAGTCATCATCTTCAATCTAACAGTCATAATAATAGCATCTATGAGCTTATCAGGTGGTCGTTTTTGCTTCTTAAACAATCTTGCATTCCTTTCTTGCCATAGGAAATACACCGCAGCTGCAAGAACCAGCTTCGATATAACACTGATAGCCGAGTTCTTCTTAGCAATAAGTCGTAACTCATCAATAATGTCAACAAAAGCCCCTGATCGAGTAGATAAACTAGTTTTGGAGCAGACCACATTCCAAACTTGCTGCGCATATAAACACTCAAAAAACAAGTGCTCATGGGAATCTGGCTGGATTTTACAAAATGGACACACTTGAAGTACATCTGATGTAGCATGAACATCCCAAGAACTCAATACATCCTGTGTCTTAAGTCTTTTCTTAAAAACTAACCATAAAATAATAGCATGTTTGGGTATTTGTTGAGAAAACCATACCATATTAAACCAGTCGACTCTGGGAGCTGAAAAACGAATAGATTCCCACACTCTAGCAACCGAAAAGTCATTAACATTCCCTGCTTGATCCTTCCATAACACGACGTCATCAACATTTTCACGAAGAACCGGAGGACAAATTACAGGAACCTTACCAACCCATTCCGGTGGCCACAACCAAACCCCATTTGCCACAATATCACACACGCTTGCATTCAGACCATAACCTGCTCTAGTAATGTCACGAGGCGTTACATAAGTTTTCAACGGCCCATAAGGATTCCAATTATCATACCATGCAGATGCCAATTGTCCATCACCGATTTAAACCAAAAGAAAGGATAAAGAATCGGCCTTAATTGAAGAAGCTTGCGCCAACTCCAAGACATATTACCTTGGCACGGAATTTCCCAAAAATTTCTCCCCCTCAATTTATAAGTATGGATCCATTTCACCCAGAGAGAGTCTTTGCGAGAAATCAAATTTTTTACATGAGTGGCTAGAAGAGCTATATTAAACTGCTCCAAACTGCGCAAACCTAAACCACCTTCATCCTTAGGCAAACAAACTACTTCCCAAGACACTTTAGCTTTACCTTTTTGCATATCTCCCTGACACCAAAGAAATCCCCGGATTATTTGTTCAATATCAGAAAGCTTGCTCGAAGGAAGCAGAAACATAGATGCCCAATACACATGCATTGAAGAAAGAACTGAAGAAATAAGTTGTAATCTACCCGCGAACGATAAAAACATATTCTTCCAATCAAGAATCCTGTTCTTCACTTTTTCGACGAGAACTTTACAGTCCTTAATCATCAATCGAGAAGAAATAAGAGGAACTCCAAGGTATTTAACCGGTAATGTGCCTTCCTCAAATGGCAGAATTGAAAGAATAGCCACTTTCACATGATTAAGCACATTACAAAAGTACGCAGTACTCTTAGGCAGACTAGGCACAAGACCTGAAACCTGTTTAAATTCCTCCAAAGACTCCATAATAATCCCTGCAGAATCAACATCACCTCTCATAAAAATAAAAAGATCGTCAGCAAAACACAAATTAATCACCTCATGTTCCGCACAATGATGATGATAAGAAAACTCAGCCGAATTCGTAACTCTTCTTTTAAGAATTAGAGTTAGGATCTCCATAACCAAAGTAAACAAGTACGGTGAAAGTGGATCTCCCTGTCTGAGTCCTCTTCTACCCCTAAAAAATCCGTGCAAGTTACCATTGATATTAATAGAAAAGTAAGCGGTAGATACACACTCCATAATCCACATTATCATCTGGTCAGGAAAACTGAATCCAATAAGAATACTATGGAGAAACTCCCAATTCACAGTGTCATACGCCTTCTGAATATCCACCTTAAAGGCACATCGTGGTGGACCTCTATCCAGATGATAATTGTGCATTAATTCCTGAGTCAAGAGGATATTATCTGCAATACTTCTGCCCGTAACAAAAGCAGGCTGATTGCAAGAAACCAAACTAACAAGGCACCCTTTAATCCTATTAGCAATTATTTTCGTGATACACTTGAACAGAACATTACACAAAGAAATAGGCCGAAAATCTGTGACTTTAGACGGGGTAGTAACCTTAGGTAGTAAGGTAATAACTGTATGATTAATCTCTTTCAACAATTTTCCTGAATTGAAAAAATCCTGAATAGCAAGAATTACCTCCGGTCCAACAAAATCCCAAGAGTTTTTAAAAAAACAAGCTGAAAATCCATCAGGCCCTGGAGATTTATCATCACCTATAGAGAACATTGCACACTTTACCTCTTCTCCAGTAACTGGCTGAGTCATCATTAATGCTTGATCCTGCGTAAGAGTATTGCTAAACAAACCAACTGAATCAATAGGAGTAACCGAATCAGCTTGACCCAAAAAATGTAAATAATGATCAGGGAATTTCGATGCTACTTGATCACCATCAAACAGATTACCATTCGAATCCAAAATCACATCTATCCGGCTTCTAGCAACTCTAGCCTTAACCACCTTATGAAAATAAGCGGAATTGGAATCACCTACCCTAAGCCATTCAACTTTCGCTTTCTGTTTAAGAAACCGTTCTTCATCTAAAACCGCTTCATTAAAAGCTTTAAGATAATCAGATGCCTTATCTTTTAGAGCCTTATTGAAAGGGTCCTTGTCAAGAGCAAGCTGTGCATAATCCAAATCAGACCTTAATTTAGACACCTTTTCATGAAGATTACCTTTTTCATACAACAGTTTTCTTAAAGGCTTTTTAAGCACTTTAAGCTTTTGAACAACTCATAAATCGGATGCCCTACAACATTCATAGACCAACCATCAGCCACTACATCCTTAAATCTGCAATGATGAACAAGAAGGTTAGAGAATTTAAATGGCTTTGGTCTAAATTTCGAAGTCATGGGAAGCCGAAGAACAGCAGGAGAATGATCAGAAATTCTATACGGCTGAAAGAATGCAGTCGCCCCTGAAAAAACACTATGAAAGTGAGAATTAGCAAGAATACGATCCAGCTTTTTTATCACCCCATCACTACCATGTGGTTTTTGGATCCACGTAAACTGTAAGCCAACACTATTAACATCAGCAACTTCAATATCCATCACACATTCACTAAACTCACGCATGGCAATATCAATATTGGATGAGCTACTCGCATGATCCGCCAAACTTAATGTAGCATTGAAATCACCCAATAAACACCAAGCCTGATTGCCCAGAAAATGTTTATGCTGTGACAAATTTTGCCATAATTCCCGTCGCTGAATATACCTATTGTGAGCATAGATAAAAGAGCAAAAGAGTACTTTTTTATCAGCTTTAAAAATTGCTTGTACATGAACCACCTGATCGGATTGAGACAACACCATAATATCAACAATATTCGGATCCCAACCAATAATTATTCGAGGACTTTTTTCACACATACTACCATTAGACGTCCAACACCAATTATAAAAGACCTTAGAACACAGATTCTCAAGCTTCTTAGAAGAAATATGAGACTCCAAAATAGCACAAACAGATAATTTATTATCGGAAAGCACTTGACGAACCTCTTTTTGTTTCGGGAGTTGGTTCATCCCCCGTATATTCCATGCAGCAATATTATACATGAGGTACTGCTGATTCAGGAGTGCTTGCCCCTGTAGTACCTTGTGATTTATTTATCTGGTGAAACTGATCAAATTCAGAAAAAACCTCGTTATCGTCACTATCTGAATCATCATCCACTCTGACACATTTTTTTAGCCCTTCCTCTTCTGTAATAAAGTCATCTCTTAGAGCTTCATAAGGATTGCTAGTAGGAATATTAGGAGTATTTGCTGCATCAATACCCCCAGTTTTATCGGAACCAGAATTACTAGCATTAACATTTTGAAGATGGGATGATGGGTGTTTTTGGATCGTTCGTTGGCGGTTCCCCGAAGGTAGGGTTCTAGCCTCTTTACGCCAATCGAACGATATGTGATCTATGTGTGATCGAGTGTGTGTAGAATGCCTTTAAAGGTCTTTAAGTCCTCCTTTTATAGGGGGAATCGTCTTGGAGAACAAGTAGGCCTCTTTAGGGTTTCCTAAGTCTTAGGCCATGGAATATCATTTCCATAATTAATGGATGGAAGTGATAAGGGTGAATCCCGGTTTTATAGGAAAGCAGTTCATATCTTTATTTATCTTCTGCGGGATCCTTCGTCACGGAGAGGCCTTCGTGCCTCAGCATATTTATTATTCCTTTGTGTGGCAGGTCCTGCGTACCGCTGGGAGGGTATATCATCAAGCCCCCAGTCCAAGGTGATGATTTTTGCTAAATAAGCATTGCGTTGGACTATTCTTGGCCATCTGTCTTTTCCAGGGGTGCATCTTGTAAATATTCTGAACCGCTTAATTAATTTTTGATTTGAAAGTTAATTAAGGGGGTAGATGGGCGCGTATCTCTAGGCGAGTGATCGACGGCTGGGATCTTCATGCAGCCGCATATATAAATTCTATTTCCCCCTTTTTCTTTTTTATCGTATTCATTCGCAAAAGTGACCCCTCTCTCTCTTAGGGTTTCTGACCTCCGTCTCCTCCGATCACAGCGTTTAGGTACGTGTTTTCTTCTCGTTTTCTTCTACTTTTCCTCTTTATTTTTCCTTCCTGATGTCAAAAGGAGGTTTAGAATCCACCGAATCGACCGTCATTCGGTCAAAACTGAATGAGTTTGTTGCTAAATATTTTCCTGGAAAAATATCGTCTTTTAAGATTCCGGCGGACGGAGAAACTATTCTGACTCCCCCAGAAGGGTATGTCGGTTTTTATCTGAAATCCATGACTGAGGGTATTGTTAGATATCCTTTCACTCCTTTTCTTCTTGGTGTGCTTGATTATTTTAGTATCCATATTTCCACTATCACCCCTCTTGGTTAATCAAGGATAGTAGCCTTCGAAGTGATGTGCAGGGCGTATGGCGGTGAGCCGTCGCTTGATTTGTTTAGATATTTTTGTCAAACGTGCCCTTCTGGTGATTGGGTCACAATAGGTAACCGTTCAAAAAGTGGTTGTTTTCGGAAGGGCGGTCTGGATATTCGTGAATGGAAAAGTGGTTTTGTTTTTATGAAAGCTTCCTTGATCCCCAATGGCTATGATTCTGTAACTGATAGAGAGTTGTTGTGTGTTAATAAAAAATACGAGAATCCTTTCCCTGATTACATTGTTGATGATTTGTGTCGGGAAATTCGATGTAATCCCATAAAAGTTGTACTATACCCTGATGTTGTTTTGTATAAAGCCAAAGTGATTGATGTCCTGCCTGGTGGTGTAGACATTGATGGTAAGGAATTTTGTTTGTTATATTTGTGGTGTTTTGGCCTTTGGTTTTGATTGTGTTGTTAATGTGTGTCTTTTGCAGACATGACTTTTAGGAAGTTTGTGAAGAAGGGTGTTAAAGAAGTAACTGTGGTACCTCGTCTTGGGGGACAGGGGAGTGGCGTTGCCGATACTCCTTCTCAGAATGTTGGTTCCTCTAGTGTGCGTAACGAACCCCCTGAGGTATCAAGTGTTGCGAATCCCACTATTTTGAATGTTGATATGTCTGAGGCTGAAGTTGTTGAGGTCTCTGCTACTGACAAGAGGAAGAAGAAGAAAGATGCCCCCAGCTCCAGTGTTCCTCCTTCCATCGCAGGTCGCTTAAAGAAGAGGAAAGTTGGTGATGATGCCAAATCTGCTGAGTTCCGAAAGCCTTCTGTTCCAAAGACAAGTTTGACTTTCCTTCGTCTTCGTTCATATGCTTTTATTCGATATTCTGTATTATTTGCCTGTGTGCATTTGTTTATATCTGTTGTTGATTGCAGGTCTCCATGATCAAGAGATTTTCAGTTGGCTGGATGGTGAAGACATGAATGCTGAAGATGTGAAGAAAATAGATAACATGGATAATGAGACTTTTCTGCGTGTCTTCAAAAAAGATCGTCAGTTTCATTCATATCTTGATGCAGTCGTTGCTAGGCGTTTCTCTAGGATGTCTGTTGATCTTAGGTCCAAGAGTTTAGAGGTTCAGTCTTTGTTGGCCACCGTTGAAGATTTGAAGGCTAGGGAGGCCAGGTTTGTTACCACTGTTGAATCATCTGATATTGTCCAGGATTTGAAGCAAAAAATGCGTGATTTGGAGGTTGCAGCTACTATTCGTGAGGAGGTTGTGTCGAAGTTGCAACAGGAGTGTGATGCAGAACGTGAGGGCAGCAGGTTGTTGCGTGAGAAAGTTGATGTCTTGAAGCATGATCGGGTTAGGTTGGTTACAGAGGTGATTCCACATGTGAGCAGGTCCTTGCTATATAGTGATGAAGTTGGGCAGCTTTTGGGGGAGATGAGTTCAGCTGAAAGGGCTGATGAGAGGTCCAATGTTTTAGAAGAGTTTGCTGCTGAAGGTAAATGTGATTTGCAGTGCAGGGGAGATTTTATCGCGAATGCCTCTAATGACCTTGATATCGCCGACCAGAAGGGGAAGGATGTCGTCTTTCCTTACCTGGAGAAGGTTGTAGTTGATCTCAATGCTGCTGTAGATGACCTGCTCAAAATTGTTCCTGACTTAATTCAACCTGAAGCTGCTACTGATCCTCAGTGATGTTTTTATGGCCTGTGTGCCTTTGATGTGGCGTTTGTGCCCCCTTGAACAATTAATCATTTGCCTGCAGCTTGTAGTGCTGTTTTAAACAATTTACTTTTTCATGTCTGCAGCTTGTAGCTGCCTTTGGATATTTTCTTTTGGTGATTCGCAGTTTATATCTGCATGTGGATAGTTTCTTTACAGCTTTAGGCTGTTTTGTGAATATTTTGCAGTTTTATTACTGCTCTATGAATGTTGCAGCTTATGGGCTGTCTTTTAAGCAGTTATGACTGCCTATGTCTTGCACTGTTAATGTGCTTTTTGGCACCTACTTATTTGCATGCTTATTTTATGGATATATCCGTGTTGCAGGTGTCTGTTGGACTTTATAGTTGTCCTTTTAATCTCCGGAGTTTTGATTATATGGGCGTCCCCATTTTAGTATATGCATTTAGTATGCATATTGTGTTGTTTTTTCTTTTTTTTTTTGAAAAACATATTTGATAAATATGAAAAGCCTTTATTTAGTAATAAAATGAGGTTACATACCATATCCTCTAGGCTTTCTTATAATAATAAAAGAGAAATGCATTATGTGACTAGGCCTTACTTACCTAACGGGGCCCATATCCGTCTAGGCGCCCGTACGAAGGACCTTCGTTCCATGAGAGCCAATGAGGTCCATTCTGGCCTTCCTCCGATATCTTTTTTGCCTTTGTCACTAAGGTACCTATTCCTCCATCTGACTGATATTTTATCATTCCATGCGTTACTGATGGGATCATCTCAAATTTCTGGATTCCTGGTCTCCCTAGGACGGCCTGGTAGGGTGAGGTTCCTTGGACCACCATGAAGGATACATTCTCTGTTCGTTCCCAACGTCCTTTCACAATTGTCATCCTCACAGATAGTTTCCCTATCGGTCTAGCCGTACTACCGGAGTACCCTTGTAACGAAGCTTCTGTCCGTTTGAAGTTCATCCGTGACACAGGGTGTAATTTCCAAAATACTTCCTCATAGAGGACGTTGCATTCGCTCCCTGTGTCTACACATATCTGCTTGACTTTCGAAAATTTCAAAGAGCGCAGAAATTATCAGAGGGTCCCTGAAGATTGCGGTGTTACAGATTGAGGGAAATGTGACTCTCGCCATGTTTCCCCTATAAGTCTTCGGGAACCTTTGTTCGGTTCCAGGTTTGTTTCTCACGATAGTATAGATGGTTTTCTTAGGGCCCTTCTTCTTTTCATCTGTTTCGTCCTCCTTCTTGAAGCCCTGCTGCTGCCTCACACTTTTCACCAAGTGTGCTAATTTTCCTTCATTAATCGCTTCTTCTATTGCCCTCCGGAGCTGCCAACACACATTCGTATCATGGCCATTGTCCCTGTGGAATTCGCAGTACTTCTCCGGGTCTTTCCTGTTCCTTCCGCTCAATCTGGGTGGTGTGGGGAAGGTCTTTGCAACACTTTCAGTAAGCAATATTTCTTTAGGACTTTTGTGCATTTCCGGAAGGTTAACCCTGAGGTACCCCTTGTCGTCTTTGTAGTATGGATTATACCTTGCTTTTTCTTTATCATTTCCCCACTTCCCTTTCCTGCTTGTCGAGACTTCTTTTTCCTTTGGGGGGCTTGTGTCCCCCTTTGAGGCGGTGTCCTTGGCATCCAAGTATACATGAGCTCTCTTCCGGACCGCTTCATATGTCTTCGGGAGGTCCCTGTATAGGAATTCGACTAATCCTTTGCTCCGAAGGCCATGTAACAGTCCTGATATCCTCTGTGACTCAGGGAGGTCCACAATATCCTCCGTTTCGGTGGTAAACCGATCTATGAATGCCCTGCAACCCTCCGTGTCTCTCTGCTTTATTCCATGAGCCGCCACGTGGATTTTCTTGTGTTTCTTTTGTTGGCTGAAACGGGCCCTGAATTTTTCCTTCAGGTCATCGAAACTGGTGATGGACCCCTTCGTTACATTTTTCAGCCATTCCCTGGCGTCTCCCTTGAGTGCATATCTGAACATTCGGCACGCAACTGGTACGTTCCATACCTTCATTTCTGCAGCTCCTTCAAATGCTTCCAAAAAATCATCTGGATCACTCTTCCCATCATACGTTCCCAGATGTGAGGGATACTTTAAATCCTTCGGGAGGGGATAGTTTTGTATCCAGGCGACAAACGGGGAATTCTCGATGTTTCCTCCGACCGTTTGTAATTCCAATATGTTCTGATACACCGGAGCCCCCCAGTTCTGAGGGCCATACGATCCTTGATTTGGCACAGACCCAGGGGTATGTGTGACATACTGCGGTCCTCCGATACCCTGCGAGGTCCCCTGGATCGGCGTGGCATACTGTGATGCGTAGTACTGATGGGCCTGTGCTTGTCCCGTTGGTTGATTGCCATGCGGACCTCCCTGCGGATTGCCCGAAGGCTGGGTTCCATATTGTTGGGAGTTATATTGTTGTGCTCCTAGCTGCGGTCCGTACGTACTTCCATAACTTTGGCCTTGAGGCCCTTGATAGCTTCCTTGTGGGAAATTGTATCCGGCTGGAGTGTTATACGCCGGATTGGTGCTATTCCCTCCGGTGCTTACTGGGACATACTGAGTATTTTGTACGAGGGCGGATCCTGCTTGCGGTATGTTGGACTGTTGACCCCCAGGGCCTGCGGGGCCTTGGGGAACATTAGTTTGTGCGTCAGCCCCTGCGGGGGCTGCATCTTCCGGTCTTGAAGCTTCGGCCGCTTCAGGCTGTGTCTGGTGCGGAGGTGTTCGGTGTCGAAGGCCCTCACTGTTCAACCCAAAGCCATAACCGGCTCTGATCCTGGACCTCATGTCTCGAGGGTATCGTCGGAACCCTCTCGGAGGAGTTTCCGCATCATAGTCATCCTCGTTTCATCATCGAAGTTTAATAGCCTACTGGTGCTGCCCAGTGCTCTGATCCTTCGCAGATGCCTCATAGTTTCCTGAATGTGACTATAGTTCCGGAGAATATAGTCTGGATCGAACAGCTGTGGGGCCCTTGATGGGGACCCTCGGGAGAATCCTCCCAGATCTCCTTGGATCTGGGTCGATCGCCCTGAATTCCCATCAGTTTGGCAATTTGTCTGTTGGTCACCATTGATGGGTGCCTCGGTGGCCGGTCCAGATCTGGGGGGAGTGTTTCCCCCAGGTTCGTTTCCGGCCGCCCCGACCGCTTGTTGGGAGTTTTGTTCAAATCCGGGCGGTAAATCGGCCATTTCTTCCTGATTTCGGTTCAATGCAGATTATCACAAAAATGAATGGTTTTGGGATCCGAGTGTGAGGTCCCACGGATGGCGCCAAATGATTGTGCACCGAACCGGGGTTAGGTTGAAGATGGGATGATGGGTGTTTTTGGGTCGTTCGTTGGCGGTTCCCCGAAGGTAGGGTTCTAGCCTCTTTACGCCAATCGAACGATATGTGATCTATGTGTGATCGAGTGTGTGTAGAATGCCTTTAAAGGTCTTTAAGTCCTCCTTTTTTTTTTTTTTTTTTTTTTTTTTTTTTTTTTTTTTTTTTTTTTTTTTTTTTTTTTTTTTTTTTTTTTTTTTTTTTTTTTTTTTTTTTTTTTTTTTTTTTTTTTTTTTTTTTTTTTTTTTTTTTTTTTTTTTTTTTTTTTTTTTTTTTTTTTTTTTTTTTTTTTTTTTTTTTTTTTTTTTTTTTTTTTTTTTTTTTTTTTTTTTTTTTTTTTTTTTTTTTTTTTTTTTTTTTTTTTTTTTTTTTTTTTTTTTTTTTTTTTTTTTTTTTTTTTTTTTTTTTTTTTTTTTTTTTTTTTTTTTTTTTTTTTTTTTTTTTTTTTTTTTTTTTTTTTTTTTTTTTTTTTTTTTTTTTTTTTTTTTTTTTTTTTTTTTTTTTTTTTTTTTTTTTTTTTTTTTTTTTTTTTTTTTTTTTTTTTTTTTTTTTTTTTTTTTTTTTTTTTTTTTTTTTTTTTTTTTTTTTTTTTTTTTTTTTTTTTTTTTTTTTTTTTTTTTTTTTTTTTTTTTTTTTTTTTTTTTTTTTTTTTTTTTTTTTTTTTTTTTTTTTTTTTTTTTTTTTTTTTTTTTTTTTTTTTTTTTTTTTTTTTTTTTTTTTTTTTTTTTTTTTTTTTTTTTTTTTTTTTTTTTTTTTTTTTTTTTTTTTTTTTTTTTTTTTTTTTTTTTTTTTTTTTTTTTTTTTTTTTTTTTTTTTTTTTTTTTTTTTTTTTTTTTTTTTTTTTTTTTTTTTTTTTTTTTTTTTTTTTTTTTTTTTTTTTTTTTTTTTTTTTTTTTTTTTTTTTTTTTTTTTTTTTTTTTTTTTTTTTTTTTTTTTTTTTTTTTTTTTTTTTTTTTTTTTTTTTTTTTTTTTTTTTTTTTTTTTTTTTTTTTTTTTTTTTTTTTTTTTTTTTTTTTTTTTTTTTTTTTTTTTTTTTTTTTTTTTTTTTTTTTTTTTTTTTTTTTTTTTTTTTTTTTTTTTTTTTTTTTTTTTTTTTTTTTTTTTTTTTTTTTTTTTTTTTTTTTTTTTTTTTTTTTTTTTTTTTTTTTTTTTTTTTTTTTTTTTTTTTTTTTTTTTTTTTTTTTTTTTTTTTTTTTTTTTTTTTTTTTTTTTTTTTTTTTTTTTTTTTTTTTTTTTTTTTTTTTTTTTTTTTTTTTTTTTTTTTTTTTTTTTTTTTTTTTTTTTTTTTTTTTTTTTTTTTTTTTTTTTTTTTTTTTTTTTTTTTTTTTTTTTTTTTTTTTTTTTTTTTTTTTTTTTTTTTTTTTTTTTTTTTTTTTTTTTTTTTTTTTTTTTTTTTTTTTTTTTTTTTTTTTTTTTTTTTTTTTTTTTTTTTTTTTTTTTTTTTTTTTTTTTTTTTTTTTTTTTTTTTTTTTTTTTTTTTTTTTTTTTTTTTTTTTTTTTTTTTTTTTTTTTTTTTTTTTTTTTTTTTTTTTTTTTTTTTTTTTTTTTTTTTTTTTTTTTTTTTTTTTTTTTTTTTTTTTTTTTTTTTTTTTTTTTTTTTTTTTTTTTTTTTTTTTTTTTTTTTTTTTTTTTTTTTTTTTTTTTTTTTTTTTTTTTTTTTTTTTTTTTTTTTTTTTTTTTTTTTTTTTTTTTTTTTTTTTTTTTTTTTTTTTTTTGTTTAAGGCAACAAGCATGGTCAGTTTATGAAAAGGAGCTTGGCAATTATATTGGCTATCAAGCAATGGCATCATTATTTAGCCAATAATCACTTTATTATCAAGACTGACCACCAAAGCTTGAAATATTTGTTAGACCAGAAGGTGGTTACTCCTTTACAGCATAAATGGGTATCAATATTACTAGGTTATGACTATGAGATTGGTTATAAGAAGGGGACTGAGAATGTTGTGGCAGATGCTCTGTCCAGAGTTCAAGGAGTTGCTTTGTTGCAATTGGGAATAAGCTCTATTAATGAGGTCCTATGAGATAAAATTAAGGAATCTTGGCAGCTTAATGATGATACAAGAGCATTGATTTCTCAGCTTGAACAGGGCAAATTGGTGCCAAAACAGGACTTGGGATGGCTATATGCTCAAAAAAAGAATAAATTACTTATTGCAAAGGATGCTCAGTTGAGAAAGGCTATTTTGTAAATGTGTCACTCATCTGCTAGTGGAGGTCACTCTGGTGTGGTTCCTACTTGGGTGAAACTCAAGGAATTATTCTATTGGAAGGGATGCTATAAGGATGTGCAGAAATTTGTCAAAGAGTGTGCAGTTTGCCAAAGATCAAAATATGAGACTGTGGCATATCCAGGCTTATTACAACCTTTACCAGTCCCAAAATCTATTTTCAGTGACATTTCTATGGATTTTATATCTGGTCTACCAAGGGTTCAGGGTAAAGATACTATATTTGTAGTGGTTGACAAGCTCACTAAATTTGGCCATTTCATATTGTTGAGCCATCCCTAATCTGCTAGTACTGTAGCACAAGCATTCATGGATCATGTTTACAAACTACATGGCTGCCCATCTACCATAGTGTCAGATAGAGATCCAGTGTTCCTCAGTACTTTTTGGAAAGAGTTTATGCGTTTGCAGGGAATTGACTTGGCCATGTCCACTGCTTACCATCCCCAATCTGATGGTCAAACTGAAGCTTTGAACAAATGCTTGGAATCTTATCTCAGAAGCATGTGTATGGACTCTCCAACACATTGGGTCAAATGGGTTCCTCTTGCTCAGTGGTGGTACAATTCTACTTGGCATTCTTCTATTAAAATGTCTCCTTATGAAGCCCTCTTTGGTGTGAAACCCAACTTCCATATTCCTTACATATGGAGATACATCAGTGGCTGCTGTTGAAGATATTCATAGAGACAGGGAGGCCATGATTGTGAAACTGAAATCAAATTTGGAAATTTCAAGAAATAGAATGACACAACTGGCAGATCTCCACAGGTCTGAAAGGGTATTTGCAGTGGGTGACTGGGTTTATGTGAAGCTCCATCCTTTTGCTCAATCTTCTCTTAAAGATCATCACACAAGGAAGCTCTCTGCACGTTATTTTGGTCCATATCAAATCATTCAGAGGGTCGGAGAGGTGGCTTATAAGCTGAATCTGCCATAAGAGACTCAAATCCACCCTACTTTCCATGTCTCTTTGCTCAAGCTGGCTTCTGGTCCATCTGTACCCTCTGTCCCACTTCTAGCTTCTCCTCAAACACTTTTGAAACCAAGATCTATTGTGGACAGGCAGTTGGTGAAGAAGCGTAGATCTACAGCTGTCAAGCTTCTTGTTCATTGGGAGGGTCTTCCTCTGGAAGAAGCTTCTTGGGAAGATGTTGAAGAGTTCCAGCAAAGGATTCCTTCATTCACTTTTTGAGGAAAAAAATCTTCTTTGAGAGGGAGGTATTGTTACATAGTAATTGTATAATAGAAATAATAAAGGAATAATAAGAGTTGAGGGAATGAATATGTCAGAATGGAACTATAGGGACTAATAGTGTCAAGTTGTAAGTGAGGTTGTTAGTGGCGGTTATGATGTAGCCGTATGTGTGATAATATACATAATTGATTTGGATATATTTCTTCTTCCCCAATTCTCTCTCAATTGATTTCTCTTCATTACATTGATGGGCATGGTTATTGTTTTTGTAATTAATCTACATCAGAGGTCGTTAAATTGAATTAATCTTTTAAGAACTACAAGACAATGCATCAATGACATCCATGCGTGCAAGATGCAAAAATTTCTATGTTTCAGTCAAAAATTGAAAATGAGCAAAATTAATTCCATAAGTGACCTTTATTTACAATCATCCTTGACTTGTCAAATAACACGGTCTCTAAAAGCATATACCCATAGCCAAACACGGATATACAGTTTCACAACACACTATTAATGTTCAATAGCATACACACAATATCTAATGCGGCATTTTTTTTGCAACATTTCAAAGTGAGTGTTGCATTATTTAAAAAGTGTTGCATTATCTAACAAAAGTGTTGCATTAGATCTAATGCAACATGAGCTAATGCAACACCACCAAGCATTGCAATAGCTCATGTTGCATTAAATCTAATACAAAGGTTTTTTTAATTCATGCAACACCTTTCTTAAATATTGCAACATTTTTTTAAGGGAAATGATAAATCCTCTTAAAAAATAGCCGAATTATTATCCTAAAAATTTGATCATGAAATGTGTATAAATCAATAGATAGAATTAAGAGAGAGAATAAGTGAATAACACATGCTGCCGTTCAAAAAAAAAATTAATAAAAAAAAATACAAAATGAATAACACATGTCATATTTTAAGGTTATTAAGAGGATTATTAGGCTTTTTTTAGAAGGATTTATCATTTTCCTTATTTTTAAATAATGCAACACTTTCGTAAAAGGGTTAAAAAAAGTGTCACATTAGATATACTTATATAGTAATATTGGAGATATGCAACAACATATGTATAACATAATAATAAAATAGTATGCTGCTGCCTTCCAAATATGGCAAAAAACTTTGTTTTTCAGAAATCCTATGGAAGTGACTTTCACACAATTTCTTATTCAAACACATAAAACATTTTGTAAGTCTAGACTAGATTGTCAGATTCTTCAAAAATGTATTATCTCCAGATGTAATAAGTGAAAAAATCTACCTGTTATTCGCTACTAAGAGTTGAGCTGCAGCAATTCTCTAACAAAAAACATACTCTTTTGATATTTGACTAACTGTACTTGTATTCACATGCAATTTCCCAGGAACATCAAAGATCAAATTGAAACCACAATCAAAACCTTTTCTTATTATTCCAGTCGAAGACACATTAAGGCTTCTGTTTCAAGCTATTTCTGCAGCAATGACTAAAAGGAAATAGCATAGCATGCAGTAAAATTTAGCCGTACAGGAAATTAGGTATAAGAGCTTTGTCATTCCTGTATTTTAAGTAAAGATGACATGCTAATCGATGCATTGCTGTTGGTGTAAATGCCATGATACAACTATTATGAAAAGTGAAAAGTAGATACAGATAACCATCAATAGACCGCTCAGGCACTGATCTCATTGATCGTCAGACCATCACGTTCAAAAGGATCCATATTTATAAATATGACTAATGAACAGAAATAAAATTTAGTCGTCACACAAAATAAAGCTTCAGGTAGTCAATCATGGACACTAGATCCACATGAAATTAGCATCACAAACCTTCAAGTCAATCACAATATAGCTACATCAGAATGTGTCTTAATAACTTGCCATTTTGTTGTTTCTGCTTTTTGGTACGTGCTTAGAATATCAGAAAGAACACTAATCGAAGAACAACAGATAAGCAGTCGAGTAAGCATGACTGGTAGAGGCATTAGTTATCATCAAAAAGCAAGCAAAATAATAAGATGCCTATGATACAAATGAATAAACTTCTTTGACTTTACAAGAACAGGCAAGTTCAAAATGGTGAATTTGCAAATTCATCTTGATTTAAATGCATAAATGTATTGGGGAAAAAATCTAAATCCTAAGTTCATATTCAGGTATATCATCGTAGGAAAGTTGTAAGTGGAAGGTTTTGGTGGCACAACTCACCTGATCCTGCACCAACTTGTTTCAAAACCCGGTGATCGGTCCATTTTCTAAACTTACAATATATACAGAACAAGAATCATGATCTTAACCACCACTATTCATACTATTATCATCAAGAATACAAAGAGTTAGAGCGAAAGTGGACTTATAAACGTAGTCGTACCATGACCATGTCCAAACACATGTATATTAGACAAATTTTACCCGTATTATCTAGAGATTTGTTCACATAGATGTTTAGTATAAAGCTACCACTGATGATATACTCATCTACAAACTAGTACATCAGCAATACTAAAGCATTTGAAAAGGTGAAATCCAAATGCAAGGATGTTATTAGTTATGACCTGCTAGCCTTTAAGCAATTTGTGAAGTGGAGGTTGCCCGGGAACCCTGTTCAACTGGAACATAAACACCATCTTGCCTTGTGTGCCTTTCTCCTGAGTAAAATTGTTCACAAGATATAACCCATCATACACAAACGCATTACCGTTCATCCCAACCTCTTGAACTTTCCTAATCACACGAACCACATTCTTCTCACTCATACTGTTCTTCAAAGCCAAATTTCCCCTTTCAAGCTTCTGATCTACTGGAAGTACCTCCTTATTCCCTAGAAACTTAAGCCCACCCTGGCCAGAATAAAACAACACATCACCAGATTCTCTTTCATTTGAGTAACGATTAGAGTCAACTATACTAATAGCCAAAATTTTCCCTTTAATTTGTGTATAATCTATACCCGCTTGCGGTTGACAATGAAGACCAACCATCTGAAGTTGTGACCTGAACCTAAACTTATCCCCAACTTGAACCCCACAAAGCGGTCCTAGCACTTTCCCAAAATCAACCCATTTCACCCTATCTTTCACTACCTTAGCAGCCTCTCCAGGAACTCTCCAATGTGCAATCTTTTCGCCTTTCTCCTTCACTTTATTTTCCATAAACATACGGTCATAAACCTCATTAAACAGCTTCATCGCCTCTTGAATCTTTTCACGCCTAACTCGCTCCTTTTCTACAATAGCATGTCTAACATCTTCAAATTTTTTAGCAGCAAAAGTAGCATCCCCAACCTTAACATTACCAACTGGTCTTGACCTAAACACATCCTTTTTTCTATAAGGTTTAGTAACCTTTCCAACTTTGGGGTCAACATTATCTAATCTCTTTAAAGGACCCCTATCCATTTTACCCCCAACAGTTTTAATCACCCCACAGCCCGGAGGGAAATCTCGTATAACGTGTAGCCCAGTCCTTTTTTTCAGTCCAGACACTGGTTTCTTATGTTTTTGGGATTCACCAAGCTTCATATTATCGTCTAATTGACGTTTTTTTGGTTGAACAGGATGAGCAGCCATCTTCACTATTGCCATATTTGATTCCTGAAATTATAAATGTGAGAAAATAGATACAACAAAATTATATTACTAAAACTAGTAACTAAATGCAGAAGATCTTCGAAGTGACCTAGTGGTAAGGCAAGGTTTAAACCAGTGAGGTTTTGAACCTCACTGGGTAAATGTTTTGGAATGGCCAGGTAAAAATTCTAATAAACCGGAACAAGAATACTGTTACGCCACATATATAAGAGCTAAAAGCTCCTGGTAAACTGATCCTTCTCACTTCACCTATTTTAGGATGATGGCAATGGTCTAGGCATGGGGCTAGGCATGCCCATGCCTAGCGGCAAACACCGCCGCCAACGTCAAGGCATGGGCTAGGCATGAGTGATTTCAGCATACATTGCCGCTTAGGCATGGAAGAGAGAGAGAGAGAGAGATAATCAATGATTTAAGGAGGGATAGGAGAGAGAGTGAGTATGATTGGAGGAAAATAGTAAAAGGATGGGGAGGCATGGAGAGACATGGTTGTCATAGGTTAGGCATGGCTAGACACGAGTTAGGCATGGAATGATGTGACAGTATATTATTGGTAGATGGCTAGGCATGGTTAGGCATGAGAGTGACCATTGCCATAATCTTTAGTAACTAAATGAAAATACACACACACACTATATATGTATGTATATATATATATATATATGTGTGTGTGTGTATATTATATATATATATGGTGACAGGCAAGATTATGTCCATCACTTATAAAATCAAATTAACACACACACACACATATATATATATATATATTATATATATATATATATATGTGTGTGTGTGTGTGTGTGTGTGTGTGTATATGTATATATATATATATATGGTGACAGGCAAGATTATGTTCATTACTTATAAAATCAAATTAAATATATAATGAAATTGAAGTAAATGATAAACCCATGGGATTTTATGAAGCCATACCTTAGTCTGAAATAAGAGAAACTGATATGAGGTAGTCCACTCCTATAAGAACAGAAGAAAAGAAAAGAGTTGTATAAGTAGTGTTGAGAAGGTATGCTTCTCTAAAGGCCACTTCTAATTGATTAATATATACACACACACACACCCACAAAGCTAAACACGATTAATAATGTAGTACTGATACGACATCTTTTTAAATAAGTTCAAACTATACACATCAATTAAGTTCTCTACTAGTTAACAGAAATGATAGATACACATATACTATAATAAAATAACAAAATTAAGACAAATAAGCTTACATGAAAATGGACTGATGGAGTTGACTAGAAACACAGAGGAAATGGAAATGGAGACGGAAAGGGATAGAGTTTGGTACCTCGGGTTTTGAAAAATGCTTTCAAATTTCAAAATATAATTTTTTCAATGTTTTCAAAAATGAGTGAAACAAGTTTTTAATATCAAACTTTGAAAAAGTAATTACCCGATCTTCAAAGTTCAAACTTTGAAAAAGTTCAAAAATTAAGTAATTACCGGATGTAGAAAAAGTTGTACGTATATTACTATTTCGAAATGATATTCATAGCCCCGGCCAAGATAATGGATTATTACAAATAATTATTTGAATAAAAATATATTAAAAAATAAATTTCTATTATTTTAAACGCATTTTTTTTACCTAGTCAAAATTTTTCTCTCACCTTCCATATTATATGGAAAAATAATATTAATCATATTTCTTCAAATGTATTATTAAGGCCCTGTTTGTTTTTTTAAGAAGTTTTCTTTTAAATCTGAATACCACTTCTGAATGTTAAGAGGTAGCCTAAATGTCTGAAATCTGAATAAGTATTGCCGTTTGTTTTATAAAAACGTCTGAATACACATAATTGCTTTAATAACCGTTTTTAGCGTTAAATTCTTGCAAATACTTTGATCAACCCACATTTTTTTATGACAGGAAACAAAACAAAAGATAATTAATTGATATAGTAAACTAAATATCAACTATTAAGTTTAGATCATTATTAAATTTAATAACGTATAATTATTACTTATTGTACAGTAAGGATTAAACATCAAAGTAAAATAAAAATTACTCAACAAAACAAATTGATAAACACCTAAACTTTTTACAGCTGTTATCCATTCATATATTATGTTTTTCTTTTTAAATGTTATTAGTTATTGTAGAGTAGTAGTTCAGTAGTCCTTCTATCTCTTTCATTATTCCGGTATACCGTCATAAAGGAACGAATGAAAACAATTCACCATTACAGTGACTGGAAAGTGAAACACCACTGGCAACGGAGACCTGAAAACACCGCCGGCTGCGACCTCCGACACACTAACAGTCGTCGATGATTATTGCAATATGCAAATGATGGTTACATTTTGAAAGTGTTCTTTTTTTTGGATATTGAGTTTCAGATGCTTCTAAGAGGTTAGACAACCTCTACAAAAACCAGAGGAATTTCAGATCTAGACGTCTGAGCATAAAATGAAAAACAAACGGTCCGAGTCTTGAAACCTCTCACCGAATCAGATGTAAGAGGTTATTAAGAGGAAATTTTGAAAAACAAACGAGGCCTTACTTATGAGTCATGGATACGAGTACAATACCTTTAAAACCAAATATCCCATAACCGTAAAAAAACTACTACTCGTATTAATTGAAGCATATAAATTTGCCATACCTGATACGAATATAACTCTTAGAATAATAATACTGCATTGAACACAGATGTTGAATTAATATCACTTCCAAGCTAATAAAAAACTCAATAAACATGATAACATATCACTTCCTATCTAGCATCATAGCAGCCTTCATGTAAACTGTATCAGACAATATACCATACATGCTTAATAGGTGCAATGTTCAAAAATTTCATCACAGGAACATTATTAACGAAATGTTTTCAGATCAGAAAATAAAAGAGATCAAATGTGACAACCTAAAACTTTAAACTAAACACAGGATTCACTCCTAAATTGTGTGGCAAATCTCTCTTCTTTGGCATGTTGGAAGAAACATTTTCTTAATCAAAACTATTTTCTTGGTTACCGCACGTCGGCTTTGTATGCCCAACTTGTTTGCATATAGAGCATGTTTTACGTGTCTTATTGGCCAACTCTTTTCCACACCGTTGACACGTCTTTTTCTTGACGCCCTTTTATTGTTGACTTTGGGGGCTGATGCGGGAATGTCCAGATTCACTGAACTGGAGAAACCCAGTAAACTGATAATGCCATCTGAACAAGCAATGTTGATTCTGCCAGCAGTGGCCCATTTCGGACAAGTCTTTTCTGAACCAGTCCAGTCACCAGTGGTAACACTTCTCCAGTGGCAAGCTCCAGTGACCAACTCTGGTAATCCACCAGTGAAGATGTCCAGTAACTTGCTCCAGATGACTGCTCCAGATGAATGCTCCAGATGACATCTGACGAGCTCCAGTTGCATCTGAAGGGCTCCAGTAGTGAAGACTGAAGGCCACTCCAGATAAATGCTCCAGTTGTCTATAATAAAGTTTACTTTAACTGAAGGTTGTGTGGGGTCAATAAGGATGTGGGTATGGACGCGTGGCAGCTTTTTAGTGGTTCAAGAAGGAGCGTGCAAAAGCATTGATATTCCTAACGATATTGTGGGCCACTTGAAGAGGATTGTTTCTAGAAGCCTTATGTGTCTATTTTCTATTGGTCCAAATTAATTAGTGGCTTGCACATGACAGCTTTTGTATTATTTTATTATTTTGTCGTTGATTCCTAGGTAAGATTATGTGGCTATAAATAAGGCCTTTATTTCTCATTGTAAGTTAGTTGATGTTGAATGAAAATTAATAGAGCAGCCTCTATTTCTTACAAATCTTCTTTTACCTTTATAGATCTTTGATCTTGGTGGTTAGGAGTGACCCCTTTATCAATATTTGTGGTGACTCGTTCTTTATCAAATATTGTGGTGAGGTCTTTTAAATCTTCGGTTTCCTTTATCTATAGTCGTGGTGGCTAGACCTTTATCGATTGTAGTGGTGGGGCGGAGTGTTTCCTTTATCCTTGATTCCGGTGGCTTGGCCTTTACGAGTCTTGGTGGTGGATTCTTTATCTATCATTTTACTTTATTGTCTCGTTTAGTTGTTTGTTTCATATAAAACCCAGAAAATACCAAAAATAGTCTTCCGCTGTCGTTTGTCGCGTGATTTACGCATCAGGGCATAGAATGTTGCCTCCTTTTTCGAGTAGATTACCAATAAGGGTTGGTCTGTGATCCATCCAACACTCATTTATTGATACGTCTTGTGAGCTACCACTTGATAATGAATCAATACACCAACATAAAGGCAAATACAACGGTGGGATTTTAAAGCAATCCTTATGACGGAGTGCCCTTAAAATGTGACGGCAAAGTATTCCCCAAAACTCAAAGTTCTTGCAATCACACATAGCAATATCACCATCCCAAAATACCATGTGAGATTTGGAATTTTTTTTTGAAACGGTCGTATTACAAGGGTGTTTTGTCAAACAAGTTTTCGAAAAAAAATAATTGTGCAACCAGTTAAACCGGTAATGCTAATACCGGTTTCGAATTTTTGCCTCGAACCCGGTATTAGCATTACCGGTTTCAGAAAAAGCAAATTGAAACCGGTATTTGCATTACCGGTTTCGAACTTCGTAGCACCTTTTGCAGAAAAACAGTAACATGGCAGGTTGATTGTGACTTGACACTGACAAGGCCTGCGAACCCGGTTTTTCCAATACCGGGTTCGAATGTAAAAGTGTAACATCCCGAAATTTTAAAGCAAATAAAATAAACCTTTATTATAGTTTTAACATTAAAATAGTTTCCTAGTATTTTATTTCTGAAAATAGGGTTAATTTAGTTGGACCTATAGCGGATAGCGGGTATTTTACCCACTTAACTTGGAGGGGGGTCGTGGCATATCAGGGAGGTGCCAGCCATTTTCCCTTCTCATACTCACCATTCCACTCCACCTAATCTCTTCTTGATGCTTCTATGATTCCAATCTCAATCAAATTCAATTCTTCAAGCAATTCAAGAATTCCTTTAAGATTAATGATAACAATCCTCTCCATAATCTTCATTCATCAAAATTAAAAGTTAGGGATTGTGTTGGTGATGGGGGCTGGCCGAATTTCAAGAGAGAAAAAGGGGAAGAATTGTGAATTAGAAATCTTAAACTCTTATCTTCCATTGTTGAGGTAATGATTTCTTAACCTAATTTGATTTCTATTTCTTGAATTAGGGTTCTTACTATTAAATTGAAATGGGAATTGGGGGTTTTTCTTAAAAAGGGGTTATTTGTTTAAAAACAAGTTAGGGTCCATGTAATTTAATCAAATTTAGGGTTTTAGTTGGGTTGCATGATAGATTTGTTGAATGTTAGTGAGAATAAGTTGGACAGATTCTGTCTCTGAGTTTGAAATGAGTTAAACACCCACATGACAGAATTTTCAGTTGTCGAGTCCTAAAAAGAAAATGTAGGTTATTGTGTTATCTCAAATTTGCCACTGGAATGGGTTAAAAAGACGAAGTAGAACTCTAGATATGAATTTTTGAATTCAGGGTCGTCATGCTGATCTTTCAGCAAAACTGATTTTTACGTCTGTTGTTAAAACAAGTAAAACGCATTCTTATGAGTAAATTCATGTCTTGGTCACTGAAGATAAAATGTGCTAAATTGTGTTAAGAAGAAGTGTCCACTGGAATGAGGTCAAAATATGGTGTAGAACTCAAGTTATGGTCATTTGAAGTCAGTAAGGTCAAAGCTGTTTAACAGCAGCAGTTTTGGTTTTTAAAACGACCAGAAGTCACCTTTGGAGGACAATTCACATATTGGTCACTAAAGATAAAAGGAAGGTATATGTGTCATGTAAACTTGGCCACTGGAATATGTTAAAAGAGTAATTAGAACTCAAGTTACGATTATTTGAAGTCGGTAAGGTCAAATCTGTTTTGTGCATAAGGACAGCAACTGTTTGTGTTTTTAAAACGATCAGAAGTCACTCTTGAGGGATAATTAACATGTTGGTCTCTAGAGATGAAATGTACCTAAGTGTGTTAAGTAAATGTGGCCACTGGAATCACCTAAAAAGATTGAGTAGAACTCAAGTTATGCTTGTTTGAAGTCACCTTGGTCAAATAATGAAAAGGATACTTTTCGTATAAAAATGAGTTTGGCCTTATGATAATGATGTAAGAGGCGAATATGTTGGAAATCAAACTAAGAACAACGTGAGACTATAAAAGATGGGTTTGGTTCTAAGATGCAATTGAATGTGGCTAAGTGACCTTGTGTGTGTTTGATGACATTATATGTATTTGTGAATTATTGCCAGGTTGAAGCATAACTATTGTGTAATTGCGGTTTTGATGGTTTTTTGATTTGTGGTCGCGAAGGAGGTGAGTACTCTTGCATACCTTTATGTATACGTTGGGTCAATTACCATGAGACGTGGATATTCCGAGCATGGTAATTGATTTGGCGTTGAGCCCATGTGGGGCATAGTATTGATGAGGCCTAAGAACCTCCGGGGCCTAAGAACCCCTATAGTTGACATGAAATGAGGCCTAAGAACCTCCGGGGCCTAAGAACCCCGATAGTCATGATTGTTTAGCTTATATGGATCCATATATGTTGTTTAGCGTGCAAGGTGAGTATTATAGATATGACACGACGGTGTCATAGTCTATATGCAACAATCCTTGTGCATTGCCCTCCTTCGTATGTATAAATGTATGCAATGGTATTCACTAAGCTTTGGCTTATTCTTTTAGTTGTTTACCTTTTTATAGGTGGTCCCGGATGCGGAAGAAAGTTAAGCAATGTAAAGATTGAAGTTAAAGATGCTTTTTGGATATTGATTGCTTTAGCTAAATGCGGATAATGGAATTGGTAATAGGACCCATAGCGACCCCTTTGAACCATCGGCTCCTTGTACTCTTGTTATGTCTTTTTGGAAAATTATTATGATGTCTAGTGTTAGACTCAAGTTTTGGGTATTTTAAATGGGTCGTTTTGTAGTTGTAAGGTATTGATTTTGTTCAAAGGTGTTTTGGAGAAACTCATAATCCGTAACAGGTTTGGATGATGATTTTACGAATGGGTCATGCCGAAATTTCCAATTTTAAATGTTGTCTTTTGTAATGTGTCAACTTGGGTAAAATGACCCGTTTGGTTGTAAAATGAATGTTTGGTCAAAGGATACTTTTGTCATACTTATTTCCGAGTCTAAAACTTATTTGAACTTAGAAATGTGGTATTATGAAGTTTGGTTTTGAGCTAGGAAGTTACAAGTTGATTTTAAGTGTCAAGATGGAGTTTTGGAAAAATCTGGGCAGCAGGTACCCACTGCGCCGCAGTGGGCAGGTTTAGCCCCACTGCGCCGCAGTGGGATAATCTGTATAAAAAAAAAATAAAAAAAAAAAAAAAATTTCTCTTATTTTTCTAAAAGTTTGAGTTTGGGTTCTTTCAAGTGGTATCAAAGCCGTGGTTTAAGGGATTTAGGTATTTTATTATTACACGGATACCTAGACTTAAACCATAGATGTGACTTGACCTTATGTGCATAGTTTGGTTTCTAGTGACATATGGAAGTATTTAGCACAGTTCACTTGAGGTGTTATAATAAGTAATCATCATAATGACTGCAGCGTTATTATGATCACATATTATAATAGCTCAAGTTAAGTCTGTTAAATATGGAAGTATGTTAGTGTGAAACCATAGGTTGGAGACCTTATTTGGCAATGTGAATTGTTTTATGATTTTACTCGTTGATATCTAAATACGATAGAATATGAGCTTTGCATGCTAACTGGTTTATTGAATGGTAAGAATTGAAAATTTGAGATTGGTTTATGAGTTAATATATTGCTTGATGATAGTAAAGAAGTAGGTATGATAAATACATAGTAAACATGAAATGCATGCTAATGTGTATTTGCTTGTTTGTATGCGAATGCGATAGAGCAAAAGTTTTACTTGAATAATCGACAATGAGGCCATAAAAGTGGAATTTGATTTATAAGTTTAAAAAATGGTTGTCACTTATAAGGAGAAAGTATGTTGAATAGTTGATGAATGTTGAATGTATGCGAATGAAGTGTGACATTATTTTGTGTAAGACCATTGGGTAGTGAGACCCATGGCATCGTTATTATTTTGTGTAAGACCATTGGGTAGTGAGACCCATGGCATCGTTATTATTTTGTGTAAGACCATTGGGTAGTGAGACCCATGGCATCGTTATTATTTTGTGTAAGACCATTGGGTAGTGAGACCCATGGCATCGTTATTATTTTGTGTAAGACCATTGGGTAGTGAGACCCATGGCATCGTTATTATTTTGTGTAAGACCATTGGGTAGTGAGACCCATGGCATCGTTATTATTTTGTGTAAGACCATTGGGTAGTGAGACCCATGGCATCGTTATTATTTTGTGTAAGACCATTGGGTAGTGAGACCCATGGCATCGTTATTATTTTGTGTAAGACCATTGGGTAGTGAGACCCATGGCATCGTTATTATTTTGTGTAAGACCATTGGGTAGTGAGACCCATGGCATCGTTATTATTTTGTGTAAGACCATTGGGTAGTGAGACCCATGGCATCGTTATTATTTTGTGTAAGACCATTGGGTAGTGAGACCCATGGCATCGTTATTATTTTGTGTAAGACCATTGGGTAGTGAGACCCATGGCATCGTTATTATTTTGTGTAAGACCATTGGGTAGTGAGACCCATGGCATCGTTATTATTTTGTGTAAGACCATTGGGTAGTGAGACCCATGGCATCGTTATTATTTTGTGTAAGACCATTGGGTAGTGAGACCCATGGCATCGTTATTATTTTGTGTAAGACCATTGGGTAGTGAGACCCATGGCATCGTTATTATTTTGTGTAAGACCATTGGGTAGTGAGACCCATGGCATCGTTATTATTTTGTGTAAGACCATTGGGTAGTGAGACCCATGGCATCGTTATTATTTTGTGTAAGACCATTGGGTAGTGAGACCCATGGCATCGTTATTATT
The DNA here is from genome assembly GCA_034093135.1 of Erigeron breviscapus. Classification (NCBI taxonomy): domain Eukaryota; kingdom Viridiplantae; phylum Streptophyta; class Magnoliopsida; order Asterales; family Asteraceae; genus Erigeron; species Erigeron breviscapus. The sequence continues at coordinate 123,960,400 of CM067171.1, read as the reverse complement.
TTGTGTAAGACCATTGGGTAGTGAGACCCATGGCATCGTTATTATTTTGTGTAAGACCATTGGGTAGTGAGACCCATGGCATCGTTATTATTTTGTGTAAGACCATTGGGTAGTGAGACCCATGGCATCGTTATTATTTTGTGTAAGACCATTGGGTAGTGAGACCCATGGCATCGTTATTATTTTGTGTAAGACCATTGGGTAGTGAGACCCATGGCATCGTTATTATTTTGTGTAAGACCATTGGGTAGTGAGACCCATGGCATCGTTATTATCTGGTGTAAGACCATTGGGTAGTGAGACCCATGGCATCGTTATTATCTGGTGTAAGACCATTGGGTAGTGAGACCCGTGGCATCATTATTGGGATAGAAGATCATATAAAGTTTGGTGATGAGAATCAGTTGTGTATTGATATGATTTAATTGATGGATTAATGAAAAGAATGCTTATGATATGAGTAATATAAAATGTTAGGATTGGAGATTCCTATGATAATTATGATTGTGTTAGTGATATGTTGAAAGATTACGAGATATGGCAATAAGAACTATTTGTATAGTCATATGTTTAAAGTGATAGTATAAAGCCATGTAAAATGTGATGTCTCGTTTTGAAGATGGTTATTTAAGTGTATGTTAAAAGACCATACGGAGTATGGCGAATGTGTTTTGATCTTGATTAACATGCTTTTCTTGAATGAGTATATGATTACTTGAGGTTTGATGATAGACACTAAGATGAAATTTGCATAGTGAGAACATGAGGATGATATAGTTACAATGAACTAGTAAATGATAAGTATGGTAGTTATAAAAGTTAAAACCTGATCTAAAATCTTTGAACCAAATTGTTCTCTTTTCCTTCGGGAGCGTACGATATAATGTTTGAGAATAGGCTAAGCGTGAATGATTCCTAATTTCACAAAGGGAGGAGGAGACCTAGTTGAATATTCCTAGCATAAAGAAAACAATTGTCTTCGGCGGAAGAAATGAAACGGCCGGTTTGTGTTGGTGCTTTTGCTCGTGCGTTTTGATAATCGTTGTATGATAGTCGGGTCTTTTATATTTGAATCATCGACGCCGAATGGAAACCACGGTCTACGGAGAATACTCTTGATGTCGTGATTTTTCTTAATGCCTTTTCATGAATTTTAATCGATCTAATCGTTCCCGAGAGGAATGATTATCCTTTTGATAAAAGCAAAGATGACATTATGCGCGTGCGTTTATCTATTCGTGAGCTCAATAAAGTAACAAGCGAAGAAGAGTACCCGTCGACAAGAATCATGTTCTACTTGATCTTCTTATTATTTTAAGATGAATTTTCATTCCTTTTAATCATCAACTTAAGACGAGCGATGAAGATGTTTCCGGAAAAGCTATCTATACTTGTTTTGAGAAGTTTGAATTTGTAGTTATACTCTTCGATTTTATCCATGATTTTGCAAATTTTCATGAGTCTTACGAACCTCAATTGTTTCGTTATCGTAAATGTTTTCATTGACAATGTTTATTCTGAAAGTCAACACGGTTACTAAGTTCGTTTACGCGACGTAAAGGAGATATTATAAAAAGGGAGACTTCCCTGTCAAATCGTCGGATGAGCAGATTAAGAGAAGTGAAATTATCTCTATCGTGTGATTACCCAAAAGAGGGATTGAGGTCGATTCGGCTTGGAATAGTGCGGTGATGAAGTGGAGACGACCTACAAGATCAATATAGATTAGAAGTTTCGTAGTTGACAGGTGATAAATGTCGCGTTACTTTCGGCTTTTGAAGATAGTCTCACCGTTGACCAAATTAATTAGAAAGAATGTGAAGCAAGCTTGAAGAAAAGAATGAGAAGTCGAACGAAGTACTAAAAGAAATCAAGACGAATCGTTCCATTCGCGGTTTAAAGTCCACCGGAATTATTTTCACTTTAAAATTTTGGTGTTTTTCTTTCTCTATAGCGTCAAATATATCGGTCTTACTCAATCATATCAACTTTCTTTTCTTATCAATCAACGAAAATCTCACCATTGTCAAAGAAGTTGGTTAACTCTCTCGAAAGATTATGTCTACGAAGTTTAAGTGCCGTCCCGGTAAGCCCATGTTGAGGCGGATGCCTTAATCTTGAAAAAGTCCTCACATTTCTTTCTGTGTTTTACCATTGTGAATATTATTCACATTTGATTTCTCCGATCAAATCAAGAAGGCAAGAGGAGGTTTTGCAACGAGAACCTAAGCAAACGAGGAGCTTGATCACACGATATATGTTCTAAATAATCTTTGCCGACTCAATAGACGTCATGATAGAACTTAAAATTCTCTCCTTAACGAAGCCAGAGCGTTTTTGCTCCATGAAACCTATATAATCCGAATAATTCCTTCACCGGTATGACGAAGATGTGTCAAGATCTTAAGAGAGATTATTAGTAACCTCAAATGAAGCGGAATCTTGTAAGCATGAATAGCTGCTCTTTAGTGGATCATAGAATTTGCTCATGATCTCGTTAGAAGTCCCAGTATAGCACTAGCTATCGCCATAGTATTCAGATTTGCTTCCGTATGAAAGTTGTTTGATAAAAATGTCAATTCCCTATTCGTGTTAGAAAAGTGGGACACCAAGAGTTGCGTAGCACGGATATAGTGATGAAGATGTATATAAAGATCGAACTTCAAGTGAATTAAAATAAGACAACGTCGAGGAGCCTATTGTCTTTGTGAAGAAACGTTTAAAAAGAAGGTGAATCAAGACTACATGATAGAGCATAACGCTATGAAAGCATGAAAGGATGACGAAGTGATAACGTAAAGTTAGAGAGTCGTTGCTAGAAGTGGCTAGAAGTTACTTATTGTTGGAATTGCTCGAAGAACTTCCGGGAATTTATCCCCCCTGCACGATTCTCGCTTATTATAGAGTTTTATACCGTAAGGGTTTTACGTGTACTTTCAAAAAAAAAAATTTTGAACTCCAAAATGAGTTTATATAAGACAATGTCGGGGAGTCTTTAGCCTTATGATGAAATATTTAAGAAGAGTGTAAATCGAGACTATATTATGGTGCAAAGTGCTATGGAAGCATGGAAGAATGTTGTATGTGTTAATGAGAATTTAAGAGAAAAGCTTTTTTTTTACAACTTCATCACTAGATGCGGCTTGGATCACGAGGTCGTGATCCGTTCCAAGTGGGGGAGAGTTGTAACATCCCGAAATTTTAAAGCAAATAAAATAAACCTTTATTATAGTTTTAACATTAAAATAGTTTCCTAGTATTTTATTTCTGAAAATAGGGTTAATTTAGTTGGACCTATAGCGGATAGCGGGTATTTTACCCACTTAACTTGGAGGGGGGTCGTGGCATATCAGGGAGGTGCCAGCCATTTTCCCTTCTCATACTCACCATTCCACTCCACCTAATCTCTTCTTGATGCTTCTATGATTCCAATCTCAATCAAATTCAATTCTTCAAGCAATTCAAGAATTCCTTTAAGATTAATGATAACAATCCTCTCCATAATCTTCATTCATCAAAATTAAAAGTTAGGGATTGTGTTGGTGATGGGGGCTGGCCGAATTTCAAGAGAGAAAAAGGGGAAGAATTGTGAATTAGAAATCTTAAACTCTTATCTTCCATTGTTGAGGTAATGATTCCTTAACCTAATTTGATTTCTATTTCTTGAATTAGGGTTCTTACTATTAAATTGAAATGGGAATTGGGGGTTTTTCTTAAAAGGGGTTATTTGTTTAAAAACAAGTTAGGGTCCATGTAATTTAATCAAATTTAGGGTTTTAGTTGGGTTGCATGATAGATTTGTTGAATGTTAGTGAGAATAAGTTGGACAGATTCTGTCTCTGAGTTTGAAATGAGTTAAACACCCCCATGACAGAATTTTCAGTTGTCGAGTCCTAAAAAGAAAATGTAGGTTATTGTGTTATCTCAAATTTGCCACTGGAATGGGTTAAAAAGACGAAGTAGAACTCTAGATATGAATTTTTGAATTCAGGGTCGTCATGCTGATCTTTCAGCAAAACTGATTTTTACGTCTGTTGTTAAAACAAGTAAAACGCATTCTTATGAGTAAATTCATGTCTTGGTCACTGAAGATAAAATGTGCTAAATTGTGTTAAGAAGAAGTGTCCACTGGAATGAGGTCAAAATATGGTGTAGAACTCAAGTTATGGTCATTTGAAGTCAGTAAGGTCAAAGCTGTTTAACAGCAGCAGTTTTGGTTTTTAAAACGACCAGAAGTCACCTTTGGAGGACAATTCACATATTGGTCACTAAAGATAAAAGGTAGGTATATGTGTCATGTAAACTTGGCCACTGGAATCATGTTAAAAGAGTAATTAGAACTCAAGTTACGATTATTTGAAGTCGGTAAGGTTAAATCTGTTTTGTGCGTAAGGACAGCAACTGTTTGTGTTTTTAAAACGATCAGAAGTCACTCTTGAGGGATAATTAACATGTTGGTCTCTAGAGATGAAATGTACCTAAGTGTGTTAAGTAAATGTGGCCACTGGAATCACCTAAAAAGATTGAGTAGAACTCAAGTTATGCTTGTTTGAAGTCACCTTGGTCAAATAATGAAAAGGATACTTTTCGTATAAAATGAGTTTGGCCTTATGATAATGATGTAAGAGGCGAATATGTTGGAAATCAAACTAAGAACAATGTGAGACTATAAAAGATGGGTTTGGTTCTAAGATGCAATTGAATGTGGCTAAGTGACCTTGTGTGTGTTTGATGACATTATATGTATTTGTGAATTATTGCCAGGTTGAAGCATAACTATTGTGTAATTGCGGTTTTGATGGTTTTTGATTTGTGGTCGCGAAGGAGGTGAGTACTCTTGCATACCTTTATGTATACGTTGGGTCAATTACCATGAGACGTGGATATTCCGAGCATGGTAATTGATTTGGCGTTGAGCCCATGTGGGGCATAGTATTGATGAGGCCTAAGAACCTCCGGGGCCTAAGAACCCCTATAGTTGACATGAAATGAGGCCTAAGAACCTCCGGGGCCTAAGAACCCCGATAGTCATGATTGTTTAGCTTATATGGATCCATATATGTTGTTTAGCGTGCAAGGTGAGTATTATAGATATGACACGACGGTGTCATAGTCTATATGCAACAGTCCTTGTGCATTGCCCTCCTTCGTATGTATAAACGTATGCAATGGTATTCACTAAGCTTTGGCTTATTCTTTTAGTTGTTTACCTTTTTATAGGTGGTCCCGGATGCGGAAGAAAGTTAAGCAATGTAAAGATTGAAGTTAAAGATGCTTTTTGGATATTGATTGCTTTAGCTAAATGCGGATAATGGAATTGGTAATAGGACCCATAGCGACCCCTTTGAACCATCGGCTCCTTGTACTCTTGTTATGTCTTTTTGGAAAATTATTATGATGTCTAGTGTTAGACTCAAGTTTTGGGTATTTTAAATGGGTCGTTTTGTAGTTGTAAGGTATTGATTTTGTTCAAAGGTGTTTTGGAGAAACTCATAATCCGTAACAGGTTTGGATGATGATTTTACGAATGGGTCATGCCGAAATTTCCAATTTTAAATGTTGTCTTTTGTAATGTGTCAACTTGGGTAAAATGACCCGTTTGGTTGTAAAATGAATGTTTGGTCAAAGGATACTTTTGTCATACTTATTTCCGAGTCTAAAACTTATTTGAACTTAGAAATGTGGTATTATGAAGTTTGGTTTTGAGCTAGGAAGTTACAAGTTGATTTTAAGTGTCAAGATGGAGTTTTGGAAAAATCTGGGCAGCAGGTACCCACTGCGCCGCAGTGGGCAGGTTTAGCCCCACTGCGCCGCAGTGGGGATAATCTGTAAAAAAAAAAAATAAAAAAAAAAAAATTTCTCTTATTTTTCTAAAAGTTTGAGTTTGGGTTCTTTCAAAAAGGTGATAGGATATAACTAGATGTGAAAGTAATCTGGCCGGAAGTTTAAACTTGTTTCTCTCTAGTTTTGGGGCAGACAAATGTATTAGCAGGTTACTCATCGAATGTTGATTCATGTCCTAAACTTTATTTTAATAAAGTATTAATATTGTTGATGAACATGCAGTATGAGAAAGCGCAGGGTTTGGTAAAAGGTTCATTAATGGAAGCTGATGGTATTACTCCATTAACAAATACAGCCATCTTAGAGAATGAAGAGCATACACCTTTTTTTGGAATAATTCCACTTGTAGTTAGTGATCCTCGTGCTTTGACCAAGAAAAGCACTGAGTTTGACTTGAGCTATACTGATTTGTGGGATGCTGGAAAAGGGTTGTGCTGTCCACATTCGAACCCGGTATTGGAAAAACCGGGTTCGCAGGCCTTGTCAGTGTCAAGTCACAATCAACCTGCCATGTTACTGTTTTTCTGCAAAAGGTGCTACGAAGTTCGAAACCGGTAATGCAAATACCGGTTTCAATTTGCTTTTTCTGAAACCGGTAATGCTAATACCGGGTTCGAGGCAAAAATTCGAAACCGGTATTAGCATTACCGGTTTAACTGGTTGCACAATTTATTTTTTTCGAAAACTTGTTTGACAAAACACCCTTGAAATACGACCGTTTCAAAAAAAAAATCTTGAGATTTGTGATTTCCTTCTTCAAAATATCTGATAACAAACTCATTAACTTCACCATGAACGACCAAATATTGATTAGATCCTTGAAGTTCGTCTTGAAACTTTTTAAACGGTGTTAGAACTCCATAAGCTTGTTCTTCCAAAGGAATCTTTATGTTTAAAGTGGCAGGTCTAATTATAGTTGACATCTTATCGCGTTCTTCAACATTTACGATTTCTTGAACAGCAAGATCAATCTGGAGTTACATCAAATGAAAAACCATTAGATTAGACCATAAATCATTCATGCATGAGTACTAAAAGATGTTAAGCAATCGTCAAGTGAAACCTGTTTAACAAAGTCACTCAAATATGTGTGGGAGGAAACGAACTTTTTGATAAATGCATTTATACTTTCCGATCGGCTAGTAGATGTCATTCCTCCAAAGAAAAAGCTTCTTAGATAAGTTGGTGCCCATGACTTCCTGATTTTGTACATGTTTATTTGTTTGCAAATTGTATTTTGAACATACTAACGACCATTTATTCTCAAACTCTTCGATGGAAGTCATCCTATAAAGCGTATAAAATTCGACACACCAACGTTGGTATTCTGTACGAAGAAGAGCTGAAAACCAACAACTAAACTTTGACGTGATGTGCCATATACAATAGCTATGCTTTGTAGTCGGCATTTCATGAGCGATCGCTTCAGACATCCATGGATCTTGATCAGTTATGATTGTTTTTGGCGGTTTTTTCATTATTGAAACAAAAGTCTACAAAGACAATATATAAATGTCGTTAGTAATAAAAACATGATGTATGAAGTACATATATTTTGAAAGTTGGTACCTTCATCAACCACTGAAATGTATCTATAGTCTCATTACGAAGAAGTGCATTCCCAAACAAAACAGTTTTACCATGATTGTTGATACCGACAAAGAGTCCACAAGGCATGTCATATGCATTCACGTGGTATCAAATACAACTACATCACCATACTTTTCATACCACTCGAGGCTTCGTGAATGACACCAAAACAAGTTTTCTAATCTTCTTTCTTCATCTATAGTGTACGCATATTGAAACTTGCTATTTTGTTGTTTCGATGTTTCCATATACTCTATGAGTTTCATTGCATCACTAGCTCCAACCATCCTTTTCACTTTTGTAAATAAATTACGAATATCCCTATCCATAAATGGAAGTTCTCCATGTTTCACTTGTTTTTGAAGCTCCATGACTTGAATAGTTTGTCGTACAGTAAGTCCCGCTTCTTTGTATAATAAAATTTGATGCTCGTCTTCTGGAATGATAGTGCGATTAACAGGAAGATATCGCATTGCCTCGCGTGGTAGCAATTCATGATTGTGAGTTTTCATAAACGTTGTAACATGCCATTCTTCTGGAAATATATCACAGCTTCTCTTCAATTTAACGCGCATATGAGCGTTACACTCACATCTTGCTGACACCCTCTGCCTTTAATGCTTAGAAATGTCAATTTGTTTTAATGGCGTCTTTCCACCACGATGACAATAGATATCACGTCTTACAGTCACATTGTTTTTTGTTGCTGATCGATCTTTACGTACTACAAAACCATGTTCTTTAGCATAATTTTCGTAAAAAACGAACGCCTCCTGGAAAGTACTAAAGACTTGGCCAACGAAAGGTTCGTTGTCATCTTCTGGGGGATTGTTCAAATCCAACATAATTAAGAATCTACAAACACAAGAAAGAATATAGGAAAAGTCGATAATAAAGAATTGAACAGTTTGATTAGTCAATATCAGTACTTAAACTAAGATATAGTAAGATGAGGTTGAAAAATAACTAATATAACATATAAATTGATGAGAAATTTTGAAATATGTTTCTGTATATCGTTTGTTAATCACTAGTTCAAGATTACCAAGCATTTTATGTTGAAACCAAAAACTTATATAAACAAGAATAGCACACTAATAGACATATACAAGAGATAAAGATTTTAATAACAACACACTTGCACATGATCTTGGAAAAAAAAATCTACGGATACAAAAATCAATATATATGGATCGTCCTTATTTAATAACAAAGTTAAATATTACTGCAAAAATTACATATACCTTTGTTTTCACAAATGATGATATGAAATCGAAATAGTCACTTATTGTTTTGGATTACCGTAACCATTTTTCAGAAAAGGGGAGAGATGAATGTGGTGATTAGTTTTTTTTTTTTTCCATATAACATGGAAGGTGAGAGAAGAAAATTTGACCAAGTGAAGAAAACGCGTTTTTGATAAATAAAATTAATTTTAATAATGTGTTATCCTGGGGCTACAAATATCATTTTCCTTTCTTTAAATATTCAATTTACTCAATTATAACCTACTTAAAAACATTTTGAGTGAATAATTAGGTTTATTATATACTGTATTAACAAGTAATATAAGTGAGTGGGAATGTTTTAATCCCAAAAGACACATCATAGCTTGCTGCTTAGTCACTCAACATCTTTACACATTGATTACAAATATAGTTTTCCAATTGTCTTTTGACAAAGTTTCGAACCCGGGTATATTTTGTCAACTGCTACGTTTGTGGACTCATGTGATCACATGGTGACGGTACTACCCTTTATAGGAAGGATTTTGATCTATACTCATACTACAATAACAAAGAAGAGAATACAAGCATAATTAATCTCTAACACAATAAGTCTCACAATGTAAGACTTAATATTAGCAAAACTTCAATATTTAACGGGCTCAACTTGAACTATCCTAATATGCAATTGTAATAATGTTGTAATCATTGTTACGATTACGTCTTACAACACCTCAAGTTAAATCCGCTAAATATTTTTCACATGCCACTACAAAACAAACTACAAAACTTAAGGCCAACTCACAACTTATGGTAAAATTCTAGACATTCTTTTTTGAAATTATGAGAATATTCCGATATATTTATACGGCCATTTATCTATGAACCTTTAGGGTCACACACCAAGAATGGCAGGGGCTTAGTTGAACTTCATATAAATGATAAAAGATCCATTAGAAATGAAAATAACTAAAAGTTTCCAAAAATAGTTTTGAAAATGACGAGCGGGTCAAGCCGGGTCAAACCGGGTAGGACACCATCGCACCATGGACTGACCCATTCGAACATGGGGCACGCAAGGTCAACCCATGGGGACTTGATGAGGTCGACGGTCAAGGAGAAAAAAAAGGAAGGAAAAAACTATTTTTGGAATGTTTTTCCATCCCGCATTGAAACTTGTAGGGAATTTTGTGTCATCCTATTCCTTATAAATAGAGGCAAAAATCCTTTGTTTCAATTACAATTCTCTTCTCTCTTGTGAAGCATGAGTCGAATTCCACCCCCATTGGTGGAGGAATCGACTAAGTTTTTCTAGGAATTTTTATATACGGTGGGTATTTTGTTATAACGTGAAGTTATAGCTAGCACTTAGCTACGTGGCGAAGATCCGTTCGTGTGTACGGAACTAAGGATGATTTCTACTTTGGGCTCTAGTACGTGACGGAGTTTTCGTCTCCGGTTTTCTACAAAGGGGTCAGGTCTTTTTCTTTGTTTATTTATTTATTTATTATTAGTTGATTATATTGCATGCATGATAGATTGTTTTAGGTAATTAATTAGTTAACTGTTTTATTAACTTATTCTGCATATATAATTAGTTAGGTTAATTATTTATTGCATAAATTAATTAAATTAGATTAATATATTTGCTTAGTAGTTAATTAATCCTAATTAATTAGGATGTTCATGTTTTATTAAAAAGTTTTAATTAGACATTTTAAATAATGTAAGTTTTAGTTATTTACACTTCAAACCCTAAGTTCCGAATAAACTAATTTGAGATCCCTTCAAATTATGAACATCCATTTTCGATACAAACTAGTTGTATAGTTAATAAAATCCCAACACTGGTTTCAGAGCTCAGGTCATGCATGGTATAAGGTACTAATAGATATACAATTTTTATTTGTTTTTTGAACAGCGAGTTAGTAGTTAGTAGTTAGCAGTTACCATTCGAGACACCACAGTGACATCCAATTGGGCAGTATGCGGTGCTCGAACCACGCTTGCCTGAGATGAAACTCAGGGCTCTCGAAAACCCTCCATAATAATCCACTCCTACAAATGTAGGAAGTGAGATTCGAACCCTGGTGGATTTCCCCTAGGTCAAAGACCTTACCAATGGGCCACCAACCCATTGGCAGATATACAATTCATTAGGTTTTTCGAATTGTATATATTTGGTTGAATGAACCCGTATGTGCGTATCGGGTCGATTCACCCATGTGACTACTATAAAAGTTAGTTTTTATTTTATGCCTATATACATGCACCCATAGCCATTACCGTAGTTACAAAAGAGATAATATAGGATATTGTTATGCGTAAACTCTTTTTAGTCCATACGTTTTATTAGTAGTGATTGTTATTGATTGATCGTTTCTCAAAGTGTTATTTTTCAATTGAGATTGAAATATCAAGTGTTTTATTTTAGAGAAAATAAAGTTTGGATTTTGAGAAAATAAAATAAATTGTTGGGAGGATATTGTCAAAGAGGCCCTTAAATTTGCGCATAAAAGATCCATCAAAAGCATTGTTACGAAATTGGTTTTAGCGGCCTCTATTTATTTCATTTGGCAAGAGCGAAACTCGAGATTATTTGCTCGGAAGAAACGGTCTCAAGCTCAACTGGTCGAAGTTAATCTTGCACACTGTTCGTTTGAAGCTGATGACTTTTCGCTTTAAGAAGTCACGAAGATTGGATGAATTGAGGATAGCGTGGGAGTTACCTGCCCTCCACACTAGTGATAATTGATTCTTTATTCTTTTTGTTTTTTTCCAATTCTTCATTTAATCTGTTTCGGAAGTAGGTTTTACTTTCTGTTTTGTTAGACGTTGCACGTGTGTGCATGGTTGTAATAGTCAATCTACTACTTTACTAGATTGCTTGAGCTTTATTGATTTATAATATAACCAGGGGTGACGGCCTTTTACCGGGAAAAAAAATAATTTGAGTTAAATTAAATTTTAAAAATTCTTTTTAAATTAAAATAATGAGTAATTTTAGTTTTTGAAATCGAAGTTGAGATAAATACTGAAAAAGGAAACCTTGAGAAACGGAAATCATTTCGAGATTCTTTATATTGAAAATAGTTGACAAAATAAGTGAGAGCTCGATGATGGATCACGAAAATAATAGACGTAATAACTTGTTTTAGTTGTCACCTACGCTTTATAGGAACTACATGTAGAATTATGGACTAGTTTATGCATGCGGATATATATGTATTAATATGGTTTAAATGATGCATGTTGTTTTAAACCCTAGAGATTAAAGAACATATATAAATTAGTTTTAATGGGAAAATAGTTTTTAGAATTGAACTAAAATGAGTTTTATAAATAGAGATTTTGAAAAACTCCAAACAAAGTTTTACGAAATGGATCAAAATTTAAAAGGGGTTTTTAATTACATGCATTATTGTTTGTGTTGTTCTTTTATGCCTTAAACGTTACAAACAATTTTCGTAGAACTTAATAGGTTAAAGATGTTAACTTAAATAGGTGCAATAATTTGTATTGAATTCATGCAAAACGAATTATCATTTAGACTCATTTATTATTTTAAAATATTTTACCCTTTTAAGAAATCCTGTCATCTTATAAGTTGAGCACTTGTAAAGTACACACTCCCTGTTGTTGGGAAGGTCGCCCAGCCATGTTGTGGAAAAACGAGGTAGTAATTTCAGTTATCGGGACTGTCGCCCGATACGAAGTGCTACACGCGTCCTTGTAGGCGGATTTTGCTAGGTTGCCGGAAAAGTCGCGCAGTACTAGTCGGCAAAGATGAGACTAAACATGCCATTGGATCAAGTTGTGATCAAAGTCTCATCAAGAGTCACAGTGTGTGATTGATAGACATTACCGGTCATATTGATTCATAAACATGTGGTTGCCGGGATAAGTCGCCCGGTGTAACACCCGTGAGTTGACCATGATAATTTTTAAGTCAAATAAAAATTTAAATTTGAAATGCGACTCGTAATTGTCAGTCGACATCGTATTTGAAAACGGCCTCGTAATCTTGATTTGGCATCGTATTTATAGTGGCATTGTAATTTATAACCGGCATCATATTTTCGGTTTAGTAAGGTGGCATAACATGGAACCCTTCTATTTTACCCTACATATAAATATTCTCTTTCCCTCGCAAACCTACATTCTCATCAACTTAGCCTCTAATCGAAAACATACACAAACCCTTACTACCACATTTTGCTACCTCCCTTTGCTACCTCATTTTACTACCTCACCTTTACTACCTCATAAACATCATATATTATTGAAATCCAACCTTATGTTGTGTAAATTTAGTGTCTAAAACAGTATTTTTACCTTCTAAGCATCATCACAAACATCTATTTGGGTCATATTTGAAGTAAGAATCAAAACCCTTTTATGCTCTTCTTTTTGTCATTTTCGGTTTTTCTACTAATACACACACTACACACACCAAGTATTAATCTTTTTACGTCCAAAAGTTGTAAAAACATTAGATGAAACTAACCTCACAGTTTAGTATGATTTCGTTAACAAAATCTGAAGATTTCATAATTTTTTGTAGTTTTTGACCAACTTTGTCAAATGTGTTTTCGAGATTTATGTCCATTTTCAAGTTTCCAACTTTAGTATTGTTTTTCCATCATCTTAATGCGTTTAAAAGTACAATCTGATGTTAAAAACATCTTTCAGATCGGAATAAACGATTAGGGTTTTCTAGAACAATTTTTGGGGAAGAACATTTGCGACCCCGTCGCTCAATTTATGACCACGTGCTATTTCAATTTGCATCCCCGTTTACTATTTGTAACACCCCAAATTTTTAAAATGATAAACAAAGTAATTTTTAATTCAGTTTTATCTTTAAAATAATTTCCTAATATTTTATTTTTAGATATGGGGTTAAATTAGTTGGAACCTTAGTGGATAGCGGGTATAATACCCATTTAATTTGAAAACAAACGTGGCATAGGCCACCCATTTTTTTGTTGATTCACCCTTCCACTCCTAACTACCATCTCATTTCAATATTCTTCTTCTTCTTCTCAAATCTTTCATAGAGGATATGTGTGTGAGAGATTCTTCTTCCAAATCAATTCTATCATCCAAATATTCTAGCACTATCAATTGGGATTTTTAGTGCATGTGTAGTGTGTGGGTGTGTCGAATCTCACACGAAAGGAAGAAGAGAAAGTGTAATTTTTAACCAATTTAACTAATTGTTTCTTGAAGGTATGGTTAATTTTTGCTTAATTTATTATTTAAGAATTAGGGTTCTTAGAAACCCAATTTGGGATTTTAATTTGGATGGGTATTTTGTTAGTTGAGCCCTAATATTTTGGTCAATTAAGGATCATCCAATGCTATTTTTGGTTTAACCATTTCACTTTTAGTAACTTTGTTATTGGGTTTGATTGTGATGAAACTTTTGTTGATGACTATTTAGTCAAAGAAGAAAATGATGATTTGTTATTGTTTCCCTAATTTCTACTTAAAATTTGGTATATGGTTATAGTGTTGCATGAATGTTTTTGACTAGAATTGATGGTGACCATTATGGTCAAAATGAGGATTTGATAATTTTGAGTAATGAGATGGCATGGCTACATTGTGGTGGATAAAGTGAGATTTTTAGTAAAATGAAAAGGTGGAAATATGTAAAATGTGATTTGGAAATGAACCAACTCAAAGATAATATGAATTTGAATTGGGTAAAAGAATGTTAGTGAATTATTTGTGTTTGGCTATGGTTAGATAGCCTTGACTATGATGGATGAACTTATATGTGTTTGTAATTTGATTTGCTAGTCTGAAAGCTTGTAATTTGTGTTCTTGCGGTCATCATGGATTTGGTTGTCGCGAAGAAGGTGAGTAACTTTGCATACTCTTATATGTGCGTTGGGTCGATTACCATATGATGGTGGATTCCGTGTGTGGTAATCGATTCGGCGTTAGGGCCTAATTTGAGGCCGGGGCCTAAGAACCCCTGAGTATGAGGCCTAAGAACGTATTGAGTTGACGCCTAAGAACCTCTTGAGTATGAGGCCTAAGAACCTCTTGAGTATATTGTTTAGCGTATATGGGTCCATGTATGTTTTGTTAGCGCAACGGTGAGTATGCAAGTGATGGTATGACGATACCATTGGCTACATGTGATAGTCCTTTGTGTTTTTGCCCTCCTTCGTGTGTATAAGCGTATGCAATGGTATTCACTAAGCTTTGGCTTATTTTTTTAGTTGTTACCCTTTTCATAGGTTGTCCCGGAAGTGGAAGCAAGATTTGTACTTTGAAGATTAAAGTTGAATTTGGAAATGTTATCTTTTTGCGGTAAAATGGTTTGTGGCTAGAACCCGTAGTGGCCTCCTTTGAACTAATGGCTCTTGGTACATACAATGGTTGTATATTTGTCAATGATGAACATGTATTTTCATCAAATAGTTGGGTTATATGGTCATTTGAAATCTTGGTGTAAAAGTTAACTTTGAAACGATTTACAAAACGAGTATAAGATTATTCCAAGTGTCATTTCTTGATTTGGATAACTTTGATTTTTCGAGAAAAATAGTCGTATTTTTCTAAGTATAAGTTACAAAATTTCGGTTTCAATATTTATGGTCTTTTAACTTTGGGTCCTTTCACTATTTCAATTTGCAACCCCGTGATTTGCGACCTCGCAATTGAAACTCCAATTATTACCTCGCAATTGAGACTCCAATTTTTTGAGATTTTATTAACCGAATAACATAAAATGGGTCGGGTGACCGACCCGCTTTGAGTGACAAATTTAAATTTTCAAAAACCTTTTCATTAAATCAGAGTACGTAGCGGAAGCGTGTTAATAAACTTTTAAAACTATTTTAATATCCCTTTCCAAGATCCACATGCATTGCAATATAAGTAACTTAAATAAACACAAACTAACCTCGTTGCGGTAGAGAAGGTTCCTCATTGAAGATGGAAGATTCCGGAAACAAGACTCCAAGTGTAGAAACCCTAACAGAATTAAATTACCCGTTTGAAAAAACCCTAATGCTCTCTCTCTAACCTATGACGAAAAACGACGACCTCTCTTGTTTTGAAATTCTCGATCGATCTAATCATTCAGCTTTACATGTGTTAATGATTCTAGGGTTTCCACGTTTTGTTTAATATTATGTGAGTTGTCTTGTTTAGAATCGATTAGGGTTTCTTCTTTTTCTTTCCGTTTTTCTGCTCAAAAACCTTTTCTCTTTCTGTTTGATCTGATTGATTAGTGAGTTGGGTTGCTTGGTCCTGTGGGGTTAATACCTTGTGTACCTGGCCTACTAATTGATTTCGATTGATAGATTGATTGAAGGTTCGTTAGAATTAGGGTTTAATTTTAATTTTCGTTTTCCTTTCATATAAAGTTCCTGTTTTGTTTTGTCTCGATTGCATGGACTGATGCGCTGAATGAAGAGAGTTGTTTCAGACTTTGATATACAAAGTTTACGTAATAGTTTGCATCGTTTAAAAAAGATGAGTGGTAATGTTGTGAAAGAGCCAATTAGGGTTTTAAAACCGGATTCAAAAAACCCTAATTTAACACATCCAGAGGTGAACACGGTTAATATGAATGATGGTTCTGATACAACTTCAGCTCAAGCTGAGGGAAAGGTTCCGGATCCTCTAAAGGCACACAATCTGAATGAGAACGACCCAAAACTAAAGAGTGATGCTAATGGAGAAGATGGAAGTTCGAGTATGAAGAAACATTCTGGTTCTTATGCGTCTGCGGTGAAGGTTGATATCCATGTGAGAAAGGCAAATTTTCGACTTTTATCTGCAGATTCTGAAGTTGAAGGTGTCGACTTATTGATCCCTCTCTCTTTAGTTCTTGAGGTAAACAATCGTTTTTCCAATTCACTGTATGGTTACATGGGCGAAATATGGACTAAAAAAGGTGATGATGAATACTACTGGGTTCTTTTTCTTTCAGTTTGATTCAAGAGATGGCATGAAACAAGTTCTGGAAAAGGGACCAGGGATGATCAGGTCAACACCCATATTTTTAAATGAATGGACTCCAAATGTTTCATTGTTAAAAAGGGATATGACTAATGTTCCTGTTTGGGTCAAATTGTATGATGTTCCCCTAGCAACCTACACTGAGGATGGTTTAAGCATGCTGGCTTCAAAATTAGGTCGACCTGTTTTGTTAAATTCTTATACGAGTCATATGTGTCTCCATTCTTGGGGAGGCACTCCTTTGCTCGTGCCCTGATTGAAGTGGATGCTACAAAGGATTTTAAAGATAATTTGATAGTTGGAATACCCAATGTAAATGGGGAGGGCTTTACCACGCAAGCAGTTTCTATTGAGTATGAATGGAGTCCTCCACATTGCAAACATTGTCAGATTTTCGGACATGAAGATAAAACATTTCCCATGCAGGAGAAGATAGTTCCTGAAAAGACATCTCAGCCTAATCAGGATGGATTTACTACGGTTATGCGCAAGAAAAATAAAAATAAAAATAAAGGGAAAAGATTGATGGAATTAAACTTACAAAACCGAAGCCTAATTTTGTCTATCAGCCTAAGCAGCAGGTGGGGTCGAACAATCAACTTCAGTTAATGCAAATAAGGCTGAGCCGAGTTCTTCTAAAATACCCAAGAAAACAGGTCTTCATACTAGCAATCCGTACTCGGTCTTGGATAGTGGTGTTGATGAATATGGGTATGAAGTTAAGGCTGATTCACAAGGTAATAAAGAAAACACTAAGATGAGTAAGGATCCTTTTTATACTTCTGATTGCCCAGATTCTGATGATGATGAGGTGATTTTTGATGAATTTGAGGAAGCACTGAAAACAGGGGCAAGCACTCATGCTCAATCGGTTCCCAATGTTTAACATCGCTTCCTGGAATATTAGGGGGATGAACCAAACCCCCAAACAAAAAGAGGTTCGACAGATTGTGTTAGAAAATCAATTATGTGTTTGTGCGATTTTGGAATCACATGTGAGTTCAACTCGACTTCAAGATTTGTGTTCAAAAGTTTTTTCAAAATGGAATTAGACTTCTAATGCTACTTTATGTAATAATGGTTTACGGATTATTGTGGGGTGGGATCCTGATATTGTGGATGTTATGATTATTTCTCAAACACATGCTCATAATCGATACATTCAAAGACGTGAACTTTGGCATAATTTGGAGGTACATAAGGCTTTTGTTCATAATCAGCCTTGGTGTATTTTGTGTGACTTCAATGTGGCTCTAAACCTACAAGACAGATCAATGGGAAGCTCGAAGATAAATATTGCTATGAGAGAGTTTCAAGAGTGTGTGGAGACCATTAAAGTTTCAGATGTGAATCAATTTGGGCTACACTTTACATGGAACCAGAAACCTAGTGGTGAACAAGGATTACTTAAGAAGATTGATCGCATTATGTCTAATACTGAGTTTGTGGATGCTTTTAGGGGAGCTGTTGCGTTTTTCAACCTTACCGGATTTCAGATCATTCGCCAGCAGTTCTGCGCTTGCCCATGAAACCTAAGTTTAAACTAAAACCTTTCAACTTTTCTAATGTTTTAATACATAATGCAGGGTTTAAGCATGTTGTTGCTGAGGTTTGGGAGCGTGAGGTAAATGGTTTTAATATGTATCGTGTTGTTCAGAAATTAAAAGATTTAAAAAAACCGTTGCGTAAGCTTATGTTTGAGAAAGGTAATTTACATAACAAAGTCAGTAATCTCAGACATGAACTGGATGAAGTACAACGTGACCTTGACTTGGATCCCTTCAATACTCTATTAAGAGAAGAGAAAGCTGCCTACCTTAAAGCTTATAATGATGCAATACTTGATGAGGAACGTTTTCTCAAACAGAAAGCAAAGGTGGAATGGCTTCATGTAGGAGATTCTAATTCTGCTTACTTTCATAATGTGGTTAAAAGTAAGGTTGCTAGAAATCGTATAGATGTGATTGCTGATATGCATGGTAATCTGATTAATGGTGATAATGTGAATCACATTATTATATCGCACTATACTCAATTTCTGGGTCAGGCGGCTCCTGTTGATAGATTAAACTCCATTGATCTCTTTTGTAATAGATTATCACAGGAGAAAGCAGTGGCTATGATTAGAGGTGTTTCTGATGAAGAGGTAAAAGATGCTATTTTCTCAATGGGGGGTGACAAATCTCCTGGACCTGATGGCTTCTCGGATTGCTTTTTCAAAGCTTCTTGGGATACGGTTGGATTGGAGGTCACGAAGGCTGTAAAAGAGTTCTTTGATACGGGTAATTTATTGAAGGAACTCAACCATACTATTATTGCTTTAATTCCGAAGGTACAGTCTCTAACTATCGTCCTATTGCTTTATGTAATGTATTATTTAAATGCATTACAAAAATCTTGTTCAATAGAATGAAAGATTGTTTGACTGATTTGGTTAGTGACAATCAGTCAGCTTTTGTGCCGGGTAGAAGGATAACAGATCATATCTTATCGACTCAAGAACTTATGCATAATTATCACCTTGATAGAGGAACGCCTAGATGTGCTTTAAAAGTAGACATTCAGAAGGCATATGACACTGTAGATTGGGGTTTTCTACGAAAGATATTGATGCGGGAATGTCCAGATTCACTGAACTGACTGACACCAGTGAACTGGAGAAGTCGACTGAACTGATAATACCATCTGAACAAGCCATGCTAATTCTGCCAGTGATAGCCCACTTCAAACAAGTGTTTACTGAACCAGTCCAGTCGCCAATAGTAACACTTCTTCAGTGGCAAAGAGCTCAAGTGGCAACCATCAGTGAGCCACCAGTGAAGTTATCCACTGAAGCACTCCAGTGACCAGCTCCAGTCTAGTCTCCAGATGGATGCTCCAGTTTAAGTTTTTAGTTTCCAATAAATAAAGTTTGTTTCAGTCCCATGTTTGTGGACCCAATAAAGAAGGAATGACAGCTGTCGAAGATGATAAGGGAGGAGCGTGTGACAACGTTAATCCTAACGGTTTGTGGGCCCTTGTACAAAAGGAATCTTTCTAGAAGCTTTGTCTGTCCATTTCCTATTGGTGGATAAATTAGTGGCTGTCCTTAGCACATGACAGCCTTTAGTTATTTATTTTATTATTGTATTTTCCTATTTTAGAAAATAGCATGTGGCTATAAATAAGGGCTCTTTCTCATTGTAAAAGGCAGTTGATGTTTGAATGAAATTAATAGAGCAACCTCTATTTCTTATCCAAAATCTTCATTTACCTTTATAGATCTCAGATCTTGGTGGTTTGAAGTGACCCCTTTATCTATAATTGTGGTGACTCGTTCTTTATCAGTTATAGTGGTGAGGTCTTTAAATCTTCGATTCCTTTATCTGTGTTTGTGGTGGCTAGACCTTTATCAAACATAGTGGTGGGTTGGAGTGTTTCCTTTATCCTTGATTCCGGTGGCTAGTCCTTTACGAATCTTGGTGGTGGATTCTTTGTCTATCATTTATTTTATTGTCTTGTTTTGTTTGTTTTGTTTCATAAAATCCAGAAAATACCAAAAATAGTCTTCCGCTGTTGTTTGTCGCATGATTTACGCATCAAATTGGTATCAGAGACAGGTTTACAAAAAGGTTTCTTAATCTTTATCCTTGATTCCGGTGGCTAGTCCTTTACGAATCTTGGTGGTGGATTCTTTGTCTATCATTTATTTTATTGTCTTGTTTTGTTTGTTTTGTTTCATAAAATCCAGAAAATACCAAAAATAGTCTTCCGCTGTTGTTTGTCGCATGATTTACGCATCAAATTGGTATCAGAGACAGGTTTACAAAAAGGTTTCTTAATCTTTTTATCCGTGGGTTTTGCTGTTTGATTGTTGGGGTTTGTTTGTCCTTTGTTTAGATCTGTTATAGTCGTTGTTGTTTTGCTGAATATCAATGGCTTTTAGAAGAAATATGACATTAGAAGAAGCTCATAATGCTAGAAGAGATAGGCAGATTGAAGATCTACAAGAAGCACTTGGTAGGGTTGTTAGTATGTTAGAAGATGGAGGTTTAAGGTTTAATAGAGAACATGTTGTTGTAGGTGAAAGAGATTATGAATCTCAAGGTCCTAGTGAGCGATCTGATAGTACACCCAGATCTTCTAGTGATTCTGATGAGTCTAATCAGTCTAGAAGAAGACGAAGGAGACATAAGGTTGATGATACTAAAGATATTAAGATAGATCCACCAGATTTTGTTGGTTCCTCAAACCCTGAAGAATTTTTTAAATGGGTTCAGGTTATGGATAGAATAATGGAGATAAAAGGCTATGATGATAAGAAAAGTTTTAAAGTTGCCATTATTAGGTTGAAAAAGTATGCTTCATCCTGGTATGACAATATGAAAGCTGAAAGAAGTTATGCAGAAAAGGTTTGTTCCTCAGTCGTACAAACAAGACCAGTATCTTCTGATGAATAATCTGAAGCAAGGTACTAAAGAAGTTGTGGAGTATATTAGAGAATTCGAGCAACTGAAGACTCGAACTGGTGTAAAAGAAACTGAAGAGCATACTATCGCCAGATTCCTTGGTGGGTTAAATGCTACCATTACTGAGAAGATAGAATTGCAGCCCATCTGGACTTATGAAGGTGCTTGCAAACTGGCCCTCCAGATTGAAAAGCAACTGAAGAAGAAGGTCCAGTACAAACCTTTCCCTAAGGTTTCTTCCAGTTCCAGTCAACCAGTTCTTAAGCCCAGTGAAACTGGTCAGAAGTCCTTCAGAGGAAAAGAAAAGGAAACTGGAGGATCAAAAGAACCAGTTGGAAGAAAATGCTTCAAGTGTCATGGTTTTGGTCACTTCCAGGCACAGTGTCCTAACCAGCGAGCACTCATTGCTAAGGAGATCGAGAGCTTACCAGATGTTGATACTGAAGAAGGTGAACCAGTGTATGATGAAGATGAAAGTGAAGAGGCATATGTAGGTGCAGATGTTGGAGAAATGCTAGTCGTAAGAAGAGTGATGCATGCTGATGAAGTTGTAACTGATACTGCCCAGCGAGAGAACATTTTTCATTCCAGAGGTATTGTTAAAGGCAAGGTGTGTAATCTGATCATTGATGGTGGAAGTTGTGCTAATGCTGCTTCAACCTACATGGTAGAGAAACTGGAACTGCCTACAGTAAAGCATCCTCGTCCTTACAAGTTGCAATGGCTCAGTGAAGGATCTGAGGTAAAAGTTAATCGACAAGTTACTATTCCTTTTTCCATTGGATCTGTTTATCAAGATAAGATTGTTTGTGATGTTGTTCCTATGGATGCTTGTCATATTTTATTGGGTAGACCTTGGCTGTTTGATAATTATGTATTTCATAATGGTCGTATGAATTCTTATTCATTATTTGTAAGTGGGAAGAAGGTCACTTTGACTTCTTTGAAACCCAATGAGTTGTTGAAAATTAATAAGAAAGACCAACCCAGCAAGTCTTTATTTATGTCCCAAACTGAAGTTGAAAAAGAACTCACTGGAGGTACTTCAGTCATGATGTTACTGGTGCTTGAGCATACTGAAGACAAGGAGTTCACTGGAGTCCCCAGTCTCCTGAAATCTTTACTGAAAGAATTCACTGATGTTTTTCCTGAAGACCTACCTGAAGGTTTGCCACCAGTCAGAGGAATTGAACACCAGATTGACCTGGTTCCAGGTTCAGTTCTTCCAAACAAAGCTTGCTTATAGATGTTCACCTACTGAAGCAAAGGAGTTGCAAAGGCAAACAGATGAATTGATTTCTAAAGGTTATGTGAGAGCAAGTATGAGTCCTTGTTCAGTCCCAGCTCTCCTGGTTCCAAAGAAGGATGGTTCGATGAGAATGTGTGTTGATAGCAGGGCCATAAATAATATAACTATTAAGTATAGATATCCTATTCCCAGATTGGATGATATGCTTGATGAGTTACATGGCTCCAGTGTGTTTTCTAAAGTTGATCTCAGAAGTGGTTATCACCAGATTCGAATGAGAGATGGAGATGAATGGAAGACTGCTTTCAAGATTAAAGGAGGCCTTTATGAGTGGTTAGTAATGCCTTTTGGCTTATCTAATGCTCCCAGTACTTTCATGAGACTAATGAATGAAGTCCCCAGGCCACTTATTGGTCAGTTTGTTGTTGTTTACTTTGATGATATTCTTATATATTCTAAAACTGAAGCTGAACATGTTAATCATTTAAGAAGTGTGTTTGCATTACTGAGAAAGCACCAGTTGTATGGTAAACTGGAGAAGTGTGATTTCATGGTAGAGAGTGTGATTTTCCTTGGATATGTGGTGTCAAAAGAAGGTATCTCCATGGATCCTTCAAAGGTAGAAGCCATCAGATCATGGCCAGTTCCTACTACCATCACTGAAGTAAGAAGTTTTCATGGGCTGGCATCTTTTTATAGAAGGTTTATCAAGAATTTCTCTACAGTTGTGGCTCCAATCACTGATTGTTTGAAGAAGGGTGTCTTCAACTGGCCAAATTCAGCCCAGTTAGCCTTTGAGTCACTGAAGGAAAAGCTCAGTTCAGCTCCAGTACTATCTTTGCCAGATTTTGATATGTGGTTTGAGTTAGAATGTGATGCTAGTGGAGTTGGTATTGGTGCAGTTTTAGTACAAGCAGGGCGTCCAGTGGCTTATTTCAGTGAAAAACTTAATGGTTCAAAACTGAAGTATAGCACTTATGACAAAGAATTCTATGCAATTATTCGTGCTATCAATCACTGGTCACATTATCTGAAGCCTAAACAGTTTGTCTTATATTCTGATCATGAAGCACTGAAGTTTATTAATGGTCAACACAAACTTAATGCCAGACATGCAAAATGGGTGGAATTTTTGCAGTCTTACTCTTTTGTTTCTAAGCACAAAGCTGGGGTGGCTAATGTTGTTGTTGATGCACTTTCTAGAAGATACTCATTGTTATCAATTCTGGAAGCAAGAGTTCTTGGATTTTCTTTCATCAAAGAGTTGTATGCTGCTGATCCAGACTTTGTTGATCGTCTCACTAAAGCTAATCAGAAAGGACAATTTGTTGTTCAAGATGGTTTCTTATTCAAGAATGGAAAGTTGTGTATTCCAAAGGGTTCTATTAGAGATTTGTTGATAAGAGAAGCACATGGAGGGGGTCTGGCTGGCCATTTTGGCATTAATAAAACTGGAGAGATCCTCACTGAACATTTCTACTGGCCAAGTTTACTGAAAGATGTCCAGAATATTATCAGTCGCTGTCCAACTTGTCACCAGGCGAAGGCTACTTTTCATAAAGGATTGTATACTCCTCTTCCAGTTCCAAACCAGCCATGGGAAGATCTTAGCATGGATTTTATTGTTGCACTGCCCAGAACCCAGAGGGGAAAAGATTCAATAATGGTGGTTGTAGATCGTTTTTCAAAAATGGCACATTTTATTTCTTGCCACACCACAAATGATGCTTCAACAATTGCAAATCTATTTTTCAAAGAAATTGTTCGTTTGCATAGGATTCCAAAAACAATTGTTTCAGATAGAGATGTAATGTTTCTGAGTTATTTCATGAAGACCTTATGGAGACTGATGGGTACCAGGTTGATGTTCAGTACGTCTCATCATCCTCAAACTGATGGACAAACTGAAGTCACTAATCGTACAATTGGGATGCTTTTAAGAACACTGGTGAAGAAGACACTGAAGGATTGGGATCTGAAGCTTGCTCATGCTGAGTTTGCTTTCAACAGAGCTCCTAAGTATTCCACCAGTAAATCACCATTTGAAATATGCTATGGTGTCAACCCTCTGACTCCCATTGATTTGATTCCATTTTCGATTGAACCAAAGGCAAGTATTGAAGCTGAGGCCAGAGCAAAAGAAATCAAGAAAATTCACCAGCAAGTAAAGGCCAGAATTGAAAAGACTAATGCAGATTACAAGGCAAAAGCAAACAAGCATCGAAAACAGTCCAGTTTTGCTCCAGGTGATCTAGTTTGGATACATCTTAGAAAAGAAAGATTTCCAGCAAGAAGAAAGAACAAGTTGATGCCCAGAGCTGAAGGACCATTCAAGATTCTGGAGAGATATGGTGATAATGCATACAAGGTTGAGTTACCTGGAGATATGACAGTTTCAAGTACTTTTAATGTTGGTGATCTGATGCCTTATTTGGAAGATGAGTACCTCGAGGACAAGTCCTTTTTCAGAGGAGGAGAATGATGCGGGAATGTCCAGATTCACTGAACTGATTGACACCAGTGAACTGGAGAAGTCGACTGAACTGATAATACCATCTGAACAAGCCATGCTAATTCTGCCAGCGATAGCCCACTTCAGACAAGTGTTCACTGAACCAGTCCAGTCGCCAGTAGTAACACTTCTTCAGTGGCAAAGAGCTCCAGTGGCAACCATCAGTGAGCCACCAGTGAAGTTATCCACTGAAGCACTCCAGTGACCAGCTCCAGTCTAGTCTCCAGATGGATGCTCCAGTTTAAGTTTTCAGTTTCCAATAAATAAAGTTTGTTTCAGTCCCATGTTTGTGGACCCAATAAAGAAGGAATGACAGCTGTCGAAGATGATAAGGGAGGAGCGTGTGACAACGTTAATCCTAACGGTTTGTGGGCCCTTGTGCAGAAGGAATCTTTGTAGAAGCTTTGTCTATCCATTTCCTATTGGTGGATAAATTAGTGGTTGTCCTTAGCACATGACAACCTTTAGTTATTTATTTTATTATTGTATTTTCCTATTTTAGAAAATAGCATGTGGCTATAAATAAGGGCTCTTTCTCATTGTAAAAGGCAGTTGATGTTTGAATGAAATTAATAGAGCAACCTCTATTTCTTATCCAAAATCTTCATTTACCTTTATAGATCTCAGATCTTGGTGGTTTGAAGTGACCCCTTTATCTATAATTGTGGTGACTCGTTCTTTATCAATTATAGTGGTGAGGTCTTTAAATCTTCGATTCCTTTATCTGTGTTTGTGGTGGCTAGGCCTTTATCAAACATAGTGGTGGGTTGGAGTGTTTCCTTTATCCTTGATTCCGGTGGCTAGTCCTTTACGAATCTTGGTGGTGGATTCTTTGTCTATCATTTATTTTATTGTCTTGTCTTGTTTGTTTTGTTTCATAAAATCCAGAAAATACCAAAAATAGTCTTACGCTGTCATTTGTCGCGTGATTTACGCATCAGATATTATTGGGATTTGGCTTCCATCCGCGTATGTTTTCTTGGATTATGGAGTGTGTTACCACTACTACTTTCTCGATATGTATAAATGGGAACTTGAATGGTTACTTTCAGGGTAAACGAGGGCTTAGACAGGGCGACCCTTTATCTCCGTATTTGTTCACTTAGGTAATGGAGGTTCTAACGCTAATTCTTAAAAGACAAGTCCGGAGATCGGGATATTTTGGGTATCATAAATATTGTGATGAACAGAAGATTATCAACCTATGCTTTGCTGATGATATATTCCTTTTTATGCATGGAGATGTGGAATCTGCTCGAGTGATTTCCAAAGGCCTAGAAGAGTTTAAACTTGTCTCGGGTTTAACTCCTAGCTTACCTAAAAGTACAGCTTATTTTTGTAATGTTTTGAATTGTACTAAACAGGATGTACTTAATGAGCTGCCATTTGAGGAAGGATTGTTACCTGTCAAATATTTGGGGGTGCCTTTGATTAGCTCTAGATTGCGCTATCGGGACTGCATTGATCTGTTAGAAAGAGTGTGAAAACGACTAAATAGTTGGAGGAACAGATTACTTTCATTTGCTGGTCGCTTGCAATTAATCAATTCGGTTATTTCTTCTATGCATGTTTATTGGTCTTCGGCTTTTATTCTTCCTGGGAAACTTATACAAGAAATTGAACGCTTGATGAGGAATTTTTTATGGAGCTCTGGTGACCAGGGGAGAGCTCGATCCAAGGTGGCTTGGGAGGTTGTTTGTCTCCCTAAAGAGGAAGGAGGGTTGGGAATTTCATCGTATTGAGCCTTTTAATGCAGCACTTATTACAACCCACATCTGGAATATTGTGGCGCAGAAAGAGTCTCTTTGGGTGCGATGGGTTCATTTATATAAGCTTAAAGGCAAAACTTTATGGGAGATACCGATTCGAGGATCCTTGTCCTGGAGTTGGCGTAAAATCCTTCAGATTAGACCTTTGATTCGAAAGCATTTGTGGTTCGCTGTTGGAAATGGTTTAACTGCTTCTGTATGGTATGATTCATGGTGTTCTCAAAGCCCACTTGCAGATCATGTATCAGCAAGAACAATTACAAGGTCTGGTTTCCAATTCAATGCTAAAGTAGCAGATCTTATTAGTGATGGCACTTGGAGATGGCCTGCATATTGGAGTCCCCGTTATCATAACATACAGGTTCCTGTTTTGAATGATTCCATCAATGATAAGCTGTTATGGAAGGATAAAAATGATAATCTTCAGGATTTTGCGGTGTCTACTATTTGGGAAGATTTAAGGCCAAGAGATGTTCTTGTTCCTTGGCACTAGATTGTGTGGTTCACCCATAATATACCCAAACATGCTTTCATATTATGGTTAATTTTCAAGCGCAGATTGAAGACACAAGATCTTTTATCACAATGGGACTTGGATGCCTCAAGTGGTGGGCTAAGCTGTTCTTTATGTGAGCTAGAGCCTGATTCGCACACTCACTTTCTCGATATGTATAAATGGGAACTTGAATGGTTACTTTCAGGGTAAACGAGGGCTTAAACAGGGTGACCCTTTATATCCGTATTTGTTCACTTTGGTAATGGAGGTTCTAACGCTAATTCTTAAAAGACAAGTCCGGAGATCGGGATATTTTGGGTATCATAAATATTGTGATGAACAGAAGATTATCAACCTATGCTTTGCTGATGATATATTCCTTTTTATGCATGGAGATGTGGAATCTGCTCGAGTGATTTCCAAAGGCCTAGAAGAGTTTAAACTTGTCTCGGGTTTAACTCCTAGCTTACCTAAAAGTACAGCTTATTTTTGTAATGTTTTGAATTGTACTAAACAGGATATACTTAATGTGCTGCCATTTGAGGAAGGATTGTTACCTGTCAAATATTTGGGGGTGCCTTTGATTAGCTCTAGATTGCGCTATCGGGACTGCATTGATCTGTTAGAAAGAGTGTGAAAACGACTAAATAGTTGGAGGAACAGATTACTTTCATTTGCTGGTCGCTTGCAATTAATCAATTCGGTTATTTCTTCTATGCATGTTTATTGGTCTTCGGCTTTTATTCTTCCTGGGAAACTTATACAAGAAATTGAACGCTTGATGAGGAATTTTTTATGGAGCTCTGGTGACCAGGGGAGAGCTCGATCCAAGGTGGCTTGGGAGGTTGTTTGTCTCCCTAAAGAGGAAGGAGGGTTGGGAATTTCATCGTATTGAGCCTTTTAATGCAGCACTTATTACAACCCACATCTGGAATATTGTGGCGCAGAAAGAGTCTCTTTGGGTGCGATGGGTTCATTTATATAAGCTTAAAGGCAAAACTTTATGGGAGATACCGATTCGAGGATCCTTGTCCTGGAGTTGGCGTAAAATCCTTCAGATTAGACCTTTGATTCGAAAGCATTTGTGGTTCGCTGTTGGAAATGGTTTAACTGCTTCTGTATGGTATGATTCATGGTGTTCTCAAAGCCCACTTGCAGATCATGTATCAGCAAGAACAATTACAAGGTCTGGTTTCCAATTCAATGCTAAAGTAGCAGATCTTATTAGTGATGGCACTTGGAGATGGCCTGCATATTGGAGTCCCCGTTATCATAACATACAGGTTCCTGTTTTGAATGATTCCATCAATGATAAGCTGTTATGGAAGGATAAAAATGATAATCTTCAGGATTTTTCGGTGTCTACTATTTGGGAAGATTTAAGGCCAAGAGATGTTCTTGTTCCTTGGCACTAGATTGTGTGGTTCACCCATAATATACCCAAACATGCTTTCATATTATGGTTAATTTTCAAGCGCAGATTGAAGACACAAGATCTTTTATCACAATGGGACTTGGATGCCTCAAGTGGTGGGCTAAGCTGTTCTTTATGTGAGCTAGAGCCTGATTCGCACACTCACCATTTCTTTAGTTGTCTTTTTTCATTACAGGTTTGGAACACGGTGAAGCAGAAAGCTGAATTATTTAATGTTACTAATGATTGGGAGTCGGTTGTTGATGGGCCGTTGATTATGGCGCGCAAAAGGTCAATTCAGAGCGTAGTGGCCAAGCTTGTTTTAGCGGCTACAACTTACTTTATTTGGCAAGAAAGAAATGCTAGACCGTTTCGCCAACAAAAAAGGTCGAGAGATCAGCTCATTAGTGTGATTATCCACACGGTTCGCCTTAAACTACTCACCTGCAGATTCAAGAAAACTAGACGAGTTGAAAGATTTCTCACTTCATGGGATATGTCGTTTTCACTCATTCGGCAATAGTCCTATCTTTTCTTAATTTTCCTAGTTTGTTATGTGCTTGTAATAACTAGGTAGTTCTCTTTGGGGAGTGATGTGTCGCCCCCTTAATGTGTTTGTCTACTTGGACGTTTTCTAAGTCAACTGGCATTTCAGCCATGTTGCCTGTTTTTATTGATGTTTAATACAAGTTAACAAGGGGTGACGGCCTTTTACCGAAAAAAAAGTGTAGAAACCCTCCGTAAGTGCGCACACGGACAATCTCTCAACTAAGGATCTGCTAGGCACCTTTAAGCTTACGACGGCAACCAACCGAAACCCTCGCAATTCCACCTAGTGGAGTTCGAACTAATCTACCTAGTAGAGGTCGAATTCAATAACCCTTAGGGTTATTGAATTAGGGTTATTGAATTCGACACACTCACAACAAAAGGAAGAAACCTTTTGCTAAAACTAATTTAGGGTTTAACTAAGACCCTATATAATTAACTTTGGGGTTTTGGTGTTTTTGCTTTGTGAATGTTGAACCACACAAAGGAGAGAATCCCTTTGTGTGTGTTTTTAGGGTTTTCAATCATTGTATGAATTATGAGGGTTTTCAAGGGGTTTATATAGACATAGTTTCCTAATTAGATTATGAAACTAAAACCCTATAATTACCTTGCATGGAATTTTTGAACCTCCATCCCCTCTCCTTAGAAAACATGAGGCCTTAGGGGGGATGGACCGGACTTTCCATATATTAATTAATCCACTATTAATTAATTTGGACCATTAACTAATTAATTATCCAACCCGTTAACTCATCTAATTAATTAAACTACTTTTAATTAATAAGTTATTTATCAATCAATTAAAACTAACTTTAATCGACTTCTATAAATAACGGTTGTCGGTTTATTCATTTATCCTTAATTAACTCGCGTTAATTTATAAACGAATAATTTAATTAAACTACTTTTAATTAATAAGTTATTTATCAATCAATTAAAACTAACTTTAATCGACTTCTATAAATAACGGTTGTCGGTTTATTCATTTATCCTTAATTAACTCGCGTTAATTTATAAACGAATAATTTAATTAAAACTATTTAATTAAATGCGTAAATGATCAATTATCATTCCGTAGACCACGTGCATCTAACGCACCTTTTACTAAGATCAACGTAGTTGTATGT
The DNA here is from genome assembly GCA_034093135.1 of Erigeron breviscapus. Lineage (NCBI taxonomy): Eukaryota > Viridiplantae > Streptophyta > Magnoliopsida > Asterales > Asteraceae > Erigeron > Erigeron breviscapus. The sequence continues at coordinate 123,930,187 of CM067171.1, read as the reverse complement.
AAACCCAGAGCAATAGCATGATGAACCAAAAAGTCTTTATGGTTAAACATTATAGATGTTCTATTGTGTATGACCCTACGTGCTCAGAGATCCGAAGACATACGGTTAGTCGGGTTTACGAAAGTTCACACAATTTCAACGCTCCCACTTGTGGACTCTTCGTAAATCCTAATAATCATAATGACATACCTTGTATGCTAGCAGCCCAAGATATGCCCCCAAGAAATCTCTAAGGTTTGTTTTTCCGAAAAACTTCCATCTTCAACCCTATGACAGTTTCTTTAACCACTTTAAAGAATTTGATTCTTTTATGCGTTCACATTCGCAAGTACATCCGTGTCCCATTTACTCTTAATGATGCATTCCATTTTGGCACGAGGATTAAGTCAATTGCCAAATAGAATTTAAACCGTTTTATGACTTTCTTGATCATAGTATTCCAAACTATTCGCAGTATGACCATACATTTCATTACTATATCAAGCTGTCATTGGCCGAGTTTACTATCAAACCAACAATTGGGAGCAAATTCCTTTTATAAACACATACACCCTTTCCATATCTCACATTTACCCAATGTAGCCCATACTGCGGTCGGTTAAGTGTCTCGGTTCGAGACTAAATCAAAGCAAATGATCGATATGGTCCAGGCCTACGCCTATGTATTTAACCAGTCGAAGGATACTCACGGATGGAATCACTTCGAGATTCACTTAATTGACATATAATCCAAGAAGTGATCTCGGAGGCGGGTCAGCCAATATTCGACTCATTGAATACATGTGAGTAAGGCTCGTATCTCTCTTACGATTACACCTCTATGTCACCCAAAAGCGAGTAATCTCAGCTCTCAAGCTAATAGCAACCTTTCTCTCACAATTACCTTTCTTTCGCATTATCATTCCCATGTGTGCAACCGGTAATGACATATTTAAAATGATCTCAGAAACCATTCATGGATAAAATATACTAAATTGGAACGTGGTATGTATTGGACAATTTTACTCATTGAATACTCCCACAATATGTGTTCCGAATGTCCAGATGTTAAGTTGACATTTCTAAACTTCTTTCACATTTAGAATTCTAACGTTTTCGCTTAATCACAAACCAATTTGTTTCCCTTTATAGAACTATCATCTAGATTCCACAATGTGGGAACTCTTCGTCCTAATACGAAAAGGAATCTTTTATCATAACGGGATATTAAATTTAATTTTGTAGTAATAATGATATTTCAAGAAAGCTACTCTTTCTTTACTTATGAGCACAATAATTCTTAAATTCTTTAAAGAATTTCTATTAGTCACAAGATCTTGCGTAAGTACAATCAAAAATACATCTTGCAAGACTTCATCAAATCTTAGATTCGATTTTAATGACTTAGTCTTTATTAAGATAATCACTAAAACTTGCCTCAAATAGGTAGCTTAAGTGTATCTTAATTTTTCTTAATTAAGGATCTCTATTAGTCATATGACCTTTTGCATGAGTGCAATAATTGTACGATTGCATAGTCTAATCAAATCCTAGATTCGATTATAATGACTATTTATCAAGACATTCGTTAAAACTTTTCCATAAATGAATAGTTTAAGTGTGTCTCAAAATTTCCTTAATTTGCGTTTATTCACAACCTAAATCCATGCTATGAATATCTCAGCTAGATATCATACAACTAGTTTTGGCATGCAACCATGTTTTACTAAGTTCAATTTGTCTCCAATCCAATCTAATTTGGATGATGACATATAAGTTAATAAAACATACAATTTATCGAGTTCTACAATTCGATAAATGATTCTAACTTCGTAATCAACAAGAAACGATCAACACATTCATTATTTTGATCACGAATCTAGAATAGGTTAATAGTAAAAGATGTTATCTTTTCTTATTATCAAAGTTTCCCACTGATTCCTAGAACCATATCTTTCAAGTATAACACACTCGATAGAGAATTAATTTACCTTAATTAACTACGAGTCTCTCTCTCTCCCACTTACTCTTTGAATCGAGTATCTCAAGTAGTGACACTTGGTGGAGATTATGACTCTCTAATCAAGATAACTCTGTTTGTCTCTTATTATCACGAATCTTGCTTCCACTGACTTATAGAATTAAGTACTTCAAGTAATAATACTTGGTGAAGCAACGATTCTTATAATTAAGACAAAATAAAACAAAGACTTTCTATTTTAGAATCCCTTCTAAAAATACATCTCTCGGATTTCCTTTTGTAAATTACTTTATGTACGACTTTCCATTTGACAAATCATTTTGCGAAGTTTAAATGTTTTTACTATTTCACAAATCAAAATTGCGAATTTAATCTTTAGCTATAATTACTATAATTACATGCAAGATATATGTAATAAAAACATTAATTAAAAACAACCAATCAAAACAAGGAAAAAGAAGATAAAACTTGGTAGATTCAAAATATAAAATATTCCAAATCCTTAATAATCTAACATTATTCCAAGAACGAAAATAAGAGGGTAATAATGTTTTCAACTAAAACTTCAAATAAAAGATATTTCTAAAAATGAATGCTGAAGCATTTATTTCAAGACTATCTTTCTCCTTTCAAATTTTCCATTATTCTCCCTTCCTCGTCCACCCCACTTTGGATATACCTCACCAAGCCATTCTTCAACTTTCTCACAACCATTAGCGTCGTGTGAATTACTTTTGCAGAATGTGCACAATGAATTTATGTGGTAAGGTATATCAATGAGTGCCCTTTCCGGTAAATTCATCTCTACACTAATCAACATTCTTTCAAGATCATCTAGTGACTTATGCTTACAAGTCTTAAGAAAATTCATGGCAAAATGTTTATAGTGTACGTCAAGTGAGTTAAGCACCAAGAAGATTTGTTCATCATGAGTAAGTGGCTGCCTAAGAGCTGCCAACTCATCAACGTATCCTCTCATAATCTTCACGTGATCCGATACCGATTTTCCCTTGACTTTAAGGTACTCTTTTGCTTCAATGAGAGTTCCTTTTGCAATGACATTCACGGAATGTTGATTCTCTTCAATAATCATTCCAAACAGATGATAAACATTGCCACAACGTAAGTGATAACCATAGCTATAATCAATGGAATTAATGACTACACCTAGTGTATCATTATGAGCAAAGTAACTTGTGTAAGCCTTATCAGAAAGCCCACCAAGCTCATCAATATCCTCAACAATCACAGAACGATCCTCAGTGAGTTGGTTGAAAAGTCCCTTGTACATAAGGTAGTTTTTCAACGCTTCATACCAAGTTGCAAAGCATCCCGGTATTAGCTTCTTTTGCATCAAGATATTCTTATACCATGTAGCAATATCAGGCTCAATCATATCATTATAAAGAACAAACTACAAAATAACGAAAACACAATTAATATCATCAACATTCATCCCTAACCATTAACTACCCACGTTTTAATCATAAAATCAAAACATATTAATGAATTAAGGCTAAGACTCATTTAGACCCATGGCATATATATCGGGTAACTGGGATGGGCCTATACAGGGAATTAGTATAGTCAATAAATGAGTAAGAACGATTCTCTACCAATTAAGGCTCTTAGATCTTTATGAAATTCATAGGAGATGGGGAGTTCTCCATTTATAGGTATATTTAATCCCATCCTTGCCAGCTAGTACTTAGGCAACGGTCTAGGGCAACCTAGCTTAGTCGTCCTACAAGGATGCGTGTAGCTGTCCGTATCCGGAAACGGTCCGGACGACCGGAAAACTACCCTGCGGCTAACACTATGGTTTAGGCAACGGTCCAGTGCAACAGGGAGTGTAGCAGGCACGGTGCCTCGACTTATAGGATGACATGACTACTTAAGTGGGTATATATAATTATTTGTTCTAATCAAATAATGCGCTAATAACTCTATCAACATCAATAAATGAATGGATTAAAATTACTAGCATTCCTATTCGTGTTTTAAACTATTTAAAAGACAGTTTATTTTCAACTTAGAAATGTTAATAAATTAACATCTCGTTAAACCACTTTTAACTTAGTTGAAAAATAGCGTCCATCTAGATAATTAGGGCATGTCATTTAATATCGTAATTCTAATATATCTTTAGAAACCTTAATATTAAATTCATCCAATAAACGATTTATTCAATTATCTAGATTTCCACTAACAAGTCTCTAACTTCTATTTTACGTAAAGGCACATGCAATTAATGTTCTAATTCGTTAAACGGCTAAGGCATCTAACAAGGCAAGACTAATGTCCTAATTAAAACTTAATGCATGTCCTTAATTAATTAAAAGCACTTTTAATTTTCGTAAAATATAATCCTTTTGAGCTTTTCTAAAAATCTAATTTCAAATTTTTATTTATCCAAATTAAAACTCTTTCCTTTTGTATTTTAATCTTTCAAATATATATATTTAGAGACATGCATTAAACCCTAATGTAAATATATATATAAAACAAAATATATAATATATATATATTATATATATACACATTATATATATATATATATATATAGGGGACCCTTATTTTGAGAACCCATTTTTTTGTAAGAACCTTGAGAACTCTTAAATTATGTATTGGATCACATGTTTTTTTTGTTCATTCACATGTGAAACGTTATAAAAATATATGTTGGAGAAGAAAGTTTTTTTCAAAACCTTATATATACCCGTTTGATCACATGTAAACAAAAATGTGAACATATTTATTCACAAGTTCACAAAAGGCTATTTTGAAGGTTTTTTAAAAAAAGTTTCTTCTACAACATACTTTTTTAAATCATTTCACATGTGAATGAACAAAAAAAACATGTGATCCAATACATAATTTGAGAGTTCTCATGGTTCTTACAAAAAAAATGGTTCTCAAAATAAGGAAAGTCTATATATATACATATATATTTGTTAGAGTCAAGTTGCTCATATATTACAAGATTTGAAGATGACAAACAAATTCAGAAATACTTACGTCTTTGGTTCTGAAACTATTGAAGCTGAGTCAGCCTGAACATCTTCAAGAGAATATGGTATCATTCAAGCTGCATCAAATGAAGAACAAGGATAGAAGGCCAAGCTGATGGGTGGATGTCAACTTGGTTCTTGCAGTCAGCTTGGAAGGTACAAGTTCAGCCTGGAGTATTGCAAGTGCTCCAGAGTTGTTATTTAACTTTGTATATTCATCATACAACTGGATAAGCATCAGAAAGGACATTCTAGAAGTGTCAGTTGTTGATTGTAAACATTCTATGAGGTGTCCATTGTATTGTTGCTGCACGATCATTTTTGGTGAGTATATGGGGAACAAAAAGGACAATGTCACTATCACCAGGTACTGATCATGCAGAGGCCATTAGATCAAGACACGTGGAAAAGAATGGACGGCACCCAAGGCATGGTTGATGCCTATATAAACTAACCTTAGAGTCTCAAGAATGTGTGCATCCATTACATTAACTCTCACAACGATTAAAGCTATCAACTTGGATCCGTGTTGTACTCAGCTTAGGTTAGTAGAGTTAATATACAGAGTTGTAACTTGCTATTCAAGCAAGTAGTTAGATTTGTAGGCTAATCTGTTCCACAACTACTTGTAATTCTTTTTATTCATCAATAAAAGAATTAGCTGAAATCAGCTTGCACTTTGTTCTTGGACTGCACTTTACTTTTCTGTCTTTATATTCTGTTATTTATCTTTACTGTTTCATTGATTAAGTATCTCAAGCTGAATATGGACAAAATACTTTAAGTTAATTTACATTCCGCATTAAAAAGTACTGTATTTTAAAGTTGGTTAAGGTTAAAAGTTGTATTCACCTCCCTCTACAACTCTTTGAGACATCTTAAACCATCCTGTTATCTCCTTGGGGACCTATCAGGTGGTATCAGAGCAGGGGTTTTGTAATACACTTAACTTGATCCCTCTCATTTTATTCTGTTTTTGGTTTAAAACATGTCTCAACCTATGTATACTGATAATGGTTCTTCCACTAGACCACCCATGTTTGATAAGACTGATTTCAGTGGATGGAAAGGAAGAATGTCTCTTTTTCTTAAATCAATTGATAATGACATGCCTGACATACTTGTTGATGGACCTTATGTTACAAGGGATACAGTAATTACATCAAGGCCAGCTTCAACTGATGGAGCTGAGCCTGGTTCACCTGATGTCAAAGTTGTTATCAAACCCAAAGCTGATTGGGGTGATGAGGATAGAAGAATGGTCAACTTGGATGTAAGGGCCAGGAACTTTATTATCCAAGCTGTACCTAAGGACATTTATAGAGCTATTAGACACTGTCCTAGTGCTAAGAAGATGTGGGATACTTTGACTGTTATGTATGAGGGCTGTGCAACTTCTATAGAGTCTACCAAGACTACCTTGACTAGAAGGTATGAAAGATTCTTTGCACATAAGAATGAATCCCTTACTGACACTCATACCCGATTCAATGCACTTGTTAATGACTTAATTGCTATTGACATAAATAAAGATGATGATGTACTTAAAAGCAAATTTCTAGATTCATTACCTTTAAAATGGAACAATTATGTTGCTAGTGTCAAGTTGAGTCCAGTGTACAAAGAACTTGATTTGCCAGGTCTCTATGGGTTGCTTCACAACCATGAATGCACTGAAGCTAAAAAGCTGATTGCCATGGGTGATGTTGTGGGAAGCTCTAGCTCTGCACTTGTTGCATCTTCAACTGAGCATCCCAGCCCACTGTGTGATGAACCTGTTCCAAGTCAGTTTGTGAGTGATGTTGAAACTGAAAAACCATGTGAGTCTGAAACTGAATATTATTCAAGTGATGAAACTGAGAGTTTAGCTAATGAGGTTGCCATGTTGGCTGAAAGATTGAAAAGAAGGAGTTTTTCAAAATTTAAAGGAAAAGGAAAAGGAACTTTTAAAAATGACAAACCCAAAAAGCCTTTGGACATGTCAAAAGTAACTTGTTACAAATGTGGTAAAACTGGTCATATGGCTAATGATTGTAAATCAAAACCCACTCAACAAGCTGATAACTCTAAATCTAAAAGTGGTGCAAAAGATGAGAAATACTCTAAACTCAAGCTAAAATATAAGAAATTAAAAGCACAAGTTGCCAAGCTGAGTGAAAAGAGTCTTGTTGCAAAAGATTAGGCTGAGAGTGCAACTTCATCTGATGATGAGACTTATGAAGATGCTCAATGCTTCATGGTCAAAGAACAGTCAGCCAAGTGTCAAGAAATCAAGGAAATGTGCTTGATGGCCAAAGATGCTACTGAAAAGCTTCTTGATGGCATGACCAAGCTGAGAGAAGAAAGTGATCAGCTCACTCAGTCAGCTCATTCTGCATCCACTGTTCAAGAGGGCATTCACAATGCATTTATCTGGTACTTGGACAATGGATGTTCCAAGCATATGACTGGATGTAAGTCCCTGCTGTGTGACTTTAGGAACAGACTTGGTCCTAATGTCACTTTTGGTGATGATTCTCAAGGAACTACAGAAGGATATGGTTCTCTTACAAATGGTCCTCTCACATTCAGAAGAGTCTCTTATGTCAGTGGGCTCAAACACAACTTGATCAGTGTGATGCTGGCTATGAAGTGAGATTTCGAGTTGATAGAGGGATTGTTTGTGATTTGGAAGGAAATGTTGTCTTGATTGCTAAAAGAGATGAATCTCTTTACACTTTTGATATGAGCAAGCCTACTGTGTTGAAGGAAGTGTGTTTCTTGTCTAAAACTCAAGATGAGCTGAATTGGTTATGGCACAAAAGGTTATCTCATATGAATTTCAAAGATATAAATAAATTAAGCAAAAATGAGTTAGTTTCTGGTCTTCCTGCTATCAAGTATGAGAAAGACAAGTTGTGCAGTGCTTGTGAGAAAGGGAAACAACACAAAGCTTCTTTCAAATCTAGAACATGTTCAATTATTGAATCTTGTTTAGACTTGCTGCACATGGATCTGTTTGGTCCAGTTAGTACACCTTCCTTAAATGGAAAAAGGTACTCCCTGGTCATTGTAGATGAATATTCAAGGTTTACATGGGTCTTCTTTCTAAAAGCCAAGAGTGAAGCTGCTGAAGTAATCATCAACTTTATCAAAAATGCTGAAGTCTTTTACAAAAAGCCAGTCAGGCAGCTTAGAAGTGACAATGGGACTGAGTTAAGAAATCAAACTCTGCACTCTTTCTGCATTAGTAAAGGTATTTCTCAATGCTATTCAGCTGCAAGAACTCCACAACAAAATGGAGTTGCTGAAAGAAGAAATAGGACCCTGATTGAGGCTACAAGATCCATGTTAGCACAAAATGGTGTAAAGGTTCATTTATGGGCTAAAGCTATTCACACAGCTTGCTTCACCCATAACAGATCATTAATTGTTAAAAGGCATCAGAAGACAGCATATGAAGTTTTGAAGGGCAGAAGACCTGAAATAGGGTTCTTAAGAATGTTTGGAAGTCCTTGCTTCATTCTAAATCAAAGAGATCATTTGGGCAAATTTGATGCCAAATCTGATGAAGGAATTTTTCTTGGTTATTCTACACTCATGAAAGCCTACAGAGTGTACAACAAAAGAACAAGAGTAATTGAAGACACAGTTCATGTGAAAATAGATGAATCAAACTCAATCAGCTCAGCTCAAGAAGATGGTAATTTTGACTTTGAAGAACTTGCTGTTCCTGATTGTGATCCTCCTACAGATCCTATTATTGAAGACGGTGATGCACCTGTTGAGGGGGAGATTCCTATTTTCTATGATCTTGATGAAGAGCTAAATTAGCCTCATGTTCCAACTCAACCTCAGAAATCAAATGAAGCTATTTTACCCATATGTGAGCAAGTTCAAGCTGATAATCCTATCAGCTCAGCAAATTTAGTTGTTCAAGATCTTAACAGTGATCAAGCTGAGTCTGTGCCTCAAGCTGATTCTCAATCTGTTGAAGAAGAAGCTGATCAAGAAGTACAGAATGTTGCAGTTCATGCTACTAAGTGGACAAGAAGTCATCCAATTGATCAAATTATTGGTGATCCCACTTCAAAAGTTCAGACAAGAAGAAATGCCACAAGAAATTTCTGCATGTTTGTGAATTTTGTTAGCAAGACTGAACCAACTGAAGTTGAAGAAGGTCTAAGTGATCCATCATGGGTAAGTGCCATGCAAGAAGAACTCACTCAGTTTGAAAGGAACAAGGTTTGGAAACTGGTTCCTAGACCAGCTGATAAGACTATTATTGGCACAAGATAGGTCTTTAGAAACAAGATGGATGAAAGAGGTATTGTGACAAGAAATAAGGCAAGATTAGTGGCTCAAGGTTACAGTCAAGAAGAAGGAATAGATTATGATGAGACCTTTGCTCCTGTTTCTAGGCTTGAAGCAATAAGAATGTTTCTAGCATACTCAGCCTACAAAGGATTCAAAGTGTATCAGATGGATGTGAAAAGTGCCTTTCTGAATGGCAAACTTGATGAAGAAGTTTTTGTACATCAGCCTCCTGGTTTTGAAAGTTCTAAGTATCCACACTATGTCTACAAGCTCGACAAAGCTCTCTATGGATTGAAGCAAGCTCCAAGAACATGGTATGATACACTGTCCAAATTCTTACTTAAAAATAAGTTTGAAAGAGGTAATGTTGATAAAACTTTGTTTGTGAGAAAGTTAGGAAAGGATATTCTTTTTGTACAAATTTATGTGGATGACATTATTTTTGGTTCTAATGATAAATTATGCAAAAGATTTTCTGAGCTAATGTCCAAAAATTATGAAATGAGTATGATGGGAGAATTAACTTATTTTCTTGATCTTCAAATTAAACAATCCAATTCTGGGATTTTTATTTATCAAGGAAAATATGTTAAAGATTTACTCAAGAAATTTGGTTTTGACAACTGCTCTCCAATGAAAACACCTATGGGTGATGCTTCCAAGCTGAGTGAAGATATCAGTGGGAAACCAGTTGATATTACAGCTTATAGTGGCATGATAGGTTCTTTATTGTACTTAACTGCTAGTAGACCAGATATTATTTTTGCCACATGTCTTTGTGCTAGATATCCAGCTTGTCCCAAAGAATCTCATCTTCAAGCTGTGAAACGAATTTTTAGGTACCTTAAAGGTACACCCAATCTGGGTCTTTGGTATCCCAAAGACTCAGGGTTTGATCTAATTGGGTATTCAGATTCAGACTTTGCAGGTTGTAAGATTGACAGGAAAAGCACAACAGGAAGTTGTCAATTGCTTGGAAATAGGTTAGTCACCTGGGCTAGCAAGAAGCAACACCCAGTCTCAACTTCTACTGCTGAAGCTGAATATGTTGTTGCTGGAAGCTGTTGTTCTCAAATCCTATGGATGCAGCATCAGCTTGCTGACTATGATATTATTGTGTCCAAAACTCCCATTGTCTGTGACAATACAAGTGCCATTGCAATTACCAACAATCCTGTTAATCATTCAAGGACTAAGCATATTGATGTCAGATATCATTTCATTAGAGACCATGTCATGAAGGAAGATATTGAACTCCATTTTATTTCAACAGACAATCAGCTTGCAAACTTGTTCACCAAGCCTCTTGATGAAGCAAGGTTTAACACCTTGCTGAGCAAGTTGGGAATGTTAAATATAGAATAATTTAGTAAGAAAAACTCAAGCTGATTGACCTTAGTTTTGACCTAAAGATGACCAAGCTGAGTCAGCTCAGCTTGGAGTCAGCTTGGATTTTACTTAGTAAGTTATTTTATATTTTTCATTTCTTGTTGTTGTAAATAAAATATTGTTTTACTCTTGTGTCTCTCTTTCCTCTGTACAAACCACAACCGTTACTCCTTCCATGGTAAAAAGTAACCGTTGGGGTAAGTGTACTTTCTCTCTCCAATCACAAAACGGCACACTTTTGGTGGGAAGGCCATATAAAAGCCAACCCGTTTGATCAAAATCACTATTCCATCGCTTTCTCATCTCTTTTTTTTTGGTAAAGGCCGTCACCCCTGATGATATATTAACAAAATCACTGTTTAGGTACAAATAATGTGACTGAACGTCACATTCAATAATATATGGTATACCATATATTTGAACAGATTAACTAGATAAACAAGATATCAAACTACAATCAACAATGAATCACTCATTGTAGAATCAAACACTAGCCAAGACATGTGACATTTCCTCCTGGATCTTCATTCAAAGCTTGTAGTAAATTGGGCTTAGGGATGTCCCACATCTTCAATAAATGACTATTACTCCGGTTAGCCTTAAACTTGAGCGTGATAAGCTTAAGTCGCACGGTGGTCACAATTTTTTCTCTTACTTGAGCTTCAGAACACTTGGTATTAGAGAACAATCTTGAATTACGTTCATGCCATAAGAAATATGATGCAGCAGCCACTAGGAGCCTTGCAATGACACTTTCAGCTGAATTCTGAGTAGATCGAGTTATTAGCCATCCAGCAACACTATCCCATGAGTCCGAAACAGAGGACATGTTTGCCATATGTTTAATTTGCCCCCATACCTGCAAAGAAAAAGAACACTGGAAAAATAGATGTGAGCGAGAATCCATTCCTCTTTGGCATAATGGGCAGCACATGAGGTTGAGATTTGTGGCACTTCCAACTTCCCATGCTTTCATTCTATCTTGAGTCTTCAATTTATTCTGAAACACAAGCCATAGGTGGAATGCATGCCTAGGCACACATGTAGAGAACCAAACACTCTTTACCCATGGTACTTCATCTTGTTTATACCGAACAACATTCCAAACTTCATTAACAGAAAATTCATGTTCAGCTCCTTCCGAATTCTTCCAAACAGCTCGATCTTGGGTATTAGGATTAAGCACAGGTGGAGGGATATTAATAAGGACTGGGTAAACATTATACCAAGCTTGAGGCCAAATCCATTGATCATTATTAACTACATCAGCCATATTATTATCCAATCGAAACCCAGCTCGCATGATGTCCCTAGTAGAGATATAGTTCCTCAATGGGGGAGGGGGGAGCAGCGATAGAGATGGGGTGGTAGGGGATGCGAAGCCGAGTAGATGGGGAAATAGGGGTAGGGAAAAAGATGGGAGTGAGAAAGTTTAAAAGAAAGTGGGGCGGAGGGCAGGAGGACAAAGTGGAAGCTATAGTAGGGGAGAGGATAAAGAAGTTATTAGGGAGGTAGGGGTGCAGTGGGAGAAACGGGTTAGGAGATATAGTTCCAACAATGGGCAATAATCGTTCCAAGTATCACTCCAGACCGAAATAGATATACCATTACCAATCTTCTTCCATATATGAGGGCGGATAGCATCCCGCAATTGAAGGATTTTCCTCCATCCCCAGCTCATGGATCCACGAGGAGTAACCTCCCAAAAGCTTCTTCCTTTTAGTTTATAGGAGTGTATCCACCGGACCCACAACGATTCCCTATCAGTCACAATGCTCCAAATATGACTAGTAATGAGCGCTTTATTAAAATCAGAAATTCTTTTTATTCCCAGCCCACCTTCATACTTTGGCAAACACACTGATTTCCACGAAACTTTCGATTTAACCTTTCCACCAGGTCCAGTGCCCCATAGAAAGTTTCTCATTTTTTGTTCTAAGTCTTTAATTATTCGAGCAGGAAGAATGAAAACCGGAGCCCAATAAATGTGCAGTGAGGCTAAAACCGAGTAGATAAGTTGAAGTCTACCAGCAAATGAAAGGGTTTTAGTTTTCCAGTCATCAATTCTTTTTTCCATTCTTTCAACTAAAACCTTACAATCATTGTAGACCAGTCTAGTAGAAATAAGTGGCACACCTAAGTAACGAACAGGAAGCTTACCTTCATCAAAAGGCATAATAGATAAAATCGCCTGCTTGGTATGATCAGCAATGTTACAAAAGTATGTTGTGCTCTTCGTAAGACTCGGTACAAGACCAGAAATCCTTTGAAATTGCTCCAATACGTCCATAAGGATTTTAGTTGAGTGAACATCACCCATAGCAAACAGAAACAAATCATCTGCAAAACAAAACACTAATAATCTTTTGCTTGTTACAGTGGGCATGGAATTTAAATGCATTCTCCAAGGAAGCTCGTTGAAGAAGTAAAGAAAGGACCTCCATAACAAGGGTAAAGAGATATGGTGACATGGGATCACCTTGCCGTAAACCACGTTTACCCTTGAAATAGCCATGCAGGTTACCATTAATGCTCAATGAGTAAGACACACTTGTAACACAAACCATTATCCAATTAACCATAGTTGGGTGGAATCCAAATATCACTAAAATCGTTTTCTCATCTCTCTAATACCATTATCCAGTATACTATGTTTTTGGTTATCTCGTATATTACTTGTTTTTATTTAAATTCTCAATCAGTTTATCATCAAATGGCTTCACCTTCTCAATTCGAGTTTCCTGAACCTAAACAAGTCGACAAATCGATACTTATTTGACGGGAGATAGGGTTCCTGAGATTGTAGGTGCTAAATAGGTATCTACACAGATCAAAGTCAGACCTCCTCTCAGTTTGCCAATCTCCATCCACCTTCGAACAAGTCTGATTATTTAACATGGCAAGGTATATATTTTATCATCCTATGGGTAAGATTCTGCACTTTTCTCCTAATTTGATCAATTACAATCAGCTTTGTGAGTTTTGGCTCACAAGCAGGGTAGCAACCACCAAACAGGGCAAGCAATGCATTGTTGGTACTTTAGACAATGCATCTCGTCGACTTGTACTTACTCTTGATCGTTTTAAACAAAATTTTGAACTAGAGTACAAGTCTAACCTTGCCTATGAGTCAGCCCCACCCCTGGATGTTGCTAAAAGTGTTTTAAATGATATTGTTTATTAAAGGAGGGTTGATGGGTCAGTTAAATTATCCCGTTTTTCTGGTATTTATAAATATTTGATCTCAACCATTGTGAGATCATTGCAAACTAAAGCTGGTGGTTTTGATACACCAAATAAACTTGAAATGCAAATCTTTTATTGCATGGTCCACAATAGGTTGATTGATTTTGGAAGACTAATTTTTGATGATCTTGTATCCAAAATCTCTGCAAAATCTGAAAATATTTACTATGCCAGAATTTTGGGTTACATTATTGAAAAAATTTTGAAAAATGATTTCCAAAGGGCAACAGGGGACTTTATCTAAATTTCTCCCCTGGCCTCAAATATTTTTGGACCAATTGATGTCCACCAGAGTTTAACCCCTACAATGCAGGATTTGATGAGTGATTTATTTGTGACTTTTTCCCCATTCGTTTGACGCGTATTTAAGGTAGAAATGAACATTTAGTATGAACTTTGTGGTACTTAATGGCATTAGGTTTGTGAACAGGTTTGATGAAAGAAATTACAGTTTGTGAGAGTAGAAACGAGAGAAGGAGATCAAGAATGAAGTTTGGGAGATTTACATAGAAAGAATTGGAGCTGAAACAAGAAAACCATGGCAGCTCCAGCGCCGCTGGGCACATGTCAGCGCCGCTGGGGCTAGGTCGGCAAAATTAGAGTTTTTCGTATTTTGCCTATAAATACCCCATTATAAACCCTAAAAACATAACCAGAGGCACATAGGTCAAAAGTAACGGCTAGGGATCGAAGAATAGGGTTTCTTGAGCACTCCAGAGCAGATCTAACATCATCAGACATCAAGGAATCCAACCCTGTGATTTATAATCACCCGGTTTTAATTCTTGTTCTCTTTTCATTATCTCTAGATTGCTATGTTATTTTATTTTATCAGATTGTTTATGGCTACTTAGTCCATGAGTAGCTAAGTTACTAGACATTCGTTTGGACGTGATGTAAACATGACTTGATTGTTGATTATGGTTGATTGTTGAACAGTTTCTATGCTAAATCGCAGATCCATATTTATTTGAATCTGATTTGTTATTGGTTTTCATATACAAACTTGTTTTATCGATTTGTTTAGGTCGGATTGGTACCGAGGCCTTAGAGTCATTTAATCTGTTTGTGAAACATTGATCGGTCTTTAATCAGTGTAATCATTTGATCTATAACTGGACACTTGATTGGAAATTAATAATTGGTTCAAACGAGTATGTGTTTTAATTAGGTTAATCTAGTTGATCTGGCGAACAGAAACCGGATCCGGATGACTAGGGTAATCAGTGTCTTTTGACTTTAACAAGAATCCAGACTTACATAAAAGATTTCAGTCATAGTTACAGGCTCAGTTTTTAAAGCTCAGTGAGCGACCTTAACAGAAACTCACTGAAGGGTTTGACCAGTCGAAAGGCAGTCAAGCTAAATAATTTAGTGAATCTAACGAGAATCTGAATGTGAAAAGAGTCGTTCAACAACTTCAATCATAACCACTTTTAAGCATGTCAATCAAAACCAAACCAAAGAATGTCAGTTTTTTACATACATTGTTGTTTTCATTTCTTATGCATTTTAGTTAACTAGGAAACCCCCAAAAAGCTGTAGTTTCATTTTTAGTATTTTAATTTCCTTAAATCAGTCCCTGCGAACGAACCTGGACTTACCTAGGCTATACTATTACTAGACAGGGTACACTGCCCTTAGTGTGTGGTAATATAGAATAAGTAGCTCCTTGAATTATAAATTTAAAACTTAGATAAAACAAAACCACTCATCAAAGTTTTTGGCGCCGCTGCCGGGGACTGTTTAGCTAGGAGTAGGTTAGAATAGTTAGTTAGACGATCCTTTTTCGTGATTAACACGAGGAAGTTACTTTCAGTTTTCTAGGATAGCTTTCTAGTTAAAAAAAAATAATATAGATTAGTAGTTCTTAATTTTTGCAATTAGAGTCATAAGAGATAGGCCTATGGATAAGAATAGCGAGTCAGGTAGTTCAAGATAGAACAAAGTAGGAAAGTACCCGAGACCCCTAATTCACCCATTAAGGTGCCTAATTCGGACGTACCGTTTTTAGTTAAGTCGACTCACATCAACATGGTGCAGAACTTGGAGTTTGATGGTGAATTGAACAGAGATCCGTATCATCACCTCTCGCGGTTTAGGGAGAAGTGTCAACTTTTCAACTACGGACCAGGCACGGAGGAGACGGTCAGATTAGGGATGTTTAGGTACTCGCTGCAAGGAATGGCTCTAGGATGGTTAGATGAGCTTGATCCGGATTCAATCAAGACTTGGGAAGAGTTAAGAGAAGCATTTTACAATAGGTTTTACCCCCGAGAGCTGCAGAGAGTAAGAGAAATAGCTGTGGGGAATTATTCCCAAAAAGAATCTGAATCGATGGGCGAAGCATGGAAGAGGCTCAAGAAGATGTCTAGGGAATGCTATGGTCGTGAGAGAACTAAAGCCGAGCTGGTGCAATTGTTTTATGGTGGAGGAACGAGCGAGACGAAGATGTACTTGGATTTGATGTGTGGGGGATCGTTCGATTACAAGACCGCTAATAGCAACTATGCAGCCCTAGAAGACATAGCGCAACGGAAGCTAGACAAAGACTGGTTGAAAATGACGTTGATGGAAGGAGATTTCAAAAGTACGAAAGAGAAAGTGGGTGGAGAAATACAAAGCCTGAAGGAGAGTGTAGCAAGAAACGACCAGAACGTCGGAGAAGTAAAGGAGGAGCTAGGAAAGATGAAAGCGGTGCTTGATTTGATATACGACCATTTGTTCTCAAAGGAAGAGACCGTGAAAGGAATAACCACAAGGTCGGGGAAGGCAATGAAATCACCCCTGAACCCTCTGGAAGCTGAGGAGAAGGATGAAGAAGAAGAACCAGCAGAAGCGGAAGAGGAAACCGAAGCGGTGAGACAAAACAGCAAGGAAACAGATTCTGGACGGAAGATCCAGCGCCGATGGACAACTCCCAGCGCCGCTGGTGAGTCCAGAAAGCCCCAGCGCCGCTGGCTATACACCCAGCGCCGCTGGTGAACCCAGAATCACTCCCAGCGCCGCTGGACATACTCCCAGCGCCGCTGGTGAGGCCAGGAAGAGCCCCAGCGCCACTGGATCACTACCAGCGCCGCTGGCACCTCGATCGAAACCTTACAGCCATACAGTTCCGTTTCCACAGAAGCTGAGGAGAAGTCGAGTAGAGCAGAAAGCAGAGATTTTCAAAGACACACTGTACGGGACGAAAGTGACAATCCCATTTACTGAGTTGGTTAGGTTGACTCCGGGGTATGCTAGGTATATCAAGGATATGATTAAAGAGGATAGAATCCCAAAGGATGTGCATGGAATCGAGGAAGTCAAGGGAATTCTGGAGAAAGGAGATGAGTTCATCACACCGAAGTTAGACGATCCAGGTAGTTTTGTCATACCATGTAAGATAGGAGATAAGATTAGTTGTGATTGTTTAGCCGACTTAGGAGCTAGCATTAACTTGATGCCTTGGACCATATACACTAAGTTAAGTGACGCAGCCCTAGATACCACCATGATGACCATTAAGTTAGCAGATCAGACCTTCCACCATCCCCTAGCTTTTTAACTCATGTAGTAGTTGATTGTACGTATTTCCTATCACTCTTTGCCTCCCCCTCTTCGCCTTGGACCTCGTTTTCCGTGCCTGCCCTATTCTTTTGTCCCCCATTTTGGTCCGTTTTTCATGCTTTGTGTTCTTCCCTACGCAACCCTAGATACCACCATGATGACCATTAAGTTAGCAGATCAGACCTTCCACCATCCCCTAGGAAAGACTAATATAGTGATAGTAACCGTAGGAGACCTACATTTTCAGGCAGAATTCGTAGTTATGAACATTCCAGAGGATAAGAAGGTGCCAATAATCTTAGGAAGACCATTCTTGAACACAGCCAAAGCCGTAATAGAAGTAGCAGAACGAAGGATTACAATAGGAAATGGTAGAAAGAAGCTTAGTTTGACTATGGAAGGAGACCCAGATTTAGGAAAGGATGATATAGGAATTTGTGCTGAGGAAGTTGAGTTGTTAGATGTAGATAATAGAGCAAATCAGGAAATTGAGGAAGTATTAGGAATAGGATCACCAGACCGTCCATGGGATTTAGGAGAATTAGAAGAAGATGAATTCGACGGGGCATTAGTGCAGACACCAAACAATCTCATTGCCTCGTTAGAAGAACCGCCAGCTGATCTTGAGATGAAACCGCTGCCGCAAGGATTGGAGTATGCTTACCTGCAAGGGAAGTCACAACTCCCTGTTATCATTTCATCGAAGCTGAGTCAGAAGGACAAGGCAGCTTTGATGAAAGTTCTTAGGTCACATAAGAAGGCGTTTGCTTGGAAGATAGCCGACATTAGGGGTATAGATTCTTCGTATTGTAACCATAGGATACACCTTGAAACTAACTCGAAACCAGTAGTTCAGAGACAGAGGCGTCTTAACTCTAATATGAAGGAAGTAGTGAAGAAGGAGGTGATTAAGTTGTTAGATGCAGGTATTATCTTTCCCATCTCGGATAGCGAATGGGTAAGCCTATTCACTGCGTACCTAAGAAAGGAGGAATGATGGTAGTGGCTAATGAGAAAGATGAGATGATAGCAACTAGGACGGTAACGGGATGAAGAGTTTGCATAGATTATAGGAAGTTTAATGAGGCCACTAGGAAAGACCATTACCCTTTACCCTTTATGGACCAGATGTTAGAACGTTTAGCAGGGAACGAGTACTTCTGTTTTCTTGACGGATTTTCCGGATATCTTCAAATCCCCGTTTATACGGAGGACCAAGAGAAGACGACATTTACTTGTCCCTATGGAACCTACGCCTATACGAAGATGCCTTTTGGATTGTGTAATGCGCCTGCGACCTTTCAGCGATGCATGACAGCGATTTTTCAGGATATGTTAGACAAGTCAGTAGAGGTGTTTATGGATGATTTTTCAGTATTTGGAGATTCGTTCGACTCATGTTTAAGGCATTTAGATAAGATGTTAGCTAGGTGTGAGGAAACTAACTTAGTCTTGAATTGGGAGAAATGTCATTTCATGGTTAAGGAAGGAATAGTGTTAGGTCATAAGGTATCCAAAGCAGGAATAGAAGTAGATAAAGCTAAGATTGATGTTATGGCTAGGTTACCAGTCCCAGTTAATGTCAAAGGAGTTAGGAGTTTCTTAGGTCATGCAGGATTCTATAGGAGATTCATTAAAGACTTTTCTAAGATAGCTAGGCCAATGACAAGACTTTTAGAAAAAGATGTTAGGTTTGACTTTGATAAGGATTGTGTTAAGGCATTTAGAAAGCTTAAGACACACCTTGTAGACTCACCCATAGTAGTATTACCTGATTACGCATTACCCTTTGAGATAATGTGTGACGCTAGTGATTTTGCTGTAGGAGCCGTTTTAGGTCAAAGGATAGATAAACATTTTAGGCCAATTTATTATGCTAGCAAAACCCTTAATGAAGCACAGAGAAATTACACAACTACAGAGAATGAATTGCTAGCAGTAGTATTTGCCTTAGATAAGTTTAGGAATTACATAGTACTGCAGAAAGTCACCATATTTACAGACCATTCAGCCATTAGATACCTAATTAATAAGAAGGATGCTAAGCCTAGATTGATTAGATGGGTGTTATTGCTTCAAGAGTTTGATTTGGAGATTAAGGATAAAAAAGGAGCAGAGAATGTAGCTGCAGATCACCTTAGCAGATTAGATAACCTATATGAGGAGGAACCTGATTGTGAGGAGATAGATGAAGCCTTTCCAGAGGAGAACTTAATGAGGATAGAAGTAGGTGATAGGGAAGAAGCACCTTGGTTCGCTGATATAGCTAACTACCTAGCTGCAGGAGTTCTACCGTTACACCTAGACTATTACCATAGGAAGAAGTTCTTCTCAGACCTTAAGTATTACTACTGGGAGGAGCCGTATTTGTTTAGGATGTGTGCAGACGGCATGATTAGGAGATGTGTGTCAGAGAGTGAGAGTAGGAAGATATTAGATGATTGTCATTCAGGACCAACAGGAGGACATTATGGACCGTCTACTACAGCTAGGAAGGTTTTTGAAGCAGGATTTTACTGGCCTGGAATTTTTCAAGAGGCCAAGACTTTGGTTAGCCTATGTGATGCGTGCCAGCGCCAAGGATCGATAACCAAGAGAGATGAGATGCCACAAAAGAGCATACAGGTATGTGAAGTGTTTGACGTCTGGGGAATAGACTTTATGGGACCATTTCCACCATCCCATAAGTATAAGTACATACTTGTAGCAGTGGATTATGTGTCAAAGTGGGCTGAAGCAAAGGCTTTACCTACTAATGATGCTAAGTCCGTTATAGATTTCCTCAAGAACTTATTCAGTAGGTTTGGAATGCCTAAAGCCTTGATTAGTGATAGAGGTAGTCATTTTGCTAATGCTCAACTAGAAAAAGTGCTTATGAGGTATGAAGTTAACCATAGGTTTTCAACATCTTATCATCCTCAAACTAGTGGACAAGTAGAGAATACCAATAGGTCACTTAAGAGAATCCTAGAGAAAACAGTTAAGGACAACCCTAAGAACTGGGCCAAGAGGTTAGATGATGCACTTTGGGCATTTAGGACAGCCTATAAGACACCAATAGGAACAACACCATATAAGTTAGTTTATGGTAAGACCTGTCATTTGCCATTAGAAGTAGAACATAAGGCTTATTGGGCACTTAGGAATTGTGATCTTGATATGTTTGAAGCAGGAGATAGGAGACTTTTACAGCTTCATGAATAGATGAAACTAGGTGGATGGCTTATGAGAATTCTAGATTGTACAAGGAGAGGACAAAAGCTTGGCATGATAAGAGAATTAAGGCCAAAAGATTCAAGGAAGGAGATTTAGTCTCACTTTTCAATTCTAGATTCAAACTTAAGTCGCCTAAGTTTAAACCGAAATGGTCAGGACCATACGTAGTCATTAGGGTTTATTCTTTAGGTTATGTAGAATTAAGAGCTAAAAATGGAGATAGTTTCATAGTAAATGGACAGAGAGTTAAGATTTATAAACAAGAAGTAGGAGAGAAAGAAGTCGATCCTAGTGATGACTTCACTTTTAAAATGACTTAAAAAGATAGCAAAATAAGTTAGGAACTAACTGTACTAACATTAGAGGATTAGACATAGGAAATTTGTATTTTGTGTTAATATTGCAGGCTGAGAAGATATGCGAGAGTATGGACATCAGAAGAAAGCAAAAGGTAAGTTTTAGTGCCGAAACGGAGTCACTAGCGCCGCTGGTTGAGTCTGGGGGAGTTTTTTAGGTTTTTATAAAAAAAATAATAAATAAAAATAAATAATTTGTTAACGTGCGCCGGCCACGCTAACGTGAACCGGCCAGGTTTGACTAGTCAAAAAGGGCTTAAAAACCCTTTTCTTTCTTTTTTCTTCACAACAACAACAAAAAAATTAAAA
>CM067171.1:123831433-123907855 GCA_034093135.1 Erigeron breviscapus | reverse complement strand
ATAGTTGTTTTGAGAAGAGGCCTAAGAACCTCCGGGGCCTAAGAATCCCGATAGTCTCATTGGTTAGCTTATATGGATCCATATATGTTGTTTAGCGTGCAAGGTGAGTATTATAGATATGACACGACGGTGTCATAGTCTATATGCAACAGTCCTTGTGCATTGCCCTCCTTCGTATGTATAAACGTATCAAGATTATTCACTAAGCTTTGCTTATTCTTTTAGTTGTTTACCTTTTTATAGGTGGTCCCGGATGCGGAAGAAAGTTAAGCAATGTAAAGATTGAAGTTAAAGATGCTTTTTGGATATTGATTGCTTTAGCTAAATGCGGATAATGGAATTGGTAATAGGACCCATAGCGACCACTTTGAACCATCGGCTCCTTGTACTCTTGTTATGTCTTTTTGGAAAATTATTATGATGTCTAGTGTTAGACTCAAGTTTTGGGTATTTTTAAATAGGTCGTTTTGTAGTTGTAATGTATTGATTTTGCAATGGTTTTAGAAACTCATAATCCGTAACAGGTTTGGATGATGATTTTACGAATGGGTCATGCCGAAATTTCCAATTTTGAATGTTGTCCTTTGTAATGTGTCAACTTGGGTAAAATGACCCGTTTGGTTGTAAAATGAATGTTTGGTCAAAGGATACTTTTGTCATGCTTATTTCCGAGTCTAAAACTTATTTGAAGTTTGGCAAAGTGATTTAAGGGTTGAATGTGGGTTGGATGAGTTGCAAGTGGATTTTAAGTGTCAAGATGGAGTTTTGGAAAATCTGGGCAGCAGGTACCCACTGCGCCGCAGTGGGCAGGTTTAGCCCCACTGCGCCGCAGTGGGGATAATCTGTAAAAAAAAAAAAAAAAAAAAAAATTCTCTTATTTTCCTAAAATGAGTTTGGGTTCTTTCAAAGGTATAGCCGTGGTTTAAGGGTATTTAAACTTGTTTCTCTCTAGTTTTGGGGCAGACAAATGTATTAGCAGGTTACTCATCGAATGTTGATTCATGTCCTAAACTTTATTTTAATAAAGTATTAATATTGTTGATGAACATGCAGTATGAGAAAGCGCAGGGTTTGGTAAAAAGTTCATTAATGGAAGCTGATGGTATTACTCCATTAACAAATACAGCCATCTTAGAGAATGAAGAGCATACACCTTTTTTTGGAATAATTCCACTTGTAGTTAGTGATCCTCGTGCTTTGACCAAGAAAAGCACTGAGTTTGACTTGAGCTATACTGATTTGTGGGATGCTGGAAAAGGGTTGTGCTGTCCACATTCGAACCCGGTATTGGAAAAACCGGGTTCGCAGGCCTTGTCAGTGTCAAGTCACAATCAACCTGCCATGTTACTGTTTTTCTGCAAAAGGTGCTACGAAGTTCGAAACCGGTAATGCAAATACCGGTTTCAATTTGCTTTTTCTGAAACCGGTAATGCTAATACCGGGTTCGAGGCAAAAATTCGAAACCGGTATTAGCATTACCGGTTTAACTGGTTGCACAATTATTTTTTTCGAAAACTTGTTTGACAAAACACACTTAAAATACGATTGTTTCAAAAAATTAACGTTTGTGATTTCCTTCTTCAAAATATCTGATAACAAACTCATTAACTTCAGCATGAACGACCAAATATTGATTAGATCCTTGAAGTTCTTCTTGAAAATTTTTAAAAGCAAATGGTTTGAGAATTCCATAAGCTTGTTCTTCCAAAGGTGACTTTACGTTTAAAGTGGCAGGTCTAATTATAGTTGACATCTTATCGCGTTCTTCAACATTTACGATTTCTTGAACAGCAAGATCAATCTGGAGTTACATCAAATGAAAAACCATTAGATTAGACCATAAATCATTCATGCATGAGTACTAAAAGATGTTAAGCAATCGTCAAGTGAAACCTGTTTAACAAAGTCACTCAAATATGTGTGGGAGGAAACGAACTTTTTGATAAATGCATTTATACTTTCCGATCGGCTAGTAGATGTCATTCCTCCAAAGAAAAAGCTTCTTAGATAAGTTGGTGCCCATGACTTCCTGATTTTGTACATGTTTATTTGTTTGCAAATTGTATTTTGAACATACTAACGACCATTTATTCTCAAACTCTTCGATGGAAGTCATCCTATAAAGCGTATAAAATTCGACACACCAACGTTGGTATTCTGTACGAAGAAGAGCTGAAAACCAACAACTAAACTTTGACGTGATGTGCCATATACAATAGCTATGCTTTGTAGTCGGCATTTCATGAGCGATCGCTTCAGACATCCATGGATCTTGATCAGTTATGATTGTTTTTGGCGGTTTTTTCATTATTGAAACAAAAGTCTACAAAGACAATATATAAATGTCGTTAGTAATAAAAACATGATGTATGAAGTACATATATTTTGAAAGTTGGTACCTTCATCAACCACTGAAATGTATCTATAGTCTCATTACGAAGAAGTGCATTCCCAAACAAAACAGTTTTACCATGATTGTTGATACCGACAAAGAGTCCACAAGGCATGTCATATGCATTCACGTGGTATCAAATACAACTACATCACCATACTTTTCATACCACTCGAGGCTTCGTGAATGACACCAAAACAAGTTTTCTAATCTTCTTTCTTCATCTATAGTGTACGCATATTGAAACTTGCTATTTTGTTGTTTCGATGTTTCCATATACTCTATGAGTTTCATTGCATCACTAGCTCCAACCATCCTTTTCACTTTTGTAAATAAATTACGAATATCCCTATCCATAAATGGAAGTTCTCCATGTTTCACTTGTTTTTGAAGCTCCATGACTTGAATAGTTTGTCGTACAGTAAGTCCCGCTTCTTTGTATAATAAAATTTGATGCTCGTCTTCTGGAATGATAGTGCGATTAACAGGAAGATATCGCATTGCCTCGCGTGGTAGCAATTCATGATTGTGAGTTTTCATAAACGTTGTAACATGCCATTCTTCTGGAAATATATCACAGCTTCTCTTCAATTTAACGCGCATATGAGCGTTACACTCACATCTTGCTGACACCCTCTGCCTTTAATGCTTAGAAATGTCAATTTGTTTTAATGGCGTCTTTCCACCACGATGACAATAGATATCACGTCTTACAGTCACATTGTTTTTTGTTGCTGATCGATCTTTACGTACTACAAAACCATGTTCTTTAGCATAATTTTCGTAAAAAACGAACGCCTCCTGGAAAGTACTAAAGACTTGGCCAACGAAAGGTTCGTTGTCATCTTCTGGGGGATTGTTCAAATCCAACATAATTAAGAATCTACAAACACAAGAAAGAATATAGGAAAAGTCGATAATAAAGAATTGAACAGTTTGATTAGTCAATATCAGTACTTAAACTAAGATATAGTAAGATGAGGTTGAAAAATAACTAATATAACATATAAATTGATGAGAAATTTTGAAATATGTTTCTGTATATCGTTTGTTAATCACTAGTTCAAGATTACCAAGCATTTTATGTTGAAACCAAAAACTTATATAAACAAGAATAGCACACTAATAGACATATACAAGAGATAAAGATTTTAATAACAACACACTTGCACATGATCTTGGAAAAAAAAATCTACGGATACAAAAATCAATATATATGGATCGTCCTTATTTAATAACAAAGTTAAATATTACTGCAAAAATTACATATACCTTTGTTTTCACAAATGATGATATGAAATCGAAATAGTCACTTATTGTTTTGGATTACCGTAACCATTTTTCAGAAAAGGGGAGAGATGAATGTGGTGATTAGTTTTTTTTTTTTTCCATATAACATGGAAGGTGAGAGAAGAAAATTTGACCAAGTGAAGAAAACGCGTTTTTGATAAATAAAATTAATTTTAATAATGTGTTATCCTGGGGCTACAAATATCATTTTCCTTTCTTTAAATATTCAATTTACTCAATTATAACCTACTTAAAAACATTTTGAGTGAATAATTAGGTTTATTATATACTGTATTAACAAGTAATATAAGTGAGTGGGAATGTTTTAATCCCAAAAGACACATCATAGCTTGCTGCTTAGTCACTCAACATCTTTACACATTGATTACAAATATAGTTTTCCAATTGTCTTTTGACAAAGTTTCGAACCCGGGTATATTTTGTCAACTGCTACGTTTGTGGACTCATGTGATCACATGATGACGGTACTACCCTTTATAGGAAGGATTTTGATCTATACTCATACTACAATAACAAAGAAGAGAATACAAGCATAATTAATCTCTAACACAATAAGTCTCACAATGTAAGACTTAATATTAGCAAAACTTCAATATTTAACGGGCTCAACTTGAACTATCCTAATATGCAATTGTAATAATGTTGTAATCATTGTTACGATTACGTCTTACAACACCTCAAGTTAAATCCGCTAAATATTTTTCACATGCCACTACAAAACAAACTACAAAACTTAAGGCCAACTCACAACTTATGGTAAAATTCTAGACATTCTTTTTTGAAATTATGAGAATATTCCGATATATTTATACGGCCATTTATCTATGAACCTTTAGGGTCACACACCAAGAATGGCAGGGGCTTAGTTGAACTTCATATAAATGATAAAAGATCCATTAGAAATGAAAATAACTAAAAGTTTCCAAAAATAGTTTTGAAAATGACGAGCGGGTCAAGCCGGGTCAAACCGGGTAGGACACCATCGCACCATGGACTGACCCATTCGAACATGGGGCACGCAAGGTCAACCCATGGGGACTTGATGAGGTCGACGGTCAAGGAGAAAAAAAAGGAAGGAAAAAACTATTTTTGGAATGTTTTTCCATCCCGCATTGAAACTTGTAGGGAATTTTGTGTCATCCTATTCCTTATAAATAGAGGCAAAAATCCTTTGTTTCAATTACAATTCTCTTCTCTCTTGTGAAGCATGAGTCGAATTCCACCCCCATTGGTGGAGGAATCGACTAAGTTTTTCTAGGAATTTTTATATACGGTGGGTATTTTGTTATAACGTGAAGTTATAGCTAGCACTTAGCTAGTGCGAAGATCCGTTCGTGTGTACGAACTAAGGATGATTTCTACTTTGGGCTCTAGTACGTGACGGAGTTTTCGTCTCCGGTTTTCTACAAAGGGGTCAGGTCTTTTTCTTTGTTTATTTATTTATTTATTATTAGTTGATTATATTGCATGCATGATAGATTGTTTTAGGTAATTAATTAGTTAACTGTTTTATTAACTTATTCTGCATATATAATTAGTTAGGTTAATTATTTATTGCATAAATTAATTAAATTAGATTAATATATTTGCTTAGTAGTTAATTAATCCTAATTAATTAGGATGTTCATGTTTTATTAAAAAGTTTTAATTAGACATTTTAAATAATGTAAGTTTTAGTTATTTACACTTCAAACCCTAAGTTCCGAATAAACTAATTTGAGATCCCTTCAAATTATGAACATCCATTTTCGATACAAACTAGTTGTATAGTTAATAAAATCCCAACACTGGTTTCAGAGCTCAGGTCATGCATGGTATAAGGTACTAATAGATATACAATTTTTATTTGTTTTTTGAACAGCGAGTTAGTAGTTAGTAGTTAGCAGTTACCATTCGAGACACCACAGTGACATCCAATTGGGCAGTATGCGGTGCTCGAACCACGCTTGCCTGAGATGAAACTCAGGGCTCTCGAAAACCCTCCATAATAATCCACTCCTACAAATGTAGGAAGTGAGATTCGAACCCTGGTGGATTTCCCCTAGGTCAAAGACCTTACCAATGGGCCACCAACCCATTGGCAGATATACAATTCATTAGGTTTTTCGAATTGTATATATTTGGTTGAATGAACCCGTATGTGCGTATCGGGTCGATTCACCCATGTGACTACTATAAAAGTTAGTTTTTATTTTATGCCTATATACATGCACCCATAGCCATTACCGTAGTTACAAAAGAGATAATATAGGATATTGTTATGCGTAAACTCTTTTTAGTCCATACGTTTTATTAGTAGTGATTGTTATTGATTGATCGTTTCTCAAAGTGTTATTTTTCAATTGAGATTGAAATATCAAGTGTTTTATTTTAGAGAAAATAAAGTTTGGATTTTGAGAAAATAAAATAAATTGTTGGGAGGATATTGTCAAAGAGGCCCTTAAATTTGCGCATAAAAGATCCATCAAAAGCATTGTTACGAAATTGGTTTTAGCGGCCTCTTTTATTTCATTTGGCAAGAGCGAAACTCGAGATTATTTGCTCGGAAGAAACGGTCTCAAGCTCAACTGGTCGAAGTTAATCTTGCACACTGTTCGTTTGAAGCTGATGACTTTTCGCTTTAAGAAGTCACGAAGATTGGATGAATTGAGGATAGCGTGGGAGTTACCTGCCCTCCACACTAGTGATAATTGATTCTTTATTCTTTTTGTTTTTTTCCAATTCTTCATTTAATCTGTTTCGGAAGTAGGTTTTACTTTCTGTTTTGTTAGACGTTGCACGTGTGTGCATGGTTGTAATAGTCAATCTAGTACTTTACTAGATTGCCTGAGCTTTATTGATTTATAATATAACCAGGGGTGACGGCCTTTTACCGAAAAAAAATAAAATGTTGAGTTAAATTAAATTTTAAAAATTCTTTTTAAATTAAAATAATGAGTAATTTTAGTTTTTGAAATCGAAGTTGAGATAAATACTGAAAAAGGAAACCTTGAGAAACGGAAATCATTTCGAGATTCTTTATATTGAAAATAGTTGACAAAATAAGTGAGAGCTCGATGATGGATCACGAAAATAATAGACGTAATAACTTGCTTTAGTATTGTCACCTACGCTTTATAGGAACTACATGTAGAATTATGGACTAGTTTATGCACGCGGTTATATATGTATTAATATGGTTTAAATGATGTATGTTGTTTTAAACCCTAGAGATTAAAGAACATATATATATATGAGTTTTAATAGAAAAATGTTTTTAGAATTAAAACTAAAATGAGTTTGATAAAATAGAGATTTTGAGAAACTCGAAGCAAAGTTTTACGAAATGGATCAAAATTAAAAGGAGTTTTTAATTTCATGCATTATTGTTTGTGTTGTTCTTTTATGCCTTAAACGTTACAAACAATTTTCGTAGAACTTAATAGGTTAAAGATGTTAACTTAAATAGGTGCAATAATTTGTATTGAATTCATGCAAAACGAATTATCATTTAGACTCATTTATTATTTTAAAATATTTTACCCTTTTAAGAAATCCTGTCATCTTATAAGTTGAGCACTTGTAAAGTACACACTCCCTGTTGTTGGGAAGGTCGCCCAGCCATGTTGTGGAAAAACGAGGTAGTAATTTCAGTTATCGGGACTGTCGCCCGATACGAAGTGCTACACGCGTCCTTGTAGGCGGATTTTGCTAGGTTGCCGGAAAAGTCGCGCAGTACTAGTCGGCAAAGATGAGACTAAACATGCCATTGGATCAAGTTGTGATCAAAGTCTCATCAAGAGTCACAGTGTGTGATTGATAGACATTACCGGTCATATTGATTCATAAACATGTGGTTGCCGGGATAAGTCGCCCGGTGTAACACCCGTGAGTTGACCATGATAATTTTTAAGTCAAATAAAAATTTAAATTTGAAATGCGACTCGTAATTGTCAGTCGACATCGTATTTGAAAACGGCCTCGTAATCTTGATTTGGCATCGTATTTATAGTGGCATTGTAATTT
Organism: Erigeron breviscapus; assembly: GCA_034093135.1. Lineage (NCBI taxonomy): Eukaryota > Viridiplantae > Streptophyta > Magnoliopsida > Asterales > Asteraceae > Erigeron > Erigeron breviscapus. The sequence continues at coordinate 123,900,147 of CM067171.1, read as the reverse complement.
ATAACCGGCATCATATTTTCGGTTTAGTAAGGTGGCATAACATGGAACCCTTCTATTTTACCCTACATATAAATATTCTCTTTCCCTCGCAAACCTACATTCTCATCAACTTAGCCTCTAATCGAAAACATACACAAACCCTTACTACCACATTTTGCTACCTCCCTTTGCTACCTCATTTTACTACCTCACCTTTACTACCTCATAAACATCATATATTATTGAAATCCAACCTTATGTTGTGTAAATTTAGTGTCTAAAACAGTATTTTTACCTTCTAAGCATCATCACAAACATCTATTTGGGTCATATTTGAAGTAAGAATCAAAACCCTTTTATGCTCTTCTTTTTGTCATTTTCGGTTTTTCTACTAATACACACACTACACACACCAAGTATTAATCTTTTTACGTCCAAAAGTTGTAAAAACATTAGATGAAACTAACCTCACAGTTTAGTATGATTTCGTTAACAAAATCTGAAGATTTCATAATTTTTTGTAGTTTTTGACCAACTTTGTCAAATGTGTTTTCGAGATTTATGTCCGTTTTCAAATTTCCAATTTTAGTATTGTTTTTCCATCATCTTAATGCGTTTAAAAGTACAATCTGATGTTAAAAACATCTTTCAGATCGGAATAAACGATTAGGGTTTTCTAGAACAATTTTTGGGGAAGAACATTTGCGACCCCGTCGCTCAATTTATGACCACGTGCTATTTCAATTTGCATCCCCGTTTACTATTTGTAACACCCCAAATTTTTAAAATGATAAACAAAGTAATTTTTAATTCAGTTTTATCTTTAAAATAATTTCCTAATATTTTATTTTTAGATATGGGGTTAAATTAGTTGGAACCTTAGTGGATAGCGGGTATAATACCCATTTAATTTGAAAACAAACGTGGCATAGGCCACCCATTTTTTTGTTGATTCACCCTTCCACTCCTAACTACCATCTCATTTCAATATTCATCTTCTTCTTCTCAAATCTTTCATAGAGGATATGTGTGTGAGAGATTCTTCTTCCAAATCAATTCTATCATCCAAATATTCTAGCACTATCAATTGGGATTTTTAGTGCATGTGTAGTGTGTGGGTGTGTCGAATCTCACACGAAAGGAAGAAGAGAAAGTGTAATTTTTAACCAATTTAACTAATTGTTTCTTGAAGGTATGGTTAATTTTTGCTTAATTTATTATTTAAGAATTAGGGTTCTTAGAAACCCAATTTGGGATTTTAATTTGGATGGGTATTTTGTTTGTTGAGCCCTAATATTTTGGTCAATTAAGGATCATCCAATGCTATTTTTGGTTTAACCATTTCACTTTTAGTAACTTTGTTATTGGGTTTGATTGTGATGAAACTTTTGTTGATGACTATTTAGTCAAAGAAGAAAATGATGATTTGTTATTGTTTCCCTAATTTCTACTTAAAATTTGGTATATGGTTATAGTGTTGCATGAATGTTTTTGACTAGAATTGATGGTGACCATTATGGTCAAAATGAGGATTTGATAATTTTGAGTAATGAGATGGCATGGCTACATTGTGGTGGATAAAGTGAGAATTTTAGTAAAATGAAAAGGTGGAAATATGTAAAATGTGATTTGGAAATGAACCAACTCAAAGATAATATGAATTTGAATTGGGTAAAAGAATGTTAGTGAATTATTTGTGTTTGGCTATGGTTAGATAGCCTTGACTATGATGGATGAACTTATATGTGTTTGTAATTTGATTTGCTAGTCTGAAAGCTTGTAATTTGTGTTCTTGCGGTCATCATGGATTTGGTTGTCGCGAAGAAGGTGAGTAACTTTGCATACTCTTATATGTGCGTTGGGTCGATTACCATATGATGGTGGATTCCGTGTGTGGTAATCGATTCGGCGTTAGGGCCTAATTTGAGTCCGGGGCCTAAGAACCCCATAGTTGTATTGAGTTGAGGCCTAAGAACCTCTTGAGTATGAGGCCTAAGAACCTCTTGAGTATATTGTTTAGCATATATGGGTCCATGTATGTTTTGTTAGCGCAACGGTGAGTATGCAAGTGATGGTATGACGATACCATTGGCTACATGTGATAGTCCTTTGTGTTTTTGCCCTCCTTCGTGTGTATAAGCGTATGCAATGGTATTCACTAAGCTTTGGCTTATTTTTTTAGTTGTTACCCTTTTCATAGGTTGTCCCGGAAGTGGAAGCAAGATTTGTACTTTGAAGATTAAAGTTGAATTTGGAAATGTTATCTTTTTGCGGTAAAATGGTTTGTGGCTAGAACCCGTAGTGGCCTCCTTTGAACTAATGGCTCTTGGTACATACAATGGTTGTATATTTGTCAATGATGAACATGTATTTTCATCAAATAGTTGGGTTATATGGTCATTTGAAATCTTGGTGTAAAAGTTAACTTTGAAACGATTTACAAAACGAGTATAAGATTATTCCAAGTGTCATTTCTTGATTTGGATAACTTTGATTTTTCGCGAAAAATAGTTGTATTTTTCTAAGTATAAGTTACAAAATTTCTGTTTCAATATTTATGGTCTTTTAACTTTGGGTCCTTTCACTATTTCAATTTGCAACCCCGTGATTTGCGACCTCGCAATTGAAACTCCAATTATTACCTCGCAATTGAGACTCCAATTTTTTGAGATTTTATTAACCGAATAACATCACCCGACCCGCTTTGAGTGACAAATTTAAATTTTCAAAAACCTTTTCATTAAATCAGAGTACGTAGCGGAAGCGTGTTAATAAACTTTTAAAACTATTTTAATATCCCTTTCCAAGATCCACATGCATTGCAATATAAGTAACTTAAATAAACACAAACTAACCTCGTTGCGGTAGAGAAGGTTCCTCATTGAAGATGGAAGATTCCGGAAACAAGACTCCAAGTGTAGAAACCCTAACAGAATTAAATTACCCGTTTGAAAAAACCCTAATGCTCTCTCTCTAACCTATGACGAAAAACGACGACCTCTCTTGTTTTGAAATTCTCGATCGATCTAATCATTCAGCTTTACATGTGTTAATGATTCTAGGGTTTCCACGTTTTGTTTAATATTATGTGAGTTGTCTTGTTTAGAATCGATTAGGGTTTCTTCTTTTTCTTTCCGTTTTTCTGCTCAAAAACCTTTTCTCTTTCTGTTTGATCTGATTGATTAGTGAGTTGGGTTGCTTGGTCCTGTGGGGTTAATACCTTGTGTACCTGGCCTACTAATTGATTTCGATTGATAGATTGATTGAAGGTTCGTTAGAATTAGGGTTTAATTTTAATTTTCGTTTTCCTTTCATATAAAGTTCCTGTTTTGTTTTGTCTCGATTGCATGGACTGATGCGCTGAATGAAGAGAGTTGTTTCAGACTTTGATATACAAAGTTTACGTAATAGTTTGCATCGTTTAAAAAAGATGAGTGGTACTGTTGTGAAAGAGCCAATTAGGGTTTTAAAACCGGATTCAAAAAACCCTAATTTAACACATCCAGAGGTGAACACGGTTAATATGAATGATGGTTCTGATACAACTTCAGCTCAAGCTGAGGGAAAGGTTCCGGATCCTCTAAAGGCACACAATCTGAATGAGAACGACCCAAAACTAAAGAGTGATGCTAATGGAGAAGATGGAAGTTCGAGTATGAAGAAACATTCTGGTTCTTATGCGTCTGCGGTGAAGGTTGATATCCATGTGAGAAAGGCAAATTTTCGACTTTTATCTGCAGATTCTGAAGTTGAAGGTGTCGACTTATTGATCCCTCTCTCTTTAGTTCTTGAGGTAAACAATCGTTTTTCCAATTCACTGTATGGTTACATGGGCGAAATATGGACTAAAAAAGGTGATGATGAATACTACTGGGTTCTTTTTCTTTCAGTTTGATTCAAGAGATGGCATGAAACAAGTTCTGGAAAAGGGACCAGGGATGATCAGGTCAACACCCATATTTTTAAATGAATGGACTCCAAATGTTTCATTGTTAAAAAGGGATATGACTAATGTTCCTGTTTGGGTCAAATTGTATGATGTTCCCCTAGCAACCTACACTGAGGATGGTTTAAGCATGCTGGCTTCAAAATTAGGTCGACCTGTTTTGTTAAATTCTTATACGAGTCATATGTGTCTCCATTCTTGGGAGAGGCACTCCTTTGCTCGTGCCCTGATTGAAGTGGATAATACAAAGGATTTTAAAGATAATTTGATAGTTGGAATACCCAATGTAAATGGGGAGGGCTTTACCACGCAAGCAGTTTCTATTGAGTATGAATGGAGTCCTCCACATTGCAAACATTGTCAGATTTTCGGACATGAAGATAAAACATTTCCCATGCAGGAGAAGATAGTTCCTGAAAAGACATCTCAGCCTAATCAGGATGGATTTACTACGGTTATGCGCAAGAAAAATAAAAATAAAAATAAAGGGAAAAGATTGATGGAATTAAACTTACAAAACCGAAGCCTAATTTTGTCTATCAGCCTAAGCAGCAGGTGGGGTCGAACAATCAACTTCAGTTAATGCAAATAAGGCTGAGCCGAGTTCTTCTAAAATACCCAAGAAAACAGGTCTTCATACTAGCAATCCGTACTCGGTCTTGGATAGTGGTGTTGATGAATATGGGTATGAAGTTAAGGCTGATTCACAAGGTAATAAAGAAAACACTAAGATGAGTAAGGATCCTTTTTATACTTCTGATTGCCCAGATTCTGATGATGATGAGGTGATTTTTGATGAATTTGAGGAAGCACTGAAAACAGGGGCAAGCACTCATGCTCAATCGGTTCCCAATGTTTAACATCGCTTCCTGGAATATTAGGGGGATGAACCAAACCCCCAAACAAAAAGAGGTTCGACAGATTGTGTTAGAAAATCAATTATGTGTTTGTGCGATTTTGGAATCACATGTGAGTTCAACTCGACTTCAAGATTTGTGTTCAAAAGTTTTTTCAAAATGGAATTGGACTTCTAATGCTACTTTATGTAATAATGGTTTACGGATTATTGTGGGGTGGGATCCTGATATTGTGGATGTTATGATTATTTCTCAAACACATGCTCATAATCGATACATTCAAAGACGTGAACTTTGGCATAATTTGGAGGTACATAAGGCTTTTGTTCATAATCAGCCTTGGTGTATTTTGGGTGACTTCAATGTGGCTCTAAACCTACAAGACAGATCAATGGGAAGCTCGAAGATAAATATTGCTATGAGAGAGTTTCAAGAGTGTGTGGAGACCATTAAAGTTTCAGATGTGAATCAATTTGGGCTACACTTTACATGGAACCAGAAACCTAGTGGTGAACAAGGATTACTTAAGAAGATTGATCGCATTATGTCTAATACTGAGTTTGTGGATGCTTTTAGGGGAGCTGTTGCGTTTTTCAACCTTACCGGATTTCAGATCATTCGCCAGCAGTTCTGCGCTTGCCCATGAAACCTAAGTTTAAACTAAAACCTTTCAACTTTTCTAATGTTTTAATACATAATGCAGGTTTAAGCATGTTGTTGCTGAGGTTTGGGAGCGTGAGGTAAATGGTTTTAATATGTATCGTGTTGTTCAGAAATTAAAAGATTTAAAAAAACCGTTGCGTAAGCTTATGTTTGAGAAAGGTAATTTACATAACAAAGTCAGTAATCTCAGACATGAACTGGATGAAGTACAACGTGACCTTGACTTGGATCCCTTCAATACTCTATTAAGAGAAGAGAAAGCTGCCTACCTTAAAGCTTATAATGATGCAATACTTGATGAGGAACGTTTTCTCAAACAGAAAGCAAAGGTGGAATGGCTTCATGTAGGAGATTCTAATTCTGCTTACTTTCATAATGTGGTTAAAAGTAAGGTTGCTAGAAATCGTATAGATGTGATTGCTGATATGCATGGTAATCTGATTAATGGTGATAATGTGAATCACATTATTATAGCGCACTGTACTCAATTTCTGGGTCAGGCGGCTCCTGTTGATAGATTAAACTCCATTGATCTCTTTTGTAATAGATTATCACAGGAGAAAGCAGTGGCTATGATTAGAGGTGTTTCTGATGAAGAGGTAAAAGATGCTATTTTCTCAATGGGGGGATGACAAATCTCCTGGACCTGATGGCTTCTCGGATTGCTTTTTCAAAGCTTCTTGGGATACGGTTGGATTGGAGGTCACGATGGCTGTAAAAGAGTTCTTTGATACGGTAATTTATTGAAGGAACTCAACCATACTATTATTGCTTTAATTCCGAAGGTACAGTTTCCTACTACAGTCTCTAACTATCGTCCTATTGCTTTATGTAATGTATTATTTAAATGCATTACAAAAATCTTGTTCAATAGAATGAAAGATTGTTTGACTGATTTGGTTAGTGACAATCAGTCAGCTTTTGTGCCGGGTAGAAGGATAACAGATCATATCTTATCGACTCAAGAACTTATGCATAATTATCACCTTGATAGAGGAACGCCTAGATGTGCTTTAAAAGTAGACATTCAGAAGGCATATGACACTGTAGATTGGGGTTTTCTACGAAAGATATTGATGCGGGAATGTCCAGATTCACTGAACTGACTGACACCAGTGAACTGGAGAAGTCGACTGAACTGATAATACCATCTGAACAAGCCATGCTAATTCTGCCAGCGATAGCCCACTTCAGATAAGTGTTCACTGAACCAGTCCAGTCGCCAGTAGTAACACTTCTTCAGTGGCAAAGAGCTCCAGTGGCAACCATCAGTGATCCACCAGTGAAGTTATCCACTGAAGCACTCCAGTGACCAGCTCCAGTCTAGTCTCCAGATGGATGCTCCAGATTTAAGTCTCCAGTGAAAGCTCCAGTTTGTTTCAGTCCCATGTTTGAAGACCCAATAAAAAGGAATGACAGCTGTCAAAGATGATAAGGGAGGAGCGTGTGACAACGTTAATCCTAACGGTTTTGTGGGCCTTGTGCAGAAGGAATCTTTCTAGAAGCTTTGTCTGTCCATTTCCTATTGGTTAATTAGCTAGTGGCTGTCCTTAGCACATGACAGCTTTTATTTATTTTATTATTGTATTTTCCTATTTTAGAAAATAGCATGTGGCTATAAATAAGGGCTCTTTCTCATTGTAAAAGGCAGTTGATGTTTGAATGAAATTAATAGAGCAGCCTCTATTTCTTACAAAATCTTCATTTACCTTTATAGATCTAAGATCTTGGTGGTTTGAAGTGACCCCTTTATCTATAATTGTGGTGACTCGTTCTTTATCAATTATAGTGTGAGGTCTTTAAATCTTCGATTCCTTTATCTGTGTTTGTGGTGGCTAGGCCTTTATCAAACATAGTGGTGGGTTGGAGTGTTTCCTTTATCCTTGATTCCGGTGGCTAGTCCTTTACGAATCTTGGTGGTGGATTCTTTGTCTATCATTTATTTTATTGTCTTGTCTTGTTTGTTTTGTTTCATAAAATCCAGAAAATACCAAAAATAGTCTTACGCTGTCATTTGTCGCGTGATTTACGCATCAGATATTATTGGGATTTGGCTTCCATCCGCGTATGTTTTCTTGGATTATGGAGTGTGTTACCACTACTACTTTCTCGATATGTATAAATGGGAACTTGAATGGTTACTTTCAGGGTAAACGAGGGCTTAAACAGGGTGGCCCTTTATATCCGTATTTGTTCACTTTGGTAATGGAGGTTCTAACGCTAATTCTTAAAAGACAAGTCCGGAGATCGGGATATTTTGGGTATCATAAATATTGTGATGAACAGAAGATTATCAACCTATGCTTTGCTGATGATATATTCCTTTTTATGCATGGAGATGTGGAATCTGCTCGAGTGATTTCCAAAGGCCTAGAAGAGTTTAAACTTGTCTCGGGTTTAACTCCTAGCTTACCTAAAAGTACAGCTTATTTTTGTAATGTTTTGAATTGTACTAAACAGGATGTACTTAATGAGCTGCCATTTGAGGAAGGATTGTTACCTGTCAAATATTTGGGGGTGCCTTTGATTAGCTCTAGATTGCGCTATCGGGACTGCATTGATCTGTTAGAAAGAGTGTGAAAACGACTAAATAGTTGGAGGAACAGATTACTTTCATTTGCTGGTCGCTTGCAATTAATCAATTCGGTTATTTCTTCTATGCATGTTTATTGGTCTTCGGCTTTTATTCTTCCTGGGAAACTTATACAAGAAATTGAACGCTTGATGAGGAATTTTTTATGGAGCTCTGGTGACCAGGGGAGAGCTCGATCCAAGGTGGCTTGGGAGGTTGTTTGTCTCCCTAAAGAGGAAGGAGGGTTGGGAATTTCATCGTATTGAGCCTTTTAATGCAGCACTTATTACAACCCACATCTGGAATATTGTGGCGCAGAAAGAGTCTCTTTGGGTGCGATGGGTTCATTTATATAAGCTTAAAGGCAAAACTTTATGGGAGATACCGATTCGAGGATCCTTGTCCTGGAGTTGGCGTAAAATCCTTCAGATTAGACCTTTGATTCGAAAGCATTTGTGGTTCGCTGTTGGAAATGGTTTAACTGCTTCTGTATGGTATGATTCATGGTGTTCTCAAAGCCCACTTGCAGATCATGTATCAGCAAGAACAATTACAAGAGCTGTATTGGTAATGGAATGAAGACTTATGCTTGGCATGATCATTGGAATTCGATTGGCCCTCTCTCTACTGTTCTTAGCTCGAGGACTATCACCACAACAGGTTTTTCTCTTAACGCTAAAGTAGCTGATGTCTTGGCTAATGGTGCTTGGAAATGGCCTACCGCATGGCTGGATCTTTTTTCAGTTTTGATTATTGTCCAACCGCCCATACTACAAGATCAGCGGGATACTCTAAGATGGTATGGAACTAATAATCAAGAAGCACATTTTTCATCTAAAAATGTTTGGGAAGCTTTCAGGTCACGTCAACCTGAGGTTACATGGGTCGACATTGTTTGGTTCTCCCAGTGTGTTCCACGCTATTCCTTTCATTTATGGCTGGTTTTTCGCCAAAAGCTTAAGACTCAAGATCGATTGAAGCCATGGGAAGCTGGGGGTGCTTATAACCTTAACCTGACGTGTTGCCCTTTGTGTCAACATGGCCAGGACTCTCATAACCATCTTTTCTTTGAATGTACTTTTTCGTTTCAGGTTTGGAATGATATAAAAGTTCTGGCTGGATTACACCATGTATCAACGAAATGGGATGATATTGTTGCTTGTCTGACGCCTCTCTCCAAAGTTAATTCTGCTCGAAGTGTTCTAGGAAGGCTTGTTGTTGCTGCATCGTCCTATTTCATATGGCAAGAGTGGAATGCACGTCTATTTACCAATAAAGCAAGAACTGTTCAACAGATTCGCGAGCTGATCGTTTATAATGTTCGACTTAAGGTTGCTTCTCTTAAGTTTAAACATACTAGTAAAGTTGGAAGCTTGCTGGAACAATGGAGACTACCAAAGGAGCTACTACTTGTTTAGTGTTTCTATCTTTTTGTAGTATGTTATTTGGCTTGTATGTTGGCATTTCCCTAGTTTGAGAACGATATGAAATGTCAATGTAGGATAGTTGATAGTTGATCGGCTATTGCCTAGTTTACATATACATGGCATGTCATGTATATGAATTAATATGGTTCTCTGCCATATTACTTGTACTGAACCCTTAATGTTGTTATAAAAGTTGATCGGGGTATCCCTTTACCCAAAAAAGAACAATTACAAGGTCTGGTTTCCAATTCAATGCTAAAGTAGCAGATCTTATTAGTGATGGCACTTGGAGATGGCCTGCATATTGGAGTCCCCGTTATCATAACATACAGGTTCCTGTTTTGAATGATTCCATCAATGATAAGCTGTTATGGAAGGATAAAAATGATAATCTTCAGGATTTTGCGGTGTCTACTATTTGGGAAGATTTAAGGCCAAGAGATGTTCTTGTTCCTTGGCACTAGATTGTGTGGTTCACCCATAATATACCCAAACATGCTTTCATATTATGGTTAATTTTCAAGCGCAGATTGAAGACACAAGATCTTTTATCACAATGGGACTTGGATGCCTCAAGTGGTGGGCTAAGCTGTTCTTTATGTGAGCTAGAGCCTGATTCGCACACTCACCTTTTCTTTAGTTGTCTTTTTTCATTACAGGTTTGGAACACGGTGAAGCAGAAAGCTGAATTATTTAATGTTACTAATGATTGGGAGCCGGTTGTTGATGGGCCGTTGATTATGGCGCGCAAAAGGTCAATTCAGAGCGTAGTGGCCAAGCTTGTTTTAGCGGCTACAACTTACTTTATTTGGCAAGAAAGAAATGCTAGACTGTTTCGCCAACAAAAAAGGTCGAGAGATCAGCTCATTAGTGTGATTATCCACACGGTTCGCCTTAAACTACTCACCTGCAGATTCAAGAAAACTAGACGAGTTGAAAGATTTCTCACTTCATGGGATATGTCGTTTTCACTCATTCGGCAATAGTCCTATCTTTTCTTAATTTTCCTAGTTTGTTATGTGCTTGTAATAACTAGGTAGTTCTCTTTGGGGAGTGATGTGTCGCCCCCTTAATGTGTTTGTCTACTTGGACGTTTTCTAAGTCAACTGGCATTTCAGCCATGTTGCCTGTTTTTATTGATGTTTAATACAAGTTAACAAGGGGTGACGGCCTTTTACCGAAAAAAAAGTGTAGAAACCCTCCGTAAGTGCGCACACGGACAATCTCTCAACTAAGGATCTGCTAGGCACCTTTAAGCTTACGACGGCAACCAACCGAAACCCTCGCAATTCCACCTAGTGGAGTTCGAACTAATCTACCTAGTAGAGGTCGAATTCAATAACCCTTAGGGTTATTGAATTAGGGTTATTGAATTCGACACACTCACAACAAAAGGAAGAAACCTTTTGCTAAAACTAATTTAGGGTTTAACTAAGACCCTATATAATTAACTTTGGGGTTTTGGTGTTTTTGCTTTGTGAATGTTGAACCACACAAAGGAGAGAATCCCTTTGTGTGTGTTTTTAGGGTTTTCAATCATTGTATGAATTATGAGGGTTTTCAAGGGGTTTATATAGACATAGTTTCCTAATTAGATTATGAAATGAAAACCCTATAATTCCCTTGCATGGAATTTTGAACCTCCATCCCCTCTCCTTAGAAAACATGAGGCCTTAGGGGGGATGGACCGGACTTTCCATATATTAATTAATCCACTATTAATTAATTTGGACCATTAACTAATTAATTATCCAACCCGTTAACTCATCTAATTAATTAAACTACTTTTAATTAATAAGTTATTTATCAATCAATTAAAACTAACTTTAATCGACTTCTATAAATAACGGTTGTCGGTTTATTCATTTATCCTTAATTAACTCGCGTTAATTTATAAACGAATAATTTAATTAAAACTATTTAATTAAATGCGTAAATGATCAATTATCATTCCGTAGACCACGTGCATCTAACGCACCTTTTACTAAGATCAACGTAGTTGTATGTAAACCCAGAGCAATAGCATGATGAACCAAAAAGTCTTTATGGTTAAACATTATAGATGTTCTATTGTGTATGACCCTACGTGCTCAGAGATCCGAAGACATACGGTTAGTCGGGTTTACGAAAGTTCACACAATTTCAACGCTCCCACTTGTGGACTCTTCGTAAATCCTAATAATCATAATGACATACCTTGTATGCTAGCAGCCCAAGATATGCCCCCAAGAAATCTCTAAGGTTTGTTTTTCCGAAAAACTTCCATCTTCAACCCTATGACAGTTTCTTTAACCACTTTAAAGAATTTGATTCTTTTATGCGTTCACATTCGCAAGTACATCCGTGTCCCATTTACTCTTAATGATGCATTCCATTTTGGCACGAGGATTAAGTCAATTGCCAAATAGAATTTAAACCGTTTTATGACTTTCTTGATCATAGTATTCCAAACTATTCGCAGTATGACCATACATTTCATTACTATATCAAGCTGTCATTGGCCGAGTTTACTATCAAACCAACAATTGGGAGCAAATTCCTTTTATAAACACATACACCCTTTCCATATCTCACATTTACCCAATGTAGCCCATACTGCGGTCGGTTAAGTGTCTCGGTTCGAGACTAAATCAAAGCAAATGATCGATATGGTCCAGGCCTACGCCTATGTATTTAACCAGTCGAAGGATACTCACGGATGGAATCACTTCGAGATTCACTTAATTGACATATAATCCAAGAAGTGATCTCGGAGGCGGGTCAGCCAATATTCGACTCATTGAATACATGTGAGTAAGGCTCGTATCTCTCTTACGATTACACCTCTATGTCACCCAAAAGCGAGTAATCTCAGCTCTCAAGCTAATAGCAACCTTTCTCTCACAATTACCTTTCTTTCGCATTATCATTCCCATGTGTGCAACCGGTAATGACATATTTAAAATGATCTCAGAAACCATTCATGGATAAAATATACTAAATTGGAACGTGGTATGTATTGGACAATTTTACTCATTGAATACTCCCACAATATGTGTTCCGAATGTCCAGATGTTAAGTTGACATTTCTAAACTTCTTTCACATTTAGAATTCTAACGTTTTCGCTTAATCACAAACCAATTTGTTTCCCTTTATAGAACTATCATCTAGATTCCACAATGTGGGAACTCTTCGTCCTAATACGAAAAGGAATCTTTTATCATAACGGGATATTAAATTTAATTTTGTAGTAATAATGATATTTCAAGAAAGCTACTCTTTCTTTACTTATGAGCACAATAATTCTTAAATTCTTTAAAGAATTTCTATTAGTCACAAGATCTTGCGTAAGTACAATCAAAAATACATCTTGCAAGACTTCATCAAATCTTAGATTCGATTTTAATGACTTAGTCTTTATTAAGATAATCACTAAAACTTGCCTCAAATAGGTAGCTTAAGTGTATCTTAATTTTTCTTAATTAAGGATCTCTATTAGTCATATGACCTTTTGCATGAGTGCAATAATTGTACGATTGCATAGTCTAATCAAATCCTAGATTCGATTATAATGACTATTTATCAAGACATTCGTTAAAACTTTTCCATAAATGAATAGTTTAAGTGTGTCTCAAAATTTCCTTAATTTGCGTTTATTCACAACCTAAATCCATGCTATGAATATCTCAGCTAGATATCATACAACTAGTTTTGGCATGCAACCATGTTTTACTAAGTTCAATTTGTCTCCAATCCAATCTAATTTGGATGATGACATATAAGTTAATAAAACATACAATTTATCGAGTTCTACAATTCGATAAATGATTCTAACTTCGTAATCAACAAGAAACGATCAACACATTCATTATTTTGATCACGAATCTAGAATAGGTTAATAGTAAAAGATGTTGTCTTTTCTTATTATCAAAGTTTCCCACTGATTCCTAGAACCATATCTTTCAAGTATAACACACTCGATAGAGAATTAATTTACCTTAATTAACTACGAGTCTCTCTCTCTCCCACTTACTCTTTGAATCGAGTATCTCAAGTAGTAACACTTGGTGGAGATTATGACTCTCTAATCAAGATAACTCTGTTTGTCTCTTATTATCACGAATCTTGCTTCCACTGACTTATAGAATTAAGTACTTCAAGTAATAATACTTGGTGAAGCAACGATTCTTATAATTAAGACAAAATAAAACAAAGACTTTCTATTTTAGAATCCCTTCTAAAAATACATCTCTCGGATTTCCTTTTGTAAATTACTTTATGTACGACTTTCCATTTGACAAATCATTTTGCGAAGTTTAAATGTTTTTACTATTTCACAAATCAAAATTGCGAATTTAATCTTTAGCTATAATTACTATAATTACATGCAAGATATATGTAATAAAAACATTAATTAAAAACAACCAATCAAAACAAGGAAAAAGAAGATAAAACTTGGTAGATTCAAAATATAAAATATTCCAAATCCTTAATAATCTAACATTATTCCAAGAACGAAAATAAGAGGGTAATAATGTTTTCAACTAAAACTTCAAATAAAAGATATTTCTAAAAATGAATGCTGAAGCATTTATTTCAAGACTATCTTTCTCCTTTCAAATTTTCCATTATTCTCCCTTCCTCGTCCACCCCACTTTGGATATACCTCACCAAGCCATTCTTCAACTTTCTCACAACCATTAGCGTCGTGTGAATTACTTTTGCAGAATGTGCACAATGAATTTATGTGGTAAGGTATATCAATGAGTGCCCTTTCCGGTAAATTCATCTCTACACTAATCAACATTCTTTCAAGATCATCTAGTGACTTATGCTTACAAGTCTTAAGAAAATTCATGGCAAAATGTTTATAGTGTAGGTCAAGTGAGTTAAGCACCAAGAAGATTTGTTCATCATGAGTAAGTGGCTGCCTAAGAGCTGCCAACTCATCAACGTATCCTCTCATAATCTTCACGTGATCCGATACCGATTTTCCCTTGACTTTAAGGTACTCTTTTGCTTCAATGAGAGTTCCTTTTGCAATGACATTCACGGAATGTTGATTCTCTTCAATAATCATTCCAAACAGATGATAAACATTGCCACAACGTAAGTGATAACCATAGCTATAATCAATGGAATTAATGACTACACCTAGTGTATCATTATGAGCAAAGTAACTTGTGTAAGCCTTATCAGAAAGCCCACCAAGCTCATCAATATCCTCAACAATCACAGAACGATCCTCAGTGAGTTGGTTGAAAAGTCCCTTGTACATAAGGTAGTTTTTCAACGCTTCATACCAAGTTGCAAAGCATCCCGGTATTAGCTTCTTTTGCATCAAGATATTCTTATACCATGTAGCAATATCAGGCTCAATCATATCATTATAAAGAACAAACTACAAAATAACGAAAACACAATTAATATCATCAACATTCATCCCTAACCATTAACTACCCACGTTTTAATCATAAAATCAAAACATATTAATGAATTAAGGCTAAGACTCATTTAGACCCATGGCATATATATCGGGTAACTGGGATGGGCCTACAGGGAATTAGTATAGTCAATAAATGAGTAAGAACGATTCTCTACCAATTAAGGCTCTTAGATCTTTATGAAATTCATAGGAGATGGGGAGTTCTCCATTTATAGGTATATTTAATCCCATCCTTGCCAGCTAGTACTTAGGCAACGGTCTAGGGCAACCTAGCTTAGTCGTCCTACAAGGATGCGTGTAGCTGTCCGTATCCGGAAACGGTCCGGACGACCGGAAAACTACCCTGCGGCTAACACTATGGTTTAGGCAACGGTCCAGTGCAACAGGGAGTGTAGCAGGCACGGTGCCTCGACTTATAGGATGACATGACTACTTAAGTGGGTATATATAATTATTTGTTCTAATCAAATAATGCGCTAATAACTCTATCAACATCAATAAATGAATGGATTAAAATTACTAGCATTCCTATTCGTGTTTTAAACTATTTAAAAGACAGTTTATTTTCAACTTAGAAATGTTAATAAATTAACATCTCGTTAAACCACTTTTAACTTAGTTGAAAAATAGCGTCCATCTAGATAATTAGGGCATGTCATTTAATATCGTAATTCTAATATATCTTTAGAAACCTTAATATTAAATTCATCCAATAAATCGACTTATTCAATTATCTAGATTTCCACTAACAAGTCTCTAACTTCTACTTTACCGTAAAGGCACATGCAATTAATGTTCTAATTCGTTAAACGGCTAAGGCATCTAACAAGGCAAGACTAATGTCCTAATTAAAACTTAATGCATGTCCTTAATTAATTAAAAGCACTTTTAATTTTCGTAAAATATAATCCTTTTGAGCTTTTCTAAAAATCTAATTTCAAATTTTTATTTATCCAAATTAAAACTCTTTCCTTTTGTATTTTAATCTTTCAAATATATATATTTAGAGACATGCATTAAACCCTAATGTAAATATATATAATAATAATAATACATATATATATATATATATATAATATATATATATATAATATATATATAGGGGACCCTTATTTTGAGAACCCATTTTTTTGTAAGAACCTTGAGAACTTCTTAAATTATGTATTGGATCACATGTTTTTTTTGTTCATTCACATGTGAAACGTTATAAAAATATATGTTGGAGAAGAAAGTTTTTTTCAAAACCTTATATATACCCGTTTGATCACATGTAAACAAAAATGTGAACACATTTCATTCACAAGTTCACAAAAGGCTATTTTGAAGGTTTTTTAAAAAAATTTCTTCTACAACATACTTTTTTAAATCATTTCACATGTGAATGAACAAAAAAAACATGTGATCCAATACATAATTTGAGAGTTCTCATGGTTCTTACAAAAAAAATGGTTCTCAAAATAAGGAAAGTATATATATATATATATATTTGTAGAGTCAAGTTGCTCATATATTACAAGATTTGAAGATGACAAACAAATTCAGAAATACTTACGTCTTTGGTTCTGAAACTATTGAAGCTGAGTCAGCCTGAACATCTTCAAGAGAATATGGTATCATTCAAGCTGCATCAAATGAAGAACAAGGATAGAAGGCCAAGCTGATGGGTGGATGTCAACTTGGTTCTTGCAGTCAGCTTGGAAGGTACAAGTTCAGCCTGGAGTATTGCAAGTGCTCCAGAGTTGTTATTTAACTTTGTATATTCATCATACAACTGGATAAGCATCAGAAAGGACATTCTAGAAGTGTCAGTTGTTGATTGTAAACATTCTATGAGGTGTCCATTGTATTGTTGCTGCACGATCATTTTTGGTGAGTATATGGGGAACAAAAAGGACAATGTCACTATCACCAGGTACTGATCATGCAGAGGCCATTAGATCAAGACACGTGGAAAAGAATGGACGGCACCCAAGGCATGGTTGATGCCTATATAAACTAACCTTAGAGTCTCAAGAATGTGTGCATCCATTACATTAACTCTCACAACGATTAAAGCTATCAACTTGGATCCGTGTTGTACTCAGCTTAGGTTAGTAGAGTTAATATACAGAGTTGTAACTTGCTATTCAAGCAAGTAGTTAGATTTGTAGGCTAATCTGTTCCACAACTACTTGTAATTCTTTTTATTCATCAATAAAAGAATTAGCTGAAATCAGCTTGCACTTTGTTCTTGGACTGCACTTTACTTTATAGTCTTTATATTCTGTTATTTATCTTTACTGTTTCATTGATTAAGTATCTCAAGCTGAATATGGACAAAATACTTTAAGTTAATTTACATTCCGCATTAAAAAGTACTGTATTTTAAAGTTGGTTAAGGTTAAAAGTTGTATTCACCTCCCTCTACAACTCTTTGAGACATCTTAAACCATCCTGTTATCTCCTTGGGGACCTATCAGGTGGTATCAGAGCAGGGGTTTTGTAATACACTTAACTTGATCCCTCTCATTTTATTCTGTTTTTGGTTTAAAACATGTCTCAACCTATGTATACTGATAATGGTTCTTCCACTAGACCACCCATGTTTGATAAGACTGATTTCAGTGGATGGAAAGGAAGAATGTCTCTTTTTCTTAAATCAATTGATAATGACATGCCTGACATACTTGTTGATGGACCTTATGTTACAAGGGATACAGTAATTACATCAAGGCCAGCTTCAACTGATGGAGCTGAGCCTGGTTCACCTGATGTCAAAGTTGTTATCAAACCCAAAGCTGATTGGGGTGATGAGGATAGAAGAATGGTCAACTTGGATGTAAGGGCCAGGAACTTTATTATCCAAGCTGTACCTAAGGACATTTATAGAGCTATTAGACACTGTCCTAGTGCTAAGAAGATGTGGGATACTTTGACTGTTATGTATGAGGGCTGTGCAACTTCTATAGAGTCTACCAAGACTACCTTGACTAGAAGGTATGAAAGATTCTTTGCACATAAGAATGAATCCCTTACTGACACTCATACCCGATTCAATGCACTTGTTAATGACTTAATTGCTATTGACATAAATAAAGATGATGATGTACTTAAAAGCAAATTTCTAGATTCATTACCTTTAAAATGGAACAATTATGTTGCTAGTGTCAAGTTGAGTCCAGTGTACAAAGAACTTGATTTGCCAGGTCTCTATGGGTTGCTTCACAACCATGAATGCACTGAAGCTAAAAAGCTGATTGCCATGGGTGATGTTGTGGGAAGCTCTAGCTCTGCACTTGTTGCATCTTCAACTGAGCATCCCAGCCCACTGTGTGATGAACCTGTTCCAAGTCAGTTTGTGAGTGATGTTGAAACTGAAAAACCATGTGAGTCTGAAACTGAATATTATTCAAGTGATGAAACTGAGAGTTTAGCTAATGAGGTTGCCATGTTGGCTGAAAGATTGAAAAGAAGGAGTTTTTCAAAATTTAAAGGAAAAGGAAAAGGAACTTTTAAAAATGACAAACCCAAAAAGCCTTTGGACATGTCAAAAGTAACTTGTTACAAATGTGGTAAAACTGGTCATATGGCTAATGATTGTAAATCAAAACCCACTCAACAAGCTGATAACTCTAAATCTAAAAGTGGTGCAAAAGATGAGAAATACTCTAAACTCAAGCTAAAATATAAGAAATTAAAAGCACAAGTTGCCAAGCTGAGTGAAAAGAGTCTTGTTGCAAAAGATTAGGCTGAGAGTGCAACTTCATCTGATGATGAGACTTATGAAGATGCTCAATGCTTCATGGTCAAAGAACAGTCAGCCAAGTGTCAAGAAATCAAGGAAATGTGCTTGATGGCCAAAGATGCTACTGAAAAGCTTCTTGATGGCATGACCAAGCTGAGAGAAGAAAGTGATCAGCTCACTCAGTCAGCTCATTCTGCATCCACTGTTCAAGAGGGCATTCACAATGCATTTATCTGGTACTTGGACAATGGATGTTCCAAGCATATGACTGGATGTAAGTCCCTGCTGTGTGACTTTAGGAACAGACTTGGTCCTAATGTCACTTTTGGTGATGATTCTCAAGGAACTACAGAAGGATATGGTTCTCTTACAAATGGTCCTCTCACATTCAGAAGAGTCTCTTATGTCAGTGGGCTCAAACACAACTTGATCAGTGTGATGCTGGCTATGAAGTGAGATTTCGAGTTGATAGAGGGATTGTTTGTGATTTGGAAGGAAATGTTGTCTTGATTGCTAAAAGAGATGAATCTCTTTACACTTTTGATATGAGCAAGCCTACTGTGTTGAAGGAAGTGTGTTTCTTGTCTAAAACTCAAGATGAGCTGAATTGGTTATGGCACAAAAGGTTATCTCATATGAATTTCAAAGATATAAATAAATTAAGCAAAAATGAGTTAGTTTCTGGTCTTCCTGCTATCAAGTATGAGAAAGACAAGTTGTGCAGTGCTTGTGAGAAAGGGAAACAACACAAAGCTTCTTTCAAATCTAGAACATGTTCAATTATTGAATCTTGTTTAGACTTGCTGCACATGGATCTGTTTGGTCCAGTTAGTACACCTTCCTTAAATGGAAAAAGGTACTCCCTGGTCATTGTAGATGAATATTCAAGGTTTACATGGGTCTTCTTTCTAAAAGCCAAGAGTGAAGCTGCTGAAGTAATCATCAATTTTATCAAAAATGCTGAAGTCTTTTACAAAAAGCCAGTCAGGCAGCTTAGAAGTGACAATGGGACTGAGTTAAGAAATCAAACTCTGCACTCTTTCTGCATTAGTAAAGGTATTTCTCAATGCTATTCAGCTGCAAGAACTCCACAACAAAATGGAGTTGCTGAAAGAAGAAATAGGACCCTGATTGAGGCTACAAGATCCATGTTAGCACAAAATGGTGTAAAGGTTCATTTATAGGCTAAAGCTATTCACACAGCTTGCTTCACCCATAACAGATCATTAATTGTTAAAAGGCATCAGAAGACAGCATATGAAGTTTTGAAGGGCAGAAGACCTGAAATAGGGTTCTTAAGAATGTTTGGAAGTCCTTGCTTCATTCTAAATCAAAGAGATCATTTGGGCAAATTTGATGCCAAATCTGATGAAGGAATTTTTCTTGGTTATTCTACACTCATGAAAGCCTACAGAGTGTACAACAAAAGAACAAGAGTAATTGAAGACACAGTTCATGTGAAAATAGATGAATCAAACTCAATCAGCTCAGCTCAAGAAGATGGTAATTTTGACTTTGAAGAACTTGCTGTTCCTGATTGTGATCCTCCTACAGATCCTATTATTGAAGACGGTGATGCACCTGTTGAGGGGGAGATTCCTATTTTCTATGATCTTGATGAAGAGCTAAATTAGCCTCATGTTCCAACTCAACCTCAGAAATCAAATGAAGCTATTTTACCCATATGTGAGCAAGTTCAAGCTGATAATCCTATCAGCTCAGCAAATTTAGTTGTTCAAGATCTTAACAGTGATCAAGCTGAGTCTGTGCCTCAAGCTGATTCTCAATCTGTTGAAGAAGAAGCTGATCAAGAAGTACAGAATGTTGCAGTTCATGCTACTAAGTGGACAAGAAGTCATCCAATTGATCAAATTATTGGTGATCCCACTTCAAAAGTTCAGACAAGAAGAAATGCCACAAGAAATTTCTGCATGTTTGTGAATTTTGTTAGCAAGACTGAACCAACTGAAGTTGAAGAAGGTCTAAGTGATCCATCATGGGTAAGTGCCATGCAAGAAGAACTCACTCAGTTTGAAAGGAACAAGGTTTGGAAACTGGTTCCTAGACCAGCTGATAAGACTATTATTGGCACAAGATAGGTCTTTAGAAACAAGATGGATGAAAGAGGTATTGTGACAAGAAATAAGGCAAGATTAGTGGCTCAAGGTTACAGTCAAGAAGAAGGAATAGATTATGATGAGACCTTTGCTCCTGTTTCTAGGCTTGAAGCAATAAGAATGTTTCTAGCATACTCAGCCTACAAAGGATTCAAAGTGTATCAGATGGATGTGAAAAGTGCCTTTCTGAATGGCAAACTTGATGAAGAAGTTTTTGTACATCAGCCTCCTGGTTTTGAAAGTTCTAAGTATCCACACTATGTCTACAAGCTCGACAAAGCTCTCTATGGATTGAAGCAAGCTCCAAGAACATGGTATGATACACTGTCCAAATTCTTACTTAAAAATAAGTTTGAAAGAGGTAATGTTGATAAAACTTTGTTTGTGAGAAAGTTAGGAAAGGATATTCTTTTTGTACAAATTTATGTGGATGACATTATTTTTGGTTCTACTAATGATAAATTATGCAAAAGATTTTCTGAGCTAATGTCCAAAAATTATGAAATGAGTATGATGGGAGAATTAACTTATTTTCTTGATCTTCAAATTAAACAATCCAATTCTGGGATTTTTATTTATCAAGGAAAATATGTTAAAGATTTACTCAAGAAATTTGGTTTTGACAACTGCTCTCCAATGAAAACACCTATGGGTGATGCTTCCAAGCTGAGTGAAGATATCAGTGGGAAACCAGTTGATATTACAGCTTATAGTGGCATGATAGGTTCTTTATTGTACTTAACTGCTAGTAGACCAGATATTATTTTTGCCACATGTCTTTGTGCTAGATATCCAGCTTGTCCCAAAGAATCTCATCTTCAAGCTGTGAAACGAATTTTTAGGTACCTTAAAGGTACACCCAATCTGGGTCTTTGGTATCCCAAAGACTCAGGGTTTGATCTAATTGGGTATTCAGATTCAGACTTTGCAGGTTGTAAGATTGACAGGAAAAGCACAACAGGAAGTTGTCAATTGCTTGGAAATAGGTTAGTCACCTGGGCTAGCAAGAAGCAACACCCAGTCTCAACTTCTACTGCTGAAGCTGAATATGTTGTTGCTGGAAGCTGTTGTTCTCAAATCCTATGGATGCAGCATCAGCTTGCTGACTATGATATTATTGTGTCCAAAACTCCCATTGTCTGTGACAATACAAGTGCCATTGCAATTACCAACAATCCTGTTAATCATTCAAGGACTAAGCATATTGATGTCAGATATCATTTCATTAGAGACCATGTCATGAAGGAAGATATTGAACTCCATTTTATTTCAACAGACAATCAGCTTGCAAACTTGTTCACCAAGCCTCTTGATGAAGCAAGGTTTAACACCTTGCTGAGCAAGTTGGGAATGTTAAATATAGAATAATTTAGTAAGAAAAACTCAAGCTGATTGACCTTAGTTTTGACCTAAAGATGACCAAGCTGAGTCAGCTCAGCTTGGAGTCAGCTTGGATTTTACTTAGTAAGTTATTTTATATTTTTCATTTCTTGTTGTTGTAAATAAAATATTGTTTTACTCTTGTGTCTCTCTTTCCTCTGTACAAACCACAACCGTTACTCCCTCCATGGTAAAAAGTAACCGTTGGGGTAAGTGTACTTTCTCTCTCCAATCACAAAACGGCACACTTTTTGGTGGGAAGGCCATATAAAAGCCAACCCGTTTGATCAAAATCACTATTCCATCGCTTTCTCATCTCTTTTTTTTTGGTAAAGGCCGTCACCCCTGATGATATATTAACAAAATCACTGTTTAGGTACAAATAATGTGACTGAACGTCACATTCAATAATATATGGTATACCATATATTTGAACAGATTAACTAGATAAACAAGATATCAAACTACAATCAACAATGAATCACTCATTGTAGAATCAAACACTAGCCAAGACATGTGACATTTCCTCCTGGATCTTCATTCGAAGCTTGTAGTAAATTGGGCTTAGGGATGTCCCACATCTTCAATAAATGACTATTGCTCCGGTTAGCCTTAAACTTGAGCGTGATAAGCTTAAGTCGCACGGTGGTCACAATTTTTTCTCTTACTTGAGCTTCAGAACACTTGGTATTAGAGAACAATCTTGAATTACGTTCATGCCATAAGAAATATGATGCATCAGCCACTAGGAGCCTTGCAATGACACTTTCAGCTGAATTCTGAGTAGATCGAGTTATTAGCCATCCAGCAACACTATCCCATGAGTCCGAAACAGAGGACATGTTTGCCATATGTTTAATTTGCCCCCATACCTGCAAAGAAAAAGAACACTGGAAAAATAGATGTGAGCGAGAATCCATTCCTCTTTGGCATAATGGGCAGCACATGAGGTTGAGATTTGTGGCACTTCCAACTTCCCATGCTTTCATTCTATGTTGAGTCTTCAATTTATTCTGAAACACAAGCCATAGGTGGAATGCATGCCTAGGCACACATGTAGAGAACCAAACACTCTTTACCCATGGTACTTCATCTTGTTTATACCGAACAACATTCCAAACTTCATTAACAGAAAATTCATGTTCAGCTCCTTCCGAATTCTTCCAAACAGCTCGATCTTGGGTATTAGGATTAAGCACAGGTGGAGGGATATTAATAAGGACTGGGTAAACATTATACCAAGCTTGAGGCCAAATCCATTGATCATTATTAACTACATCAGCCATATTATTATCCAATCGAAACCCAGCTCGCATGATGTCCCTAGTAGAGATATAGTTCCTCAATGGGCAATAATCGTTCCAAGTATCACTCCAGACCGAAATAGATATACTATTACCAATCTTCTTCCATATATGAGGGCGGATAGCATCCCGCAATTGAAGGATTTTCCTCCATCCCCAGCTCATGGATCCACGAGGAGTAACCTCCCAAAAGCTTCTTCCTTTTAGTTTATAGGAGTGTATCCACCGGACCCACAACGATTCCCTATCAGTCACAATGCTCCAAATATGACTAGTAATGAGCGCTTTATTAAAATCAGAAATTCTTTTTATTCCCAGCCCACCTTCATACTTTGGCAAACACACTGATTTCCACGAAACTTTCGATTTAACCTTTCCACCAGGTCCAGTGCCCCATAGAAAGTTTCTCATTTTTTGTTCTAAGTCTTTAATTATTCGAGCAGGAAGAATGAAAACCGGAGCCCAATAAATGTGCAGTGAGGCTAAAACCGAGTAGATAAGTTGAAGTCTACCAGCAAATGAAAGGGTTTTAGTTTTCCAGTCATCAATTCTTTTTTCCATTCTTTCAACTAAAACCTTACAATCTTTGTAGACCAGTCTAGTAGAAATAAGTGGCACACCTAAGTAACGAACAGGAAGCTTACCTTCATCAAAAGGCATAATAGATAAAATCGCCTGCTTGGTATGATCAGCAATGTTACAAAAGTATGTTGTGCTCTTCGTAAGACTCGGTACAAGACCAGAAATCCTTTGAAATTGCTCCAATACGTCCATAAGGATTTTAGTTGAGTGAACATCACCCATAGCAAACAGAAACAAATCATCTGCAAAACAAAACACTAATAATCTTTTGCTTGTTACAGTGGGCATGGAATTTAAATGCATTCTCCAAGGAAGCTCGTTGAAGAAGTAAAGAAAGGACCTCCATAACAAGGGTAAAGAGATATGGTGACATGGGATCACCTTTCCGTAAACCACGTTTACCCTTGAAATAGCCATGCAGGTTACCATTAATGCTCAATGAGTAAGACACACTTGTAACACAAACCATTATCCAATTAACCATAGTTGGGTGGAATCCAAATATCACTAAAATCGTTTTCTCATCTCTCTAATACCATTATCCAGTATACTATGTTTTTGGTTATCTCGTATATTACTTGTTTTTATTTAAATTCTCAATCAGTTTATCATCAAATGGCTTCACCTTCTCAATTCGAGTTTCCTGAACCTAAACAAGTCGACAAATCGATACTTATTTGACGGGAGATAGGGTTCCTGAGATTGTAGGTGCTAAATAGGTATCTACACAGATCAAAGTTAGACCACCTCAATTTGCCAATCTCCATCCACCTTCGAACAAGTCTGATTATTCTGACATGGCAAGGTATATATTTTATCATCCTATGGGTAAGATTCTGCACTTTTCTCCTAATTTGATCAATTACAATCAGCTTTGTGAGTTTTGGCTCACAAGCAGGGTAGCAACCACCAAACAGGGCAAACAATGCATTGTTGGCACTTTAAACAATGCATCTCGTCGACTTGTACTTACTTTTGATCGTTTTAAACAAAATTTTGAACTAGAGTACAAGTCTAACCTTGCCTATGAGTCAGCCCCACCCCTGGATGTTGCTAAAAGTGTTTTAAATGATATTGTTTATTAAAGGAGGGTTGATGGGTCAGTTAAAATATCCCGTTTTTCTGGTATTTACAAATATTTGATCTCAACCATTGTGAGATCATTGCAAACTAAAGTTGGTGGTTTTGATACACCAAATAAGCTTGAAATGCAAATCTTTTATAGCATGGTCCATAACAGGTTGATTGATTTTGGAAGACTAATTTTTGATGATCTTGTATCCAAAATCTCTGCAAAATCTGAAAATATTTACTATGCCAGAATTTTGGGTTACATTATTGAAAAAATTTTGAAAAATGATTTCCAAAGGGCAACAGGGGACTTTATCAAAATTTCTCCCCTGGCCTCAAATATTTTTGGACCAATTGATGTCCACCAGAGTTTAACCCCTACAATGCAGGATTTGATGAGTGATTTATTTGTGACTTTTTCCCCATTCGTTTGACGCGTATTTAAGGTAGAAATGAACATTTAGTATGAACTTTGTGGTACTTAATGGCATTAGGTTTGTGAACAAGTTTGATGAAAGAAATTATAGTTTGTGAGAGTAGAAACGAGAGAAGGAGATCAAGAATGAAGTTTGGGAGATTTACATAGAAAGAATTGGAGCTGAAACAAGAAAACACGAATGAAGCGGAGCTGCCAGCGCCGCTGGGAAGTCCCCAGTGCCACTGGAAGCCTACAGGAAGCAGGCCAGCGCCGCTGGCACCATCAGGCAAGCTCCCAGCGCCGCTGGGCACATAGCCAGCGCCGCTGGGGCTAGGTCGGCAAAATTAGAGTTTTTCGTATTTTGCCTATAAATACCCCATTATAAACTCTAAAAACATAACCAGAGGCACATAGGTCAAAAGTAACGGCTAGGGATCGAAGAATAGGGTTTCTTGAGCACTCCAGAGCAGATCTAACATCATCAGACATCAAGTAATCCAACCTTGTGATTTATAATCACCCGGTTTCAATTCTTTCTCTCTTTCCAGTTTCTCTAGATTCTTATGTTATTTTATTTTATCAGATTGTTTATGGCTACTCAGTCTATGAGTAGCTAAGTTACTAGACATTCGTTTGGACGTGATGTAAACATGACTTGATTGTTGATTATGGTTGATTGTTGAACAGTTTCTATGTTAAATCGCAGATCCATATTTATTTGAATCTGATTTGTTATTGGTTTTTATATGCAAACTTGTTTTATTGATTTGTTTGGGTCGAATTGGTACCAAGGCTCTAGAGTCATTTAACCTGTTTGTGAAACATTGATCGGTCTTTAATCAGTGTAATCATTTGATCTATAACTGGACACTTGATTGGAAATTAATAATTGGTTCAAACGAGTATGTGTTTTAATTAGGTTAATCTAGTTGATCTGGCGAACGGAAACCGGATCCGGATGACTAGGGTAATCAGTGTCTTTTGACTTTAACAAGAATCCAGACTTACACAAAAGATTTCAGTCATAGTTACAGGCTCAGTTTTTAAAGCTCAGTGAGCGACCTTAACAGGAACTCATTGAAGGGTTTGACCAGTCGAAAGGCAGTCAAGCTAAATAATTTAGTGAATCTAACGAGAATCTGAATGTGAAAATAGTCGTTCAACAACTTCAATCATAACCACTTTTAAGCATGTCAATCAAAACCAAACGAATGTCAGTTTTTTTACATTTATTGCTGTTTTCATTTCTTATGCATTTTAGTTAACTAGGAAACCCCCAAAAAAGCTGTAGTTTCATTTTCAGTATTTTAATTTCCTTAAATCAGTCCCTGCGAACGAACCTGGACTTACCTAGGCTATACTATTACTAGATAGGGTACACTGCCCTTAGTTGTGTGGTAATATAGAATAAGTAGCTCCTTGAATTATAAATTTAAAACTTAGATAAAACACACATCAAAGTTTTTGGCGCCGCTGCCGGGGACTGTTAGCTAGGAATAGGTTAGAATAGTTAGTGAGACGATCCTTTTTCGTGATTAACACGAGGAAGTTACTTTCAGTTTTCTAGGATAGTTTTCTAGTTAATATAAAAAAATAAAAATATTAGATTAGTTTTTAAATTTTTGCAACTAGGAGTCATAAGAGATAGGCCTCATGGATAAGAATAGCGAGTCAGGTAGTTCAAGATTAGAACAAAGTAGGAGAGTGCCCGAGACCCCTAATTCACCCATTAAGGTGCCTAATTCGGACGTACCGTTTTTAGTTAAGTCGACTCACATCAACATGGTGCAGAACTTGGAGTTTGATGGTGAATTGAACAGAGATCCGTATCATCACCTCTCGCGGTTTAGGGAGGAGTGTCAACTTTTCAACTACGGACCAGGCACGGAGGAGACGGTCAGATTGGGGATGTTTAGGTACTCACTGCAAGGAATGGCTCTAGCATGGTTAGATGAGCTTGATCCGGATTCAATCAAGACTTGGGAAGAGTTAAGAGAAGCATTTTACAATAGGTTTTACCCCCGAGAGCTGCAGAGAGTAAGAGAAATAGCTGTGGGGAATTATTCCCAAAAAGAATCTGAATCGATGGGCGAAGCATGGAAGAGGCTCAAGAAGATGTCTAGGGAATGCTATGGTCGTGAGAGAACTAAAGCCGAGCTGGTGCAATTGTTTTATGGTGGAGGAACGAGCGAGACGAAGATGTACTTGGATTTGATGTGTGGGGGATCGTTCGATTACAAGACCGCTAATAGCAACTATGCAGCCCTAGAAGACATAGCGCAACGGAAGCTAGACAAAGACTGGTTGAAAATGACGTTGATGGAAGGAGATTTCAAAAGTACGAAAGAGAAAGTGGGTGGAGAAATACAAAGCCTGAAGGAGAGTGTAGCAAGAAACGACCAGAACGTCGGAGAAGTAAAGGAGGAGCTAGGAAAGATGAAAGCGGTGCTTGATTTGATATACGACCATTTGTTCTCAAAGGAAGAGACCGTGAAAGGAATAACCACAAGGTCGGGGAAGGCAATGAAATCACCCCTGAACCCTCTGGAAGCTGAGGAGAAGGATGAAGAAGAAGAACCAGCAGAAGCGGAAGAGGAAACCGAAGCGGTGAGACGAAACAGCAAGGAAACAGATTCTGGACGGAAGATCCAGCGCCGCTGGACATACTCCCAGCGCCGCTGGTGAGGCCAGGAAGAGCCCCAGCGCCACTGGATCACTACCAGCGCCGCTGGCTATACACCCAGCGCCGCTGGTCACCCAGCGCCGCTGACATACTCCCAGCGCCACTGGACATACTCCCAGCGTCGCTGGACATACTCCCAGCGCCGCTGGTGAGGCCAGGAAGAGCCCCAGCGCCACTGGATCACTACCAGCGCCGCTGGCACCTCGATCGAAACCTTACAGCCATACAGTTCCGTTTCCACAGAAGCTGAGGAGAAGTCGAGTAGAGCAGAAAGCAGAGATTTTCAAAGACACACTGTACGGGACGAAAGTGACAATCCCATTTACTGAGTTGGTTAGGTTGACTCCGGGGTATGCTAGGTATATCAAGGATATGATTAAAGAGGATAGAATCCCAAAGGATGTGCATGGAATCGAGGAAGTCAAGGGAATTCTGGAGAAAGGAGACGAGTTCATTACACCGAAGTTAGACGATCCAGGTAGTTTTGTCATACCATGTAAGATAGAAGATAAGATTAGTTGTGATTGTTTAGCCAACTTAGGAGCTAGCATTAACTTGATGCCTTGGACCATATACACTAAGTTAAGTGACGCAGCCCTAGATACCACCATGATGACCATTAAGTTAGCAGATCAGACCTTCCACCATCCCCTAGGAAAGACTAATATAGTGATAGTAACCGTAGGAGACCTACATTTTCAGGCAGAATTCGTAGTTATGAACATTCCAGAGGATAAGAAGGTGCCAATAATCTTAGGAAGACCATTCTTGAACACAGCCAAAGCCGTAATAGAAGTAGCAGAACGAAGGATTACAATAGGAAATGGTAGAAAGAAGCTTAGTTTGACTATGGAAGGAGACCCAGATTTAGGAAAGGATGATATAGGAATTTGTGCTGAGGAAGTTGAGTTGTTAGATGTAGATAATAGAGCAAATCAGGAAATTGAGGAAGTATTAGGAATAGGATCACCAGACCGTCCATGGGATTTAGGAGAATTAGAAGAAGATGAATTCGACGGGGCATTAGTGCAGACACCAAACAATCTCATTGCCTCGTTAGAAGAACCGCCAGCTGATCTTGAGATGAAACCGCTGCCGCAAGGATTGGAGTATGCTTACCTGCAAGGGAAGTCACAACTCCCTGTTATCATTTCATCGAAGCTGAGTCAGAAGGACAAGGCAGCTTTGATGAAAGTTCTTAGGTCACATAAGAAGGCGTTTGCTTGGAAGATAGCCGACATTAGGGGTATAGATTCTTCGTATTGTAACCATAGGATACACCTTGAAACTAACTCGAAACCAGTAGTTCAGAGACAGAGGCGTCTTAACTCTAATATGAAGGAAGTAGTGAAGAAGGAGGTGATTAAGTTGTTAGATGTAGATAATAGAGCAAATCAGGAAATTGAGGAAGTATTAGGAATAGGATCACCAGACCGTCCATGGGATTTAGGAGAATTAGAAGAAGATGAATTCGACGGGGCATTAGTGCAGACACCAAACAATCTCATTGCCTCGTTAGAAGAACCGCCAGCTGATCTTGAGATGAAACCGCTGCCGCAAGGATTGGAGTATGCTTACCTGCAAGGGAAGTCACAACTCCCTGTTATCATTTCATCGAAGCTGAGTCAGAAGGACAAGGCAGCTTTGATGAAAGTTCTTAGGTCACATAAGAAGGCGTTTGCTTGGAAGATAGCCGACATTAGGGGTATAGATTCTTCGTATTGTAACCATAGGATACACCTTGAAACTAACTCGAAACCAGTAGTTCAGAGACAGAGGCGTCTTAACTCTAATATGAAGGAAGTAGTGAAGAAGGAGGTGATTAAGTTGTTAGATGCAGGTATTATCTTTCCCATCTCGGATAGCGAATGGGTAAGCCTTATTCACTGCGTACCTAAGAAAGGAGGAATGATGGTAGTGGCTAATGAGAAAGATGAGATGATAGCAACTAGGACGGTAACGGGATGAAGAGTTTGCATAGATTATAGGAAGTTTAATGAGGCCACTAGGAAAGACCATTACCCTTTACCCTTTATGGACCAGATGTTAGAACGTTTAGCAGGGAACGAGTACTTTTGTTTTCTCGACGGATTTTCAGGGTATCTTCAGATTCCCATTCATACGGAGGACCAAGAGAAGACGACATTTACTTGTCCCTATGGAACCTACGCCTATACGAAGATGCCTTTTGGATTGTGTAATGCGCCTGCGACCTTTCAGCGATGCATGACAGCGATTTTTCAGGATATGTTAGACAAGTCAGTAGAGGTGTTTATGGATGATTTTTCAGTATTTGGAGATTCGTTCGACTCATGTTTAAGGCATTTAGATAAGATGTTAGCTAGGTGTGAGGAAACTAACTTAGTCTTGAATTGGGGAAGTGTCATTTCATGGTTAAGGAAGGAATTGTGTTAGGTCATAAGGTATCCAAAGTAGGAATAGAAGTAGATAAAGCTAAGATTGATGTTATGGCTAGGTTACCAGTCCCAGTTAATGTCAAAGGAGTTAGGAGTTTCTTAGGTCATGCAGGATTCTATAGGAGATTCATTAAAGACTTTTCTAAGATAGCTAGGCCAATGACAAGACTTTTAGAAAAAGATGTTAGGTTTGACTTTGATAAGGATTGTGTTAAGGCATTTAGAAAGCTTAAGACACACCTTGTAGACTCACCCATAGTAGTATTACCTGATTACGCATTACCCTTTGAGATAATGTGTGACGCTAGTGATTTTGCTGTAGGAGCCGTTTTAGGTCAAAGGATAGATAAACATTTTAGGCCAATTTATTATGCTAGCAAAACCCTTAATGAAGCACAGAGAAATTACACAACTACAGAGAATGAATTGCTAGCAGTAGTATTTGCCTTAGATAAGTTTAGGAATTACATAGTACTGCAGAAAGTCACCATCTTCACAGACCATTCAGCCATTAGATACCTAATTAATAAGAAGGATGCTAAGCCTAGATTGATTAGATGGGTGTTATTGCTTCAAGAGTTTGATTTGGAGATTAAGGATAAAAAAGGAGCAGAGAATGTAGCTGCAGATCACCTTAGCAGATTAGATAACCTATATGAGGAGGAACCTGATTGTGAGGAGATAGATGAAGCCTTTCCAGAGGAGAACTTAATGAGGATAGAAGTAGGTGATAGGGAAGAAGCACCTTGGTTCGCTGATATAGCTAACTACCTAGCTGCAGGAGTTCTACCGTTACACCTAGACTATTACCATAGGAAGAAGTTCTTCTCAGACCTTAAGTATTACTACTGGGAGGAGCCGTATTTGTTTAGGATGTGTGCAGACGGCATGATTAGGAGATGTGTGTCAGAGAGTGAGAGTAGGAAGATATTAGATGATTGTCATTCAGGACCAACAGGAGGACATTATGGACCGTCTACTACAGCTAGGAAGGTTTTTGAAGCAGGATTTTACTGGCCTGGAATTTTTCAAGAGGCCAAGACTTTGGTTAGCCTATGTGATGCGTGCCAGCGCCAAGGATCGATAACCAAGAGAGATGAGATGCCACAAAAGAGCATACAGGTATGTGAAGTGTTTGACGTCTGGGGAATAGACTTTATGGGACCATTTCCACCATCCCATAAGTATAAGTACATACTTGTAGCAGTGGATTATGTGTCAAAGTGGGCTGAAGCAAAGGCTTTACCTACTAATGATGCTAAGTCCGTTATAGATTTCCTCAAGAACTTATTCAGTAGGTTTGGAATGCCTAAAGCCTTGATTAGTGATAGAGGTAGTCATTTTGCTAATGCTCAACTAGAAAAAGTGCTTATGAGGTATGAAGTTAACCATAGGTTTTCAACATCTTATCATCCTCAAACTAGTGGACAAGTAGAGAATACCAATAGGTCACTTAAGAGAATCCTAGAGAAAACAGTTAAGGACAACCCTAAGAACTGGGCCAAGAGGTTAGATGATGCACTTTGGGCATTTAGGACAGCCTATAAGACACCAATAGGAACAACACCATATAAATTAGTTTATGGTAAGACCTGTCATTTACCATTAGAAGTAGAACATAAGGCTTATTGGGCACTTAGGAATTCTGATCTTGATATGTTTGAAGCAGGAGATAGGAGACTTTTACAGCTTCATGAATAGATGAAACTAGGTGGATGGCTTATGAGAATTCTAGATTGTACAAGGAGAGGACAAAAGCTTGGCATGATAAGAGAATTAAGGCCAAAAGATTCAAGGAAGGAGATTTAGTCTCACTTTTCAATTCTAGATTCAAACTTAAGTCGCCTAAGTTTAAACCGAAATGGTCAGGACCATACGTAGTCATTAGGGTTTATTCTTTAGGTTATGTAGAATTAAGAGCTAAAAATGGAGATAGTTTCATAGTAAATGGACAGAGAGTTAAGATTTATAAACAAGAAGTAGGAGAGAAAGAAGTCGATCCTAGTGATGACTTCACTTTTAAAATGACTTAAAAAGATAGCAAAATAAGTTAGGAACTAACTGTACTAACATTAGAGGATTAGACATAGGAAATTTGTATTTTGTGTTAATATTGCAGGCTGAGAAGATATGCGAGAGTATGGACATCAGAAGAAAGCAAAAGGTAAGTTTTAGTGCCGAAACGGAGTCACTAGCGCCGCTGGTTGAGTCTGGGGGAGTTTTGTTCAGTTTTTATTAAAAAAAAATAATAAATAAAAAAATATTGTTAACGTTCGCCGGCCACGCTAACGTGAGCCGGCCAGGTTTGACTAGTCAACAAAGGGCTTAAAACCCATTTTCTTTCTTTTCTTCTCACAACAACAACAACAAAAATTAAAAATCCCCCCACCCCCTCAAAACCGATCGGCCACCACCACCATTCCCACTTTCCACCATTTTCATTATCTTTTCTTCTTGAAATCATGTCTCATGAGGTAATGTATCTTCCCCCTAATCTCTTTTTCTTGCAATTTTAATTATTTAGCCCTAATTTATTAGTTTTAGGTCAAAATTAGGATTAGAAAATTTAGATAGAGTTATGGATTAAAAATGGTTAGGATAGCTAATTTATGGATAGTTTAACAAAACCCCATCCTTAGAATTCACTTAAACCGTTAGATTAGCAAAATGTAGGTTAATTAGGTTAACTTTTGAATAGTAACTCTCAATTAGTTGAATAACTTGTGTTTTGAGGTAGAAGAAAACAATGAATGTTTTAACTTAGGATTATGTTAAAAATGGTTTAGGAGATATACCGTCGGGCTAAAAAGCTAAAAATCGAAATTTCGAACAAGAAAAGGACGCAGGAGCGCCGCTGGCATTATGCCAGGGCCGCTGGGTAACCTCCAGCGCAGCTGGCTGCTGAACCTGCACACCCCAGCGCCGCTGGGCACAATGCCAGCGCCGCTGGGGACATTCTGGACAGAACCTTATATTTTCGTTTTCCTTTGTTTTTGACTTGTTTTGCAGCATAAGCGGGCCAGAACACAGTCGGATACGGCCAGTAGTAGCAGCAATCGCTCCCAAGAGACTTGGAGAGCCGATGGGTGGGACTTCACCACCCATGTTGCTCATGATTTAAACATTCACTTCTCTGAGGCAAGGAAAGATAAAGACTATGGTAAGATATTCAAAGAAAAACATGAATGGTTAAAGTGGTCGGATGCAGATAAGAATGAGAGGATAAGGTTGAATAATCGACTGGTAAAGTTACAGGGAAAAGAAATAGCAGTTTCAAAAAGAGTTAATTGGAATGTACTGCAGAAGTTAGGCATTAAGAAACAAGTTAAGGCATTGTTGGCAACAAGGGTGATACCTCCCAATGGGGGAGAAGACTTTGGATGGCAAATGTGGGTGTCTATTTTTAAGATCGAAGAGAATATTTTCAGAGAATGGTGTTTAGAGTTCTTAATTTCGATTTATGTTGAGAATTTCAAGGAAAAGGAAATCAACACAGCTCAAATCTTACATTTTCGGGCTGGAGGAGTTTGGAGACATTGCACTATAGCAGATTTTGGTTATTTGATTGGTTGTTGGGATTTTCAGTATTTGAATGAAACATATTTAGACACGTTCATTTCAGGAGGTAAGACATTGGTAGATCATGATCCAGAGTTGATGCATGTGTTTTGGCAGAGAATCAGTGGGCAGAGTAGACTTTCCGGTAATTCAAGCAAAGCAGCCGACATCAGCGACCCAGTACATCGGTTGCTTCAAAAGTTGGTAGCTTATAACTTCAGGCACAGATCAATGAATTGGGGCAAAGTCTATCATCAGGATGCTCAGATGCTCAGATTTTGGATCGAGGGTGCACCACACGATTACTGCCTTGCCCCGCTACTTCTTGCCCGCTATCTTCAGTCCCAGAGGGACGATAAGATAGTGGGCGGGCACTTCATCTCGCAGGTCTACATCACGCTGGGATTAGGGAGCACCAAAAGGTATTGCTCATATGTTAAGAAGATGGATGTAATGGACGAAAAGGAGCTGAGCAGGTTAAACATATTGGATAAGCAAGGTCGTCTATGGAATAAGAGGAGTATCCCAGCTGATGATGTAGATATGGAGAGGCAGGCAGGTGCACCCACAACCGAGATAGGTCAGAGCAACAGAGGGCCCACGGTCAGATTGAGAGCTGAGGTAGATGCCTTGATAGCAGAGGTACAGAGGCTACAGATGCAGCAGCAGGAGGAGCAATAGTATTGCGAATTGGCCATGGGATACATGATGTATCACACTCACATATATCAGCCGATCCATGAGAGCTATGCACAACAGCTCTTTCCCAGCATGCTGCCAGATTATTCAGCTCCTCCAGTTCACCAAGTCCAGGCGCCATTTTACGAGCACTACTATCCACCAACGCCATTCCAGCCACCTACTACCAGCACCACCACGGCTTTGACACGGTCACATTCAGCCGGAACCCTACACGGGGTTTCGACAGATATTTTACTGATATGAGTGTAGGTACTTCGACAGGTGTTGTGGATCTTACTGACGCTGCTGATGATGATGAGGATGATATGTAGCCGCTGCTTGCTTGGGATGATGATGGTCTTGCTGTTTATGTTGCTGATGATTCTACCGTGCTGTTTATTTGATTCATATGAGTGATGCGAGGTTTACACAATTTCAAACAATTTCTCTTTCTCCATCCCTTTTAATTCTTTTATGATGGTTATGTTGTGATTCCCGCCTGTGTGCGGATGAAACAATTTCTTTCCCCCAACCCCCGATAATTATTTTACTTGTTAGTTTGGTTGATATGCAGTAAAAAGGGACAAGACAATATTTATGCTTTTTATGTAATATTCTATGTTATGATGCTTTAATGTCTTTTGTTGAGTTTGTTGGCTGAGTGATAGTGACAGTGAGAATCATCGAGTGAGGAGTGATTTCAACAGGTTATATGGAAGAAAGTGGCAATACCCCGGGAAGTTTCGTTACTCTTTTCTTTTTAAATTTTTCCCATTTTTCTTTTATGCCGTAGTTTAGTCATTACAATGGGGACATTGTAACATTTAAGTGTGGGGGGAGAAGTGCGTAAAATAGGAAAACTTCATGTTTTTAGTAAAAAATACAAGAGTTGGAAGTTGAATTTGTTATAGTTTTGGAACTAGTGATTAGTTAGACAAAAATGATGAAAATATTAGTTATAGATACGGTTATAAGCTACATCTCTTGAATCCTTAATACGAATTAAGTCTACCCTAAGTGATAAGCGATGTTCTATGCATGATAAATTGGACTTAATTGTAAACGATTAGTGGTATGTATTAGAGAAAATGGTAGCAACTTCATTTGTAGTTTTTGTTAAAATGGATTAATAACTGCCGTGTGAGCTAGAACCTTTGGATTTATGGATATCCTTAAATTTCAGGAAGTGGTTTGTATCTAGTGCGAGTTTTTAATGATTGTATGGACCATCTGGGGATTTATCGGCTAAATTGTGCTTAACAATAATATATATCAAAAGCTGTTAAAAAGCAACCTAAAGCTGGGAAGGAGGTGGACAGTGATGGATTTCAGCTAGTTGGCAAAAAGAAAGGTGCAAGGCAAGGATTTCCGGTCCAAAAACAGAAACCTAAGTTCGAATATCGACCCGTGGTGAAACCAAAAACGAGTACTGATCAAGCAAGCACCTCAAAAGGGCCGATTCCCACCAAAAATACTTATGATGTGCTGAATGATTATGGAGATGGTTGTACAGAACCGGTTATGGTTGAAACAACGGAGGAGGAAAGAAGGGAATTGGAGAAGCAAAAGAAGCTGAATGAACACTTTGATGTTGACTCGGATGATGAGGAAGACGAGATAATAATTGAGGATATAACATCGAAGCCAGTCATTGTTGAGAAAATAACCACGGAGGGGGCAAGCACTCCCGTACAAAATGTGGTTAATGGGTAGCATAGCCTCCTGGAACATAAGGGGTTTGAACCGACCCCTGAAACAAAAGGAGGTTCGTCATGTGATCCATGATAATTATTTAAATATATGTGCTATTATGGAGTCTCATGTAGATGTTAGTCGTCTGGTTGATATTTGTAAGAAGATTTGTAGAACATGGAATTGGGCGTCAAATGGTGGTGTCTGTACGAAGGGAACACGTATCATTTTAGGATGGAATACGGATGTGGTAGACCTTATGGTGCTTTCTCAATCTGATCAGGTAATGCATACACAAGTAATTTTCAAGCAGGAACAAAAAGTTTTATTTTGCTCATTTGTTTATGCACATAATTACTACAAAGAGAGAAGAGCGTTATGGGCTGATTTGTGTAAGCATAAGACTTTTGTCGGGGACCAACCATGGGTTATTATGGGTGACTTTAACTCTTCTTTGAACTTGGAAGACAGCTCGGCAAGTTCATCAAACATCAATACTGGTATGCAGGATTTCAAAGAATGTGTTGAAGAGATTGAAGTTATGGACATTAACAGTTCTGGTATGCATTACACATGGAGTCAGAAACCTAAACGCGAGACAGGTCTTCTTAAGAAGATTGATCGTGTTATGGGCAACATGAAATTTATTGATGATTTCTCCGCTGCGTGTGCATTATTTCAGCCTTATAGAATATCGGATCACTCTCCGTGTGTGTTAAAATTACCATCTATTTCAAGAGCTAAGCCAAAACCGTTTAAATTTCCAAACTTTCTCATTCATAAGGATGGTTTTCTTGAGGCTGTGAAAAAGGAATGGGAGACTGAAATGGCTGGACATTTTATGTTTCGGGTCACGCAAAAATTAAAAGCAATCAAGAGACCCATGCGTAAAATGCTTCAAAACATGGGAAATCTGCATGCTCGTGTTGATATGCTACGCGCAAAATTAGATGCTGCCCAAATATCCATTGATCATGATCCTTCTGATCCGCTCTTACGTGAACATGAAGCTGTTTGCCTCAAAGACTTTCATCAAGCTCGGTTAGATGAAGAAAGGTTCCTTAAACAGAAGGCGAAGATTGAATGGTTAGAGGCTGGGGATGCAAATTCGGCATTCTTTCATAGATCCCTGAAGTGTAAAAATCATAGAAGCAGAATTGAAGTCATAAAGGATATGAATGGAGTGCTTCATGAGGGAGGAGATGCTCCGCTAGCATTAGTTAATCATTACAAAAATTTCCTTGGCATGGAGGATACAAATTCGCTTGCTATCCCTTATGATATCTTCCAAAAAACTTTGAGTCAAAGTCGTGCGAATTCTATGGTGAGATCTATTTCGGATGATGAAATTCGCATAGCCATGTTTGATATTGGAGAAGACAAAGCACCGGGACCGGATGGTTACACGTCAGTGTTTTTCAAAGGTGCCTGGGACGTGATTGGATCAGAGATATGTTTGGCGATTCATGAGTTCTTTAGAAATGGTAAGCTGCTTCAGCAAATTAACCATACCATTATCGCTCTGATTCCTAAAGTGACAACCCCTTCTAATATTAATGATTATCGCCCTATCTCGTGCTGTAATACTCTTTATAAATGTATTAGCAAAATTATTACAAACAGGATAAAGGAAGGGTTACACGAACTGGTGAGTGTTAATCAATCGGCATTCGTTCCTGGGCGTCGAATTTCAGATAACATATTGTTGACACAGGAACTTATGCACAATTATCATAGAGATTTGGGTCCCCCTCGGTGTGCTTTTAAGATAGATATTCAAAAGGCGTATGATACAGTGGATTGGAATTTCTTACAAGCTTTGCTGATTGGGTTCGGATTTCACCAAAGGATGATCAGATGGATTATGACATGTGTTACTACAACCTCATTCTCATTATCAATTAATGGTAACTTGCATGGATACTTCAAAGGTAAGAAAGGGCTCCGACAAGGTGACCCCATGTCTCCGTACTTGTTCACATTGGTAATGGAAGTGTTAACGCTTATGTTGGACAAGAATGTGTTGCTTGCATCTCAGTTTAGGTTTCATAATAAGTGTGATAGACAGCGTATCACCAATTTATGCTTTGCAGATGACTTATTTATCTTTTCAAGAGGTGAGGCGAGATCTGCTAAGGTAATAATGGATTCTTTAAATGAGTTTAGTAACATGTCTGGGTTAAAGCCTAGTTTGCCTAAGAGTACTGTTTACTTTTGCAATGTTCCTAATCGTTTGAAGCAATCTATTTTGAATATTATGCCTTTTGAGGAAGGAAGTCTGCCTGTTAAATACCTTGGAGTTCTACTTGTATCGTCCAGATTGGCATATAAAGACTGTAAGGTACTGGTTGAACGTATGGAAAAAAGGGTGACAGACTGGAGGAATAAGTCACTGTCTTTTGCAGGTAGGCTTCAATTGATTCGATCTGTCCTTGCATCCCTACACATTTATTGGGCATCTGTTTTTATTCTCCCGCAGCGAATTATAGATGAACTTGAAAGTAAAATGCGAGATTTTCTTTGGTGTCAAGGAGAATATGTTAGAGGGAAAGCCAAAGTCTCGTGGGATTTTATTTGTAGGCCAAAAAATGAGGGTGGTTTAGGGATAAGAAGAATTTCAGATGTTAATAAAGCGTTGATGACCACTCACATCTGGAGCATTCTCGATCATAGAGAATCCTTATGGGTGAAATGGATACACTCGTATAGACTCTCTAATCGTAGCTTTTGGGACGTCCCAATTCCCTCCAACTGCAGCTGGGGATGGCGTAAATTATTACAGCTTCGAGAGCAGGTACGTCCCTATATTTGGTCGAAAATAGGTAATGGGAAGAACACTATGGTCTGGTTTGATAAATGGGATGAAAACTGCCCTATTCGAAATTTAGTATCTAACCGGGATATTAGGAATGCGGGATTTTCATTACATATTAAAGTGAGTGACCTTGTGATGGATGGAAATTGGAAATGGCCTGATGAATGGCTGGATTTATACCCTGCATTAAACGGTTTACCTCCTATTATCATAAGGCCGTATATTCCTGATTCTCTATATTGGAAAGATAAAGATGGCAATGAGGTGGAGTTCTCGTCGTATGCAGTATGGAACACATTAAGGCAGCATCATCAGCAGGTTCCATGGGGGAATGGGGTCTGGTTCAAGCAAATGGTGCCGAGACACTCTTTTATTCTGTGGTTAATTTTTCTTCGAAGGCTTAATACTCAAGACAGAATGATGAAGTGGAGTGCTGGAGGAAACATGAATCTCAACCTGGTTTGCTGTCCGTTATGCAAACAAGGACCGGATTGCCATAACCATTTGTTTTTTGATTGTTCTTATTCTTCTCAGGTTTGGCATACAGTTCGGCATTTAGCTTACATGCAAAACATTCAAGAAAAATGGGATGATGTAGCTGAATGGATGATTCAAAAGGGGAAGTCGAATTCAGCAAGAACGGTAATTGGTAAATTATTAGTTGCTGCTACGGCTTACTCATATGGCAAGAGCGAAACATGAGACTCCAATCCAATAAATCAAGACTTGTGGAGAAGATTTCGGATATCATAGCCACTACAGTTCGGTTAAAGCTTGTAACAATGCGGTTCAAGAATACAAAGCTTGCTAATCGTATGGTAGAAGATTGGAATCTGCCTAGGCATTTGGTGATCTAAGACCAAGGATGGATTGACTAGTGATGTATTTCTTTTATTCACTTTGTTTTTTCATGTAAAATAGGGTGGCTTTGTTTTCTTTTGTTGATGGATTTATAGTGTTGGTAGGCTAGTTTGTCTACTTATTTGGGGCATGTCCTAAATACGAACTAGTATGGTACTCGATCATACTACTTGCTTTGTAATGTTTTTGGTGGATGGAATACAATTTACAGGGGTATACCCATTAACCAAAAAAAAAACAATAATATATATCATTCGATAGCCGGTATATCTAAAAGGGGTGTAATGGGCTGAATATAAGTTATCTAGCTGTGTTTGGAAATGAACGAATGAGATAAATATAAAAAGTATTAAATAGGTCAAGTTATGTCGCTTTGCGCGTGGGGAACCACCGACCTGTCACCGCTGTCTTGACCACCTACACAGTCTAGTACCAAAAATAATAAATGGTATACACCCTGACCTGAGTTAAGTTATGTCTCTTTGTTGCAATGCTTGCAAACCTGTTCACCTCTGTCTTAACTCTTAAAGATGTTTGTCTTTGATTGTAATTACCATATGTTCGTTAATTAATCACACTAGTGCACACCATGGAATGGAAGTATTTTCGAGGGAACAAGCAAAACACATTAATAATAAATAATAAACAAGGATTACTTATGAGTTGTTGCAATTGATCTTTACTAGCTATCAATCATGGTAATGGAATTGGAAATGATTGCATAAGACATTTGCGTAATCGATAAAGGTATGAACAAAATAAGTGTGGGGGAGGAAAAGAGATGTAAGCTAAAAGACAGTTATCATGTAACCCTGATTTGTCAAGCTAGTTCCTAACTTGTTCTTTAATTATGTTAGAAGTTTGCTTGAGGACAAGCAAAGGTTTAAGTGTGGGGGAATATGATGAGTGATTTATTTCTGACTTT
Organism: Erigeron breviscapus; assembly: GCA_034093135.1. Taxonomy (NCBI): domain Eukaryota; kingdom Viridiplantae; phylum Streptophyta; class Magnoliopsida; order Asterales; family Asteraceae; genus Erigeron; species Erigeron breviscapus. The sequence continues at coordinate 123,859,049 of CM067171.1, read as the reverse complement.
TTCCCCATTCGTTTAACGCGTATTTAAGGTAGAAATGAACATTTAGTATGAACTTTGTGGTACTTAATGGCATTAGGTTTGTGAACAGGTTTGATGAAAGAAATTACAGTTTGTGAGAGTAGAAACGAGAGAAGGAGATCAAGAATGAAGTTTGGGAGATTTACATAGAAAGAATTGGAGCTAAAATAAGAAAACACAAATGAAGCGGAGCTGCCAGCGCCGCTGGAAGCCTACAGGAAGCAGGCCAGCGCCGATGGCACCATCAGGCAAGCTCCCAGCGCCGCTGGGCACATAGCCAGCGCCGCTGGGGCTAGGTCGGCAGAATTAGGGTTTTTCGTATTTTGCCTATAAATACCCCATTATAAACCCTAAAAACACAACCAGAGGCACATAGGTCGAAAGTAACGGCTAGGGATCGAAGAATAGGGTTTCTTGAGCACTCCAGAGCAGATCTAACATCATCAGACATCAAGGAATCCAACTTTGTGATTTATAATCACCCGGTTTCAATTCTTTCTCTCTTTCCAGTTTCTCTAGATTCTTATGTTATTTTATTTTATCAGATTGTTTATGGCTACTCAGTCTATGAGTAGCTAAGTTACAAGACATTCGTTTGGACGTGATGTAAACATGACTTGATTGTTGATTATGGTTGATTGTTGAACAGTTTCTATGCTAAATCGCAGATCCATATTTATTTGAATCTGATTTGTTATTGGTTTTTATATGCAAACTTGTTTTATTGATTTGTTTGGGTCGAATTGGTACCAAGGCTCTAGAGTCATTTAACCTGTTTGTGAAACATTGATCGGTCTTTAATCAGTGTAATCATTTGATCTATAACTAGACACTTGATTGGAAATTAATAATTGGTTCAAACGAGTATGTGTTTTAATTAGGTTAATCTAGTTGATCTGGCGAACGGAAACCGGATCCGGATGACTAGGGTAATCAGTGTCTTTTGACTTTAACAAGAATCCAGACTTACACAAAAGATTTCAGTCATAGTTACAGGCTCAGTTTTTAAAGCTCAGTGAGCGACCTTAACAGGAACTCATTGAAGGGTTTGACCAGTTGAAAGGCAGTCAAGCTAAATAATTTAGTGAATCTAACGAGAATCTGAATGTGAAAAGAGTCGTTCAACAACTTCAATCATAACCACTTTTAAGCATGTCAATCAAAACCAAACGAATGTCAGTTTTTTTACATTTATTGCTGTTTTCATTTCTTATGCATTTTAGTTAACTAGGAAACCCCCAAAAAAAGCTGTAGTTTCATTTTCAGTATTTTAATTTCCTTAAATCAGTCCCTGCGAACGAACCTGGACTTACCTAGGCTATACTATTACTAGACAGGGTACACTGCCCTTAGTTGTGTGGTAATATAGAATAAGTAGCTCCTTGAATTATAAATTTAAAACTTAGATAAAACAAAACCACTCATCAGGATTATTTGGATTTTTGTCTTAGCAAAGAACAGGAGAACCTTGAGAATCAATCTGATTCTCAAGAAGGAGCTGAGGCTGACCACCCTTCGACGCAAGCTGATCAGCTTGAAACTGACTCAGTCTTAGCTATTCAGGGTGGTGATCAAGGTACAACTTCTAACATCCCTGAAACTCCTTCTCCTTCTCATCGTTCTTCATTTTTCGAGGGTAGGGAAGTGGACCCACAAAATCCCTTCCTAGCCGATCCCTCACAAAAATCCCCAATTTTGAAAAATGAGCCAAACTCCCAAATCCCCAAAAGAAAAGATCTCAGAAGAGAAAGAGAGCATCAGTTGAGGGGGAGCATGCTGCAAAAGCTGCTAAAGTCTCTTCATCTAAAAAGAGACTACCCATTGAGGCTGAATCTGCAAGGGAACGTTCCCAAGCTGACTCATCTTCACCTCCTGCTAAGCCGATTCGCCCATCTTCATCCTCCAAAAAGGGTGCAGGTATGATAAAATGGAAAACTGTTACTGCTACATCCTCCCAAAAGGATGTACGCATTGAAAGACAGACCTCAGCCCAAGGTCAGACTGAGTCCATAATTATTTCGCCTTCATCACTCTCCAAACAAAGTGGTGAAATCACTAAAGGGACACCCCTGGACTCAACCCAAGTCCATAAAGAGTCGAGTCTACCACAGTTGCAAAATCTTGAGCATGTGTACAGAAGATCTCCAAGGAAAGGTACACAAGGTGACTTCTTCTCTTTTACACTCTGGGTCTGCACTTGCTGTCAATGCTCCACCTAGATCATAAGGTGGAGTACAGGCCTCAACATTCTGTCCCGATGAGGTTGTGATGCAACAAAACATCACAGAAGAAGGACCATCCAATTCTACCGTTAACATTACACCAACTGCAGCCGTCTCTGCACTTGTGGAAACACAAGGGACTGCTTTTGGTCATATGGGCTTGATTCATCAAGTCCTCAATCCGTCTCTTGCAGGTGAGACAGCTACCGATGGTCCTCACGATGTTGGTAGTCAAAGACTCATCACCACCACAAGGGGTGATCAGTCACTTGGTCAGTCTGGGGTTCACCCATCCTCAAGGGATGTTCTGGTGACTGCCAATGCTGAAGCTGATCAATCAAGTCAGCTTCCTAAAGCAGGCAATGTACATCTTGAATTACAAGTTAATTCTCCTCAAGCTAATACCAGACTGACAACTTCTGTTCCACCTCTTGAGACTCACTCTCATGAGGAAAATCGCCCAACAACTCATGTAGCTCCACAATCTCAAATTTCATCTAATATACCGAATATGGGGACACCAGTGGGCCCACTGAAAGGGTTCAGGCTGTAAAGCCAAATGCTGGTCCCCCCTATACGGCCAGATCCATCTTGAAGGATGTGGTAGCTAAGCTCACTAAGGTGAAAGACGCCCAAAAGGCTGACATCACACACCTTAGTGAACGTATAGATGTGATTCAAGGTAAACAAGTATCTATGCAGGATCAGCTTCATGATATTGTGAGTACTCAGTGGATTTTGGCCACCCACCAAGAAGAAATTATGTCAGAAATGGCCAAGATGGGTTCCAAGCTGAGTGGCATAATTAAGGGTTGGAGTCAAGGGATGGCAAAATTAAATGAGCAAAACAGAAATTATTTAACAGCTCTTGCCACTTCCCAAAACAAGCTGAAGAAGTCCATGAGAACCAGATTCAAAGCCAATAGGCTCAGATTGAAGAAGCAAAACAAGCAGGTTCTCAAGGATATCAAAAGCATCCAAACCCAGCTTGAAGAAGTTGTGAATGTTCCTTCCCAAGTAGAGAAGTCTGAAGCTGAGCTGAAGAACAAAGTTGCAGCACTCACCTCAACAGTTGAAGAGCTGAAGACTTCCAGCTCATCTCACACTACCAAACTGACTGAGCTTGATAATTACTAAAGAATGATCTCACTCACCTTATCAAGGCAATCAGCTCCACCTCCTCTGCCCCCATTGATGATGACAAAAAGGGGGAGAAGGAAGAAGAAGGGGAGAAAGTAGTTGAAGAAGGTGATGCTGCTAGGGAAGAAGAAGATACTGGGCTGAATGAGGAAGAGATTGAAGATGCTGCCACCATTATTAATATTCAAGCTGAGGCTGATCAGTCTGAAACTCAAACTGAATCTCATATTCAGACTGAGCCAGCCTCAACACAAGAAGAAGAAGTTGTTGTGGTTGATTCTGATGATGAAGAGGATGAAGGAGCAGATGTGAAGGTTGTCTTAGGTCTCCAGGCTGATGCAGATCTCATTGAATTTGAAGATGAGTCCTCCTCAGATGATAGTGACAAGGTGCCCATTGGACTTTACTTTACAGAAAGGAGAGGATCTGGATCAGGCCCAGCTTCCATTTAGCCAATTGAAGAACAAGCTAACTAGAATATTCAGACTGAAGGCACTCAGACTGATGGTGCTTCAAGACAAAGAAGTCAACTTGAGATTGAAGAGGAGGTGATGCGGAAATGACCAGATTCATTGAACTGGAGGAACCCAGTGAACTGAAGAAGGCAACTGAACTGATCATGCCCTCTGAACAAGCCATGTTGATTCTGCCAGCTGTAGCCCATTTCAGAAAAGTCTTTTCTGAACCAGTTCAGTCTCCAGTAGTAACATTTCTCCAGTGGCAAGCTCCAGATGACTGCTCCAGATGAATGCTCCAGTGACCACTACTGAAGGTCCTCCAGATGACGTGCTCCAGTAACCACTACTGAAGGTCCTCCAGATGACGTGCTCCAGTGACCACTACTGAAGGTCCTCCAGATGACGTGCTCCAGTTTTGTCTCCAGTTGCGGTCCAAATTTATGTTCCAGTTGCCAATTAATAAAGTCTCCACTGAAGTTGTTTGTGGCCCAATAATAAAGAAGAATGACAGCCGTTAAAGAAGGCGCGTGTGACAGAACATTTCTAACAATATTATGGGACCACTTGCAGGGGAATGTTTCTAGAAGCTTACGTGTCCATATTTTATTGGTCCAAATTACTTAGTGGCTTGCACATGACAGCTTTTATGTATTATTTTATTATTATGTCATTAATTCCTAGGTAGAGCATGTGGCTATAAATAGAGGTTCTATTTCTCATTGTAAAGTTAGTTGATTTTGAATGAAAATTAATAGAGCAGCCTCTATTTCTTACAAATCTTCTTTTACCTTTATAGATCTTTGATTTTGGTGGTTAGGAGTGACCCCTTTATCAATATTTGTGGTGACTTGTTCTTTATCAAATATTGTGGTGAGGTCTTTTAAATCTTCGGTTTCCTTTATCTATAATCGTGGTGGCTAGACCTTTTGATGCGGAAATGACCAGATTCATTGAACTGGAGGAACCCAGTGAACTGATGAAGGAAACTGAACTGATCATGCCCTCTGAACAAGCCATGTTGATTCTGCCAGCTGTAGCCCATTTCAGAAAAGTCTTTTCTGAACCAGTTCAGTCTCCAGTAGTAACATTTCTCCAGTGGCAAGCTCCAGATGACTGCTCCAGATGAATGCTCCAGTGACCACTACTGAAGGTCCTCCAGATGACGTGCTCCAGTGACCACTACTGAAGGTCCTCCAGATGACGTGCTCCAGTGACCACTACTGAAGGTCCTCCAGATGACGTGCTCCAGTTTTGTCTCCAGTTGCGGTCCAAATTTATGTTCCAGTTGCCAATTAATAAAGTCTCCACTGAAGTTGTTTGTGGCCCAATAATAAAGAAGAATGACAGCCGTTAAAGAAGGCGCGTGTGACAGAACGTTTCTAACAATATTATGGGACCACTTGCAGGGGAATGTTTCTAGAAGCTTACGTGTCCATATTTTATTGGTCCAAATTACTTAGTGGCTTGCACATGACAGCTTTTATGTATTATTTTATTATTATGTCGTTAATTCCTAGGTAGAGCATGTGGCTATAAATAGAGGTTCTATTTCTCATTGTAAAGTTAGTTGATGTTGAATGAAATTAATAGAGCAGCCTCTATTTCTTACCAAAAATCTTCTTTTACCTTTATAGATCTTTGATCTTGGTGGTTAGGAGTGACCACTTTATCAATATTTGTGGTGACTTGTTCTTTATCAAATATTGTGGTGAGGTCTTTTAAATCTTCGGTTTCCTTTATCTATAATCGTGGTGGCTAGACCTTTTGATGCGGAAATGACCAGATTCATTGAACTGGAGGAACCCAGTGAACTGATGAAGGAAACTGAACTGATCATGCCCTCTGAACAAGCCATGTTGATTCTGCCAGCTGTAGCCCATTTCAGAAAAGTCTTTTCTGAACCAGTTCAGTCTCCAGTAGTAACATTTCTCCAGTGGCAAGCTCCAGATGACTGCTCCAGATGAATGCTCCAGTGACCACTACTGAAGGTCCTCCAGATGACGTGCTCCAGTGACCACTACTGAAGGTCCTCCAGATGACGTGCTCCAGTGACCACTACTGAAGGTCCTCCAGATGACGTGCTCCAGTTTTGTCTCCAGTTGCGGTCCAAATTTATGTTCCAGTTGCCAATTAATAAAGTCTCCACTGAAGTTGTTTGTGGGCCCAATAATAAAGAAGAATGACAGCCGTTAAAGAAGGCGCGTGTGACAGAACATTTCTAACAATATTATGGGACCACTTGCAGGGGAATGTTTCTAGAAGCTTACGTGTCCATATTTTATTGGTCCAAATTACTTAGTGGCTTGCACATGACAGCTTTTATGTATTATTTTATTATTATGTCGTTAATTCCTAGGTAGAGCATGTGGCTATAAATAGAGGTTCTATTTCTCATTGTAAAGTTAGTTGATGTTGAATGAAATTAATAGAGCAGCCTCTATTTCTTACCAAAAATCTTCTTTACCTTTATAGATCTTTGATCTTGGTGGTTAGGAGTGACCCCTTTATCAATATTTGTGGTGACTTGTTCTTTATCAAATATTGTGGTGAGGTCTTTTAAATCTTCGGTTTCCTTTATCCTTGATTCCGGTGGCTTGGCCTTTACGAGTCTTGGTGGTGGATTCTTTTTATCTATCATTTTACTTTATTGTCTCGTTTAGTTGTTTGTTTCATATAAAATCCAGAAAATACCAAAAATAGTCTTCCGCTGTCGTTTGTCGCGTGATTTACGCATCAAATTTGGTATCAGAAACAGGTTTGAAAAAGGTTTCTTAATCTTTTTTTGTCCGTTGGGTGTTGTTTGTTTTAGATCTATTGATTGTGAGTTATTTGTTGGTTATAAATGGCGTTTAGAAGAAATATGAAGAGCACACTATATCCAGAACTAGTGTGAATGAAACTGAAGAGCACACTATATCCAGATTTCTTGGTGGTCTGAACGCTGCCATTACTGAGAAGATTGAGTTGCAGCCTATCTGGACGTATGAAGGTGCATGCAAGATGGCTATCCAGATTGAGAGACAACTGAAGAAGAAGGTTCCGTACAAGTCCTTCAGTAAGGTTCCTGCCAGTGCAAGTCAACCAGTTGCCAGTCAACCAGTTGCCAGATTTACTGAGACTGTCCAGAAAGCCTTCAGAGGCAAAGAAAAGGAAACTGGAGGAACGAAAGAACCAGTTGGAAGAAAATGTTTCAAGTGCCATGGCTTTGGTCACTTCCAGGCCCAGTGTCCTAATCAAAGAGCATTGACTGCTAAAGAAATTGAATGTTTACCAGATGTCGACACTGAAGAAGGTGAGCCAGTGTACGATGAAGAAGAAGAAGAAGAAGAAGCTTATGTTGGTGCAGATATTGGAGAGATGTTGGTTGTCAGGAGAGTGATGCATACTGATGAGGTTACAGCTGATACTGCTCAGAGAGAGAATATTTTCCACTCCAGATGCACAGTGAAAGGCAAGGTATGTGATCTGATCATCGATGGTGGCAGTTGTGCAAATGCTGCTTCAACTTACATGGTAGAGAAACTGGAACTACCAACAGTGAAACATCCCAGACCTTACAAGTTACAATGGTTAAGCGAAGGTTCTGAAGTAAAGGTAAATCGACAAGTCACTATTCCCTTTTCAATTGGGTCAGTTTACCAAGATAAATTATATGTGATGTTGTTCCCATGGATGCCTGTCACATTTTGTTGGGTCGACCATGGTTATTTGATAATTATGTTCATCATGATGGTCGTATGAATTCATATTCTCTGAATATAAGTGGAAAGAAGGTCACACTGACTTCTTTGAAGCCCACCGAACTGATGAAAGTCAAGAAGGATCAGCCCAGTAAGCCTTTGTTTTTATCTCAATCTGAAGTTGAAGAAGAGTTATCTGAAGGCTCTCCAGTTCTGATGCTACTGGTCGTTGAAAAGTCTGAAGAGAAGAAGTCCACTGAAGTCCCCAGTTTACTGAAGTCATTACTGAAGGAGTTCAGAGATGTTTTTCCTGAAGATCTACCTGAAGGCTTACCTCCAGTTAGAGGTATTGAGCACCAGATTGACTTGGTTCCAGGCTCAGTTCTTCCAAACAAAGCTGCTTATCGTTGTTCTCCTAATGAAGCCAAAGAATTGCAAAGACAAGTAGATGAACTGGTCGAGAAGGGTTATGTCAGAGCAAGCATGAGTCCTTGTTCAGTTCCTGCTCTACTGGTCCCAAAGAAAGATGGAACAATGAGAATGTGTGTTGACAGCAGAGCCATCAACAATATAACTATTAAGTATAGATATCCTATTCCCAGATTGGATGATATGCTTGATGAGTTACATGGCTCCAGAGTGTTTTCAAAGATTGATCTCAGAAGTGGTTATCACCAGATAAGAATGAAGGATGGAGATGAATGGAAGACTGCTTTCAAAATCAAGGGAGGTTTGTATGAATGGTTGGTTATGCCTTTTGGCTTATCTAATGCTCCCAGTACTTTCATGAGACTGATGAACGAAGTTCTCAGGCCACTCATTGGCCAGTTTGTTGTTGTATATTTTGATGATATTCTGGTATACTCACAATCTGAAGCTGAACATGTTAGCCATCTGAAGAGGGTATTTGAACTGTTGAGAAGACACCAGTTGTATGGCAAACTGGAGAAATGTGATTTTATGGTGGAAAGTGTAATATTCTTAGGATACGTAGTGTCTAAGAATGGTATTTCTATGGATCCTTCTAAAGTTGATGCCATCAGATCATGGCCAGTTCCAACTACAATCACTGAAGTAAGAAGTTTTCATGGACTGGCTTCTTTTATTAGAAGATTTATCAAGAATTTCTCTTCAGTTGTAGCTCCAATTACTGACTGCCTGAAGAAAGGTGTGTTCAACTGGCCGAGTTCAGCCCAACTGGCGTTTGAGTCACTAAAGGAAAAACTCAGTTCAGCTCCAGTTCTATCTTTACCAGATTTTGATCAGTTGTTCGAATTAGAGTGTGACGCCAGTGGAGTTGGTATTGGTGCAGTACTGGTGCAGAGTGGGCGTCCAGTTGCTTATTTCAGTGAGAAACTGAACGGATCAAAATTAAAGTATAGCACTTATGATAAAGAATTTTATGCAATAATTCGTGCTATCACTCACTGGTCACATTATCTGAAGCCAAAACAGTTCGTATTGTTTTCTGATCATGAAGCCCTGAAGTTTATAAACGGCCAACACAAGCTTAATGCCAGGCATGCCAAATGGGTAGAATTCTTACAATCTTATTCGTTTGTTTCAAACATAAGGCTGGAGTTTGTAATGTTGTTGCTGATGCATTGTCACGAAGATATTCCTTGTTATCAATTCTGGAAGCAAGAGTCCTTGGATTTTCTTTCATTAAAGATTTGTATGCTACTGATCCAGACTTTGCTAATCACCTCACTGAAGTTCACCAGAAAGGACCATTTGTTGTTCAAGATGGTTTCTTGTATAAAAATGGAAAGTTATGCATTCCCAGAGGTTCGATAAGAGATTTACTGATAAGAGAAGCACATGGAGGAGGTTTAGCTGGCCATTTTGGCATTAACAAGACTGGAGAGATCCTCACTGAACACTTCTACTGGCCAAGTCTACTGAAGGATGTCCAGAGTCTTATCAGTCGCTGTCCAACTTGTCACCAGGCGAAGACTACTTTTCACAAGGGTTTGTATACTCCTCTTCCAGTTCCAAACCAGCCATGGGAAGATCTCAGTATGGATTTCATTGTTGCACTGCCCAGAACCCAGAGGGGAAAAGATTCGATAATGGTGGTTGTTGATAGGTTTTCAAAAATGGCACATTTTATCGCTTGTAACACAACCAATGATGCTTCAGCAGTAGCGAATTTGTTCTTTAAGGAGATTGTCAGGTTGCATGGAATTCCCAAGACAATTGTGTCAGATCGAGATGTGAAGTTTTTGAGCTATTTCTGGAAGACTCTATGGAGATTGATGGGCACCAGATTGTTGTTCAGTACGTCTCACCATCCTCAGACTGATGGACAAACTGAAGTTACGAACAGAACAATTGGTATGTTGTTAAGAACACTGGTGAAGAAGACACTGAAGGATTGGGATTTGAAGCTTGCTCATGCTGAATTTGCTTTCAACAGAGCTCCTAACTATTCCACCAGTAAATCCCCATTTGAAGTTTGTTATGGTGTCAATCCACTGACTCCCATTGACTTAATTCCATTTTCGATTGAACCAAAAGCAAGCATTGAAGCTGAAACCAGAGCAAAAGAAATAAAGAGAATTCATGGAGAAGTGAAGGCCAGAATAGAGAAGGCAAATGCCAGTTACAAGGCCAGAGCAAACAAGAATAGAAAGCAACCCAGTTTTTCACCAGGTGATCTTGTGTGGGTGCATCTTAGAAAAGAAAGGTTTCCAGCAAAAAGAAAGAGTAAACTAATGCCCAGAGCTGAAGGTCCGTTCAAGATTCTGGAGAGATATGGTGATAATGCTTACAAGGTTGAGTTACCTGGAGACATGGCAGTTTCAAGTACTTTTAATGTGGGAGATCTAATGCCTTATCTGGAGGATGAGTACCTCGAAGACTTGAGGACAAGTCTCTTTTCAGAGGGGGAGAATGATGCGGAAATGACCAGATTCATTGAACTGGAGGAACCCAGTGAACTGAAGAAGGCAACTGAACTGATCATGCCCTCTGAACAAGCCATGTTGATTCTGCCAGCTGTAACCCATTTCAGACAAGTCTTTTCTGAACCAGTTCAGTCTCCAGTAGTAACATTTCTCTAGTGGCAAGCTCCAGATGACTGCTCCAGATGAATGCTCCAGTGACCACTACTGAAGGTCCTCCAGATGACGTGCTCCAGTGACCACTACTGAAGGTCCTCCAGATGACGTGCTCCAGTGACCACTACTGAAGGTCCTCCAGATGACGTGCTCCAGTTTTGTCTCCAGTTGCGGTCCAAATTTATGTTCCAGTTGCCAATTAATAAAGTCTCCACTGAAGTTGTTTGTGGGCCCAATAATAAAGAAGAATGACAGCCGTTAAAGAAGGCGCGTGTGACAGAACGTTTCTAACAATATTATGGGACCACTTGCAGGGGAATGTTTCTAGAAGCTTACGTGTCCATATTTTATTGGTCCAAATTACTTAGTGGCTTGCACATGACAGCTTTTATGTATTATTTTATTATTATGTCGTTAATTCCTAGGTAGAGCATGTGGCTATAAATAGAGGTTCTATTTCTCATTGTAAAGTTAGTTGATGTTGAATGAAAATTAATAGAGCAACCTCTATTTCTTACAAATCTTCTTTTACCTTTATAGATCTTTGATCTTGGTGGTTAGGAGTGATCCCTTTATCAATATTTGTGGTGACTTGTTCTTTATCAAATATTGTGGTGAGGTCTTTTAAATCTTCGGTTTCCTTTATCTATAATCGTGGTGGCTAGACCTTTATCGGTTGTAGTGGTGGGGCGGAGTGTTTCCTTTATCCTTGATTCCGGTGGCTTAGCCTTTACGAGTCTTGGTGGTGGATTCTTTTATCTATCATTTTACTTTATTGTCTCGTTTAGTTGTTTATTTCATATAAAATCAGAAAATACCAAAAATAGTCTTCCGCTGTCGTTTGTCGCGTGATTTACGCATCAGGAGGCTGTTAGGAATAATGAAGTTGAAAGGAGAAGAAGACAAGAGGCAAAAGATGCTAGAATGGCAAAGAGACTGATCTTGGATGATAAGGAAAAAGAAAGATTAGCCAAACTCCAGGTTCAGCTCAATCAAGAGAAAAAAGAAAGAAGATTGAAGAAAGAAGAAGAGAAATCTCTCAAAGCTTTCCAAGAACTTGATGAAGAACATTTAGATGACTCTCCAAAGAAGAAACAATCAGCTCAAGTAAAGAAGAAGCTAATAATCATCTCCAGGAAGCCATCAGTGTCTGAAAAAGAAAAACCGAAAAAGTTCAAGGTGACTAGGGCTCTTCAAGAAGAGATTGTTTGGGTCAAGCTAACCAAAGTCAAAACAAGTAAATACCCCAGAATCCACTTGAGAAGAGAAAGTGATTCCTCTGCAAGTGAAGTGTTGGAGCTATCTGAGCTATTCACTCTTGGATATGCAGAGTGTGTGGAACTGCATAATCTTCTAGTTCTGAACAAGCCAAGCAACTATGGAGTGGTGGTTAGTGATCTGTCCAAGAGATTTGCAAAAATGAAAAACTATAATATTGATATATTTGGACTGCCACAATCACTCACTTCTGAAGACAATGATTCAGAAACTGAATAACATGAGACTGTGCCTGGTATCAAAAAGAGATAGAAGAAGAAGGTAACCATTGAACACTTCCTAAAGAGAAGAGACTTACATGTTAAAATTCAGAAGTCTGGATATGGTGAAAAGATGGATCTGTTCAATTTCAGTATGCCTCCTGAAATTGCCAATCCAATGGAAGGCCAACTCATTGAAGTCTCTGAACTTGGTCTGATCATAAGAACTTACAAGGAAGAAATTGGGCTACAAAGAGCTTCTGAGCTGAACATGGTGCCTAATGTACACTTATATGCTCTCAAGCTGGCCTGCAACCAAGTTGGAGACAAAAGTAGCAGATTTCATGAAGCTTTAATGATGGAAGGATCAAGAAGGGGATATGATTTGAATAAGCCTGCTCCAGATCACATTAAGGAAGAGTATTATGAAAGCTTTCTAGAATAGTACTCAAACTCTGTCCTTATGTGAAATTTTGTTAATACTCTATCTTTATGCATTATTGTAAAAATTAATTAAGTCAATAGAGTTAATCACATCTTTTTCATTCAATTTTGTAAGTACTATATTATTAGATGAAAAAGATAAAAGAACCCAAAGAAAAGATTGAAAGGGTCAAATGTATAATGTTATCAACTTGATAACCCTTTCAATCTGTTTAAGTATTTCCAGTCTGATCAGAAGAAGCTGCAAAGGTTTTGTCATCATCAAATAGGGGGAGATTGTTGGAGTCAAGTTGCTCATATATTACAAGATTTAAAGATGACAAACAAATTCAGAAATACTTAAGTCTTTGGTTCTGAAGCTGAGTCAGTTTTGCTTGATCCAAGCTGAGTCAGCCTGAACATCTTCAAGAGAAGATGGTATCATTCAAGCTGCATCAAATGAAGAACAAAGACTTGGTCTAAATCGAAGATGAAGAACAAGGATAGAAGGCCAAGCTGATGGGTGGAAGTCAGCTTGGTTCTTGCAGTCAGCTTGGAAGGTACAAGTTCAGCCTGGAGTATTGCAAGTGCTCCAGAGTTGTTATTTAACTTTGTATATTCATCATACAACTGGATAAGCATCAGAAAGGACATTCTAGAAGTGCAAGTTGTTGATTGTAAACATTCTATGAGGTGTCCATTGTATTGTTGTTGCACGATCATTTTTGGTGAGTATATGGAGAACAAAAAGGACAATGTCACTATCACCAGGTACTGATCATGCAGAGGCCATTAGATCAAGACGCGTGGAAAAGAATGGACGGCATCCAAGGCATGGTTGATGCCTATATAAACCAACCTTAGAGTCTCAAGAATGTGTGCGTCCATTACATTAACTCTCACAACGATTAAAGCTATCAGCTTGGATCCGTGTTGTACTCAGAAAGGGCTAGTAGAGTTAATATACAGAGTTGTAACTTGCTATTCAAGCAAGTAGTTAGATTTGTAGGCTAATCTGTTCCACAACTACTTGTAATTCTTTTTATTCATCAATAAAAGAATTAGCTGAAATCAGCTTGCACTTTGTTCTTGGACTGCACTTTACTTTTCTGTCTTTATATTCTGTTATTTATCTTTACTGTTTCATTGATTAAGTATCTCAAGCTGAATATGGACAAAATACTTTAAGTTAATTTACATTCCGCATTAAAAAGTATTTTAAAGCTGATTAAGGTTAAAAGTTGTATTCACCCCCCTCTACAACTCTTTAAGACATCTTAAACCATCCTGTTATCTCCATGGGGACCTATCAATATATATATATAATTTTCGAAATTTTATATATAAAACATATATATATCCATATCTCATATATTTGTATTTATTCTAAGATTCAATTATTTCAACTAAATAATTAATGACTAGTTTAATTTAAAATATAAATGGACCTATCACATTATTCATATTATGTGGATATTGTTTTATAAAACCATATCGCCGAGTCATTTCGCATGGGATAGATAGTAGGAACATTACAATCTATAAGAACCGGAAATAAATCTAACCATGCAGTCGGCCATTTCCAAGAACCATCATCAATTAGATCCGCCACTCTGTCTAATAATGAAAAACCTGCTCTTGTGATGTCTCTCAGGGAAATGTCGTTACTCATGGGGCCAATAGCATTCCATTTGTCAAACCACATAGACGTTGAGGAGCCATTACCAATTTTCGACCAAATAAATGGACTATCACATTATTCATATTATGTGGATATTGTTTTATAAAACCATATCGCCGAGTCATTTCGCATGGGATAGATAGTAGGAACATTACAATCTATAAGAACCGGAAATAAATCTAACCATGCAGTCGGCCATTTCCAAGAACCATCATCAATTAGATCCGCCACTCTGTCTAATAATGAAAAACCTGCTCTTGTGATGTCTCTCAGGGAAATGTCGTTACTCATGGGGCCAATAGCATTCCATTTGTCAAACCACATAGACGTTGAGGAGCCATTACCAATTTTCGACCAAATAAATGGACGAATAGTATTCCTAATCTGCAATAGCTTACGCCAACCCTAACTCATTCCAGCTTTAGGAGGTACTTCCCAAAAAGTTCTCCCTTTCAATTTATAGGAGCGAATCCATTTTACCCATAACGAATCCCGTTTAGTAACAATACTCCAAATGTGTTTTGTCATGAGCGCCTTGTTCATATCTGCAATGCGTCAAATACCAAGACCCCCCTCAAATTTCGGATTACACACCGTTTTCCACGCTACCTTAGATTTACCCCTAGTAATCGGTCCTTGGTTCCAAAGAAAATGTCTCATCTTTTGTTCAAGTTCATTGATTACCCGTGTAGGAAGAATGAAGACAGAGGCCCATTAAGAATGCATAGAGGATAAAACAGATTGGATCAACTGAAGTCTTCCCGCAAAAGATAATGTCTTATTTTTCCAGTTGCTGATCCGAGCTTCCAACCGTTCAACAAGCACATCACAATCCCTATACACTAGCCTTGTTGAGATAAGTGGTACACCTAGGTAGCGAACCGGAAGGTGACCCTCATCAAAAGGCATAATACCCAAAATCGCACTCTTAACCTGGAAAGGAACATTACAAAAGAAAGCAGTGCTCTTTGGGATACTAGGAACCAACCCTGACATGTCTTTAAAAGCATTAAGAGACTCCATAATGGTTTTAGCAGAAATCAAATCTCCATGAGCCAAAAGGAACAAGTCATCTGCAAAACAAACATTAATGATCCTTTGCTTCTCACAACCTTTATGAAACCGAAAACCTTGGGTGGATTTGGCTGCATGCTGTAAGATAAGTGATAAGACTTCCATGACCAAGGTAAAAAGGTATGGAGACATTGGGTCACCCTGTCTAAGTCCTCGTTTTCCATTAACAAAACCATGAAGATTCCCATTAATTGCAACAGAGAAGGTTGTAGATGTGACACATGACATAACCCATGCCACCATCTTTGGATGGAAACCAAATCGAAGCAAAATTCTTCTCAAAAAACCTCCAATCAACAGTGTCATATGCCTTTTGAATGTCAACTTTGAACGCACATCTAGCATGGCCTCTATCTAGGTGATAACCATGCATAAGTTCCTGGGTGAGTAGTATATTATCTGAAATCATTTTGCCCGGGATAAAGGCGGATTGATTAATACTAACCGCATCATCCAAACCCTCCTTTAATCTGTTCGTAAGGATCTTACTAATACATTTATAAATGACATTACAACACGAGATAGGTCTATAATCAGTAATAAAAGAGGGTGTAGATACCTTCGGGACAAGTGCAATGATCGTGTGATTGAGTCCTTTTAAGATCGACCCATTTTTGAAGAAATCCTTAATTGCAAGACACACATCCTTCCCCACAATGTCCCAAGCAGATTTAAAGAACATAGATGTGTAACCATCCGGGCCTGGCGCCTTATTATCTCCAATTGAGAACATAGCCTCCTTGATCTCTTCATCGGTAACCCTTCTTATCATATTCAATGCTTTCTGGTCGTTCACTTTATTAGTAAAGATAGAACTATGCGGAGAACAATCAACCGAACCGACATTCCCAAGAAATTCTTCATAATGATGAACAAATGCTTCTGGGACCGCACCACCTTCATAAACCTTTCCTTGGGCATCCTTAATAATGTCAATTCTGCTTCTATGATTTCTGCTTTTAACCGAGTTATGAAAGAATGCAGAATTTGAGTCACCTACTTGAAGCCATTTGATTTTAGCTTTCTGTTTTAGGAACTTTTCCTCATCAAGTGAAACCTCTTTAAAATCATTCAGACATTTTATCTCCTTGTCACGAAGTGTATGATCTGCAGGATCCCTGTCAATATCTAATTGTACTTGGTCAAGTTCTTTCCTAATGAGTTTAACCTGCTCATGGAGGTTTCCCTATTTATGAAGCATATTGCGTAAAGGACCCTTGAGAGATTTCAACCTAGTAATAAGCTTATACATATTATGACCCGCCACCTCAGTTGACCAATGGTCCTTTACCAACTCAGTGAAACCTTGTTTTTCAGCAAGGAAATTTGCGAATTTAAAAGGCTTGGGAAGTGATCTGGATACCAGTAGGATTTTTAAAATACAAGGTGAGTGATCAGACACCCTGTAAGGTTGAAAATTAGCAACCGAACCTGGGAAAGTCATTTATGAACTGAATATCGCCCATCACCCTGTCAATCTTTTTCAAAATCCCAGTACCTTTCTTCGGTTTCTGGTTCCATGTAAAATGGAGACCAGTCCTATTAATACCAGCAACTTCAATCTCATCAACACAATCTTTGAACTCCCGCATGCCAATATTAATAGCAGAAGTTCCCAAAAATTTATCTTCTAAGTATAGAGATGAAAGAGCTATGAGCACATAAATTCGACCACAATTCTCGACGAGCTTTGTAGTGATTATTAGCATAAATAAAGGAACAAAACATAGCCTTATTATCAAGTTTAAAATTTATTTGAACATGAATAACCTGATTAGTTTGAGCCAGAACCATGAGATCAATCAAGTCAGAGTTCCATCCAAGAATTATTCGGGTACCCTTATCACACATGTTTCCATTTGAGGTCCAATCCCACGTTTTACATATCTTTTTACACACATCAAATATACTCGAAACATCCATATGCGACTCCATAATAGCACATACTTGTACATGATTTTCTATCACCACATGCCGAACCTCCTTGTGTTTCAGGGGCGGTTCAGACCCCTTATATTCCATGCTGCTATACTAGCCATTAGAACCCATTGAACCGGGAGTGCTTGCCCCCTCAGATGAAATTGGTGGTGTAGTACCTGCAGCCATGAATTCTGTTGTCTCATCCCTTATTTCGATATCCTCGTCCAACTCAGAATCCGAGTCATCATTCAATGATTTTTCTTTTGTTTTTAACTTACTCGGCTCTTTTACCTCTTCAAGAATATCCCCTGCTCCCTCTCCATAATCATTTAATAGCGAATAAGGATTGCTAGTAGATAATTTTGGAGTAGTATTCAGATTAGTCGAGCTAGTGCTAGTTGTATTGGTATTTGCTTTTTTAGCAACAGGTCTATAAACCATCGTTGGCTTAGGTTTATTTAAATTTACCCCTTTCTTCCCTTTCCTTTTTGGCTCTTGAAACCCATCCTCATCTATCTTTACAACTTTTTGCACAACTTTAACAGATTTTGGGCATTGAGCATGATTATGTCCGAAAATGCAACACGTAGGACATCTAGGTGGTTTCCATTCGTACTCAATTCTAATCTTCTCATTAATATAACCATCACCCTCAAGATCAGGAATTGCTATGCTTAACTCCTCTTTAAAATCACAGTCGGCTGATATTTCAATAAGAGCCCTAGCAAAATCACTCCTACCCCATGATTCTAAACACATCGTAGTGGTGTAAGTATCTAACATCTTAGGATTACCTAGCTTTCAAGCCAATAGGCTTAGGCCATCCTTAGTATAGGCTGCCATCGGGACTCCATGCAGCTTAATCCATACAACAATGTTCTTAATTTCTTCCTTTTTAATTTTTGGGTAAAAGGGATTACCCTGTTTAAACTTTTATACCAACAACAATTAACAGTACATCACAAGTAATGAGGCTGAGTGCCATACTAGTTCCCTATATGACATGCCATATAGGGTGAACAAGCTATCCTAGCCATACAAGAAGCAAACAAAGCAACAACTAAACCAAGACTATGACAACGAAACCATTTGAGCGATATAGGCAACCTCAAACATGCACATCAACTAACACAAAGACAAGTGAGAGGGACATATTTACAAGGAAACCGAGGTTACCTCAAACATGCACATCAACTTGTCCGAGTACCAGTGAGAGGGACACATTTACAAGGTACCCATACCACTACATAATTTCTTCCTTTTTTAACGTCATTGTTGGAGACCAAACATTCAATAGCAGTGGTACACTTCTAATCATCCATGGTCCTTCCTCTAATACTTTATTCATACAAGATTTCGCATTAAATTTAAAGAAAAAGAAGCCATTACTATTCATCATCACTTTTGTAATCCCAAATTTTGTCCAGTTGTTTTTAACAAAATTCTCCACAATCGGAAACGCAAGTCGCTTGCCCAAGAAATAACCAACCAATGTGTTTTGGAATCTATTATTTACCTCACGAACAGGTTCTCTTGGGAGTACAATGTCGACATCCTCACGCATCTCCTTTGCTTCGAGTTTCCTGAAGTTAACCACTCTCTTTTCAACAGACGTTTTTAATTTTTCAGCATATGAAGTTGCTTGTTGTGTTTTATCTCCGTCCATTGAACCATTATTAGCAGTAGCATTCTTCTCACTAGTCTTAGTGAAATCTTGGAGTGTCTCCTCAACAACTGGATGTGGTTCATCCGTATGCTTCTTTGACACGTATACACCATCTTTATGACCCTCAGTTTCAACCGATTCACCAGGAATTTTATCAGGGATATGAGGATCCCTACCTAGTGTTTCATCCTTTTCAACATTGGCTGCATTACTGTTCACCGATATCTTTTCAGCAACACCTTCCTTCCCCGATTTAGGGTTTGTATTTTTCAAAATTGAACGAACACGCAGACACTTCCCATCAATAGTTTTAATTTTTGCTGCAACACCCTGAGGCTGACTTTTGTTGACATTCGTTCTCTCTATAACTAATTAAACCATGCAGTCAAATAGAATCACGATCAACGAAAAAAAAACTACGTGAAGAACAAACAGGAAAGAAACCCTAATTCAAAATCAGAAGCTCAAAATCAATTAGTGGACCAGGTAATCTCTAGGTGTAACCCCGCAGGACCGAGTAACCCAATCCTTTAATCAATCCGAAACAACTAGACTTAAATTAGGGTTGAGACGAAAGGAAAAAAATAAAAGAAATTCGAACCCTAGATCCAGCAACGAATAACCCTTCAACAGATTAACCAAGAGATTAAATCAGTATGAATAGCTACGCATTAACTAAATGAAGAAATCGAAAGGAAAGTGATGAATCAGGATCGCAATTCTTAGAGAGAGAAATTAGGGTTCCATTCTTAACGACTGGGGAAAGCAAAAGTTTATAAAAACCTTCTTGATTTCTCTTATCAATAAAATCACTTAAATATATATAACCTATATATAGTTTCCTTATTCAAAAATTCATATATATAAATACATATATATACACTATATATATATACATGTATACTATATATATGAAATTGATCGTAAACAATCTTATTCAAGACTAAAAATCAAGGTAAGTACTTATACCATGCATGGACCTCTCTGATACCACTGTTGGAAATTTATTAACCGAATAACATAGAATGGGTAGGGTAACCGACCCTGTTTGAGTTACAAATTTAAATTTTCAAAAACCTTTTCATTAACTCAGAGTTTGTAGCGGAAGCATGTTAATAAACTATTAAAACTATTTTAATATCCATTTTCAAGATCCACATGCATTGCAATATAAGTAACTTAAATAAACCCAAACTAACCTCGTTGCGATAGAAAAGATTCCTCATTGAAGATGGAAGATTCCGGAAACAAGAGTCCAAGTGTAGAAACCTTCCGTAAGTGCGTACATGAACAATGCCTCAACCAAGGATCTGCTAGGCACCTTTAAGCTTACGACCGCAACCAACCAAAACCTTCGCAATTCCACCTAGTGGAGTTCGAACTCCTCTACCTAGTAGAGGTCGAATTCTATAATAAGGGTTATTGAATTCGACACACTCACAACAAAAGGAAGAAACCTTTTGCTAAAACTAATTTAAGGTTTAACTAAAACCTTAAATAATTAAACCTAAGACAATTTTGGTGTTTTGGTGTTTTTGCTTTGTGAATGTCGAACCACACAAAGGAGATAATCCTTTTGTGTGTGTTTTTAGGGTTTTCAATAATTGTATGAATTATGAGGGTTTTCAAGGGGTTTATATAGACATAGTTTCCTAATTAGATTAGGTAACTAAAACCCTATAATTCCCTTGCATGGAATTTTCGACCCTCCCTCCCCTCTCCTTAGAAAATTCGGCCATAAGGCCTTAGGGGGAATGGACCGGACTTTCCATATATTACTTAATCCACTATTAATTAATTTGGACCATTAACTAATTAATTATCCAACCCGTTAACTCATTTAATTAATTAAACTACTTTTAATTAATAAGTTATTTATCAATCAATTAAAACTAACTTTAATCGACTGTAGAAACCGACAAAATTGAGGTCAATATTTATCTTATTACTGTTTCACTAAAATTCTATTTTAAGAAGCTGTATATTACTTGACAACACGCATTGTAATAATCTTAAATGTCTAACAAGTTGATATGCTTGTGCCAATAATTCACCAGTCCCAAACATGAAACATTTTATAAGATGTAAAAATCTATAATATCAAACTTACATAAGTTCATATAAGGGTTACTTGTATCTAACTAGAAAAAGGGAAGATTTTACTATCCATGATATAGCATAAGTCAATGCACCCTACATGATATGACACTAGTACTGTCAATTACAAGCCCATTTCATTCCCTTTACTAAATATCAATTATGGTAAGAATAAGATCACAATACAAGAAGACAAAAAGCTAGTAAGAAACACGTGGGTTTCTAGACATGAAAGCCAACTATCTTTTGCCAATATTCTTCCTCTTCTCAGGCAATATTCCTTGCCATCTCTTTCCTTGTTGAGCTTACCAAAAAATATTATTTTAAACCTCACTCAATGTAAGAACAAGCAACTCTTCTTCCATTGTGTCTTTTGATTGATCGGTGTCAAGGGTAGAGAAATGATATACTTGACAAATTCCAAATGTTTGCTTTTAATCTTGAGGAGATGAACCTCCTTCTTTAAGTAAATTTTCACCAGGAGGCTCTATCACCCTATAGCCACCCTAACAGCCACCCTAGTACCACCTTCTTTGACAACCAATGTGTCTCTTTCACCACCATGTAATCAGGTTCTTGATCACCTTTCTTCCATCTATAAATAGTCTCCTCCATTTTCCAGCTTCTAAGCATCAAAACACCATTGATAAACCACCATTTAAAATACTTAAACTCTACCTTATACTCTCTGTTTTCCCCTGTTCTCAAATCAGGACATTGTGAGCACTATGTCCATGACTTTTCAGCTAGCCGAGGATGTCGTTTGTTGAGCTTCGTTGAGGTTTCGGGTTCTAGTCTTGAGTCGCCAAACGTTTTTGTTAGCTCTCGTAAGTACCTATGTATTCGCTATACCATTCGAGTTTTCTGATGTTTCTAAAAGTGTCATTAAACTCGAACTCGTTTCCTTTGTTCATCAGCAACACGTTTTCCATCATCACAGTCCAAGAGCTCGTTTCGTCTAGCTAACAGCCTTCTTACACTTCTCGTCTCTCGTTGTTGTAAGTTCCATGAACTCTATCCGTTAAAAACTTTAGTCGTTCCTAAGTCATGTTCACCCATTGTCTTGCCATTTGCTAAAATCATCAGGAGATTTTAGGACCCATGGAAATTTAAAGTGAACATAGATATAAGTTATACTACACAAATATATATATAGTGGTGGTATGGAAGTGAACATGGAAATTAAATACATTATACTACATGAAAATATATATAGTGGTGGTACTTATGAGCATGAAACAACGTTGATGAATAAATATCAATGGTATAAAATATGAAGAAGGCGGCAAGATATATATAATAAGGAAGAAGGCCACGTGATGACATAGTATCCTAATATACAAAAGATGATATTGGACTAAATACTTTTATGGATATTGACTTGATATACATGGTTTTAGTTATGTACCTGACACTCTATGATTTTAAGGGACATAAAAATATTGCATTTTATTTTATAAAGGATTTGGGGCTAACAACTGGAGATCACCAACATGAGCCCCAATTTCCCCACCATTAGTTATAAGCATATTTGATGATTTCCTAGTGACATACATATATATGAAGTTGCTTGTTGTGCTTAGAGATATTTAGTACTAATAATGCCACCATTTATAAATTATGTTACATGACATGGACTAGTAAACAATTAAATTTAAAAGAAATTCTAAAACATGAATGAGACTACTAAGATAAAATATATGTAAGCTCATAGGAAACAAGTATGAGTAATAAGCTAACTTGAAACCATATATTTAAAGTGATCCTATAATTAATAAATCCTTATGATTGATTTAGGACACACTTAACTCGGATTACCTCCTTCGCCCTCGTTGTTAAGGTGAGTTCATAGCCCCTTTTAAATATTTCATTTTTGGGGTGAGAATGCAAGCATTTTTTTTATTTGTTTTAAGATTGGACACAGGTACTTTATTACTATATATTGCCTGAGTTGTTTATCATCCTATTGAATCCCCTATTTCAATACCGTTAGTTATGGACTTAAGCGCGAGTAGTTGTGAATAGATCTATTGGGTTTGACACCCCCACCCAAGTTAGTAGCGCTAACTTGATCGGCATGGTCAAACGGGTGTACAATTATTTGATCCATAGTACTTGAGGATGAAAGTACTACACATGGGGTAAATGTAACATCGTTAAGCTTCGGTATTGGGAGCTCAGTGCTATAGTACTATATATTATGTAATATGTATATAAAAACCTTGTGACCCATAAACTATGTTAATATGATAAACCTATGACTCACCAACTTTATGTTGACGTTTTAACATGTATTTCTCAGGTAACTAGTGTTATGGAATTTCATGGAGCGGAGTAGGAATCTCTTATGAAGTATTCAAGAGTCTTGTAGTAGATAATAAATAAGAACTCTTATGTATTTCCTAGTTACTTATTGTAAGGTTAAGTCTCGAAAAGTTGGTATGTTATTAATGAATAAAAACGACATGTTTAGTGGTCGTTCTCTGTACAATTTGTGTTATGATTCCTTTATAGTCATAACTCGCCAAAATGATTTGGCGGGGTGCGACAGACTGGTATCAGAGACATTGTTATAGAGAACTAGTTACACTAGTGGGGTCTGAGAATTAATTTGTTAGATTGCATTAGTACGCCTAGACTATAACGGAACTTCCTAATAAATTGATTTTATGTAGATGCTCTTAAGAAAAACGCTTGATAGAAATTAGGATGTGATATTTAACGGGTAGATACTAATTAGACTACCTAAAATATTATAACCTTTAAAAATTAAAATATCCAGGTTAAAAAGTTTTTGGCTTAAACAAAATTTGAGTATTATTAATACTCCCACTTGCACAGAAACACTAGTTAAAAATCAAAAGATATAACATTGGGGTAAATAAAAGCTATTAGTATTGCGTATAGCTATTTTTTATCCTTATTTTCAGTTTGGACTATGGAATTTCATTCTTAATTGATATTTATAAAAAGTTATAAAAGCTCATACGAGAACTGAACTCCCAATAAATCTAGTGAATATGTGTATGGACTGTGCAGTAAGGTCAAACTAGTTTATATATGAATGATGTAATGAAATAGCAATCATGTGTGACTTATAACTATGTTCTATAAACAAAAATTGTAGAATAGAAAAGTATAACACAAATATGTGTGTATGATTTCTTTAAATAAACCTTGATGTAAATCCCTTGAAATTTGTCAAGACTACCATTAGTCAGAAGGTCTCGTTACAATGTCAGTCTAAAATGTATATAGTTTCCTTTTAACTTGTATTCTCTTTTATGTAGTATAAATCATTTCTACGTGGCTAATCTTCCTTGCAACTACATAACAGTTCAATTTATCATACTGCATTTATGTACTCAGTATAATGTAGGGGCATGAAGCAAATAGAGATAACGAAGATAATAGATAGGAAATTGAGATAACTCACCGATTGATTTGATATAATACAGGAATTATTAGCTAACCTTTTCTTTGCAGCATCATGATCCCTCTCGTAGAACTCGACGACTCCGAAGAGGAAGTCCAGGTCAACATCATAGCTATGACCACCTCTGATGGTGAGTCTCGTCACTCGGGGTTAGGACAGGGAGACGTCGTGGTAGAACCCGATGAAGAAGACTATGACCGAGAAGAGTACCTGGAGAGTGAGCAAGTAGTGGTACCAGAAGTAACGCCATTACCTCCAGTTCCTTCAGGGGCAAGAACCCATGTCACCCAAACCGCACGCATGAGCGTGATCCAGCCTCGCCAGAAGGAGATTGTTCAAACCGAACTACCCACACCATTTCCAAACGGGTCCTATTTTTGGCCCGCTGAAGAAAATCCCGGTTATCAAACTCCTCCCCCTATGGAGCCGATGGAATGGAAGCACACTAACACGGATTGGAGTAGTAAAATCCCGAAGTACCTTGGTGAATGGCGAAGTGCCCTTAACCTTCCAGCCCCTACCTCTGACATCGGCGAGTCTTCCAACACCCGACATCTTTACCCTCTTACGCAGGAGCAGCCACACCACACCGTGCCACTTCTCGCAGCAGTGGCTCATGAGCAGGAGCGTCGGATGGACCGTATGGAGGTTGGAATGATGGGTATGACTGGATACGTGGAACTGCAACAGGAACATGTACACCTTGGAGGCCCGAACGAACACCATGGATCACCGATTTGGGTTGTATCAACAAGCAACTAATAATTTGATGGATAGAGAAGTTGAGTTGTCAAACAACTTGACAGACACCAACGAACACCTGATTCGTACCATGAGTGATGTAGAAATGCTAAGGAATAGGAGAATTGCTGAAGAAAGGAGAGTCACGGAGACGGAATGGAGGATACGTCATATGGAACAACGGATTGAGCAGCTTAGCACAAATTTGCGATACCTGGAAGAGTACCTTCATGTGTGGGATGTGGTTCCAAGGGGATATAATAGGAAGTAGAAGAGGAAAAGAGTAGACAGAAGAATGTAGTAGGACCAGAAGTACTTTAGCTCTACGACTTAAGTACTCAAAATAAGTAGATGTAGGAGCACTAGGTTAATCACTCTCTTGTGTTTTTCTTTGAAACTGATTTACTCGTATGCACTTGGTAATTTTATTGCTGTAATGTTTTAAAATTGTGGCATCTTGACGTGTGAAATCGAGTAATAAAATTTATAAACACGAACTACCAAAAGACTGCCTACAACACACTCACAGGCAGTGAACCTGATCGTAGGCAGTATAGTAAACTCCAAAATCCGAGGTCGATCACAAGGACTAAGTAAAGCAATTGTTAAAATAAAGTAGTTCAAGTAAAGAAAGGGGGTTTTGTGAACGAATTGTCACGTTGCAAATAGTCAGTAAATTCAGTTAGTAATCCCTCAGGATTAATCGAAAAGAGAGTTTTTGTTTAAAACAATAATTTAAAAGACATCCATCTTGAATCCACTCAACCACATGCTCAGATTGCACATAAATGAAGTTCAAATCCAATTTAAGTTGATTAAATAACCGAGACTCAAACAAAGTACCAACCCCGTACCCGTCAAGTTAATGACATTATCTGACTCTCTTGCTTAAACTAGTTTCATTACAAAGACCAGTACCCCAGGACATCTTTTATAACTTCCCTAATCAAACAATTGTTTTGGTTATTAAAATAACAATTATATCTACCGATTGTACCCAACCGTTAACACATTTCTCCCTATTATCATGAATGATTATCTACCATACCCGTCATAGATTCAATCATTTGTACCCAAACAATCAAAATGAAATATATGTAATCAATAATTACCATTAAAGACACACATAAATCACCAATCAATTCAGGATAAATTATAAGAAAGAAATACGCTAAGATCACGATATAACATTAAATGAAATCAACATTGAATTATAAAAATTGTGCAATCCTTACATATTGTCTCACTTCATCAAGATGGATGATAAAGTGATTAGCCACTCATATTAAATATGAAAGAACAAATTAAAATAATAGAATTCATCGTTACCGGATACAAATAAATGGAAACGAATAACGGAAATCGTCCAATCGTAATATCGATCTTCAAAGGTGAAAGAACTGATGAAAAAATCTCCTTTTTGATCTCCAAAAACGGCTGGGAAAAGTAGAATAGGGTTCTTGGAATTATTTGCAAGCTATATATATTTTTTTCGAAAAAAATATCAAAATCCGGAACCCACTGCGGCGCAGTGGGTCTTGACTGCTTGACTTTCATTGACTTTGATTGACCGAGAGCTGCTGAAGACTTGTTGAACTGCGGCGCATCATAGGAGACTGCGGCGCAGCCCAACTCGCGAACAAATAGATGCGGCGCAGTCCATTGACTGCGTCGCAGTCACTCCAGATGAAACCAAATGCGGCGCAGCTATAGAGCTGTGGCGCAGTACAAGCCTGTACAGTAGCAAACTTCAGTTTTGTACTAAACAATCTTTCCGTAAGCACTTGTTCACTTCAAAACGTCGTTTTCTCCAGAGATTATGTTCAAGTACCTGTTAATATCCTGAAACACTAACAAATACCATAAACGCACCAAATGTATACAAAAACGACTCGAAAAGCACTTAAAAACATCTAATAAATCCGTGGGAAATGGGTATAAAATAAGACATATCAAATCCCCCCACACTTAAGCTTTGCTTGTCCTCAAGCAATTCCAAACTTCAAAACTCAATTACCTTGGTACATACACGGGAATACATTGCACTAATCAAAAAGAAGCTCAACCAAAGATGAAAATGAAAAGAAATGGTTAGACAGTTTTAATCTTAAATGAAAACTGGAATGTTTGACAATACTTGACTGATATACAAGCCTCAATAACACGACTAAGCACTGAACAATCGAATCAATGATATATCCTCTATCCTACTCCAACTAACTTACTATTGGGGTTGAATATTTGAATAATCACTCAAGGCCTAGTCGTGATGCATAATCTTTTACCATAGGCTTGTACTAGAATCATTCCTGCACCGCCATGACGCAAGTACCATGACGTCTATCAAAAGAGGTCTTTAATGGATTGTAATGAACTCTTAGGCTAAAATAAACTAAATATTCTACATTGATATTTAACGGGTATTCCAAATTCCCAGTTTTACTTGATATTAGCATACAATGACTAGCTAACAACCATTTGACTTACTAGCATCCATGTGCTTTAGTGCAAGAATTCCCA